>CM073132.1:14678434-15308165 GCA_037039145.1 Fundulus diaphanus
CCTGTCCAAAACCTGAGATTTTAACAAGTTACATGCCTTGCTAAAAGAATCAAGTTACAACAATACTTTCTTTTAGATTACTTAGTTTAGATACAACTAATTTAGCCCGATTACATGAAAAGGACAAAAATCTTGGATTTTTTTAAGAGCTTTATAGTATGCTTTATTTCAGAGTAGAGGTTCTGCTAAGGAAGAATTGAAAAATATTTACATCTTTCAGAGTTCAAATTTTATTGCCATTAAATTATTTACATTTTCTGCAGTGAGATTTAGCACAAACATGTGGTACTGTACAGCCTTGCGTCTGTCAGTCTGGTCCAGGACAGCTGTGGCTACTAAGATAGCTCACTACCATCAGGGTGAGAATGTCTGCATGAATGGGTGAATGACTGACCAGTGTAAAGCTCTTTGGGTTTGTCAGACTTGATAAAACGCTGTAAAGTACGAGTCATTTACATACATTGCTGTAGTCCTCAGGCATGCACTGATATAGAAACGTATAAACAGAGTTGCTTTTCAAAAACAGAGGTAGAACAAGAAAGCTGATCTGAAACCAGCAGAGGCCGTCTGCTGCAAAGGACTCCAACTGCAGCTGAAAACGGCAGCACAGCAACAGCGCTCCAGAAACAAACACCAGGTGTAGCGCTCAAAAACCAGCCAAATTTATGAAGCGCCAAAGTATAAATTGGTTGAAAAACGGCAATTAAGGCCTCAGATAAGCAGATACCTCACTGCCACACAAACAGCTGACATGCAGCAGGACCCCATTTCAGAAAGCTGGGTTAGTGGATATTCAGAGTAATTTCTGGGGTAAACTCCTGCATACCCTAGCTTTTCCATTTCAGAAAGCTCAGAAGCCGTTACCCGGACTCAAATTATGACAACAAATTATTTTGTGAAATGACCCTGCTACCGAGCAGAGTGTTTTGGGCAAACTCTGAGTTTTTCCTTCTGTTTAGCTGAGATCTGCACAAGGAAGTGTCGAGAAAGGCGTGTCCTTTCTGGAGGAGCCTGTATGCTGGAGCACAAATACGGCACATAAATCTCTGTTGGAAGAGGCTGATCAGACCACAATTAAATGTCTCATCATTTCTGGATTAATATATTTTGAAGTGTTACCGTTTTCTGCCGCTGTCAATGATTTATTTCAATATTCTCAGCAGCACATCGCTTTTCTAACACAACAAGGGGACACTCTCAGTTCTGAACAAATTGTTTGTGCTGCTCTTCGTTTTTATGCCAACAGCAGCTTTTTAATAATGTAGACGCCACAGAAAATCTTTCAGAGGCATCTGTATGTCATGCTGTCAGGAATGTTACTGTTGTTTAATGGTGTGCCGCAGAGACCCTTAACCCCCATTAAAGAACTACACCGAATGAAAGCAATAATTTATTCTGTATCAAATTTTGAGACTTCCAGCTCTAATTTTGCATTCATATATTCTAGTTTCCATTCATATATTTTCCCCCCAACACCGTAAGGGCTACGGCACATTTCTTCATGTAAATCACACCACCTTTACTTCAACTTAAAATATAAATGTATTTATATAAAGTATATATACACCTACAAGAAAATCTGTCAACCCATTTTTAGAAGGATGGGTGAACAATGCTGGCAAAAAGATGAACATATCACTTATTTCAGTAACTCACACCATCCCATCATTAAACGCATATGTTGAATATAGCCGGTTAAACATAAGAAAACGTATAACTTAACCTCAACTGATTAAACCATATTTTCATACTTCATCATGATTTGTTGCCGTGTCCTTTCAATGCCTTTTGTAATCAATGCGTCCCCCCCCCCACTCCCCCCTTTTGTGTTGATTGAGTGAAGTGTGAGAAAACATCTTTAAATCTCTGTCAAATAACTCTCATATCACTGATGCATTGACTTTTTCAGCAATTCTCTGCCAACAATTTGCTTTTTCTGCAGCAACAGTATTGTTTCTTACGGTTAAATATTCTTCATATGCCTAATTCCAGGCTTATTTCATGCTGTTGCCAGGGTGAATCATGTTATCTGTGTTCCATTGATGATGGCATCTTTCATGCTAGTGCTCGCGTTCACTCAGGGTTGATAGGCGCTGTGTTTAGTTACCTGATTGATATCCCCTTTTCTGAAACCGAAAATGCTGAGTTTGACAGAGTGAGGTAGAACTACTCAGAGTAGCAGCTTTCTACTGAGGGTAGATTGGCCATTTTTTCTGAAACGGGGCCCAGAACAAGGATGCACACAGCCCAACTATAAAGGCGTCTGCCCTACCCATCAATCTGTGGTGCACTCCGATCAGCACTTGGCGCACACAGAGTGGGACACCATCTCACCAGAATTACAAAAATAGTACTGCCTGAAGTGGGAGTACAAAATAACTTGGTTTATTATTATTTGGTTTACAGTTCAGCTTGGATTTCATTTTCAGCACAGTGTAGATTTGCTGTGCACACTGAATGTAGAGGCAGGGCGTGATTGCGCATGCGCGCAGCTTCGAGGGAACATTGACATCCCCCAGCTGCTCTTCCTTCATCACGATTGTGTCATGTTTTTGTGATGAACCCGAACACAACCACACACATAAAGTTCTGTTTTGTGAGTTTATTGAAGATGATGAATTGTAGAGTATGAAGACCAGAGTTCAGACCAGGCGGGAGCAGGAGGCTGTTAGTGGCTGGAGCTGGCAAGCTGGACAGAGCCAGAGCATGGAGGCAGCAGGACCAGCAGCACGACAGAATGGAGACTTGAGAACCAGGACTTGACCAGCAGGATTAAGCAGCACGATTAGGTGAATACTTGCAGGACCAGAGTGAGATCGGAACCAGAATCACAACAGACAGGCGGAGATGAAGGGACTTCGGGCTGGACGAGAACTGGATGAGGTGAGCAGTAGTAACAGAAGTAGCAGAAGATTAGCAGGAATAAACAGAGGTAACAGTACGGTCCAACAGGGAAGAGCTAACTGAGGGAGGTTTAAATAGTAATGATGACAGGTGGAAAGAGTTCTAGCTTGATTAGTGGCTGACAGGTGTAGATGATTAGTGGAGCATGGGATCTGGAGCAGTATGGGAGGCTGAGAGTGCCCTGAAATGTCCATGGTGCAGCAGGCAAAGCTGCACCATGACAGATAGAATAAATCGAGTAATAGGTTAATTCTTGGAGTAATTGTATATTATTTAAACTATAGAAAGCTAAATATGAACACTTCTCAGATTGCTGAAAAAAGTTATTCTATAGGTTCTATTTTATATTCTCGATTTTCAAAATAATAAAATATAATGGCATTACAGGATACATTGTGACAGAAAGTCGAATTATATACCAAAACCTATTTTTGTATATAATAGGTTTTATATACTGGTAAATCACCTGTTCAACTACTATTAGGTTCACCTATTCATCTTCTGTTTTTCTTGACCCTCTGTGAGCTCTAGCAGCAAGACCATAAACAACATTCAGCTATTAGCATCAAGAGTTGCAGGAAAGAAACCTTTCTGAAATAAGTACCATTTGACAACAAAATACATCCCTACACAAGTGAGTACATTTCATTTAGATTTTTCTACAAACCCTTTTTTTATTAAGTAAAACCTATAAGATATATCTCCACATGCGATCTACAACAGTATAGCACAAGCATCAGCAACCTTTACAATTCAAAGAGCAATCTTTACCTGCAGTCTTAATAAATTTATCTTACTAAAGTTTTTTTTCATAACTGACGTACGGATAAAAAACATAATTGTAGATTATGTTGTTTTTTAAGTTATTAGATTAGTGTGTCGTGTAACACTTCTTTAAAAAATAAATATTTACCTTAAATGATTTACCTTAAATGAAAGCTTGAATCTTTTGTGGTAACGTGTTCATTGAGTCTCAGTGGCTCACTGTCTTGAGACTAGGACTATTTAATTGGCATGTGTTTTTGGTGCATGCTGATTAGAGGATGAAGTCTAGCTAAGATTTGTTGGTCAAGGTAACCACTTAAAGTGCTGTTTGTATTTGCAAAATGTTGATCAGTGGTTATTTTGGGGATAAACTATGTGTTTGTGTTGTTCTGGTTATTAAATATAAAGAGATTCCCTGTTAGGCTGCAAGACACTTCCTCTTTAGGTTGTGTCCATTTGTTGTCTTTGTAGTGTGAGGTTATATGGTGGGAGCAGTTGTCTTGGGGGCACAGCCATATATTTGGTGGGGATGCCATAGTTATAGTTGCTTTCCCAAACTACTGGTATTTAGTGCGTAAATACCCACCATCCCTGACCTTTGAAGACTAGGGTTGATTTTTAGAAAGATCTTGTGAGGCAGTCATTGGTAATTATCTTGGCATTACTTAATTTAGGTATAACTGTAATATAAAATACCTTGTCTTGTGATGTATTGTGGCAGAGCACACATTTAGGAAAATGGAGAGATGGTGCTTTTTAATCCTTCAAGTAAAAGATGAAGGCTTCAATTTCAGAAAAAAGTAACAAAGCTGTGATAAATTGGAAATTAGATGAAATTGCATTTTGATTTATTAATGATAAATCTGTTTGCAGAGCTGTGTATTTTAACCATCTGTACATAAGGATGTCTGTCTTGTGCTTGTGATGTGACCTTTTTCTTGTGGAGAGGTTAGCCCACTTTTGGTTGGATCAAAAAGTGGGCTGGCTGTGTAGAAGTAATGACTTTTAGTGTGGCATTGGACCATGCTGATGGTTATCCTTTTTGTTGCCATGGCTCTCCATATTTTGTTGGTCACTTATGTATTTAGGTGACTTGTTAGTATGGTAACTTGTTGTGGTATTAAACCACTTAGTGTGACCATTAATGTAAAATATGTTCTTGACATGAAAGAAGACGGAGAAAGTATTTTTCTTGAAACTCATCATCTGAAAAAGAAAACCAAATAAGGAAGGTGTCATCTGCCATATTGATGATCTGTTAGTATGGGTATAAGAAGCATGGAGCATGATGTTTGTTGCTGTGTTGCAAACAGATAACCGGCAAAACTTCAGATGCTGACCAATGTGAATTCTCCAGAAGTTAAGCGACTTTTTTGTCACCTATTCTCAAAGAAAAACTGCTGGGTCTGGGAAGCAAATCAGAAAACTGCTTTTGAGTCCTTAAAAAGAGTGCTCTCCTCACCACCTGTTTCACAATACAAACAATTACAAGATCCCACTGTGGGGAAATTCAGAGCAAAGTTACAACAAAAGAAAAAATACTGTGAAGTTATTAAAAATAGCGTACTCAAGAAAGTAAAGAATTATGAAACTAAGGGGGATTTAAAAAAGTGTGCAAAATGCACATGTATATTTATGCATTCAAAACACCAACAGACTATTTACAAGCATCTAAAAACTGCAAAAGTAGCAGGGATTTAAACACCTATTGAGCTTTTTTTAGGGGGAAATTGATATTATAAAGTCTACCAGCTCCTGGGAGGAAGGATCTGCGAAAACGCTTGTATAGCGGAGCCAACTGGCAGGAAGCAGCAACTGCACTTGAATTTAAATAACGTGAGAAAAGAGAAAACAAAATGAAGCCTCTGGCCTTAACACCTCCCTCCTTAAGATAGTGACTCAAAGAGATCACTAAAATATTCTTTCTACTGTGGGTGCTCATCCGGAATTTGAACTTCTCACATCCGAAGCGAGAATCATACCCCTAGACCAAAGACAGCGGTTCCCAATCAGAGGTTTCAAATCATCTTCATGTTCTCCTGCATCACATAGGCATATTTCTGTGGACTTCACAGTTTTATTAAATTTCATTTTCCAACAAAACAATTTTAGAAGTTGACAAAGTTTATACCCGTTGAAACACTAAATCTTTCAACTCATCGTCCCACTTTTCAAAAAGATTCCTACTTTATCATATACAGTATACTGAAAACAAATTTTACAATGCAAACCACTCAATGGGGCTTCTAGGTTGTGGAGTTGCAGAATATTTGGGTATCGTGGCCATGGTGGAGATGGTGAGAGATGACTGAGGAATAGACTGAGGAACCTTTATTCTCAGGGATGTAATTATCCATGTCCTGAAGAGGACACACTTTTTAAATCTTTGTTTCTTCATAATCTACATGAAAGTGTACGATAGGATGTGACCATGCACTGCAGGAAAAAGAACTTCTCCATGCAGGCGATTTTTCAGACACGCTCAGTTTGTTTGGGAAACTCATTTCAGAAGAAAAAGTGAGCTTACAGTCTTAAACCTCAAAATGATTCCACTGTGCCATTCAGCTCATATGTAAAAATTTAGGCCACTATCATTGATTTGCTTCCTTTTCTAGCCATTTGTGTTGTTGTGCCATAACATGCTATGATAAATGATTGATCTCGGATTGGATTCTGAACAGTGGAAGAGGGTCACAAAGGAATTCCACTCTGCCCGTAACAGGAGACCCCCATGTTTGGACGGCCCTTTTTCCCAGCAGGAGGTCAGCTGTGACCACTCCTGTTGAGATAAAACCTTTCTTCCACAGACAAGACTCTCTCTTTCTCTTCAACACTTCTTCACTTCAGCATTCTTCTGCAGACCTGTTCAGCTCCACTACAGCTCTCTGGGAGCAGACAAAGGAGGCCAGACCATGAGGGCCTGGTCGGCCCTCACCGACACACAAGCCAGCAGCTGAAAGATTCCCTGGACCAGCCACGTTGATCCAGGGTCTGCTAGACCCGACTGCCTGCTTCAGCAGAGGACCTGACTGAATCCGGACAAACAACATGTCCGGGCAAATACAGAGCTAAGTTGCAGTCCTAACTTCACAATCAGATGCAGGGAAAAAATCCTGCATCTGAAACAGCTCTGTGTATTCTTCCTCAGCCTGTACAGGGAAGTGAACACCAATGGAGCTGAAGGCTGGATGCTGAGGAAAACCCCTGCTTGGACTGCATCCCGGTCGAAGGACCAGGCCTCCAAGCTATCCAGACCACGCCGTTAGCCACATGCGGCTGCAAGGCTAACGCTAGCCTGCCAAGAACCGAGCGCTAGCCCGCTAGCGCTAGCCAACCATTTCCTCCTTCAACGCTTCTTCCTGGAACGGCCAAAGCGGACAGAACTCACACATGAGGCATCAACAGGTTGGGCAGCGGTCTGAGGGTGAAGAAACGGTTTATTGGGAAATGTTTGTAAACCGTGGTGTTTAGAACAAAGGGCTAACCGGTAGGTCGCGCTAGCCAAACATGCTATTAGCTTGCTAACATCCGGTTTCGGACATTTGAAAAGGGAGTTCGTTTTAAAGCATAAAGCGTAACTGTTCTGCTCCGCCATCCTCCGATGGTGTTATCTGCCTTATTCCCGCATCAATATGGTATATTAATGCCGGTTTTCAAGGCAATTTTGGGAACTTTATGTTGTAACCTCTTAGCCACCGAGTTGCTGTAGCGACCCCATGCGCCCGGAGGGAGAATCGCATTAACAAACTCGGTCGTAAGGGTTTAAATAATATTACAGGACAAACAGTCCTCAGAATATTATTTCAACAAATAATATTTTGTTTAACTTGGGCTTTGCATTGTGAATGGATTGAAATACATGGCAGATGTTTTAACTCCACTCCATGCTTTTGAAATCAGATCTGTAGTGAACAGGGATTCACTGAATTAATCTGATTATGATCAACCACTTTGGTTTGTCTTTGTTTGTTTTTGCATGTAAATAGTTCCTTAGCTTAGCTTCTTTTTATCTTCATTTTGCTTAGTAGTTTAGTTAAGTTTCACTAGCCTAGTAGAGAGGATTTATTAATCGAAATATTGTGTTAATTCAGGTTAACAGCATTACATGGTGATGTTCTCTGGATGTTCATTTTATTTCTGTTATTAAATTCTTGGACTTGAAAAGAAGTTGTCACTCCTTTATTCTATGTGTGTGCAGGTTTTGCTGTTAAAAGATCGCTAGTGCTCGAATTCATCCCTTTCAACCATTGTCTTGATATCAGCTTAAGAGCTGATCATCACCAGACAATACTTAACAGACAGAGAGTTATTTATGAAACATTAAATAACTTTTAACAGTGTATAATTGCACAACAGTGTCTTAGATTTATCTTATACTGCTATTTACTCCTGAGATTATGTTCATACAACCAACTTGAGAAATGTCTGTTTTTATATGTTGAATACACTATCCAAGCCCATAGAAAAAACTTAGTTTCAGTTGCATTACATTTGTTTTTTTATATACACTTCATAGGAATTATGCTGCATTACTCACTGGAAAACATATACACAACATTAAGTTATATTTCAAATAACGTCTGTCATGTTTTGTCACGATGAACCCGAACACACACCACACACGGAGCTGAGTTTTGAGAGTTTATTGAAAGAGATGAGTTGTGGAGGATCTGAACCAGAGTCTTTAAAGGCAGAGGCAGGTGGATGATGAGTGCAGGCAGACGGGAGGGAGCTGGAGGACCGTGGGTAAGCCCGGGACGGGACCCAAGGCTGGGAATTGAGCCGTGGAGCGGAATCCAAGCAGGGGAGAGAGCCGTGGAGCGGAATCCAGGCAGGGGAGAGAGCCGTGGAGCGGAATCCAGGCAGGGGAGAGAGTCCTTCAGGCTAGGGCGGATGAGAGAGACTTGTGTGCGAGGACGAGACGAACCGGCGGGGAAGAGGAGACTGAGGTGAGCTTATATAGTGAGGCTTGCAGGTGGATTGAGTCCGAGATGATTAGAGCTTGACAGGTGTAGATGATTAGGAGAGTGGAATCAGGGCTAGCTGGAGGAAGGAAGGTGCTGGAAAAGGCTCAGGGTGCAGCAGGCAAAGACTGCACCCTGACAACGTCATTAGAGTTTTATTTTTATATTGCACTACCCAAGGTCATAGGAATAACACTGAAATCTTTTTTGCACCTGTGCTTTTACTTTCTTTTTTTTGATTTCCTAAGAACTCTGAGAGACAGCAGGTTCAATTTGTGGCAACAGCATCGGATACTGGCACTTCCAGTGGCAGCTCCAGCTACTTGTGGCACTTCCTGTGGCAGCTCCAGCTAAGAGTGGCACTTCCTGTGGCAGCTCCAGCTAACATTCCTGTTGCTGTGTGTGGGCAAACGATTTGTTATAGATGCCTGTTAGTCTATAACTACTTCCAAATAATCATGTTTTATTGATATTATTTCCAATAAAAGCTTGTGGAACTTTCACCAGCCGCCTGCCACAAGGTGTCACAACGCCGCCAGTCCAGCTGCCGTAACTAATGGCAGGTCGTCTGGCATCACAGCCGCCACAAGGTGTCACATAGCCGGCAGGCCACCTGCCGCACTTCTGTTGCTGTTTATGGGCAAATGCTTTGATTTTGCGGTTATTTAATACCTATTCTATATTTACTTTCAATTAATCATGTGCCAAATTCACATCATTTAATAACATTTCTAAACAATTTAATAAAGTTATAAGGTGACTGTGTGAGTGGTTTGACTTGTGATAAGAAAAACAAATGCGGTAAAAACATCACGTGAAAACACGCTGGCACACTTAGGAAGTCTGTGGCCGTTGGGTGCCACGAAGATGCCGCGATAATTCCAGAGAATGCCAGGATGATACCAAGATGCCAGACCGGTTGTCAAAGCCTCCAACATCCCACGCCGGCTGCCGCTGTTTTCATGGAAACAATGCTTATTATTTTTTTATTTATTTTTTTCCAACGTTTATTTATGCTTTAACTTGCGGTACAATGTAAAGATAAAGCAACAGTTATACAGCTAACAACCTTTAGCATACCAACATAATTGGGCTAGAACAGACCCAAATAAACCCACATATATACACCTACACAAAATACAAAATAAAAATAAATAAATAAATAAATAAATAAAAATAAAATAAATAGATAAATAAAAATATATATATTATATAAAAAAATAAAAAATAACCAAAGGATCAAGTCATGGCAAGCAGAAGCAATGCTCATTAGTAATAGTAATATTATAATATTAGTAATATCATCTTTATTGTCATTGAAACATACATTACAACGAAATGTGTTCTCTGCTTTTAACCCATGCCCTTGGGGAGCAGTGGGCTGCCATGTGCGGCGCCCGGGGAGCAATCTGGGGTTAAGGGTCTTGCTCAGGGACCCAGAGTGCAGGCGCTGGGGATCGAACCGGGTACTTGCATCCTTCTCTAAGTGCAAGCGCACTGCTCTAACCACTAGGCCAGCACTCCCATTATTCGCAAACGGGATGTTTGGGGGCGATCAGTTGCTAAGTATAGCAGTGATCTCAAAACACCAATGTTCCCACGTTCTTACTTGCACATTAATAAGTTCAGCCAATCAGATCAGCGTATTGTCAGCTGTGCGAGTTCAACCAGTTCATCATAGCTGCCCCCGTAAGGTGTTGTAGTCATCTGTTTCCAGACGGAGAAACACCCCGGACTGGCGACCTGTCCGGGGTGTACCCCGCCTCTCGCAGCTGGACAGCTGGAAAGCTGGAGACCGGCAGCGGCACTCCTCGCGAACCCAGCAGGGATAAGCGTGTAGGAAAATGAATAGATGGATGGATGAACTGTGCTATTTGTTTTTCCTTGCCATCAAGATCTCTGCCAAGTGGCACCAGAAAATGCTATTATTTGGCTTTTTTCGTCTGGAAACAGATGCATACAACACCTTACGGGCGCAGCCATGATGAACTGGTTGAACTCGCACAGCTGACAATACGCTGATCTGATTGGCTGAGCAGCAAAACTCGAATCACGTGACCTCTTGGACTGGAGTGCAAGAGTTTATATTTTCTATTGGCTATAACTTATTAATGTGCAAGTGAGAACATCGGTGTTTTGAGATCACTGCTATACTTAGTAACTGATCCCGGTGTAAGAAAGTTGCCCCCAAACATCCCGTTTGCCAATAATGAGCATTGCTTCCATGAAAACAGCGGCAGCCGCCGTGGGATGTTGGAGGCTTTGACAACTGGTCTGGCATCTTGGTAGCATCCTGGCATTCTCTGGAATTATCGTGGCATCTTTGTGGCACCCAACGGCCACAGACTTCCTAAGTGTGCCAGCGTATTTTCACGTGATGTTTTTACCACATTTGTTTGTCTTATTATGCGTCAAACAACTCACATAGTCTCCTTATAACTTTATTAAATTGTTTAGAAATGTTTATTAAATGATGTGAATTTAGCACATGATTAATTGAAAGTAAATATAGAATAGGTATTAAATAACCGCAAAATCAAAGCATTTGCCCATAAACAGCAACAGAAGTGCGGCAGGTGGCCTGCCAGCTTAGTGACACCTTGTGGCAGCTGCGATGCCAGACGACCTGCCATTAGTTACGGCAGCTGGACTGGCGGCGTTGTGACACCTTGTGGCAGGCGGCTGGCGAAAGTTCCACAAGCTTTTATTGGAAATAATATCAATAAAGCATGATTATTTGGAAGTAGTTATAGACTAACAGGCATCTATAACAAATCGTTTTCCCATGTTCACAGCAACAGGAATGCGGCAACAGCCGTGACATCTTCTTGGCAGTGGCATGCTAGTGAAAGTGCCACTGGAACTGCCACTACTAGGTGCCGCTGCCACCAGAGGTGCCACTATTAGCTGCCGCGACCACCGGAAGTGCCGCTGCCACCGGAAGTGCCACTGTTAGCTGGAGCTGCCACAGGAAGTGCCAGTATCAGATGCCGCTGCCACAAATTGAGCTCACCCTCCTGAGAACTCTTCTACATGCTGCACTACCAGACTTGCACATGATACTAAGCTTTACATTACCTTGGAGAGTTTTCTGTTTATATATGTTGATTGCACTATCCAAAGTCATTGGAATAATACTGTGAAATCCATTTACAACTGTATTGTCATTGTAGTGTTTTTGTACTTTAAAAGCATGTACAAGTAAGGTGTGTTGAGTTGCATAATGCATGTTATTCGAACTCTTAGGTTGTCAGAAATCACAGGGTATATCACTTAAAAGCATAAGCAAGTTTATTCCCTTTCAAAAACCAATATTTGTGCAAAACCAAATGACATTTGATTGGGAGTTCTCAGAATAAGATATCTGTGCTGCTATTGTGTGAGTTTTACATCATGATTCTATAATAGAAATACACCTAAACTTCATTTATTTCTGAAGAGAAATAGTTCAACCCCTATCTTTGAATCTTTTATGATATTATAAACCATACATGCTTTGCACATGGTGAAAAATCCATTATCTGAAATAAACATCAACCCATCCATCCATCCATCCATCCATCCATTTTCCATCACACTTCGCCAGTCTGCCGCAGAGATAAACATCAACCCAAAACCTATATTTGAACTGGTGTTCAACAAGTCTTAAACCTTGTTCAGCGAGGGCTCCTTTGAATTGTCACCTTTTGAATGAAACTTGTGTGTGTGGTCCGCACCAAATTACAAAAACTTGAAGGGTGCACAACCTCGCGCAGTGACAGAACATGGGGTGGGAACAGCAGAATTGGGTCCCTTTTGGCAAGCGCTCCCTCACACCCTGTTCAATGTGTCGAGTATACCTTAGCTTAAAGCGGCGCTCTAGGTAATGTGACCCATTCAGCAATGGATCCGACCCTCTTAAGTTACATTGGCAAGTTTTAGAGAAAGACAGCCCGCACGGAGCATCGATGCATGGCAAGCACTGTGTATAGACCGGAAAAATCATTTAATATATCTCAAATTAACCAAATACTTGGCCAAAACTTACACGGTGCTGCTTTACATTTCTTGAGCAATATACATGGGTTAAAGGAAAAATAATCAGTTTGACTGAAATATATTTATTCCCTGGACCGTGGAAATAATGCCACATTAGTTACCTCACTTGCTTATTGTGCAAAGTCAACTTTAACCAAATCTGGTAGCTTTACAATATGCAATGACCATTCCTGTCTCTGTCCCACCTTCCAGCTTCAGAGCCTTGGCGTAATCCTTGAACAGCCCTCTACATCCTCTCCTTCCACATCCAGAACATCACCTGGTTAACTTTCATATTTGCAGCATCAAGTTCTTCCTTCACACTTTTGCCAAACTGGTCCACAGTCCACTTTACAGTTTTAGCTCCCTTCCCTCCCTGTCCTCCAGAAAACCTCCATAAACTACAACTAGAACAAAGCCAGCAGCTTGCATCATTACATCATCTACTTCACACCTGAACATTACCTCCTCTGGCTCCCTGTCACATTCAGGATAAATTAATCCTATGATCATACAAGGCCAACCACAGCCTTGGACAATGCAGGATGCAGGACACATAACCAACAATATGATGACGTCATATATTTTAATTTAACACAGATCGCACATTACAATAATCAGTCTCTGCTTTGCCCGTTATTGCTCACCAATTAATTATCACAACTCATGAGTTTATAAAAAGGCATTATTTAACTTTTTGGAAGTTTAATAAAACGGTTAAATCTTAGCTCTGTGACTGGCGACCTGTCCAGGATGGACGAGCCCTCACCCCCCACGACCCTATGTGACGTCGAGCTGCGTTTCCCCATCAGATATGGCTTGACGTCACACCTGTAGGGGAAAGCCGGTATAAATCGATGAAGGATGGGATGATAAAATTTTTAAAAAGTTTAATAAAATTGCTCAAAGCTTATCAGAGAAACATGCTTTTAAATATGAATATTTTTTAATTTAAAAAATGTTAAACTTTTGCGTAAAGTTAAATATTGTTGAAGGTAATCTTGGCTGCAGTACTGTCTGTCTGGCAGGTGTTTTGGCGTTGGAGTAAAATGAGTCCATAGATCCACAGACAGGAGGCTTTTTCAGCTTGTTCTGGTGCTACTCACTTCTACAGTGTCGCTTCACATCGCGCTCCACTCCGTGTAAAAATAAATACATAACTTCATAAAAGCTCTCTGAGAATCACCTCTGGCCTCACCCAGTTAGAACCATGCTCTCCAGTCCATGTTGTGGCTGCAGTTTATTTTTTTGATGTAGTTTCCTTAATAATCTGTACACATCAAAATCCTTGTCATTGTATTAAGAGTGTCCTGGTGCACAGCGGCTCATCAGGTGGAGCTGCTGCTTATTGACTGACAGCCGCTCTGACTGCAGCTCTGCCTTCTTTGGTTCAGAAAAGTGCAGGTGAAATTATTTATTTTATTTTTTTACTTTTTCCAAATCAGACCCAGTCAAATGCGGGACACTGTTTCACATTCAGACCCTTCTTAAAATAAAAGCGCGTCATACTAAATTAGCCTGAGCTAGCGCTTTACTCTTCAAGTTTTAAATAAAACATAACAGCGAATAATGAGGAAGTCCCTGGTTGGTTTCTCAGGTAAGTTGCTGGAAGCCAGTGAATAAACGCTGAAAGGTGACGTGGCCACAGGTGGAAATAATTCATTAATTAACTGAAGGAGCAGCGACAGACACGCTTACCAAGGAAGTTGTCAGCTGTTCAATCCGCTCCACTTTCTGACCTGCTGGTTCAAAAATCCAGAGAAAACCTTTGACCACCGCTACTTTCATTCATGGATCTGTGGTCAGTTTGAGACGCTCTTCCAAAAGTTAAAATAATCAAACACCGATGAAGCTGAGTCTGGCAGATCTCGGCTTTGCAAAGACCCGCCCTACTCTCTTTCTGATTGGCTAATGTCCTGGCTCTGCCAGGTTTCATTGGTTGAGAATAGCTTCAGTTTAAAACCTTGAATAAACAGTGTAGACGGAACAATTTGCGCTCATTTTCCAAATGACGGAAATCCGTCGCAGCGACGGAGAGCTTTAACCCCTGAATATAGTTGCACATCATCAGTCTATAGTTAGTGCTTTCATCACGCAAACATTGGGACACTGGATCATAATGCTGATATAAAAGGGTACCTTTAAAGAATGTTTTTTTTTCACCAGTAAGTTTTTTTTGTTTAAGAAAATGAATCTGTGCTAAATAAGTTATCCCATATTTACAACAAGGTTTTACTTTTTTAAGATTCTGAATGTTCAAAATGTACTGACAAACTAAATTAGGAGATAAATATTTAATACAGAAACTAATGTACATTCTTCAAATATATATGTGTATCACTTTAATGAAGGTTATTTCAATATAAAAATCTTAAGTAAATATGTTTTGTCTACAATAAAAAGCAAGTGTCTTTTCAATCTTTTTGGACTAAAGAAATCTCAGACTACACTACAGTGTTACCTCACAAGAGCCAGGCTGTAGTATCTGTAGAGTAACAATATGTCTGATAGCTTTACGGAACCAGGGGTAAAACAGTGCATAGATTAATGGATTAAGACAAGAATTGAAATATATTTGCCTGGTTAAAATCTCCAGCAATGATGAAAACCCCCTCTGTGTGTGCAGATTGCAGCTCAGAGATAGTCCGATAGAGAACACTCATTGCCTCTTTTGTTTTGCCTGGGAGGTACGTAAACCGCTGTGATGATAACAACAGTAAACTCTCTAGGCAGATAAAACGGTCTGCAGCTAATAATCAGGAGTTCAATGTCCAGAGAGCAAAACTTGTGACTATACACCAGGTCTTATTGATGTAAACGCAGAGTCCGCCTCCTCGGGTCTTACCGCTGAGTTGTTTACTTCCTATAAGGACCTATAAGCTTCTTCAAGATGTCCAGTCTGCTCTGTTCCTTCTTGTAGACACTATACTCACATTTAGACAGCTTTATATCAGGGAAAGTGTATTGGTGAGATTGTCCCATCAAAGACAGCATGCGTGATAAGAGTGATGTTTGGGTCACAGGACATGATAGCATTGTAACAGAACCCTTGGCCACCACATGGCTATACATGTATCAAGTTATGTGACTCATTTATTCCTTTAAAAAGTATGTGATAGGGTTATTAAAGATAACCCCTTTTATCCTAGAACGAAAACCACACAACACAAGTTTTAGACTGTTCTATAGAAAAGGACAGAGGATAAACCCAAACGGAGAACTTCACTACCTGAGAGTTTGGGATCGTCTGTGCCGGGTCATCTCTGTCCTTCTGCCTTTATTATCACACATCAAAGAGGGGGTCAGGAGGATTGGGTCAGGAGGTTTCAGGAATTTACAGCATGGGGGTTTAAAAGGGTCAGGAGGTTAAAAGCAAAGAAGGAAACAATTGGAATTGCAGATGGTGATTTCTCACCAGCTTCATGCACAGCTGGATAAGGGAGACATTCCTTATCTGAGAGAACCATTTGTTATTCCTGCCTAAGGGTAAATACAACAAAACCTTCCTGAAAGCAAATTCTTAAACAAACCAAATGGCTGTAACTTGATAAAAACTAAAATGATTACATTCACATTTTCCTAACATTTCCCTCCTTTTAATCATTTTATTTACACATCATGCAACAGTGCATATAATGGCACAAGAAAGAAGATGCATCTCAAGAAAAAACCTATAAAAACTGAGTTATATACCCCCTAGCACTTGTGTTATGATTATGTGTTGATTTACTGTTCTTGATGACTCTTGAACAGAATGTTGGTCTGTATTTCTTATCATTTTCAATAAAAGTTTTGAAAACAGCAGTCTCCATTTACACAGCGTTAACAAATGGGTTAGGGATAGGGTTGGAGTTATGAAAACTACTAAATGAAATATTATCTACACTTCCAAAAATAATAATATGGACATATTATTCCTACCTTTGGTAGAAATGTCATGAAAAATGAAAAGAATTGCAGATCCTTTCTTTAATAAGTACGGCAGATGGATATGGAGTAGATGGAATGCATCCTGCTTTTGGTCCGTCATACACGCGGTAGAACATGTGACACTGAACCCTTCAGCAAAACTAATAAATCAAAGATTTTCTACCTCCCTGAGAGAATATTCTAACTATATTAGGCATACATTTTGCTAGAGCTGTCATCAAAATACATAGAATTGCAATGTTTCTCTTGAGTATTGATTTTTATCAACGCTAAAGTCCACGAACGTCGGTGATATAACTGGTTGTGTCCTTGGCAACCCCCTAGCAACGTGATGTGACTGCTCACGTCTTTCTGAGACGCACTGAAATCTTTGGAAAAATTAATAAAGGAAAGGTTGTCTACCTTCCCTGAACGAAGCTTATAATATTGAATACATACTGTTCACAAGAGATATCATCAAAATACATTTATCTGCAGATCTTTTGCTTAAATGTTGTTTTCATTTGTACCAGAGTTTCTGTGACACTCTGTGACATAGGTAGGAAAGCTCACTTCCCCACGTCTTTTTTGCAAACCTATCTAACCTATCTAATTACCAATTAGATAGGTTTACTCCTATCTTTTTGCAATAACGGAAATCAAGCAATATCTTAATGTATTGTCCTCTTCTGTCCAACAAAACATCTGAAATCTTGGTATTATTTTTTATTATGCCATGTCATTGGACTTCCATTTTCATTGGTTAATCAGATACGTTTTTCAGCCAATATTTCTCAGCTTTAAGATGATTATCTATGCTTGTTTTAATCTCAATTGAATTATTGTTATAGCTGTTTTATGTGTTTGAATAAGAAGAATGAGTAATTGGGCATCCACTGTGCAATCGAATTCCAAAAATACGAAGGGAAAACTGTTTGACTCGTCCAATAAGCTTATATGATCTGTCAATTCAAACCAAATTACTGTAGTACTGTCCAAAGCAGGGGTGTCAAACTCCAGTCCTCAAGGCCCAGTCTCCTTGAACTTGCCCTTGTCCAAGACACCTTAGTCAAATAATCAGGGGTGTCGTTTATAAAACATTGCAAAGAATCCATACTCCAAGTGTAACCATGCCAAAAAAAAAGAAAAAAAAGAAAACGGCATATGGCCAAAAAAGATCCCGACTTATAAAACATGTGCACGCACACCAGCACGCAATTTTACTTTATAGATCACAGCTGTACCTGAATGTTTGCGTACCAGGTTCCGCATTTTGTTCTGCCCTCAACACGCACAGATTCAACTATAAATGGGCAAAACACCCTTATTGAATGTTGATGTGTATTTAAAGGAATCAGCTGGAATCAGTTTTTTCGTCATGGTGAAATGGCCTAAAAGAAAACACACTTTGGAAAAATTTATAAAATTTGTAAATCAGAGGAAAAGCACATATGCTGCCCACATTCAAAGAGCTTGTTAACAAGTGAACTTTAATTATTTTTTTTAACAAAACATCAAATGACAGCCATACTCCGTGTCGGTGAAAGCATGTTGCTTTCTGTCCAAAATAAACTCCACTGTAAGCTCCCAGAAGTAACAGCTGGCAAATTGACATTGGTTAATGACAAACTGATCATACAGTTTGAAGGGTCAAGTTTGCTTTTATCTCCATAAGAGGAAAAAAAAATACAAATTCAGAAAATCATGAAGTTCATTCTTTATACTGATGACCATATTCATGACGCCAAGAATGGCCTAGCAGGCCCTCAGCTGTTTCCTGAAAAGGTAAAGCTTTGTTGAATTTTGACTTTAGCGAGATGCAACGTATATTTCATCCAACAGATACAAGATGTTTTAAATTAACAGCAGTAAAGTATCATGTTCTCAAGACCTTCTTTTCCTCCTTGTTCTTCTTCTCCTTTTTAATAGCAGAGGCTAGAACTGGGTGCTTGCATTTTAGCATGCGAGAGATACTTGTTCTATTACTGAAAAAGAAAGAGCTTCTTGTTTGCTGGTTGAGGTCAAGTCCCCTTGTACCCAGGATTAATTTACAAGATAAAGAAACTTCAATGCAGGGTTTAGCTGGAAGATCAGAACATGCAGTGTTTGGTGTGCAAAAGTCATTACAAGAGATAAGACGGCCTCTAGTGCTTCCTGTTTCATTCACTGGCTTCCAAATCTGCCTCACCCTAGTGGTGGATACAGGCGGGGGGCGCGCACCCCCTTTTGGAGACCAAAATTATTTTTTTAGACGTCCTTCATAGAATTAAGATTAATAGCCAGTACCTGTCATCTAGAACCCGCTGACGCCGGCGCGGCGGTCGAGACTCCGGATATCCGAGCATGAATTTGAATTGCTCACAGCTCAGGTCTCGCGTTAATACAACGTGACGTGATTAGTCACTGATACCACAATAT
Source organism: Fundulus diaphanus (assembly GCA_037039145.1). NCBI lineage: Eukaryota > Metazoa > Chordata > Actinopteri > Cyprinodontiformes > Fundulidae > Fundulus > Fundulus diaphanus. The sequence continues at coordinate 14,697,412 of CM073132.1, forward strand.
GGCGTCGAAGCGATCACGAGGAGACGGTGAAACAGGAGACGATTTAAAGGGAAAGTCCGGTCAACAAGGAAAAATCAGTGGATCATTACCTATACTTAAAACTAATACATTAATACGTTCATGGCAATTTAATGAATTTAGCGTTAATCAGTAAAGAAATAAAAACATAAATTGTCGTCGCGATCACTGATACCCGTATTGCCCATATGTGGGCAACAATGGCCGCCTGACATCACATCCTGTGACGTTTCTTAGCGGGGAGGCACTTCAAGCTAATTCAATAGGAACTGTTGTACACAGCTGCGATCAACAACAATTATTTCGGATTTCGAGAGAACTTCACCATTGAAATTCGCGAGAGCTATTGTTGAAGCAATTGTTGTTGAAGCAACAATGCCCAACAATGCCCACGTGCATGGCAGTTGGATGTCAACTAAAACATTAGTTTTTTCACCTTTCAGTTATGAGGCGGAGGGATATTTCAGCTGGGGTCTGTAGTGCGGCAGTGTCACTTAGTTTAGAGCCCAAACAAGCGACTTCACTTTCAGAAACAAGCCCAAAAAACTGCAACCCGCAACTCATGAAATTTACAACCTACTTTAGAAAAAAGGGACACCGATAGGGACACCGATATATTTAATCGGCAAGAAGAACAAACTAAGAAGAATAACACAAAAATAAGACCGCTGCCGCAGCAGACAAATTCAACTCACATCGCCCCTTTTTGGTCTCCTTCCCTCAAACTGGTATGGCTGGATTTCGTCAAAAGTCAGGTTGCTATCAAGAAAGTCTTCTATATATTCCAAATCGGTATCAGATGATGATGATAAATCCATGGAAATCCCATCGCTGTCGCTAATTAATCCATCACTCTCTGCCGCACTGGCCGTCGCCGTCTTGGACAATAGCGCGGAGTGACACACAACAAATAGAGCCTTCTTCTTCTTCTTCTTTTTGTTTAATGGCATATTGCAACCTTAACTTTTAGGTGCATACCGCCACCTACTGTACCAGATCACACAGATGCAGATCCCACAATGTGACGTCACAAAATGGGAAGAGCAGTACTGTTGTTGGACAAACACGGAAGCCTCCACAACAGCATATTCAAATGAAAATTACTCTTAATTAAAAAAAATTATAATTTATTCAACAGTATGTAATAATTTTATATTTAAAGTACTTTCAGTAGTATGAATTCTGATTTTGACCGGACTTTTCCTTTAAGGCCAAACAAAAAAAACAGACAACAATCTCTCTTGAAATTCTGGTCCAATCAAACAGAAGGGTTAGTAGAAACCAACTCGATCACTTTATAGTTTGAATAATTTATATGATTTTAAATCATATAAATTTGCCTACATCGTATGCATAATATTATTTGCCCAGAAGCATCCCAGAAGGTTGACATTTGTAAATCCATTATCATCGTCATCATAAAGTTGAAGGTGTTGTAGAAGAGAACAATATTCTTTGTCAAGTCTTACTGTTCTATTTTAAGCTTTTGGTTTAACCTACTTTAAAGTTTTTTTTTTTCTCAACATAGTTTATCTCTTTAAAATATACTGAAAAATCCTTTATCACTTGAACCATACTAAACTGTTCTTAAGTCCTTGGGTCTTTTTATTTCATTTTACCAAATAAATATCATTTCTGGTAATAAAGAAAATCTTTGTTTGATTAATTGTTGATAAGGATAATTTTTTCTTCAAACTACTTTTTAACCTTATGCATGCTGTAAAAACCGAGAGATTTTGGCTTAAAAATCCTTTTTCAATTACAATAATGTAATCATGCTAATTCCACTTATGTTCATCCATTAAAATGATTATCAATTCAAAAACCCTTAGATGAATAATTAGGGTATTGTGAAAGAGTAAAGATGACATTCTTTGGTCATTTAGCCTCACATCGTCTTGACATGACCCTAAGGTGCGCAGCCCCTTTTTGAAAAATCCTGGATCCGCCCCTGCACCCAGTTCGGAGATTTGCAGCAAAGGGATGAAAACAATTATCAGAGACAAAAAACTTAGTATATACATATATTTATTACAATTGGAATTCCAAGGGGAGACACACACTTACAAGCGTTATCATAATGTTCACGTAGTATAACCTGGAGTGCACCCGTCCATACCGGTTGTAAGCTAGTGTCTGCCCGAAACTGCCCAGGGGCGCCTTTTTTGATAGCTGGCCCGCCCCTCACGGAGTGACTGGATGACGTCTGGGGCTGCATACACACTCATTCTATCTGTTCTTGTGTTCTCACAAGCAAAAACAGATCCGCATTCCAGTGTCAACTCAGGAACTAACTTTTAATTAATTGATTAGGTGTTTTTAGGATTCTTTTTTTTTTTTACACTGTCCTGTCTGGCAATGTGGCAATAAGAATTGTTGTATTAATGCCAAAAGGAGGCCAACAGATTTTACTTTCACAAGTGGAGTAGTACGGCTTTCGCTATAGTGCTGTGCTTGATTTAAAATAGTTTTATTATAATTAATGCAGGGAGTATTTCATGTTATACGAACACTACAAAGAGAAAGTACAGGAGGAAAAGAAAAACAAGAAAAAAAGGAGAAAAGGTGAAAGAAAGAGGAGATAAAAGGGAGAGAATGATAAAACGTCTTCAGGTGTTGTTAGGATTCTACCAACAAACATTAAGAACAATAAAAAAAACTTTCAATCCGTAAACCATCTTGAAGGGTAACCCATAAAACCTCATGTGACTCCCACTTTGCCTAGTATCCCACACGACGATTAAATTAATTCATTGCCTGTTAGTGAGTCTGGAGACTCCGTCCTCTCTTCACTCCAAGCCACACAGTTTAACCATATTATTTAGAGTTACGTAACTTTTTACTGCTTTAAGAAAAATACATGATTAACACAAAAACTGATTATATATTTCCCTAACACAAGTCAGATGAGTATTCATCTCAGTCAGTTAGCAGACTGTCTACAGTATGTTGACCTCACTGGAGCCATGTTGCAGTATCTGCTAAGTGACAAATAGTTTTTCTAGACCAGGGATAAAACAGGCCATAGACCACAGGGTTTAGATAATATTTAAAATAAAACAGAAATATCAAAAATTATGCATATGACGTGCTGATCACATTAATCTCAACAAGGGAGTAACAGTAGTATGGGCAAAAACACATGAGATATACAATGACAAGAACACCAAGACTCCTAGCTGCTTTTTACTCGGATTTATTAGTTTCTGATGCCATCGAAAGCTGAAGTGTGACAGCTGTAACACGAGAGCGCAAGGCACGAGCCTGAGACACAGCTATTACAAATACTCTCACATACAAAACTATGATGACGGTAACTGAGAAAATAAAATACAAAGTCATATCAACAAGGTGGGCAACAACTGCACGCTGTCCAATATATGAACTATTCCTTTCTGGCTGAAACAGCTTGTTCTTCAATAAGAAAAGCCTGTAAAAAGCATTGTTGATCCAACTCAGGCAAACACAGCATTTGACTCTAAATTATTTTAATGGGGTACTGCAGGGGCTCACAAATAGCCACATAGCGATCGACTGCAATGAGAACAATGTTTCTGATTGAAGCTGAGACAATGTGTGCAATCAGATGTGATTCAACCCTGGATCGCACCAACTGCCATAACTGGACTTTATGTATCCTGATCTGCACCGAACAACAGAACCCTCACTCTCCCTGTCTTGGCGAGCCAGCACCTGGTATAAACACAAGAGGAAACAATGGGTCACACAAGGAGGCCTACGCACTCAGCTAAAAGCTAAACCACACAGACCAACGCTTCCGAGCCTCGTTTTGGCCAATGTAAGATCCAGTTAAGAATCTGCGCATGTAAGATGGACAGCTGTGTAGCGATTTTCACAGAAAGGTGGTTAGACAGCAATGTTCCCAATGCTGTGGGACAGCTGGAGGAGACTGCACAGCTGCTGCACAAAGAAGGAAGGGAGCAGGCCTGGCAATATACATTGATAATGCTTGGTGCACAGCAGCAAAGATGGCTGGAACCTTCTGCTCCCCTGATCTGGAATACCTTACAGTTAAGTGCAGACCATTAAAACTTGTTAGAGAGCTCAGCTGTATTATCATCATTGCAGCATACATCCAGCCAAAAGTTAAAGCTAATCTAGCTCTGGAAAAATTCTATTGCTTTTGACGCGTGGCCTGTTACTTCTTCCTATCTCATTCATTGAAGGCCCGACTCACCCGGTTCCGAGATTTTGTAACAAAGGGAGAAACAAATTATCAGAGACAAACATTTAAAATATGCATATTTATTACCATTGGAATTCCAAGTGAGACAAAAACACCTACATTACCCGACATGTCATGCCCTTTGTCTAAAGCACCCAATGTGTGTTTCCCCGTTTAATAGTCTGCAGAGCCCCTCCTGATGAGTTTGGGGGTGTGAGGGCCCAGACATTGAGGTTCCAGGTTCTATCTGCTCCCAAAAAAAGGAGACTGTTCTCCCAAGAGTCTTCGTGAAGTAAGGCTGATTTATCGCCCAACTGTCCTTTCAGGGGTCAACCCAGATGACCTCAAGAACCATAAAATAGCTTTTAAACCTTAAAAGTAAATATCATGTGAATTGTGCCTGTTGTCCTCCCCCTGTGTAGACTCCCAGCTAGTTTTAATGATAACTGTATGTCTCTTTGGGCTTTAAGAAAAAATACATGTTAACACAAAAACTATTATATATTTCCATAACAATTCCCCCTTTTGATCTCTAATAAGAGATCACCTTTAAAATCAATTCTGTTTCTTAAGCCCCACAATTAAAGCGCATCTGATAAGATGGAATTTTCAAATACACGCTCCCCTTCTTAATTCTGGAAGTGATGTATCGGACCATCAGAAAACTGAAACCTAAGACCCAAATAGGACAGTATGCGATAAATCTTCCAGATAAATTTTCAACACACAGGGTGGACTATCTGTGGTGTTAAGAACCAGAGGGGATTATTCTGCCCCTTAATCTGGTCCTGCTTGCAGCTGACTGAGCGCTAACAACATGACCCGCTCCGTTAGGTCCTCCTGGACATCCTTCAGCGACCATTGGAATTCCGTTACTGGCCCGCACTGACTCCGATGAAACCACTTCTCCTATTTTCCTTTCAACCTGACCGCAAGCGAGGTTCTTTCGACCACCTGGTAGGGCCCCGTGAATCTTGGCTCCAACAACTTTCTTCTGATGACCTTAAGGCACACCCAGTCGGTGACTGGGGGTGGTGCACCTCGTTCTCCTTCCTTGGGATCTCCTTGTATTCTGGTTTATGCCTCCAAGACAGTCTATAACTGAGAAAAATAATCTTTATGTGTCAAGTTTAGCGAGTCATCTGTGGATCCCGGTGGTCAATGTTGGGGCCCAGGAAAACTCCTTCCAGTCTCCAACTCGTAGGGGGTGTATTCTGTAGTGGAATTAACTGAATACCTGATTGACATTACAGCAAGAGGCAAAACATCAACTCATAATAATTTAGTCTGTGCACAGATTTTAGCCAATTGGTTTTTCAGGTTTTAATTAATCATTTCCACATTCCCCTGTGATTTAGGATGATAAACCGTAGCAAACCTATGTCTGCACTTGGTGCAGGTCCTGATTCTTGAAGTGGGTTTCATTGTCTGTCCTTCTCTTTTCAATGAACCTGTGCCTAGGAATGTAATGGTTAATGGGACATTTTATCACAGTTTTGCTGTCCTCTCTTTCACCAAGCCAGGCCTCTGGTCGTCCTGTAAATGCATCCACACACACAAGCAAATACTTAAAACCTATTGTCCATAGGAAAAGTTATCCCCTTGCTGAGGTACTGACCTTGTGGAGGTGGGGTCATGTTAGGAATTGGTGGCACGATGCCGGGCTGACCAGCCGGTGGGGTGAAACAGCCCACAGACACATGCCCAATGTCCAGGGCAACCACATTTGTAGCAGATGTCGATGGGTGCTCTCACAGTTTCGCTAGATTCATTCTGCACACTCGTTCCTCTATTCCATCCTTGACGCCCACGCTGACCCCCAAACTGCCGTCTGCTTCCACGTGTAACGCTAATTAAGGCTAGGCGCCTGACTACGGCCAAATATGGTAAAAGGCAGTCAGAAAGGTTCGGCTGAGGAGCCCGTGTGTGAATAAAATACCAACAGACAGGTAGTAAGTGTCATGGTTTTTAGGTGTTTGGCCCACATGCAGAACACAGTCGGGAGACAAAAAGCAGCTAAAGGTGTTTATTAAAGGCTCAGGGGTACAAGGAGATGTTATGCTCACAGAATGAGCAGCCATAGTAACCGAGATGTCGGGACCGAAACACTGTAAAAGGAAAGGAACAGATTTAACGAAGGCAAATGCGGGAATCTAAATGTCGCGCTGTACTTACCGCCAGGTATGAGTAACCTATCCGGGGGGAGTGGAGTGGAAGAACGGATTCAGTTGAACTCTTTCTCTTGGTGGAACTAGGTGATTGAGTGACAAGTGAACCGGCAGGTGGAACAGAGGTGGGGAGCCCGAGCAGCACCACAGCGAGAAGCAGGTAGCAGAGAGCAGCCGAAGGGACCAGGGTGAACACTCCTCCTCTCTGCTGTTCGGACGCTTTTTTCTCTGCTCTCTGCTTGCTTGCATTTTCCTGCCTTTTACTTTTTATCTCCTTTTTATCTCTTAACCTAAACCACAGAAAGTTGGATTTAGTTTTTATTTATTTATTTTCTTTTACTTATTTTTTGATTTTGATTTTGAAAAGATGCCTTCCTTCAACACAATGGACTTTGACAAGCTTTTACAGAAGATAGCTGTTATGGAACTGAAAATCTGTCGACTTGAAGTGAATTATGATGTAAACACCACGCATGGAAATGAAACAACCCTGCCTGTGATTTCGAGCGGTGACCACCAGCCCAGCGACTCAGCGAACAAACAGTTCCCTGAGGAAAATGAGAATCCCTGGACCACTCTGGGTGCAAGACCAAAGGATCCACGAACCCCACGCCTAGACAAAGAAAACTGGCCGAGACTACAGAGAGATGTCCCAGGACAAGGGAAACAACAGCGGGCTGTTCTCAAAACAAATGATAGGAGTAAACCTACTGGAAATGCTGGAATTCCGTTACTAAACAGATTTGCTCCACTCCAAGATGTGACCCAGGAGGACAAAAATCTGAGGTATGTCAACGATTTTCGTTCTAAGACATCAGAGAAAAGACATGCCACAGGGCCAAGGACCCTGATATTATGCAATGGTTCTGTAAGGGGGATTAAACATTTCTGTAACAAGAAAAACACAGAGGTGTTGATTTCTAACGATCTGAACAGTGGCCTGGTGTCTGATCTAACAGACATCCTTCAGACAGACCTTCCAAGGGTCTTGAAAGAACGTCCGACCTTGGAAAAACTCAGAATACAAGCTGAAGCCCTGAAGGACGTCAACCGGATAAGAAAATCAGAAGTATTAAAAGAGGATTACATTCGTTTGTTGAACATTGTTGATGGCCTGAATGTCAAGGTGTTTCTTAGTGGCCCACTTGCCCCGGTTAACTGTGGAGATGAGATTTTTTTCCAGAATTCTGATGCTAAACAAATGGCTGGAAAAAACATGCAAAGAAACCACTGTAACCTTCATAGACAACTTTAACATCTTTTGGGAAAGAAGACATCTGTTCAACAGAGATCGTTTCTCTCTAAATAGGTCAGGTGCAAAACGGCTGATTTCAAACATCTTCTATTCTGTGAACCATGCGTCATCAGCTTTGTTCCAAAACAAAGTACATCCAGTGCCAAAACAAATGATAAGCCCAGTACAGCCCGAACAAGCCAAGATAAAGATGGCCAGAAAGATGACACAGAAAGAGGCTTCGTCAGAGCTACAGGACGATTCATCCCAGATCTCAGCAGGACAAAGAAAGGACCAAAAACCTCCATCACCGATCAAGACTGCACCCGCCTCCCCTTCTTCTCCACAAAGCACAGAAGTTCCTTTTCTGGAATTTTCTCATAACATGAACAAAGTATCTAAGATTGGCCTACAGATGACATCCTCTCCACATAGCCATTCTGCTGTGAATAAACCAGGATTCTCCAAAGGCCTCAGAGCCTCAGATCCTCCTCCTCCACGTATCACAGAACTCTCTGGTACTGAGGAACTCCAAATTACTTCGCTGTGACACAGATTGGCCCCTGGCCACACGATTATCAGACATGACAGTTCCCAGCATCACCCGGGGCCTTTCGCCGGAGGTTATGGAATATCTGTGATAATACGTGGCAGAAAAAAGAAAAACAAAAGGATAAACAGGAACAAATACTTAAAAATCATAAACTGTCAGATGCAACCTGTCACAGAGACATCATCAACCACTAAGTCATATAAACTGGGTTTATTAAATATTAGATCTCTGTCAGGAAAATCCCTTTTTAATTAATGACTTCATTATTGACAATAATCTTGATGTAATGTTTTTAACAGAAACATGGTTACATGAATCTAATGAAGCAGCTATTCTATTAGAGACGACTCCTCCAAACTACAATTTTCTTTGTGAGAGCAGACAGCAAAGGAAAGGTGGAGGAGTAGCAACATTGTTTAATGATTCACTAAAATGTAAAAAGGTGTTTTTGGGAAAATTTGACTCTTTTGAACATTTGGCTCTCCAGGTAAAGAGCCCGGTACGAACTATGTTTCTGAATGTTTACAGGCCTCCTAAGTCCACATCAAACTTTTTTAATGATTTTAGTGACCTCTTGTCTGTGATATGTGTTGATTATGACTGTTTAATTATTGTGGGAGACTTTAACTTTCACGTTGACAACCCTGAAGACAGAAGTGCAAAAGAACTGTGTGACACACTTAGAAACTTTGGTTTAAGTCAACATGTTAAACAGCCAACACACAAACAGGGACATATTTTAGACTTGATCATCACTAAAGGTCTAAAAATTTCACAGGTCAATGTAACTGATGTTGCCCTATCTGATCACTTTTCTGTTACCTTTGAAAGCATAATTTCCAGTGACTCATTTAGCCAAAGGGACATCGTAAGAAAACGCACCATTAAGGACAATGCCACGGAAACTTTTATTCAAGCTTACTCTGATACTTCAACCTTGGGCTGCAACTCAGTAGATGAACTAGTAGCTAACTTTCAGTCCAAAGTCTCAGACATCATTGACTGCATTGCTCCAGTTAAAGTGAAAGTTCTTTCCGGGAAGAAAAAATCTCCTTTTGTACTACCATATCAACTCCAGAACCAAAGCTGTATTCAGCAGGAACTATTTCTGACAAAATGTCCCATTTCAGCGAAATAAACCACAAAAGCTTAGAGCAGATCATTCAGCAGCAAAGTTCCTCCTCCTGCTGCCTTGATGTTCTACCCACAGCTTTCTTTAAAAAAGTTTTACCTGGCATAGCGTCTGATTTGACCCAGATAATAAACACGTCCCTTCTGTCAGGTGTTTTCCCCCAGTCTCTAAAAACAGCAATTATCAAACCACTGTTAAAAAAGAACAATTTAGACAAACTACTACTCCCGAACTACAGGCACATCTCAAACCTCCCCTTTATCAGTAAGATTATTGAAAAAGCTGTGTTTCAACAATTAAACACCTTCTTAACAACGACCAGTCGCTTTGACGTATTCCAGTCTGGCTTCCGTGCTCACCACAGTACAGAGACCGCCCTTATCAAGGTGTTTAATGACATCCATATAAATACAGACTGTGGAAGAACCACCGTGCTGGTTCTGTTGGACCTCAGTGCAGCATTTGATACTGTCGATCACTCCATTCTGTTAGAGCGCCTGGAGAACTGGGTCGACCTCTCTGGTACAGCTCTCCACTGGTTTAAATCCTACTTAAAGGACAGGGAATTTTTTGTATCAGTAGGTAATTTTACATCAGAGATGACAAAAATCACATGTGGGGTTCCCCAAGGGTCCATTCTGGGTCCCCTCCTCTTCAATATCTACATGCTCCCCCTAGCTCAGATAATAAAAAATAACAACATCAGCTACCATAACTATGCAGACGACACACAGCTTTACATCACCATGTCACCAGGTGACTATGAACCAGTTCAGGCACTCAGTAAATGCCTAGAAGAAATCAATACGTGGATGTGCAAAAATTTTCTTTAGTTGAATAAAAACAAAACAGAAGTAATAATTTTTGGACCAAGAGAGGAGAGATCAAAAGTTAACACACAGCTTCAGCTGCTTCAGTTAGGAACCACTGATCAGGCCCGAAACCTGGGTGTAGTGATGGACTCAGACCTGAACCTTCAAATACATCTAAAGACAATTACAAGGTCGGCTTTTTATCACCTGAGGAACATTTCCAGGATTAAAGGACTAATGTCTCAGCAGGATCTTGAAAAACTAATCCATGCATTTATTTTTAGTAGAATTGATTACTGCAACGGTGTTTTCACAGGTCTGCCTAAAAAGTGGATCAGACAGCTGCAGCTGATCCAGAACGCTGCTGCCCGCGTCCTCACTAAGACTAAGAAAGTAGAGCACATCACCCCAGTTCTAAAGTCATTACACTGGCTCCCTGTATCTCAGAGAATAGACTTTAAAATACTTCTGTTAGTCTATAAATCCCTAAATGGCTTAGCACCTAAATACATCGCAGACTTGTTATCAGCGTATAAACCCTCCAGACCACTCAGGTCTTCTGGCTCCAGCCTTCTCTGCGTACCTAGAACCAGAACTAAACACAGAGAAGCAGCATTTAGTTCCTGTTGTGGATGGGCCTCCCCACAACGTAATGATTTGCACTAAGTCCTTCAAAAATTCTAAGTTCTTGGTAAGGCAGTTAAAAATATCAAACAGTAGTCAAAAAGTGAACGAAGGTAGCTGAGTCTCAGTCCAAGGTGGTTTATTGCACCAACACAAGACAACCACACGTGAGATGTGCTCCGGACAACATCTGACAATATACAGAAAGCGGTCAGTTTAAATACATTCTCTGGATCTTGGGACTCCTCCTTTGAGTCCCTCCTTTTTTACATAATTTCCATTGCTTTTTCCACGGATATATTTGTTAATTTTTTACCTATCAGTGGAAACTTTCATGGGGCGTGCTTTTTTAAAAACATGGTTACACATCACAGCTCCTCCCAATCATGGCCCCTCACTTACTGCTCATTTCCATAAGGTTACACGTCATTACCTTTTCGGACCTGGACCATGCATTTTCTGTGTTCATTTTGCAGTCTTTCATGTTCTGCTTTACATTGTAAATGGCTTGCCCTTTTGACCCAGAGGTTTTTCAATTTCCCCTGGTAAATTTCATTGACCCCCTAATTCTTATTCTGGGCTTGTAGCGTGACACACACACATGTTTCTTAGGTGAATGTTACAGCACACCTTATATTAATTGTGATAAGAATATATTTATTATAAGATATTGATCCACCACAATATTCATTGTGTGATATTAATCCACTACATTCCCCCCTGTGATCCTGAAAAGGGTCACAAAATAAATCACACTCTACAAATGATTGTCGATTTATCATGGCTATGAATGTCTAGAGTAAATATTACTAGTACAACAAAGGCTAATTGTAATTAATACTTAGCACATCACAAACGTACCATGATTAATACCAACGTCTAAGATCAAAACACACTTCTACTAGTAGTAAGGGATACACAAAACTATGATCACACAGTAAAACATAAGATTTATAGTTAAACAAAGAGGGAACCACCCTTGGCACTCTTGCGAGGACTTTTCCTCTTGCTTACTTTTTTTTATAGAAGGATTTTCAGGATTTGTTTCAGCAATGATACTGGGCCTCAGGTTGACATATCCGTGCAGCTTGAACACCTGTTAGGACACCACAACCCTTACCCAGAGGGCCCTGCACACCCCATACATCAAACGAGTTGATGTTTAAATATTAATACCAATACTCCATCATGCCCGCTGTATCAGGCTAACCCGTCACTTAATGGTCAGTAGACCTTCATTACAACCAACATATGAGCAATCCTATCGATGCTCCCTGCACAGCATTAGTACTGTCACATAGGTTATAGACATACATAATTATATTTATCTTTTTAAGCATGCACCATCATATTTATTATTGAAGTATACATAATCATTTCATCATTCACATCAGCTTAGTTTTCTCTTTTCTTTTTTTTTTTATTGAAAGTTCTAAGGTTGGGGATTAGGGAAAACCACCCCCCTTGGAGGTCGATTCCCCAGTCCTTCTGTGGAAGTCCCAGGAGCTTGTCCCTGTAGCTGTGCTAGTGTCGTAGTAGCTAAACGCCACTGCAGTACTTGCCGTCTTGCTGTGTCCCGTTCTGCTGTCATTTGCAGCAGTTTTTCCTGTAAATTGACAATAGTCTGTTGAGCCTCTTGAAGTCGTCGTGTCAGATTGTCCTGTTCTTGGGTTAACTGGCATACTCTAGCCCTATATTTGGCTTTGTATGTGCTGCGGCGAATTGCGAATATGTGCTTCTTTGACGCCGGAGATAGACCTTTGACCAGCAGAGTGTAAACTCCAGTATCCATGGAGGCAATTTCAGTTTTTAGGTCCTGGGCGGTTCTGTAACGATCCAGAGGGCTCATTAGAAACCCCTGGACGTGGCTCATCTCGAGGGAGCTCAGTTGCATCTGCTGAAAAATATTAACAGTCGGCTCCAGTGCAGGATTTCCTATCGCGGTTGGACCCGTCGTCCTCGTGCCCGATGTAGATGGCCTCTCATGACCGGCTCCGTTTGGCCTTCCTTGGCCCGGTGTGGATGGAAACTCCAAGGCAGCTGTGTCCGGCAATCCTCGGTCTGCTGGGTCCTCGGGGCTAAGTGGGCTGAAGATGATCCTCAGGGCCCCTGGTGATGGTGGGTCATCCATGTGTAGCTCTCCCAGGTCCACCATTCCTCCCGGTAGTGCAGCGCTAGGGCCCTCTGCTGGATCGTCTGGACGCCTATTAGGGAGACCAGTGCCTGTACCTACATATGCTTGTGTGCCTAACGACGCATGTGCGGTGTCTGTGTTTCCTCTATTTGCACGTCCCTGCCAATCCTCAGCGGGTGTGTGGTGTACATTAAAATAAGCGTCCGCCATTTTCAGCAGTCTGCATGTGGAGACATAGTATGTTATAGGTATATATCCACATGAGGCACATACTTTTCCTAAAAGAATTTATAAATACTTTTAGCATGCAAATTACTATTTCTAAGCTAATCTATAAATACTTGATATACAAATAACTACATCTACAGTTGTTTATAAAGACTTGGCATGCCATGTACTATATATGTAATATCAACAAAAAATATGCATGTACCTGGTGGGGGTGAGAGGGGATCATGGTATTACTTCATATGACTTGGTCTATCTGTACCTCTATTATGGGGAATTGACCAGTTACATTCACAATAAGTTTTGAGACCAACCCCCGAATGAGGGGTACGATGCAGCAGATAACTACTAATATTATCAATATTATAGTTCCTAGTATTATTCCTGCCGCTTTGAGGTATCTTGTCCACCCAAGCTTATTGAACCAATCCCAAAACCCCTTCAGCTGAGTGTTCCAGTTGGATCTCTCCACATGTTCATCTCTCATGCGCTTCATTTCTTGAAGAACACCTGTCAGGCTGCCGTTAATATCAGTATGCATAGGGATTAAAGTACAACAATCTGTCCCGATATAATCACATAGCCCCTGGTCCCCGGCCATACGGGATTCCAGTACGAACCTATGTTGTAAAACCATTAGTGATGTAGCATGTAATTGTTCTTTTATAAGGTCTACGCCCTTTATTGTAAAATTTATAAACCTTTGTTGATTGTACCATAGGAGATTTATCCACCTACTATTTCGAGCTATGTATTGCGCATTGGTAATTGCTCCGAAGAATGGTAACGAGCCGACTCCTCTCCCAGATTTTATCCAATCACTTCCTATAGCAGCATGTTTCTCTGGCACCCCTAATGGGACCTGATCCCATGTAATGTATACTTCATCTGACATTTGCCAATTCTGTTTGTGCTCAGTAGGAGTACTTCTTTTTGTACAGTTTCTTATTTCATTAGGTGTTTTGTTGCTGATTTTTTGATTATCTATTATTAATTTTAGTTGTCCTGTAAGCATTACTGGAGCACAGATACCTTCCCACTGAGGAGGCAGTGAGGATAGTATTTGCTCAGTATTCTGACACAACCAAAAAATGTCTCCTAAAGGGACAGATCCTTGCGCCAGACTCTTTACTCGGTATTGAGCTACTGCTGTAGGTTGGAGGTCATAGATAATATTTCCTCCATCTGGTACTATTTGTTTACAATTTATATTACTTTTAAGGCTAGTTTCACATAGTTTGATGTAGCTAACGTTCCCTCCTGCTGCCGGTGGGTACCACGGTATTTTATTACATTTCACCATCTCATCTGCAGTCTCCATTTTGATAGAGGTTCTTTCGGTTACCTCTTCTAATTCTGTTCCTCGTGCTATACAAAATGGAAAGCTTAGTTTAGCCGGCTTTTGCACTACTGGAGGGAGGGAAGATGTACTCATTACTGTATTTATTGAGGAGGTTAGTGCTTCAGGGCATCTTTTCCTGTCTTTTGTCCATGATGGTAAACCTGCAGCCATATGCATAACACAGTGAGCAAAGCATTCTGATATGTCTGGGCAGTCGCCTATTTTACTTCCGGGTATACTCTGAAGGGTCGGTAACTGCTTAGCATTATAACAGGCTGTACAATCATCTTTAGGGCGCTTTTTAGCTGTAAACATAGCTTGAACCGAAAATTGTACCCATTGTTGAAACATGTTCATTTGCCATTGTGACGTTTTTAATTTATTCAGATCCCTTTTCTGTCTTTTGTTTATTAATTTTACTACTCTATGAGCTCTTTCTATCGTCATTATTTGTTTTGTTAGTATGTTTTGACACATGTTTGTTTTGCATCTTACCGTAATGATCACCATCCCATCCCCACGGCAGTCCATGCTTTGTGGAGTTCCAAGCCAATGTTTTCCCATTGACTCGTCTCCTAAAATTTCCTCAGACATCACATAGTCATAACCTTCGGTTTGCACATGCATTAATGATTTATTCTCCCCACCGTTATTACTGATTATCCCCTGGTTAGTAGCTAGTGTTATCATTGCTAGTGCACATGTCTCTGTTTGACGCTTTACATGTGAGTGTGCATTGTTAGTGGTGAGCTTAATAAGGTCCCCCCTTGTTAACCCGACAAGGGTTAACAACAGAAGAAAACTAGTCAGATTCGGAAGGAGACGCATACGAGTGACGCCCAGACGGCGATGGAGTGGGCGGACACGACCCGCTCGCCGACCCAGACGTGCCGTCCGAGGGAGTGGAAAGGGAGGGAGGGGGTGGGGAAGGTGAAGGTGAGGGATGTGGAGAAGGGGAAACAGTTCCAGCACTGTCTGATGAGTGATGAAAAAAAGGTTCTTCCAGTGCCTCAGGGCTGGGTGAGTCTGAGACAGACCTGCCAGGAGTCTGAGTGGCAGGAGAATCAGCATTGCTGCTGCTAAAGTCAGAAGGCGAATCGGAAGCAAAAGAATGAACATTATCATTCTCAGAGTCCCCTGACAGTGAAGCCCGTCGGGCAGCCAAGCGGGCTGATCGTCTCTGGCCATCAGACGATGACGGGGCTGAGGATGCATCAGTGCTCGCCCCAGGTACGACATCAGACGCCTGTGAATGTGCTATGGTAGTATGCGGAGGGAGACTTGCTGCTGCCCTTTCAGCATGCGCAGAGCCCGTCGGTCCTGGATCAAGGCCAGGTGGGTCTGGTGGACGATGACGTGTGCAGTGGTTCTTATGGAACCAGAAGGGCTTACCTTCAACTTTTAGGGCAGTGGGAGTGGTAAGAACAACTTTAAAGGGCCCTTCCCTACGAGGTTCGTTCCACTGACGTCTAAATACTCGTATGAACACTCTGTCACCGACTTGGACGTCTCTGACGTCCACTGGAATACGTGTCTCGTCTCAGTTGTGAGCTGCTTTCACCTGTTGAAATATAAGTCTGTGAATACGGGTTAGGGACCTGAGGTAGTCCCCCAGTTCACGTTCAAGTTGCGCCAGGGAAATCTCCTCCTGGGGCCCTCGCACCTGTGGGAGAGGCATAGGTCGACCTGTAAGCATTTCATGAGGAGTAAGATGGGTTAATCGGTTAGTTTGAGAGCGCATTGCCATCAGTGCAATCGGCAACGCATCCACCCACGTCAGGCGGTTATTGCTATCAGCAATAATCTTTGCAATCTTGGTTTTGAGCACACCGTTGGCTCGTTCGACGGACGCCTGTGACTGGGGATGATAAACACAACCAAACTTTTGTTTTATACACAACTGGGTGAACATCGCCTGGATGACCTGTGAAATAAAGTGAGGTCCGTTATCAGACGAAATAGTATCAGGCATACCAAACCTGGGAAACACTTCTTTACATAAAAACCTTGCTGCTGATTTGTGATCGTTTTTAGCAGTGGGGCAGGCTTCTATCTACCTGCTGAAACGACAAACAACCACAAGCATGTATCTCTTTCCCTGCACACGAGTTAACATGTCAACATAATCCATAATCAGATGACGAAAAGGGCCATCCAGCATGGGCATATGTGCTAAGGGTTGTGTGAACATTTTTCGCACATTATACTTGGGGCAGTGTGGGCATATAGCTAATTCTCTGTCTACCATAGGTGTCAAATAAGGTGACCACCATACTGCCTGCAATTTTCGAACAACCTGGGCTCGCGAACAATGATCAGGTTCATGCATTATTCTGATAGCTGTTGGTAATAAGGACAAAGGAAGTACAAAATGTCCTCGGAAACTTCGCCACAACCCTGCATGGGGGTGTGATGTGCGTACCGCCCCCCTTTGCACCCACAACCGTTTTTCTGCTTCAGAGACGCTGTTCTGCGCCTCAATTAATGAGGCTAAATTAGTGATGGGTCCACAGTCAGCTGCAAGAACCATTGGTCCTTGTATTGCAGGTCCTGTGGCTTCTTTGGCTGCCTCATCTGCTAAGTTATTTCCTATTGCTATAGGTGTTTTTGCTGTCTGATGTGCAGTACATTTTACAATAGCTAACGCAGATGGGAGCTGCATGGCTTGTATTAATTCCATGACAGCCTGCCCATGTGTCACCGGAGTGCCATCAGTTCGAACAAAACCTCGCTGTTTCCAGATGCTCGCGTTTATATGGCATACCCCATACCCATACGCACTGTCTGTATAAATGGTGACTCTTTTACCTGTAGCTAATTTACATGCAGCTGTTAATGCTTTTATCTCTGCCAATTGGGCAGAGCAAGGTTGGTCAAGGCTCATGGACTGAACTTTTGTATAGGTGCCGTCGGGGTCAAGCCGGACCACTCCATATCCTGCTTTGTTCCCCGTCTCACCTCTGACGCATGACCCGTCAACAAACAATGTTAGATCGGACGGGATTGGGTGATTGTATAAATCCTCCCTTACTTTCATGAAGGCGTCCGTCTCCTTGAGACAATCATGGGGCTCACCTTCTGTTGGCAATACCATTCTTGTGGCCGGGTTGATCGTGACACAACGTTGCACGGTAAGGTCAGGTCCTGAAAGCAGAACTTCATAACCAGTGCGACGAGCTTGGGTTATCACGAAGCGTGGGCTTGTGAGCAGTGCATGTAATTGATGTGATGTATACAAGAAAATAGGGTGGCCCATAGTAATTACTGAGGCCTTTTTGTATGCAAATGCCGCTGCTGCCAAGCCTTGATAACAAGGAGGCAGGCCTTCTTCAACTCCATCTAATTTTGTACTGTAATAAGAAATTGGTTGTTTACCTGTGGGGGTGTCTTGCATCAATACTGCACATGCATACCCTTGTCGCTCTGCCACGTACAGATGAAATGGTTTGCCATAATCTGGATTGGCCAGAGCAGGAGCCGTTTGGAGATCTTGTTTTAGCAGCTGAAACGCTCCCTCTGCCTCGTCTGTCCACTGTAACTGAGCCGACTGGTGTCCTTGGCCTGCAGCTTTAATAAGTGCTCTCAATGGAGCAGATTTGATGGCGTAATCACACACCCACGGTCTGCTGTAACCTGCCATGCCAAGGAAAGACAACATGTGACCAACAGTTTGAGGTTTGGGCAATTTGGTAATGGCTTCTATTTGGGACGGTGCGATAGACCTCTTGTCCCCACTGAGTTGCCTGCCGAGGTATTCTACTGTTTGTTGGCAGAATTGTAATTTTGGTTTACTTACTTTGTGTCCGCCTTCTGCCAATGAAGTCAACACCGTAATGGAGTCTTTTTCACACTGCTCTTTTGAGGCAGAACAGATCAAAAGGTCATCAACATACATCAACATGGTGGATGGTAAGTCTAAGTGATTCAGATCATTTGCCAGCACACGATTGAAAATAGATGGTGAATGTACAAACCCTTGGGGTAATCGTGTGTACGTATATTGCTGACCTTTGTACGTAAATGCAAACAGATACTGGGAATCTGGATGCACAGGCACACTGAAAAATGCTGAACACAGGCTATCACAGTGAACCATTTAGTACCCGGGGGTATGTTGCTTAACAGTGTATGGGGGTCTGGTACTATCGGTATTTCTTCTGCTACAATGACATTGATTAATCTTAGATCATGGACTAATCTATATTCATTACCGTTAGGCTTTTTGATGGGAAAAATTGGTGTGTTACAGGGGCTTACTGTCGGTTTTAGAACGCCTACAGTTTCTAATCCTGTTATAATGGGCTGTATGCCTTCTACTGCTTCATGTTTGAGGGGGTATTGACTTTGAAAGGGTAATTTAGCATTTAATTTGGTGGTGAATTTGATGGGGTCAGCTGATTTCGCTAAAACCTACATCTGTTTTGCTTTTGGACCACACCTGCTCAGGAACTTGTTCTAATAGTGATGCGTGCTCCTCAGTCACCGCCATTTGTATTTTCCCAGGCACTTTGATGTGTTCTGCTATTACTTCATCTGCTTGTGAAAATGAGATTTTGAAGAATAGTCCATCTTTTGATACACTAATCCAGTTCCATGCAGTATCAATCCATTCCGTGACTTTCTTGGCTTCTTGAATCATGGGACCCAGGTCATGCGACTCGTACTGGTCAGCAATCAGCAATGTGACATGCGGCACTGAGTCAGTGACCTGGAACCATTCGGCAATGTCTTTTTCAGGAAACTTGACAACGGCTGCGGCTCCTTGTGGCCCAACCATTATGTCAGCATATTGGATGACAGTTGTTTTGTTGTTAATTTCTTCATCCCAGCTTTTCTCATAGTCTTCATGTTTCTGTCCTTTATCATAAAACATGGTGCAATGGAGAGGTAGGAAAGGCTCTTTGGATTCGTCGTAGTGGTTCATTATCAGAGGTCTCCATGTTTCCCACTCCAATTGGAGGAAAGAAGTAGGTGACGTGAGTTTCATCCAAAATACTTGGTCTTCGGGGTCATGATTTTTCATTTGTAGGGTCATCTGTGGGCCCAGTGGCATCATGAAGGCTTTGCTGTTGTCAGTTGCTTCAAAATAAATTCCATTTGGAGTGCATTTAATCTTTGCGTTGAGCTGGCATAACACATCTCTGCCCAGCAGATTAATTGGCGTATCTGCTGAATAAAGTAGTGGTGCATACACAGTCTTTTCTCCTATAATCATGGGAACTGGCTCAGTCATGGGTATTATTTGGGTTTTCCCAGAGAAACCTACTGTTCGAATCTTTGATGCTGAGAGAGGCAGACCAATTCCACTTTTTCCTATGCAGGAGTACGCAGCACCTGTATCAATCATGAATTGATGATGGCTGTCGTATATTGTGACATCAATTGTGGGTTCCGTTTGTGGGCGTTGTGTTAATACAGGTAGAATGGCCTCTCTTTCAGGTTTCTCTGGGCACCCCTATTGGCAGTATGCTTCAGGCCCTGCTCCACCGTTGGCAGGTCCTGTGGCAGGGTGCTGGGGTCCCATCCATGGATTGGTTGGGCAGTCTCTTTGCATGTGTCCGACTTGTCCACATCCCCAGCACTGCAGCCTCAGCTGCTGTTGTCCCATGTCTGGACCCGCCTGGGGCATCCGCTGGTATTGTCCGTGAGGGGGCCTCCTCGGGGCTCCTTGTTGTCCTCTCCATCTGCCCCGCATGGGTGGCCCCCCTCTTCCTCTTCCAGTCATCACGTGCTGGGGACCTGTTCCCTGATTTAGATGCACATGGATGGGGGGAACCTGTTGAGTTTGGGCCCCTCCTACAGGTGGTGCTGTTGGATACTGCATCTGCTGTGTGGGTGGAGGGATGGTGGGAGATATCACTGGGGCTTGTACGACTTCACCTCCTGCTGGTCCACTCTCACCTGTGGGAGCGGCTGCCACTGTCAGCGCGGCTTGATGTTTGGGCTTCTCTCTGTCTTTCTTTGCTTTTGTTAATTCTCCAATTTGCAGTTGGGCCAACTTTGTGGCCAGCATCTTGCTTTGGTCTTCAAGCGCTTGTTTTTCAGCTCGGTGCATGTTTACATAATGTATGACATGCTCCGAGAACGCAGGCCAGTCCATTTTTATGAGTCCCACCACTCCATCTAGTTTGGCCTGTACTTCTTTGGGCATGGCACCTTTAACGTACATTTTAAATAGTGCCTTGGTTGATTCTTGCTCATCCCATTCGCTTCCTGTCTCTGCTTTCCACATTTGTTGAAACTTGTGCAGAAACTGGGTTGGGCTCTCATCATCTTTTAGACATTCTTCTTTCAGCTTGGTTGGGTCTCTGCGTGAGGGGTATTTGTTTCTCAGGGCTTCCCATACTCGGGTTCTCATATGGTTGAAGGGTAACCCGTCACACCGGTGTCCGCGCATGACCCCTGGAAGCCCAGCCTCCACAAACACTTCTTTGGCTGCCGAGTGTCCTGACATTTTTATTAGCAGTGCTTTGATGTCTCCTGCTGCCAAGTTGATGCCCCCCGTGATTTCTTCTAGCTTTTCTATCCATCTGTCTGCTCCGTCTGCCAGCGGCGTCAATCTTCCTGCAAGCGTTATCATGTCCATAAATGACCATGGCATGTATCGATCATCATTAGGCCCTTTGGAAATCAAAGGCATGATCTTTGTCTCCTGCCCCTGTGCTGCTGCACGTAGCTGTGCCTGCGATCTTGTTTCCATTGCATGATTGTGGTGCTCTTCCACCTCCACATCCACCTCAAGTTCAGTTGCGAGTTGTTTTTTCACACCTGAAAGCATCGCTCTCCTTTCCGTGACCTCCCGAGGTCTTACAGCTGGGCCCTTCCAGCTCTGTCTGGTCCTGCTGACAAAATGTGGGGATATTATGTCGTTCCCATCATCCAGACATTCAGCTGTGTCCCACAGTTCCATATTTCTTTCTCTTTCATCCTCTTCCCCTTTTTCTGCTTCTGTGAGCATAGTTTTGATGTGCTGGTCAGGGTGGTCCGCGAGGTCAATCTGGGCTGCCTCCTCCATCCGCTGCTCAACCTCCTGTCTTTGCTTCTCCTCTCGTTGCTTTCTTGCGCACCTTTGTAATTCTTTTAAGTTTTCCTCATATTCCCTTACTTTTCTCAGTCTTTCCACCTCCTCTTGTTCCTCTTTTTTTCGACTTTCTGCTTCCCTTTGTCTCTCCAAACGTTCCCTTTGTTTCCCCCAGCTGCAGGCTAATTTAAGGTGCTCCTGCAATTCCTCCAGCTCTGCGGTTGTTCTTTCTTCCACCGATTCTGACCTTTCTTTTGTGCCTGAGGGAGAGTCGTGGGCCATCCGACTGATGCGGGCAAATGAGCCCTAGGAGGTGTCGGTGGGCTGGAGCAGGCACTATCCTCCTCCTCATCTAACGAGCAACTTGGCATCTCTTCTTGGCTTATATTTCCCCAATTTCCCTGCTGTCTATCTCTTTTTCCTTTTTCTCCCTCCCCCTCGTTATCCATTACTAATTTTAATCTCCCTGTGATTTTACCCCTACTAATTTTATCTGTACACACTGGGTACTGTCCTGCTGCTGTGGCATGGTAAGGGGGTGGCTTAGAAGCAGTAAACTCAGGTGCTGTTGGGTTTATATTACTTTCAACTTTAAAATATCGCAAGATATCTCTCTGTTCAGCATGTTTCTGTTTTTTACGCAACTGCGTTTGGTCATTTCTTGCATCGTTATGCCGCAGCCTTTCTTCTACTTCATCATAGCATAACGGGTCAAAGCTACCTTCTATAGGCCAGCGATTTTTTCCAGATGTAATCTTATGCCATTCCATCATGCATTTTTGAATTCTGCGTTTGTTAGAAGGATGTGTTATCATTACTAATTTAGCAGGCGTCAGTTCCTTAGTCTGTTTGCTCACGTTGGTTCCCATGGCACTCAGCAGTCAGCGGACACTGTGGCCTGTGTCTATTTACTTAGGGCTGAACGATTTTGGAAATAATCTAATTATGCTTCTCCTTGCTACTGTAATTTTAATGTGATTATTTCCGATCTAATTTTACTCACATATAAACAACAAATCTACTTTGTTTCTTTGCTGTGCAGCTCAATTGTTAAAAGACTCACCGCATCTAAATTCAGAACAGCAATGATTGTGTTTTAACCTAACTATATTTTAACCTAGATTGCAATTTTTTACCTTCCTCTTCATTAATCGTAGGTAAAGAAAGAATGGCCTATACCTAGAGTTGTTTGTACACCAGGACTAGTTACACCTAGAACCTTTATTGTTTCTATTAATCAGAATGTTATTCAATAGACTAGCTTTTAGTTAATTTGGACATTTAATCCTTGTTAACTTTAAGGTGCAGTCTACAGGCAAGTCTAGCTTTAAACTAATTGATCTGTATTTTTATGCTACGTATGATTATAGAGACTTCCAAATCCAGTAATAAAATTAGATTATCTCCCTGCTGCTATTGTCTTTCTTTTTTATGTGGAGGCAACCCCACTTTTAACGTTTTACCAACACCTAATGGACACGTTTTAGTTTCCTAATTGTTAGTAGCTACAAATTGTAGACTCTGTGATTTTGGAAATTGCGTTTATATTAAGACTGCTATTAATTGTCCAGCCCAGCTATTTACTAACCCTTTTAGTCCCTATTTGTCTGATTTTTTTATCGGGTCCTGCTCTTTCCAATATAGATTTTTCCTTTTTTAACTTTTTTAACTTTTTTACCTTTTTCGATCTGTTATATTTCAACAATCTAGGGTTAGGGTATTTCTGTTATGCTGAACTTCTTGTTTTATCCTTTGTTTTATAGTTTTTATTATATATATATTTTACTACTACCAATTCTTATTGTTTATCATTATCTTATCTTTTTATGTTTTATTGCTTAAATTTTATTTTGTTCTATACCTTGTTTCTTTCGAATATATATTTGTATCCTTATCACTGTCAATTTATTATTTATTATTATCCTATTTCTATGTATTATTATTATAGTTCCCCTTTCCCTTATTTCCCTTTTTAACAATTAATCTACACTTTACACAAACTAACACAGACGGACATATATTTTAGCTCTCACCTATTACTCTGCAGGTCTATATTATTCTTACAATAACTTTCCTCACTGTCTCTTACAGTGGCATACGCGTTTTTCCCAGCTTCCAGGCCTCACTTCCTCGCTGGGAAAGTGAGGGACGTCTCCTTCGAGCGGTACTCCTTACACTGACTATCGCTTAGCCAGGCCTTATTAATCATCAATACTTTTGCACAACTTCATAGCACACTTCGACTATCACTTAGTCACCAATACCCTTATTCTGCCACAAATATGAACCATACACTAAATGCATCCACTGCTCCGAGCGGCTGTCTCACCAGACTTATGTCAATCACTTTGACCGGTCTGTCCCTACTTCTCTACCTATTATCTATTTCAGATACAAAACAGTTCTTTGCATCAATCAATACCTTACACAAAAATGCATCAGTTTTTCGTTAGCCATATATTCATGCACATATACTTTTTTCATCAATTGATACCTTAAACCAAATTGCAGCAGTTTACATTAGCCATATATTCGACACTTTAAACAAACATGCAGCCACATACAATTAGCCATATATTCACATACACATAAAACAACAATGCAGCCACATACACTTAGCCATACATTCACACACACATTAGACAATAATGCTGCCACATACAATAACCATACATTCACACACACACACACACACCTCTGGACCGCTCTCCAGCTTATTCTGTTCTTCCTTTATGTTATTTTTGTATATATTCTTCTTGTTATGTTATTGTTTTGTGTATGTTACTAATTTTAGATTGCTAGGTTCTTTTAGGAGAGCTATATGATACCTGACATCCACTAGCCACCTGCCGGAGGCCGGTTCCCCACAAATTTAGATAATTGTAACAAATTAGTATCTCACCTGTATTGGTGGATTCTTAAGGGCCCTTGGGGTTCCTGGCGTCCAACCGGTGGCAGCAGTCGTCCGGGATCACGCTTCCTCCTGGCTCGGCTCGCCAAAATGTTGTGGATGGGCCTCCCCACAACGTAATGATTTGCACTAAGTCCTTCAAAAATTCTAAGTTCTTGGTAAGGCAGTTAAAAATATCAAACAGTAGTCAAAAAGTGAACAAAGGTAGCTGAGTCTCAGTCCAGGGTGGTTTATTGCAACAACACAAGACAACCACACGTGAGATGTGCTCCGGACAACATCTGACAATATACAGAAAGCGGTCAGTTTAAATACATTCTCTGGATCTTGGGACTCCTCCTTTGAGTCCCTCCTTTTTTACATAATTTCCATTGCTTTTTCCACGGATATCTTTGTTAATTTTTTACCTATCAGTGGAAACTTTCATGGGGCGTGCTTTTTTAAAAACATGGTTACACATCACAGCTCCTCCCAATCATGGCCCCTCACTTACTGCTCATTTCCATAAGGTTACACGTCATTACCTTTTCGGACCTGGACCATGCATTTTCTGTGTTCATTTTGCAGTCTTTCATGTTCTGCTTTACATTGCAAATGGCTTGCCCTTTTGACCCAGAGGTTTTTCAATTTCCCCTGGTAAATTCCATTGACCCCCTAATTCTTATTCTGGGCTTGTAGCGTGACACACACACATGTTTCTTAGGTGAATGTTACAGCACACCTTATATTAATTGTGATAAGAATATATTTATTATAAGATATTGATCCACCACAATATTCATTGTGTGATATTAATCCACTACATTCCTATGCTCCACTTATCTGGAACAAACTTCCAGAAAACTGTAAAAGTGCTGAAAGCCTGATCTCCTTTAAATCGAGATTAAAAACACATTTGTTTAAAATTGCCTTTGAATGTTCAAGTTAAACTGTTTTAAAATGTTCAATGTTCAAGTTAAACTGTTTTAAAATTACTTTTTATTCCTACATTCTATCCCTACTTGCTTTTATTCCTATATTTTAATCATGTAAAGCACTTTGCATTGTCTCTGTACTGAATTGTGCTATATAAATAAATTTGCCTTGCCTTGCCTTGCCTTGAATTCAGGATTCTAGATCACTAGAGAGGACAGGCTTGATCTGGGAGACGTGGAAGGTAGGATGGACACGAGAATGGGGGGGGGGGCAGACGGAGATGAACAGCAGATGGACTGATGATTCTTTCAATTTCGTATGGTCCAGTAAACCGGGGAGCTAAATTCTTTGCAGAGGGATTGGAAAGTACGAGAGCTTCTGACCGGGGTGGTATTGTGGAGCTGGAGTCCTGCGTTGTTCAGCAAATCTTCTGTTCTGCTCAGTGGTCTGTTGGAGGGCAGTGACGGTGGAATTCCAAGTCTGACGGCAACGGAGTATGTATTGATTTACAGAGGTGACCAGGATTTGGAGCTCATCAGTGGGAAGGAGTGGTGGCTGATAACCTATAGAGATCTCGAACGGGGAGTGACCGGTGGCAGTGGAGATGTGTGAGTTCAAGGCGTATTCCACCCAAGGCAAGTACTTGTTCCAATCGGTGGGCGAAGAGGAGGTGAGACATCGAAGAGTGGTTTCTAGCTGTTGATTCATGCGTTCAGTTTGTCCATTAGACTGAGGGTGGTATCCAGAGGTGAGGGTGTAACGGGCACCAAGAGCAGAACAGAAGTACTTCCAGACTTGAGAAACAAACTGGGGATCCCGGTTAGAGAGGATGTCGCAGGGGAGACCGTGGAGTTTGAAAACATGTTTTATAAGGAGTTGAGCTGTCTGGAAGGCGTTGGGCAGTTTTCTGAGAGAGATCAAATGACAAGACTTGGAGAACCGGTCTACGACCGTTAGGATAGTTGTCATACCCTGAGAGGACGAAAGACCGGTGATGTAATCCAGTCTAATGTGGGACCAAGGGCACTTAGGTACAGGAAGGGATTGTAGGAGACCAGCAGGAGGTTTGTTCGTCGTCTTATTTTGAGCACAAACAGGGCAAGGGATTGGGCTCATCTCGCAGGGCTTGGGCTATGAGGTCCTCCAATTCCCAGCGAAGGGCACCAAAAGTGCAGGTAAGAGGTAAGATGAGAGCAGGTTCTTCATCTAAGTCTTGTGGGGCATATAAGCGGGACAGAGTGTCAGGCTTCAGGTTTCTAGAGCCAGGACGGTAGGTGATGGATAAATTAAACCGTGAAAAGAAGAGGGACCATCGAGCCTGTTGGGGGTTGAGGCGTCTGGCGGATTGTAGATATGCCAGGTTCTTGTGGTCAGTCCAAATAGTTATGGGCTACTCGGACCCCTCCAACCTATGTCACCACTCCTCTAAGGCTAATTTAATAGCTAGAAGCTCTCTGTCGCCTATGTCATAATTACGTTCGGCTGGAGACAACCGACGAGAAAAAAATGCGCAGTTGTGGAGTTTCTGATCGGAGTCTGGTCGCTGGGAAAGAACCGCTCCTACCCCTGTGTCTGAGGCGTCTATCTCAAGAACGAACTGTTTACTGGGGTCTGGGTGTATGAGGATGGGGGCCTGAGAGAACCGAGTCTTTAACTCCTGAAAAGCGGTGCTGGCTTCTGGGTTCCAAGTAAAAGGGGACTTAGTAGAAGTGAGTGTTAAACCCGCGATAGTCTATACACGGGCGGAGGGAACTGTCCTTCTTGCCAACAAAAAAGAAACCCGCGCCCAATTGAGAGGAAGAAGGCCAAATTAACCCTGGAGCAAGTGACTCACTAATATACTTCTCGAGGGCCTGGCGCTCCGCCCTGGAGATGTTATGCAAGCGGCTGGCCGGCAACGGAGCGCCAGGCAGGAGGTCGATAGCGCAGTCATAGGGGCGACGTGGCAGTAAGGACGCGGCTTTGCTCTTACTGAAAACCTGACATAAATCGTGATAGATCACAGGAACTAGACTGAGGTCTACGGAATCCTTGCTCATAACAGAGGAGCCCGACGAATGACTGGACGGCACAGCGGACTGGAGACAGCGCGAGTGACAAGCCGGTGACCAAGACTTGGTGATCAGCCATTTAGAGTCTTGGTGAGTGCTTTACAAGATTTGGTGAGTGCTTTACAGGAAAAACGAAAAATGGAATGCGTTCCCTGTGATTACCGGAAATTATCACCTCCAGAGGCTTGATCTGATGTGTGATCTTTGTTAATCGCCCTCCATCCAGGGCAGAAACCTGGAGGGGCGCGGACAGAGGCACCGTCTCAATCTTGGATTGAAGGACTAGTTCTTGGTCAATTAAATTCAAATCAGAGCCTGAGTCAATTAAAGCCGAAAGGTTAAGACTGTCTAGAGCCGTGAGAATGGTGGCACGAAGGCAAAAACGTGGTGACGCAGGGACACTAAGTGAAGTGGGGTGTGAAAACTTATTACGGTCCATCGGCTTCCCCACTACAGGCGGCGGACCCGATCTTTTGGCCGTACCGGGTACGAATTAACAAAGTGCTCCGAAGAAGTACAATAGAGACACTGATTTGACTCCATACATTTCTGCCGTTGTTCTGGAGTGAGATGGACCCGGCGGATTTGCATAGGTTCAGGAGGAGAGGGTGGAGCTGCGGCGAGGTGGAATTAACCCGTGTGTGAGAGGAGTTGACTGACGTACGGACCTCTCCGACCAAACCCGGCCCCTACTCCGTAACCGTGCATCGGGGCGGACGGCTAGCGAAACGAGTTCCTCAAAAGAACTGGGCTCTTCCATGCGAGCCAGCTCATCTTTCAGAGCCTCATCTAAAGCCTGAAAGAACGCAGCCTTTAGTGCTCGCCCTTTCCAGCCAGCGGCGGCCGCATACGCATAAGTCTGAGACGTGGCAACCTCGCTGCCTAAGCGTTAAAAAAAGGCCTAGACTGCTGCACAGGGTCAGCTTCGGCTGCGAACACGGTCTTAAATTCGCGAACAAACTCATCAACAGTGCAACCAAACGCTCGGCAGTCAGGAAAGCGGGCTTCAGCCCATCTTAGAGCTCTTCCTGACAACAGCCATAAAACAAACGAAATCTTAGCTTCATCTAACGCGAATGTCCGAGGGGACCGATTGAAAACCAGGGAGCACTGAAATAAAAATCCTCCGCAGTCTCCACTGTCTCCGGAGAACTTCTCAGGACTTGGAGATGAGCTCTCGGGGACAGGGGAAGGCTGAGCCATGGGTTCTGGGGGAGTGCTGGGTGACGCGGAAACAGGTGGTTGTGAAACAGAGTTTAGCGCAGCAGTCAGTTGACCCAGCTGAGCTGTCAACCCCTGGAGCTGATCCTGGGTAACGCGTACTGCTAACCCAAGAGCCTGCAACTGCTCCTGCTGAACAGAAAGCTGCCTCCCGAAAGTGTCTACTGGGTCTGCATGTCCAGAGTGTTCTTCTGTCATGGTTTTTAGGTGTTTGGCCCACATGCGGAACACAGTCGGAAGAAAAAAAGCAGTTAAAGGTATTTATTAAAGGCTCAGGGGTACACGAAGATGTTATGCTCACAGAATGAGCAGCTGTAGTAACCGAGACGTCGGGACCGAAACACTGTGAAAGGGAAGGAACAACTTTAACGAAGGCAAATGCGGGAATCTAAATCTGTGGCGCTGTGCTTACCGCCAGGTATGAGTAACCTATCCGGGGGGAGTGGAGTGGAAGAACGGATTCAGTAGAACTCTTTCTCTTGGTGGAACTAGGTGATCGAGTGACAAGTGAGCCGGCAGGTGGAACAGAGGCGGGGAGCCCGAGCAGCACCACAGCGAGAAGCAGGTAGCAGAGAGCAGCCGAAGGAACCAGGGTGAATCCAGGAAGGGGGGAACTCTTGTCCGGCTTGGTAACACCAAGGGGGCTCGAGGGAAACTGCCAGAGCAAAATCTGAGCCACGAGGATTCAGGAACTAGGCTTGAGACTTCAGCACTCGGAGGAGCGACCGGTGAGTAATCCAGAGCACAAAGCGAACTACGAGGAAACAGGAGACATGAGTTAGTACTGAGAACAGGAAACATGAATCACGCAGGAACAAGAAACTGTCGAGAGACAGTGGCCACTAAGCGTACCACAACGGTTTAACACTCCGGCGTCCTTCAGCTGACTGCAACCTGCTTATAAGCTCCAAGCCGGGGCCGCCAAAACGAGCTGCAGGTGCGCGCAACACCCACCTGCCAACTACGATCACCTGAGAGGGAAAAAAAAGAAGAGAACAGGCAGTGCTGACAGCACAGCCTGCAGAATCCTGACAGTAAGTTTAAGTTATTGTATTCAAACTTATATTTTTACATATATTTAGGGATCTATTCAATAATAATAGTTATATTAATATTTTCCTATAAGTATAAACAATAAAGCCATAAACAACAACAATGACAACAACAAAACAATGACAACAACAAAAAATAAATAAATAAACCCTGATAACACCCAAGAGTTACTTTCTCTTATTCAAGTCCGTTCTTTTGTTTGCAGGATGATTAATGGTCCATCAATGATCCGACTCTGTTTTTAGTCTATGATCCAAGGCCAAGACCTATTGGTCCGGAAAATGAAATAGCTCGGTTCAATTAAGTCCTACCGCACAGCTGCGGTGATCAGGTAGCTCGCCATCCTGGGTTGAAACAGGGGGTGGAAAAAAAACCTTACCATCGAGTGGTTGCCAGAAAACACCCAATGGAATCCTTCATCTAGGTTAATTAGGCTCAATTCGGCAATATTCTTCAGCGATTTAGGAAAATGCCAACACAAGCAGCTAGCCACAGCAATAGCAGCAACAGCAATGGAGGGGATTCCGAGTTCACCTCTACCCCGGAATTTAAAGTGTGCTGTCAGTTTGACCCGCCAAAATAAAATATGAGTTGATTATTTTGTGCAGGTTACACACGACCAGGACCAGCAGACCTGTATTTATATGGAGAATAGAGAAAATAAGGAGGCAAGCCTCCTCCTTGGAGTGAATTAAACTGAGGTGACACCTTCAGGGTTGGATCCCCAAAAGATCCAACTGCTGATACCATCACATGTTCAATCTTTTATTTTTGATTACTCACTTTCTGCTTTGCTTCCAGTAACTTCAGTCAAAGTAATTGATCTTGTAATTCCTCTTTTTCATGCTTTCTCTTCCTTTCGCCATCTTGAGCCACATGCAAATAGTGTACTAAATGTTTTTCCCAGCGAGCATATTTACAACCAGGCATATCAGGATTTAATTTCATCAGCTGAGATACTGAAGAGGGTACACCTTTTAACACTACTTCTCAAAATAATTCACCCATATTAGACTTGGCTTCTTTAGGATTCACACCTGTGTGTTTGATCCAGTTTTCTGCTGTCTGAGTTATGTATTCCTTCGGATGCTGTTGTGGGTCCCAGTGAAACTTGGGAACCGCTGCCGGGGGGGATAAGGGAAAACGCTCTCTAACTGCATTTCCCAAGTAAGGAATTACTAAAGACAATGAAGTTTCGCCTGGCATGTGGAACGTTCGAGCATCATTTTCATGTCCTAAAATGGCTCTAAAATCACCCAGGACAAGTTCTGTGCCTTTGGTCAAGTTATCCAATTCAGCGAGCCACAATCTACCACCAGCACCAATGCTGGGAAGTTTATCCTCCAGGGGTAGCACATCACAAAATGAATAAGGATCATATTTCTCTGCCCCTAAAGTGTTCTGTAACAAGGGCATCTGCACACTAGTGGGAACATTTTTGCGTAGGATGAATACTTTGGGATCTGTCCTTTAATTCTCTCCTCATACGTTCTGGTCCTGCTAATTTCTGCTGCTCTGCAATATCAATTTCTGTAGTAAAACGATTCAAGCCATTAACATTTGTCATAGATTCCTCAACATCAGCTACTCCATCTGATAACTCCAAAACTGATGTATGACTAGATGTAGTGTTGATAAAATCTATCAAATCAGCAGGGTTGTCCTGTTGCCAAACTCAATTTTAACTTTAACTTTTGGTTCTTTTGATTGGTGGCTCCTAGACCTACAATCAGCAGAAGCTGTTGGTTGGCTAATTCCTGCTTTCTCTTGATCAATCTGATTTAAGTCTGCTGTCTGGTGTGTTACATCTAAACATAAAGAAGGACTGCCCGTAGAAGGGTCCTCAGCTTTCATCATCTGAGGGGTGGGGTGCGCACTAAGCGACGGGCAGGACGTATTGACTGCCTTAGACCAATCCTCGCCTGACATCAACGAGGTTGGGGCTGTGGGTGGAGTAATGGGCGACACATTTGGTTTGTGGGTGTTCTCTAGTAATGTGTTGTTTCCGGGGGTGTATCTAGGAACTGTTAACTCTCCGCCCAACACGTCCAGGACTGGATAAAGTCCGGAGGGGGTCGTGTTTAAGATGTATGGGGTGGAGATCTGCCCTGCGGTGCATGGGGATGTTCTGTTTTTTCTTTTTCTGTTGCCTCAAACAAATATCCAACAACTTTTCCCAACTTCTAACCTCTCTCTTACTTTTAACATTCTGTTTTACTAAAAGTTTACCCAACGGCTCACCATGCTCCAACAGTTATTCCTCCAATTAACTGCCTCGACAACCTTTTGTCTCCACACAGACCGCATTCCCTTGTCCAAATTTTCCTGCGTTTCAACAAAAGCCATTAATGCATCGACCTGTTCTCCCAACGATTTCCATGACACACGGCCCCATTCACTTTCACCAATATCCTGGCCAAATTCCCCCTCCATGATGATCACTTTCTTACTTTTTCCTCCAAAATAAAATCAACTCTACACAATAACTTTCCACCGTAAATCCCATACGCTCAGGTACGATTCTCAGCCACACATACGCACACACATACACACACACACACACACCCACTCACTCTCAAGTGCTGCGGACTTAAACAGCCTCTCCTTCCTGCAACCACAATGGATCCCATTTTAACTGAGACAATACGTTGGACAATACATGACAAATACAACATATAAGACAGACACCTTGCGTGCAAGGAGAGTCCTCTGCGACCCTTCCTTTCGGCAGAACCTTCTTTTTTTTTTATATCTCTCCTTGTCTAACCGCCGTGTTCCAAAACCTCGTTCTGGAACTGAGAAACAACCCAAATTGTCTCTCTAGGATCCCTGTAAATCTCTTTTATTCACAGTCTCACTTTAAGTATGTTACCAGTATCTTGACTTATCCTATGCCCTGCTTCTTTTTGAGAGTCCCAAAATCTCAAGCGGTAACGCGACCCCTCAGCCCTAAAGTCACTGGTTTCCCGTCGGCCCAGAGTGGAGGTAGCCAAACCTCGGGACAAACACCGACCTCTTTCTCCTGCTTCTTTTTGAGAGTCCCAAATCTCAAACGGTAGCGCTCAACCCCGGCCCTAAATTACACCGGCACTCGTCAGCCCGGAGTTGAGGTGGCCAAACCTCAGGACTTTTTTTGTCTTTATTTATATTTTATCTTTTTTATCTTTCTTTATTTATATTTTATAGTTTTTATCTTATTTTAAGCTTTTGACATAGACTTAAACATAAATCCCATTCAACCCACTCATTGTAGTTGCTCATAGTTTGGTCTCTGATATATTTTGAGAAGAGAGTTTTTCATCCACAGCACCACTTGATTTAGTCTAATCTTCAGCCAATAGGAGAGTCAAAATCTCCTTACCTTTTTTCGGGTCGACCCTGTGTTGCTGTGGATGATTACTCCTTCATGCCCAAATTCAAAAGATTCCTCCACTTACTACCAAATCCGGGTGACGGCACCATTTGACGCGTGGCCTGTTACTTCTTCCTATCTCATTAATTGAAGGCCCGACTCACCTGGTTAGGAGATTTGGTAACAAAGGGAGAAACAAATTATCAGAGACAAACATTTAAATTATGCATATTTATTACAATTGGAATTCCAAGGGAGACAAAAACACCTACATTACCCGACATATCACGCCATCGTCCTGGAAGCCCTTTGTCTAAAGCACCCAACGTGTGTTTCCCCATTTAATAGTCTGCAGAGCCTGGGTCAACCCAGATGACCTCTTAAATAGCTTTCAAACCTTAAAAGTAAATATACTGTGAATTGTGCCTGTTTATCCTCCCCCTGTGTAGACTCCCAGCTAGTTTTAATGATAACAGTATGTCTCTTTGGGTTTTAAGAAAAATACATGTTAACACAAAAATGATTATATATTTCCATAACACTTTGTTACCAACCAAATGAACAATAACCTGTAGGCCGCTGTGATCGTTGCTAGTGACTTTAATCATGTTAAACCTAAATCAGTGCTGCTCAAATTCCATGAATTCATTAACTTCCTGACCAGACACAATAATATGTAAGATCAAGTTTCCTGCAATATCCCAGGAGCATACAAAGGTGCTGCAGCTCCATATATTAGATCGTCAGATCACATCTATGTGGAGCTTATACCTGCCTACAAGCCACTGATCTGCAGAACCAGACTTGTTTTTCAAATCATCCAGGTTTGGACAGAAGAGGCCTGCTCAGCTCTTCAGGACTGTTTTGTAAACACAGATTGGGAAGGGTTTAAAGAGGACGCTGACTTAAAAAGCTACACATCATCTGTGCTGTCCTATATCCACTTCTGCACTGATGCTGTCCAACCCACGAAAACAATCAGTGTTTTTTAACCAGAATGGGTGGACAACTCGGTGCGGCCCCTGCTGAAGGGTCAGGATGCAGCATTAGATCAGAAGACAGATGAGCATACAGCAGGGCTAGAAGTGAGTTGAAAAAAGGCATCCAAAAAGCAAAACACAGATACAAGCTGCGCATCGAGGGCTACTTCAGCAAAAACAAATCATGTGACATGTGAAGAGGCATCAGACCCATCACAGACTACAAGCACAGTGACCAGCAGCCCAGCAATTACCCGGCCCTCCCTGACACCTTAAACAGCTTTTTCACATGCTTCGACTCTCCAAGCTGCAGGGAGCCTGACCATCTTCCCCAGCCAGAGGAGCACTATCAGTCTCTCGTCCTGCAGCTGCACCAAGTGACCTCCTCCTTGAAGAAGGTCAACAACAACAAGGCCGCAGGCCCAGAAATGGTGTCAGGTTGGACTCTCAAATCACGTGCTGACCAGCTAGCAGGGGTCTTTCTGGACATCTTCCCTGCAACTCTCCAAGGTTCCTGCCTGCCTGAAATCATCCACTATTGTGCCTGCCCCAAAAAAAACACCATCACCTGCCTCAATGATTATCATCCTGTTGCTCTGACCCCAGTCATCATGAAGTGCTTCAAGAGGATCCTCCTAAAGTACATCAAGGACGCCATCCCCGCTAGCCTGGACAGCCTGCAGTTTGCCGGGGATTATGGAATATCTGTGATGATACGTGGCAGAAAAAAGAAAAACAAAAGGATAAACAGGAACAAATACTTGAAAGTCATAAACTGTCAGATGCAACCTGCCACAGAGACATCATCAACCACTAAGTCATATAAACTAGGTTTATTAAACATTAGATCTCTGTCAGGAAAATCCCTTTTAATTAATGACTTTATTATTGACAATAATCTTGATGTAATGTTTTTAACAGAAACATGGTTACATGAATTTAGTGAAGTAGCTATACTGATGGAGTCAACACCTCCAAACTACAATTTCCTTTGTGAGAACAGACAGCAAAGGAAAGGTGGAGGAGTAGCAACATTGTTTAATGATTCACTAAAGTGTAAAAAGGTGTTTTTGGGAAAATTTGACTCTTTTGAACATTTGGCTCTCCAGGTAAAGAGCCCGGTACGAACTATGTTTGTGAATGTTTACAGGCCTCCTAAGTCCACATCAAACTTTTTTAATGATTTTAGTGACCTCTTGTCTGTGATATGTGTTGATTATGACTGTTTAATTATTGTGGGAGACTTCAACTTTCACGTTGACAACCCTGAAGACAGAAGTGCAAAAGAACTATGTGACACACTTAGAAACTTTAATTTAACTCAGCATGTTAAACAGCCAACACACAAGCAGGGACATATTTTAGACTTGATCATCACTAAAGGTCTAAACATTTCACAGGTCAATGTAACTGATGTTGCCTTATCCGATCACTTCTCCGTTACGTTTGAATGTATCATTACCAGTGACTCATTTAGCCAAAGGGACATCATAAGAAAACGCACCTTTAAGGACAATGCCACAGAAACTTTTATTCAAGCTTACTCTGCTACCTCAACCTTGGGCTGCAACTCAGTAGATAAGCTAGTAGATAACTTTCATTCTAAAGTCTCAGACATCATTAACTGCATTGCTCCAGTCAAAGTGAAGGTTTTTTCCGGGAAGAAAAAATCTCCTTGGAGAAATGCTCCAGCAGTTAGAGGTGAAAAAAGGGAATGTAGGAAAGCTGAACGCAGGTGGAGAAAGAACAGACTCCAGGTTCACTATGACATCTATAAAGAGAGACTTTACAGATATAACTTACAACTGAAAAACGCAAGAGAATCTTTCTTCTCAGAGATCATCAAGAAAAACAGTAATAATGCTCGTGTCTTATTTGCCACAGTCGACAGATTAACAAATCCTCCTGTGTCAGTGGCTTCTGAACTCCAATCCACCAGGGCCTGTAATGAATTTGCTAACTTCTTTACTGAAAAAATCCAAAAGATTAGAGGATCAGTTTGTACATCCACACTAAGTTCAATACCAAAGTTGTCTCCTACCAGAATTGATTTAGACCAAATGTCCCAATTCAGCCAAATAAACTCCAAAAGCTTAGAGCAGATCATTCAGCAGTTAAGTTCCTCCTCAAGCTGCCTTGATGTTCTACCCACAGCTTTCTTTAAAAAAGTTTTACCTGTCATAGCGTCTGATTTGACTCAGATAATAAACGCGTCTCTTCTGTCAGGTGTTTTCCCCCAGTCCCTAAAAACAGCAATTATCAAACCACTGCTGAAAAAGAACAATTTAGACAAACTTCTACTCCTACAGGCCCATCTCAAACCTCCCCTTTATCAGTAAGATCATTGAAAAAGCTGTGTTTCAACAATTAAACACCTTCTTAACAACGACCAGCCGCTTTGACGTTTTCCAGTCTGGCTTCCGTGCTCACCACAGTACAGAGACCACCCTTATTAAGGTGTTTAATGACATCCATATAAATACAGACTGTGGAAGAACCACCGTCCTGGTTCTATTGGACCTCAGTGCAGCATTTGATACTGTCGATCACTCCATTCTGTTAGACCGTCTGGAAAACTGGGTCGGCCTCTCTGGTACAGCACTCCACTGGTTTAAATCCTACTTAAAGGACAGGGACTTTTTTGTGTCAGTAGGTAACTTTACATCCCAGACGACAAAAATCACATGTGGGGTTCCCCAAGGGTCCATCCTGGGTCCCCTCCTTTTCAATATCTACATGCTCCCTCTAGCTCAGATAATAAAAAACAACAACATCAGCTACCATAACTATGCAGACGACACACAGCTCTACATCACCATGTCACCAGGTGACTATGAACCCATTCAAGCACTGAGTAAATGCCTTGAAGATATCAATACGTGGATGTGCCAAAATTTTCTTCAACTGAATAAAAACAAAACTGAAGTAATAAAATTTGGACCAATAGAGGAGAGATCAAAAGTTAGCACACAGCTTCAGCTGCTTCAGCTAGGAACCACTGATCATGCCCGAAATCTGGGAGTAGTGATGGACTCAGACCTGAACCTCCAAAAGCATCTAAAGACAGTTACAAGGTCGGCTTTCTATCACCTGAGGAACATTTCCAGGATTAAAGAACTAATGTCTCAGAAGGATCTGGAAAAACTAATCCATGCGTTTATTTTTAGTCGAATTGATTACTGCAACGGTGTTTTCACAGGTCTTCCTAAAAAGTGGATCAGACAGCTGCAGCTGATCCAGAACGCTGCTGCCCGCGTCCTCACTAAGACTAAGAAAGTAGAGCACATCACCCCAGTTCTAAAGTCCTTACACTGGCTCCCTGTATCTCAGAGAATAGACTTTAAAATACTTCTGTTAGTCTATAAATCCCTGAATGGCTTAGCACCTAAATACATCACAGACTTGTTATCAGTGTATCAACCATCCAGACCACTCAGGTCCTCTGGCTCCACCCTTCTCTGCATACCTAGAACCAGAACTAAACAAGGAGAAGCAGCATTTAGTTCCTATGCTCCACTTATCTGGAACAAACTTCCAGAAAACTGTAAAAGTGCTGAAAGCCTGAGTTCCTTTAAATCAAGATTAAAAACACATTTGTTTAAAATTGCCTTTGACTGTTCTAGTTAAACAGTTTTACTGTTTTTAATGTTCTTTTTTGTTACTACATTCTATCCCTACTTGCTTTTATTCTATTTTCTATCTACATTTTATTATTTTGCTATACCTTAATCATGTAAAGCACTTTGTATTGTCTTGTACTGAATTGTGCTATATAAATAAATTTGCCTTGCCTTGCCTTGCCTTGCCTTACAGGGAGAAATATGGAGCCAGAAGGGTCTCGATATTCACAAATACACATATGTGATTCATACATGCACAGTACAAGATCCACACATCCACAGCTCGATTCATGCAAGCACAAAAAATACACAAATGCACAAAAAATCCATGCACACACAGGACAAGATCCACACATCCACAGCTCGATTCATGCCAGCACAATAAAATCCACAAATGCACAAAAAACAATCCGAAATTGGGTTGTAATGTGATATGATCCACATCTAATTTTAATTGTCTTTCTTCTTTTCTTATTAGTTCACTGCTCATATATAAATGCAGATCAGCCATTCTATTTATTGAGTTCAAACTCTTTAGAGTATGTTGGCCTCACATGAGCTTGGCTGCAGAATCTGCATAGTGACAATATGTTTGATTGCTTTTCTAAACCAGGGCATAAAATAGGGCATAAAGCAAAGGATTTAGGCAGGAGTTAAAATAAAACAATAAGACTAAAAATGTTGCATATGACAAGAATGAAACATAACTCTGTTTCAATTTTTACACAACTTCAGCTTGCCCAGCTTTCAGAACGGAATTATTTGTTTTACAGAATATTTATGTTTTCATGCTACCCCTCCCTAATACTGTACATTAAAGGCTGTGAACACACCTCCCTCATACGGCTTTAAAATATTTTGTATTTGCTATCTCTGTTGTTGATCATTAAAATTCAATGTTTTTTAAAAAGACTTAGACTTAGACTTAGACTTAGACTTTCTTTATTGTCATTTTGTATACACAGAGTGCACACAGAACGAAATTTCGTTTTTCACACAGCTCAGAAATATTGCAGTAACTCTACAGGATACCTTGCAGTGAATTACAGTACAGGATAAAGTGCAGTGATCAATCGCAGTCACTTACAGGATAAATTTCAATTGACTTCCGGATAAAGTGCAGCAGTGAACAGTAGGCAGTTGAAATGTAAACACTGTAAACCAAATGTAAACAAATATGCAGTAAGGTGCAGCAGTGATTTAAAAGTAGACAGTTGCATTGTACACAGTTTTGCAGTACGTTTCCGGTTAAGGTGCAGCAGCAATTTTGCAGGATACGATCCAATGTACAAATGTGCAAATCAGCAAATCTAGTGTGGTACACAGTCCGTTTTTATACTTCAGCAGTTCAGCAGTTCAACAGTCTGATGGCAGCAGGGAAAAAGCTTTTGCAGAACCTAGTGGACCTGCAGCGGATGCTGCGGAACCTCTTTCCAGAGGGCAGCAGGGAGAATAGTCTATGGTGGGGGTGTGAGGGGTCCCTGATGATTTTACGGGCTCGAGACACACAGCGCTGCGATGAAATGTCTTTAATGGAGGGAAGAGGAGCCCCGATGATCCCTTCTGCTGTCCTCACCACTCTCCTCACGTTCTTCCAGTCGGAGGCACTACAGCCTCCACACCACACAGAGAGACAGCTGGTCAGAATACTCTCTATGGTGCTTCTGTAGAAGGTCGTGAGGATGGGCGGGGGCAGGCGGGCTCTCCTCATCCTCCGCAGAAAGTACAGTCGCTTCTGTGCCCTCTTCACCTGTGACGTGGTGTTCACAGTCCAGGTGAGGTTGTCTGTGATGTGCACCCCCAGGAACTTGGTGCTGCTGACCACCTCCACCGCTGAGTTGTTGATGAGCAGTGGAGCGTGGTGAGGCCGGTTTTTCCTGAAGTCGACGATGATCTCCTTCGTCTTCTCCACGTTCAGGATCAGGCTGTTGTCTCTGCACCAGCCCACCAGCGGCTCCACCTCCCCTCTGTAGTCCTGGTCGTTGTCGTCTCTGATCAGGCCCACCACCGTTGTGTCGTCTGCAAACTTCACGATGTGATTGGTGGTGAACCTGGGGACGCAGTCGTGTGTCATCAGAGTGAACAGCAGGGGGCTCAGTGTGCGTTATGACTAATGACATTTGTTTGGACAGGTTGTCAGTGGAGAGATTCCAACAAGAAACTGAATTTTCAAATGAGTAACTTCTTCTAAAAGTTTAATTTTCAATGTTTAGGAATTGTGTTCACCGAACTTTCACTAAACATTCATTGAACAGTCACTTGTCATGGAAACAAATTTTGGTTACACTTTATTTGAAGGGGTCTACATAAGACTGACATTACACTGTCATAAACATGACATAACACCTGTTATGAACATAAATGACTCTTTATGAATGTTTAGGACTGTTGTCATTAATTGTCATTCGGTAGATTATGACACTATTAAAGCTAAATTGACATTGTTTAAAATGTCTTTGTTATGACGACTTGACATTAACAGAGACAAGGTTAAATTTAGGTCTTGATTTGGGATTAGGTTAAATTTAGGGCTTGATTTGGGATTAGGTTAATTGAAGGGCTTGGGGTTTTGTTAAATTAAGGGCTTGTCATAACAAAGACATTTTAAACAATGTCAACTTTGCTTTAATTGTATCAAAATTTACAAAATGACAATTAATGAAAACAGTTATAAACATTCATAAAGAGTCATTTATGAATGTTTGACTGTTGACGTAACAGGTGTTATGTCATGTTTATGACAGTGTAATGTCAGTCTTATGTAGACCCCTTCAAATAAAGTGTTACCCAAATTTTATTGCTGTTATTTTTATCAGTTTTATATCTTTTAAACCTTTATGGTTGTTAATAAGTCCTTTTTACCATATCTCTATTTTTGTCTTGTTAGTTAAAAGTGTGCACTTCTGGCATTCTCTGAAAACCTGGTGAACATTTTGAAACAATGTATCTGTTTTTGTTTATCTTGTCATAGTCTGTTTATCCATTGGGATGTTTAGATCATTATTAGGTTCTGTTTTCTTTCCTGTCTCCATTGCTCTTCCTCTCCTTCAGCTCATTAACATATGGGGTTAACCTGTGCTAATCACTCTCAACTGCCTTCCTCTCTGGCATCTCTCCTATTTAAACTGCTAGTTTCCTCTCATTCCTTGTCAGGTCCTCTGTTATGCTATGCCAGAGTCTGCTCTGCTTCTTGTTTGGTTCCTGATGCTTGTCTTCACCCACCCACCCTGCTTGTAAATGTGTTATTTTTGATTAAAATAAAGCGTCGTTCACTTCATCCTGCGGCTTCCTAGCTCTTGTCTGCATTTTGGTCCTTCTACAGCCACATCTACCCTGACAATATCAGGTAAATTTGAACATTTTACAATCAAAAAGTGAGTGGGTAGTGCTGTTGCCTTGCAACAAGAAGGTCCTGGGTTCGAGTCCGACCCTGGGTCTTTCTGCATGGAGTTTGCATGTTCTCCCTGTGCATGCGTGGGTTCTCTGGCTTCCTCCCACAGTCCAAAAACATGACTTAGTTTAATTGGCCTCTCTAAATTCTCAGGTGTGTGTGTGTGAATGGTCTTTTGTCCTGTCTTTCTCTGTGTTGCCCTGCGACAGACTGATGACCTGTCCAGGGTGTACCCTGTCTCTCGCCCATTGAATGCTGGAGATAGGCACCAGCACCCCTTGCAAACCCCACAAGGGACAAGTGTGACGGAAAGTGGATGGATGGATAAATGTAAGGCATTTTTAGATTTTATTAGTTCACATGACTGTATCAATTTGACAGAATTACATACAAATGAGGGTTAGTGTTCCTGTGGTGGGTCTGTACCACTTCTCAATACTAATTACGTGGATGTTAAGAGGCTTCAGGCAAGGCCTGGCCCTGCGGAAGTCCACTACAATCCCCATGTGTTCTGGAGAATGTCATTCCGCACGCTCCAGTCACTGAAGGAACACACAAGTTCTCTGTACTCCCCCTCTTGCACTCTCTGCAC
The DNA here is from genome assembly GCA_037039145.1 of Fundulus diaphanus. Lineage (NCBI taxonomy): Eukaryota > Metazoa > Chordata > Actinopteri > Cyprinodontiformes > Fundulidae > Fundulus > Fundulus diaphanus. The sequence goes on from CM073132.1 coordinate 14,738,950, forward strand.
ACATGCCACAATGGCTGTGTCCTCCGAATATTTCTTGACGTGGCAAGACTCAGCGTTATACTTAAATTCTGCTGTGTACAGTGTGACCAGGTAGGGGATGATAACAGTCCCCTGTGGTGCCTAAGTACTGCGCACCTCTGTTCCTGAGACAAAATTCCCCAGCCTGACAAACTGTGGTCATCCTGTCAGGTACTCCATAATCCAGGCAGTGAGGTAGGGGGCGACCCCCATCTCTCTGACCTTCTCTCTCAGTAAGGGAGGCTGAACAGTGTTAAAAGCACTAGAGGAGTTGAAAAGCATAATCCTCACCTGACTCCCTGGCTTATCCAAATAGGTATATACCCGATGGAACATGTTAAGGACAGCGTCGTCCACTCCAATCCTCTCCTGGTACCCAAACTGCAGGGGATCATGAGCATGTTGGACCTGCTGTTTCAGGTGGTGAAGAAACAGCATCTTAAGTGTCTCATGATGTGTAATGTGAGGGCCACCGGTCTGTAGTCATTGAGCTTGACTGGACGCCCACCCTTGGGTACCGGCATGAGACATGTTGTTTTCCAATGGACCAGGACCCTTTCCCAATAAAGGTAATTGGATGGAGCCACTGTCTGCTGCCTTATATTTTTAGCAGACAATAGTTCACAGCCTCAACAACAATGGCTGTCCACAAGTCATTGCAAAATAACTAGACATAGATTGCCTTATCGTAGCACATTAATGGAAACTTGAATGTGAGGAAAAGGTGTGGTAGAAAGGGTGGACACTAAATAGACTGAGGTGAAATTGGAAGAATTTGGAATTACTCCATGGAGCTTGAAAGGGTGATGTGAGAATTGCACTGCATAGTGAGATACCTGGGCATCTGGAAACCAGCTTCTGTTTGTTTACACAGGTTTCATCCACAAAGCTGTCTTTCGTTTCTGTTCTTTTGTTTAAAAAAACCTAAAACTATGATACCAACGTGCTGTGTCAATAACGGTCACCCTTGTCCATGTACTCACTTCGGGTAAAAGAACGAGTTGAGATTTTTTAGTTTTCCAATGCAGAATCAAAGCCTGTAAGCCTGTAAGACAACCAAACCTCACTTTCAACGGCATATAGGTACGTGTGTGTTCTCGGCATTTTCAGACTGGTAAGTTTGAATCAACACTTGTGCTGTTTTACACAAGCTTTTAGCAGGCTGCTAGTGTTAGCAAAGCCAGCTACAACTAGCCTAGCCAACTGAGGGTAGCAAACAAAGTTGAACAGATACCCTCTATTTCCTCCACGCATATGAGATTACTTTAGACATTACATCATAAATTGTCTTCACTCCTTGGAGGTCATCTGTGATATTTCTTTAAAACTAAAGTAATTTTAAAAGTTATAATGGAAATGTGTGTTTCTTAAAGCTTGTCATATTGTTTTGCACAGAGCTTTTAGCAGGCTGCTAGCACTAGCCTAGCCAGCTGAGGGTACCAAACAAAGTAAAAGTAAAGGAGAACATTTGTGAATATTCCCTGCTTCAAAAATAAATAAATCGATATGCCCCTAAACATTTCCAACATAAACAGAGTGGATGCCAGCTTTAAAATAATTTTAAATAAATTTATCCAACAGACACCGGAGTGGAGGAGGAGCACTGTGAGGTCAAGGTGTGTTTGTTTGCGTTTGTTTGTTTTATTTTTAAGACGAAAAATTAGGAGATCCTTGTAAGTCCTTTGTCCATTTAATATGCTTATATGGATTAATCCCACTGATCCTAGAGATTTTTTCGAGATAGTGAATCTTAGAAACAGGATCTAGTTTGTCTCAGTTCAGTCCATTTCTTGTTACTTTAGTACGGTTCATTTTTCAAGCATTTTGCTTCTCTATCTCTCATGGCACAGCATCAGAATCAGCAAGGTAAACAAAAGCAGTTGGTAGTTGGCAGTTGGCAGAGAAATAATTATGGAAAGTCTTTAGTTAAGTTTCACTACCCTAGTAAAGAGGATTTGTTGATTGAAATATAGTGTTAATTGAGATAAACAGCATTCTATAGTGATGTTCTCTGTATGTTCACTTTATTTCTGTTAATAAATTCTTGAACTTGAAGAGAAGTCGTCACTCATTTATTCTATATGTGTGCAGAGTTTTCTGTTAAAAGAATGCCAGTGTTCGAATCATTCCTTTCAACTATTGTCCTGATATCAGCTCTTGGGCTGATATTCACCGGAGAATGCCTAACAGACAGAGAGTTATCTATTAAACATTAAATAACTTTAAACAGTGTGTAATAGCACAACATCACATTTACACCAACATCCAAATCAAAATTGTTTTCCAAGCTGCTGATATTGTTTGCTTAAATAGTTTAGCACAAAAAAATCAAATACCTCATATTAACTCAAAACTTGTAATATATTCAAGCCCAAGTGTGTAATATCTTTTTATTTAAAATAGACATTTGGCAAGCAGAAAACTGAAGAACAACCACTATTTATTTAGATAACTGTTATCCTAATTCCAGGGCTCATGTTAGTGCTTCATTTTATTTATTTTTTTGTGGTATTGTTAGGGCTGGGCAAGTTAACGCGTTAATTTCGCGTTAATTTCACGTTAAAGCTGACATGCGGAAGGCGGTGTTTCCCGCAGGAATTTGCTTAGGCGAGGCGGTGAGTTGGCGGCCGGAACAAGTTTTGTGCGGATGACCGGCGGGGGCGGGGGGGGGGGGGGGGGGGTGATCTGCACCGACACCGTCGGTATTTTTGCCTGTTTTTTGCCTGTTTTTTCCTGCCATTCACTATATGCACGCGAGAAGGCAACAACAAAAAACCGCGTGTTAACGTCAAATAAACATGCAAGCATATTGAGTTAGCAAGCATTTCAGTTTAAAGTTCTTCCAGCAACGAATATGACAGAAACAAGTTAGTTGTAACCACTGCCAAGTAAAACTTACCTCAGAAATTGCCTGTTTTTGGTAGATTTTTTCCCCATAAAGAGAATTTCCTGTCAGTGGCAATAAGCTTTAATTTATTATTATTGCTATTTTTTGTTTTACATGTTTAAGTTGAGCTTTACACTAAATATGTGTTACTGATAAGTGCTACAAATGTTACAACTCTTTTGTTCATATGGCAGCAGAACATTAAAATAAAAGTGCTCTTTACACTACTTTTGAATTCATTCTTGGAGTTTGCGCATACAATGCGATTAATCATGATTAATCAGGCAAATTATGCGATTAATTGCGATTAAAGATTTTAATCGTTGCCCAGCCCTAGGTATTTTATTTGATGTCGAAACGCTTTGCTAATTACAGATCTCTATGACTAATTCATACTTCTCTTTCCAATCTACATGATCTGACAAGAGGAACACCACACTCAGGTTTCAGTTCAATTTAGAAGCAACAACAAAAAATGAGCTACCAACTGCTATACAGGGAAGTCAGAGTGTAAAATTATTAAAGTGGCAAAAATGTCTTTTCACAGTTTTTTTTATAGGTTTAGAGCTCAATCAGAAAAGATTGAGAAATCACTGGAAGGTACCAGAGGCAACAACCATGACAGTGTTCTGTTTTACATAGAATTTTTGTCATGCTGACGTTTGTTGTCCCTCAGTTTAGTTTCTAACAAGTAATAATCTGATTAAAATGTAATAAATGTAGTAGTTTAGCATGTGTACATAGTACAAACATACATACATACATACATACATACATACATACAATAAATTAGATTGGGTTCCAATAACGCTCATTTGTCAGAATAAAAGTTCCTTTTGATAAGAATAACCTTATAGCAAGAATTAAGCAGAGCAAGTATTAAGCATGCTTTTCATTAAGCCTCCATTTCAAATTAGCTAATTTTGCCTCATCTCATTTAGAACTGAATCTCCTATTTTGCAACTTTTGTATACATCAAGTTCATTTACAATAGATTTGAAAAGAGTGCTTGAAGTGTCTCTACAGTATGATGGTCTCACCGGAGTCAGGCTGTAGTATCTGCAGAGTGACAATGAGCTTGATAGCTTTTCTGAACCAGGGGTAGAAGAGGGCATATATGACAGGGTTTAGACAGGAGTTAAAATAAAAGACAAAGATCAAAAATGATGCATATACAGTACTGGTCACATTTATCTCAACAAGGGAGAAACTATAATATGGGCAATAACATATTAGATATACAAAAATGAGAACACCCAGAGTTCTTGCTGCTTTTAACTCTGATCTTTTTGTTGCTAAATTTACTGAACGATGACGTGTGATGGCTGTTATGTGAGAGCGCATGGCACGGGCTTGAGACACAGCCACCACAAATATTCTCACATACATAAGTATGATAGTTGAAACTGGAAATATAAAATTCAAAATAAGGTCAACAGTTCCAGTCACATAGCTTATTACAAATGTACATTCTCCAAAGCAGGATTTGCTCTTGCCTGGTTCAGTCACCACATCCCTCGTGTAAAAAATGCTATAAAAAGCAGCACCAAGCCAACATAGAACAACGCAGCCCCTGACTCTTCCTAAAGTGATTCTGGTGGCATAATGCAGAGGGTGAAAAATAGCCACATAACGGTCAAATGATATGAGAATAATGCTTCCAATGGAACCTGAGACAATTTGACAGACCAGGTAACAATAGAGAGAACATATGATATCTCCAAGAAACCAGCAAGCTGTGCTTCTAAAGATTTCTCCAGGCATCAACAGAAGACCCACAAGGAAATCTGACACAGCCAATGAAAGGAGCAGGATGTTAGTGGTGGTGTGAAGATTCCTAGAATAAGAAATAAAAAAGACAAATACCCTGTAAAAATAGATTAATATAAACATATCTGTTTACATTTATAAACAGCATGAATTAATCTGCTTTAATCTTTGCCTGAAGTGGGAGATTGAAATGATGATGAGCAGGTTGAGAACCACAGTGGACAGCGAGATGAATGACAGCACAGTGTTTAGAAGCACAGCTTTAGACCAGTGAAGTGTTAGCTTCCTGCAGGAGCTGTTCAGTAGTTGTGGAAAACAGAGTTCCGCCTCTTCCTGTGTTGCCATTGTTAGATGTCTGCTGTTCTCTGACCAGAGCTTTCTGTGTTGGCTTGGATTATATATTTTCTCTGGTCTCTACAGGTCACAGTTGTGTTGTGCTATTATTACGCACTGCTTTTAAGTTATTCAATGTTTAATAAATAAGACTTGGTCTATTAGGTATTGTCAGGTGAATATCAGCCCAAACACCCATTTCAACAATAGTTGAAAGGAATTATTCGAGCGCTGGCATTCTTTTAACAGTAAACTCTGCACACATATAGAATAAAGGAGTGACAACTTTTCTTCAAGTTCAACAATTTATTAAGAGAAATAAATGAACATCCAGAGAACACCACTATAAAATGCTGTTTATCTGAATTAACACAATATTTCAATCAACAAATCCTCTCTACTAGGCTAGTGAAACTTAACTAAAACTATTAAGCAAAATCAAGATAAAATAGAAGCTAAGGAACTACATACACACAAAAGAAACAGAAAAACAAATAAAGTAATTGAAAACCATCATAAGAATGATTCCGTGAATCCCTTGTCTGGACGCTGGAAGAGCAGGTATAGTCAACTTCGTCTCATTTTTAACTGACTAGACATGGAAGTAGACATGTTTTACTTTTGTTAAAAAGTGAAAGAGAAGTATCAACACATAATTGTTCAGTTAGTGGGTTAAAACAGAAAAAAACACACAACTTTTCAAATGTACAAATTATCACTGAATAAAGTAATAAAGTAGTTTTAAGTTCCTGCCAGTATTATTAGACTCATTTTTTTAAGAATGGAGAACTGCTTTTTTATTTTATTTTATTAAAGAGTACCACTCATGCAGCGTGCCTCAAGGCTCCATGCTTGATCTCTTCTTCTTCTCTCTTTACCCTGTCCCTTGGGAGTCAGTTATAAGAAACCAGTGTTTAGCCTTCTTTTTTAAGCAGAAGACAATACTTTTATGACACTAAAAAGGAAAATAGTTGCTCTAAAAAAAACGTCTCAAAAGTTTATGTTGCTTGGGTACATTGATCTCTCTAACATCAGTGTTGACCTGAGACCTTAAAGTCAATATCTGACACTGACTGCTACAGACCTGAGTGTAAGACTTGAGAATATTTTCAACTTTGATGCACAGTTAAAATCTATGGTCCGGTCCAACTTTTTTCAACTGAGACAGCTGACTAAAGATTTTTTTTAATCTGTGCTTTAATTACAACTTGCTTAGATTACTGCATTGCACTCACTGGGCTTAATAAAACTTTAGCGGCTTAACTGCAGCTGGTCCAAAATGCCACTGCTCTTCTTTTAACTGGTACCAGAAAATGAGAGCACATTTGTCCAGTTTTAGCAGCAATTAACTGGCTACTGGTTCACATTCGGATTGATTTTAAAATTATTTTATTTGTTTTTAAATGTCTTCATGGCCTTGCTTTCCAGTATGTGTCAGACCTGCGTCATATGCACGCTCCCTCTTGTTTGCTCAGGTCGGCAGATCCGTTTTTATTAGTCATCCAAAAAACAAAGAGTGCAAAGAGGTAACCACACTTTGCTTTCATTGCACAAAATTCTGGATTCAAGTAGCTTTACATATCAGGCAGGCCATTTCACCTTCTGTGTTTAATGTTCTCTTAAAACACATATTCTCTTTTTGGCTTCAAACCCAGCTTGAGATGTTAGCTTTTGAAGTTTTTATTGTTTGGCTTTGTGGATCTGCGTTTTATTTTACATTATGATGGCTTTAACTTTTTATTCTGTTTTGAATTACTAGTTTTTAGATTGTATAAATAATGTTGAGTTGAGAATATTATTAGTTTTTAAAAAGGGGAAAATATGGTTGTTTTGCAAGCAGAAGTTCTTCAAAAACAACTCAACACCATAACAATCTTTTTTCTCCTGACTTTAACAAGAAAACATTGTAGCTGATTATAAAAGGCACAGCATGAATTATCAGATTCACATCCAGGCAGTAAAAAACACCCCTGATTATCATTAATCTATAGGTTTGTTTATCAATGTAAGTCTATATCCTCATTGGTGAATTAGGCTGAGTTTCATCAAGCCTATATGATCCGAGATTTTCCCCTCAGCTGCACACAGGGGTTCACGCTCTGTTGTTACACATGATCCTTATGTTTTCCCTCTTTTCAACTCCATGAACTTCTAGCCTGCTACAGTTTCAAACCTTTGTTGTCATCTTTCACAGCGACAGGTTTATCATCTCAGCCTCCGCCCTGACCAGACATTATATCTCCTCTATGGCGCAGGGTGCTCTAGTTCATGATTACTCACACCTAATGCTGAGTTTGAAGCTGTCTCAGAGTACATTTTGTTTGTGGTCAGATCGGACGGAATGATTACGTTCTGCTTTGCTTTTAGCCCACTAATAGCCTTAAAGCTGGAATTCTATAGAAAATATAGCATTTGTTATGCATCGCAACCCCAGATTCTATCAGTATATGCGCAGCTTTTTAAGCTCTGCGTCTCACTGGTTGGTAAGTGACTAGAAAAAAAAAACTTTTTTCTTTGATAATGTCTGATACCAGCATAATTTATACTTAATGATACCGATTTGAGGCGGTGAGGTGGGTGGATTTGTTCCCCTATTGGTGCGCTGCGTGCGAGGAATAAACAGTGGAAAAATGCAAAAATAAAGAGTGTAAAGGGCTCCTTTAGAGGGAACAGGAAGAATCACGGGTCTGAGCTGAAGCCCCTGAAGCCGCTCTCCCCCTTGCCTCCTGCATAGGCAGTACCGGACCGTACCGGCTTATACTTTCACCACTGGTTAAGACCAAAATTATTTATAACTCTGATCGCTCTTCCTGCTGCTGTGTTAACATGAACATACCCAGCCATCACTGTGTCTCAAGACGTCTCAAGATGTCTGAATAAGAAGAATTAAGACGTCTCAAGACATTTGTGCACATCAAGACGTCTTAGGACATCTTAAGACAAAAATCTGAAGACATGCACCCATGTCTTAAGACATGCAATTGCAGGAAATGAGATGCTCTTAGACAGTATGTTGTGTCTTGAAGACGAGTGTCTTTAGATGTCTTAAGACATCTTTTTTTGTCTTGAGACATTCAAATCTTAAGATGGCTTAAGACACCCTTTGCAGTCTGTCTCAAAAGCATGGCCAAGCTATCTTGTTTTAACAGGAGTTTTATGATTATAAAATTTGGGGGCAAAAAGGGAAAATATGGGCATCATAAGTTGTGTTGCCTTTCAGGCATGAATCTGAATGGACCTTTGTTTTGAAGGAGCTCTTATTTTGAAGGGCAGTTTTTACTAACATTCCGAATCTCAGGTTTGTTTTCAGTTAGTACGGCAGTTGGAGGAGGTTAGCAGAGTTCACATTTAGCTACATTTCTGTGTTCAACTACCTGAATTTATCACTGTAAACGTCACAGAGGCAACATCGTAAGTTGATAATTTCATAATTACATTTATAAGTTTATATGTACTACGCATTGGGGAGCAAATTGATATGCTGGCCTGGGCCACCCTATGATTGGTGACTGCAACCGCTTTGAGCGATACCACCAGAGAATCAAGGACTTGGGTAGGTCAATTTTCCGTACATTTCATATACTAGGTCCTGAAGGTGTTTGAAGCTCAGTCTTGATATTTTTGTTGTACTTCAGTTATTGCTCATAAAAATGGTCTCAGTATTGAAAAATGAATGGTGAAGAGGATTGCTGTGTTGGATACCCTTTGCACACTGTCAACACCAAATGAGGAAACAGCAGAAAATACATCTGTCCCCGAGCTTCCAGGCTACGCCCCGGTTTACAGGCCATCAGGATCAGCCACAGTGATATCTGCAGCTGAACTTCATCAAAGACATGGGCTTGGTAGGTAAATATATGTTACAAAAATAAATTACTAAAATAGTTGTATTATTAAAATATTCTTGGATGTTCCATCAACGATGACTAAAAAAAGGTAACAAAATTATTTTATTTATTTTAATTAATTTCTTAACAGGGTTGCACCTTGGAACCCAAATGCCAGATCTATCCCACCTGAAAGTGTCAAAAATGATGCGCCAGCCAGACCTCATGGAGAGAATGGGGGATAGAGTCCTGACACAGGAAGAGATCTTACTTGGCCCAAAGGTGTGACTTCTGTAGTTGATCTCAAGCCAGTACAGGAAAATACATATTAAATATTATTAAACATTATAATGTACTGTAAGCACTGTCTTCTTGTATAGGAACATCATTAACATAATTTGCTTTTATTCCCAAGGTTTGGATAAGGGGAAGCATATCATCAACATCTTTGACAACCCTCTCTCTGGGCAACCAGAGAGATGCATTAAACACCAAACTGCCACACTGTCCCCACAAAAATATAAGTATGTTGTCAATGTTTATCATTTGTGTAATAGCAGTAGTAGTGTACTGAATTCAGAATATTTTTTCAGGCAAATTCATAAAAGGATAGCGCAGAGCAGCAATTGTACCACCAACAAAACATACTGCATAGCATTTCCCAGACGCTGTGCATCATTTTGTGTATTAGACCCTTGGATATTTATCTAAAAAAATGGAATACGCCTTTTATAATATACCTTTTTTAATGAATGCAAGTGTTCTAAAAATATTTTCTCTCATTCACAGATTTGATGTAAAGACTCTCAAAGTTGGCTCATTTGTGGAGATAGCCCCCTTCAATCCAACCCATGTGAATGACGGTGACAGGCAACTAGTGAAAATCACAACCATATGGGCTACAATCTCTGGTAAAGTTACATCTTGAATATAATGTGTAAACAGGATTATAGAGAAACCGGGCAATGTAAAACTCATAGCATAATGCATAACAGTAGGTTAAGTTACAGTTTTACTAGAGATAATTTTTGTATCCCATGGCTACATGCACAATGTTTCTCCCCAGATATTCCACTGGTCCTGTTTGAGGGTACCATCTTCTTGCTGCAACGCACAGAAGACCCACTGACAGGCTGCTAACAGTATCAAGAAGGGGGAAAAAACAAACCTTTCCAACATCAGCTATCACTGACACCCTCCTGTTCCTCCACCACAAATGCTTCTGGGAGCCAATTAAAAACCTAGGAATCGGGACAAAGTCTGCTGCCACCAATGGACAGTAGTCAACTAGCTGAAAAAAAAATCCTTCACAATCCAAGGAACAAATTGCATCTTAGAAACGCATATCCACACTCTTATATAGAGTAACCTTACCAAACACACACACACACGTAACTTGATGTCAATTTTGTAAACCTAATCCTCTTAACATGTTCATACTATGTACAATAATTGCAATACATTGAACTGTATTTTCCTATGTTTTATTAAATACTCAGTGTGTCATATAGGGTTTGTCATTCTTTTCTATAAACAAAAAATATAAAAATTATTACCAAGGAATAGTGGATAGTGATATTTTACTAAATTTTATTTCTAAGACATCTTCAGATATCTCAAGACATCTTCATATTTCCAAGACATCTTGAGACGTCTCAAATCATCTCAAGACATCTTAAGACCCATGTCTATAGACACATCTTATAGACACGACTTGACTTACCAAGACATCTTAAGACATCTCAAGACATCTAAAAAATGTGTCTTGAGACACATCTTAAGGCGTCTTGAGATGCGGTGATGGATGGGTATGAATTGCAGCAGGAATAATTACTGATTAGACTTAGTTTAGACTGAGTTCTGCGTGAGAAAAGCCATGTGTGGCGTGTGTGTGTGTGTGAAGTCAGGAAAATGCGTGTGTCACACGATTATTGCGTGAGAGTTGAGAGCTCTGATAAAACCTTTATGGAAATAAAGTTTGTCATAACCATAAAACAGACTCAAACCACATCAGCAAAGCTTGTTTTTCAGAATGCTAACAGAAGCTATCCTATCCACCTTATTTTGAACGGAAATACGGACACAGTGAGTTGGCGTTTTTTTGTGCGAGACTTCCGGTCACCCACTTCCTGTCACTGGCTAGCCAACTCAAAACTTCACTGCAGCAGCTAACACAGCAAGACTTCATACCAAAGTCGTCATTATGGCTTCAAGAAAGACCGGGATCATTTGTGCAGTTAGAGGTTGTCACAATAATTGGTAAAAAAGAGAGGTTTACATGGAAGAGGAGTGTTTTATTCATCGGCCGCGTATGAGAGCTGAATGTGGATGTGAGACGCCCTACGACCTGCACCCCCCGCCGAAGAATGAAGAATCTTTTCGCCTGTGGTAAAAGCTTTAAATTTGAAGAAACCAATGAAGCGACCAGGGGTGGACTGGGACAAAAAATCGGCCCTGGCATTTTGGACTAGACTGGCCCACCACATTTTTTTTTGTGTACTGAATGTGTATACCAACTGTGCAATACCTTGAGGCCAGGTTAATGGAAATTAGTGAGAGTGGACACTTAAAATACTTCCAAAATCTTAATTTATTAACACTGTAAAATGTAAACTCCACCACAGCGCACAGCAACAATTCTTAGATCAGAGAGAGAGAGAGAGAGAGAGAGAGAGAGAGAGAGAGAGAGAGAGAGAAATCACACATATTATCACGTTACATCATCATAAGAAGTTATTATGTATGTAAGTTGCTCATCAGATCTATTCAGTCTTCCAAATACTGTAGGGTACTGTAGGGTAACATTGGACTACTGTGCACTCACTGTGTAAAAAAGGATGCCAATGACAAAATGAACCATTTGAAACGTGTATAAATCCTGTCAGAGAAGATGAGAAGAAATAAAGATTAGACAAATGTTGCACAGAATAGTATTATTATTATTCATAATAAATTTAAGAAGTTCCTCTCACCTTACTAATTTACAAGAGCAGTTTTGTCAGCAACCCTCTCTTCTCAGCCACCTTATCTATCACTGTGTCTGTGTCCAGTGCCCTGAGGATGTCTTTTTCAGTGCCCATCAACATAAATGCCTCATCATGGAAAGAAAGAAAATATATAATAACTTAATATAAATTTTGATTCACTCAGTCATTTGTAATAAGTATTTTATTTATCTAATTTCCTCATTTTTGATCATATTTTCTTTAAAATCGCAGACTTTTCGCTATATTCCATGTAAATCCTTGGTGGCCCCTGGTAGCGAAGCCGGTGAGGCCACAGCGAACTTGGCCTCCCCTGGGATTGCGCAATCTTCCATTCTGTGAATGCATCTTCCTGTCTCTAGATCATAAATTCAATTGTTCAGTTATGAACTGATTTTCCACAATTTAATATATGTGGATTACGAATTGTGTTTTGGTCATCATACTGTGTGCAGGTAACGTACTGCAGGTTTTCGTACTGCGCGCGATCATAAAAGGCAAAGAGCTGGTTGTAGGTGAGGCCGGCAGTTCCTTGGCCTCTAGGCAGGGGGCGCTCAAGGGGCACCGCTCCTGATCCTAAAACTGTAGAGTGACAGCAAGTTATGGATGTTTTATTAGCGAGTTATGCTAAACAAGTAAAGCACTAAAAAGACTCTAAACATACAGCCGGAACAGGACTGATCAGGGAAGGCTTTCTTCCCTGGCAGTGAGCTCCACTGAGACGGAGAGTTTTAAAACTGAAGAAGATAAAGAGAACTTTTACCGAAAAATGATGATATTTTTGTTCAGAAAGAGCGCCGCATGGACTTCATTTTTAAGTAGAGGTAAGACAGCGATAATTACTCATGTTTTGTTTTTGTGATAAAATGTGCGTAATGTGGGGTATAGTTTTAGAATGTGTTACAAATGCAGAAATCCATCATAACTCATAAACTGTTACCAGTCAAATGACAAATAATTTAGTTTTATTTATTTTTTTAACAAAGAATCAATATTTTTCCATGTCTCATGGTGACTTGATTTAACCTGACAGAAGCCAGACGCATGTCGCTCCGCCTAGCTCCACGAGTTAGGCAGAGCGACATGCGTCTGGCTTCTGTCAGGTTAGACTTGATTTGGCTCAATCAGTCTCCTTCACCACTTTGCAACGAGTCTACTCTGTAGAGTGTATATATTTGTTGCGTTTTCTTATCCATTACTACTGTGAACACCGCTGCACAAAGTTCCACATGGAGCGTGAAGGTGTTTTTCTACTTTATGATTGGCCTAGCCCTTTAGACTGTCAGGGATGATAACCAATGGGCTGCAGTAGCCTGTGGTAAGGGCCGGATGATCGGAACAGACTCTTGCGCTGCTGATTTTATTTTTCTTCATGCATTATGCAAATATAACGAGGCCGATATATAAAACAATAATAAATAATAATAATAATAATATATATTATTATTATACATGTCGGGTCTGCCGGCCCAAACAGCACGTCGGCCCACCGGGAAAATGCCCGGTACGCCCGATTACCAGTCCATGCCTGGAAGCGACCATATGTTTGTTCTTTTCATTTCGTCCACAAGAGACCTACAGAAGACCACCCGCTACCAGAAAAGTGGCTGGGTTATGAACTTCCAATAGAAACTCCAAGGAGACTCGTCAAAAGGAGAGCAGACACAGGTAAGCTAAGGGATTTGTAATTGCTGTTGTTAACTCTAGTTCTCAGTTTGTGTCCCTCTTTGTTAAATGCTCTCACATGAAAACAGCGTTTAAGTTTGTTCTCTCTGTATATTTATTATTAGGCCTATCTGTATATTTTTTTTATCCCTGCTAGTATGGAGTGCCGTTTGTAAAGTTACACAAAAATTTACAGCAATATTTTGGGTTATATAGCCTGTCAAGAGATAAAAATCTGGGTTACTTTTTCATATTGTGATGTTTATCATATTTTTATAAATGTCACAGTCCAAGTTAAATAAATAAAAGTTAAATTAGATTAGCAAGCTAACTATTTTGCTCCAAACAAAACATTTAGTTTGTAAACAATATATGTAATTTGGAGCTAAATATTTAGTTTGAAAACTGTTCAGTTCGCAAACTGAATATATAGTTTACAAAGTAAATTTCAAAAAAATAATAATATAATAATAATAATAACAGCAATAATCATCACCAACATCATCATCATTTTTTAATTATGACGATGTTGCTTTTACCACTTATTGTTTTTACCTGTACAGTGTCCTTGAGTGTTTTGAAAGGCGCTTGTTATTATAATAATAATATATTATTATTATTATATTATTATCATCATCATTATTATTATTAATATTTTTCTCTTGACAGGCTATAAATCCCAAAATATTGTTGTTAATTTTTGACTGTGTAACTTTATAAATGGCACCACAGATGCTAGCAGAGGGCGTTTATAAATGTTGGAAGGACTGCATGCCATAAGATTATTTGAATGAGTGCTGATACAGGTGTTGCTCTATTAGCTTGGTGTTGACATAGTTTTAAATAGTCTTTATATGTTTTATGTTTGCTAAACTGATTGTGGACTTATGTGGTTTTGTGTTTGACAGATAACAGCCACTGTGATGTAGAGGCTGACCAAGCCGCTCCACAGTCACCGACGCATAAAGATGCTGACACTCAGTGGGAGGTTCAGGCACTGATAGATCACACCTACATATTAGGAGAAAAGATGCAACAGCAAACACAATGTGATGGAGAAGAACCTCTTGACCATGCCAACCTGAAGAATGACACTAGCTGTGTATTGTACACAGGGCTTTCTCTCTGTGCCTTTTTTGATCATGTTAAATATCTGGAACAGTTCTATAAAGCAAACTTTAAGATGCACGTAATGGATCAAATATTGATGACCACGATGAAACTTAAGTTAAATCTACTCCAGGGTGATCTTGCGGAACATTTTGATGTAGCCCAGGGGTTAGTGAGCCGGATCATCTCCTACTGGATCAACACAATGGAGAACATGAAGATCTACATTCCTTGGCTGCCACGGGAGACAATCCGGAGCACAATGCCTCAGTGCTTTCGGGAGACGTTCCCCAACACCACCTGCATCGACTGCACTGAAACCACCCTGCAGAAACTATACAATCTTGACTCCAGAGGGGAGTCATACAGCCATTATTATTCAAGTAATACTATTAAGTATTAAGTTGCTATTGCCCCCTGTGGACTTTTTATGTTCATTTTTCCTGCTTATGGAGGCAGGTGTAGTGACAAGTTCATCACTCAGGAGTCTGGCTTCCTGGAGTATCTTCGTCCTGGTGATGAAGTGATGACAGACAGAGGTTTTCCCATCAGAGATTTGCTGTTTGAGAGAAGAGTTAACCATGTTCTACCAGCATTCATTCGTAAAGGAGGGCAGTTGTCTGATGAGGATGTAACTGCCACAAGGAGGGTTGTAAATGTCTGCATACATGTAGAAAGAGTCATAAGGAGGCTCACAATTTTCAAAATTATCTCCCAGACAGTACCCATCAACTTAACACACAAAATGCATAAGATCCTGAGAATCTGTGCAGCCCTTGTGAACATGCAGGGTGAAATCATTCACGAGGATGCTGATTGAGCATGGAAGTTTTGCATATACAAAAAGATCCTGATTTCCACTGAAGCTTAATATTTGTATAAAGTTATTTGACAGTCTGCAGTGCCTTGATTGTACACAAAACTGTGTTTTGATTCTCATGTTTTACATCATTTTTGTGTTTAGTACCTTGATGTTTTAAATTTTGGAATGATTTTTCATTTTTAATAGCTTTTCAGGTATTGTATATGCTTATTTTTAGACTATTTAAAAGGTTACAGATACAAAAAAACACCATTTTAATTGCCAATGTAATTTGTGTTTAGTTATTTTGATAAGATGGATGTTGTCTTAACCAGATTTAAAGAACTAAAGTGTATCTTATGTGCATAAACAGGCAAGAAGATACACTATTTCACAAATCAATTTTATTAGTTCAAGTCATTTGTTTACATTAAATGTAATCACAATTCACTTAAAATGGCAATACATTACTAAATTTAGACATTTCACTTATGGATATATATTATTATTATAAAAATAAATTATTATTATTATATTGTTATTATAAAAAACACCAAGGAACTTGCCTAACAAAGGGTCAGCGGAACAATTAACAGTTGGGTATCATCACACAGCAGGGAAGCTGGTGTGGCATGCACATACAGCAGGTTAAAGATTAGAACCTCAGCCTCTTTACACAGATTTTCATATTTATTGCATAGTGTCATCCTGCCTGACAGAAACCTGTCTACAGCAGCTCTTCTGCTGCTTGTCCTGCCTACTCGGACGCTCTTTTCTCTGCTCCCTGCTTGCTTGCATTTTCCTCCCTTTTTATCTCCTTTTTATCTCTTAACCAAAACTACAGAAAGTTGGATTTAGTTATTTTATTTTATTTATTTTCAGTGATTTATTTTTGATTTAGATTTTTTCCCCGTGTGGACTATTTTAGTTTTCAGCTAATCCACACAAGATGCCTCTTTACAACAGCCCAGAGGAGGCAGTTTTCAGGAAAAATGCTCTTATGGAAAGTTTTCGACATGAAGTTTATATGAAGGAGAACCACCCGATTCAAAGGATGCCTACCTTCACCACAATGGACTTTGACAAGCTTTTACAGAAGATAGCTGTTATGGAACTGAAAATCTGTCGACTCGAAGTGAATTATGATGTAAACGCCACGCATGGAAATGAAACAACCCTGCCTTTGATCCTGAATGGTGACCACCAGCCCAGCGACTCAGCGAACAAACAGTCCCCGGAGGAAAATGAGAATCCCTGGATCACTCTGGGTGCAAGACCAAAGAATCAACGAACCCCGCACCCAGACAAAGAAAACTGGCCGAGTCTACAGAGAAATGTCCCAAGACAAATGAAACAACAGCGGGCTGTTCTCAAAACAAAAGATAGGAGTAAACCTGCTGGAAATGCTGGAATTCCATTACGAAACAGATTCACTCCGCTCCAAAATGTGACCCAGGAGGATCACGACAACAATCAGAGGTATGTCAACGATTTTCGTTCTAAGACATCACAGAAAAGACATGCCACAGGGCCAAGGACCCTGATATTATGCAATGGATCTGTAAGGGGGATTAAACATTTCTGTAACAAGAAAAACACAGAGGTGTTGATTTATAACCCTTCAAACTTTGGCCTGGTGTCTGAAATATCAGACAACCTTCTGAGGATCTTGAAAGAACGCCCGACCTTGGAAAAACTCATAATACAAGCTGAAGCTCTGGGCGACGTCACCCGGATAAGAAAATCAGAAGTATTGAAAGAGGATTACATTCGTTTGTTGAACTTTGTTCATGGCCTTGATGTCAAAGTTTTTCTTAGCGGGCCTCACGCGCCCGTTAATTGTGGAGACGAGATTTTTTCCAGAATTCTGATGCTAAACAAATGGCTGGAAAAAACATGCAAACAAACAACTGTAACCTTCATAGACAACTTTAACATCTTTTGGGAAAGAAGACATCTGTTCAACAGAGATGGTTTCTCTCTAAATAGGTCAGGTGCAAAACGGCTGATTTCCAACATCTTCTATTCTGTGAACCATGCTCCATCAGCTTTGTTCCACAACACAGTTCATCCAGTGCCAAAACAAATGATAAGCCCAGTACAGCCCGAACAAGCCAAGATAAAGATGGCCAGAAAGATGACACAGAAAGAGGCGTTGTCAGAGCTACAGGAGGATCCATCCCAGATCTCAGCAGGACAAAGAGAGGACCAAGAACCTCCACGAACACCAGTCCAGACTTCACCCGCCTCCCCTTCTTCTCCACAAAGCCCAGAGGTTCCTTTTCTGGAATTTTCTCCCAACATGAACAAAGTATTTAAGATTGGCCTACAGATGACATCCTCTCCACATACCCACAGCTCTGTGACTAAACCAGCATCTTCCAAAGGCTGCAGAGCCCCAGATCCTCCTCTACGTATCACGGAACATGCCTGTCCTCAAGACCTTCAGATTACTTCGCTGTGATGCACAGCGGGCCCTCGCTGCATGTTTATCAGACATGACAGTACCCAGAATCAGCTTGGGTCTTTTGCCGGGGATTATGGAATATCTGTGATGATACGTGGCAGAAAAAAGAAAAACAAAAGGATAAACAGGAACAAATACTTGAAAGTCATAAACTGTCAGATGCAACCTGCCACAGAGACATCATTAACCACTAAGTCATATAAACTAGGTTTATTAAACATTAGATCTCTGTCAGAAAAATCCCTTTTAATTAATGACTTTATTATTGACAATAATCTTGATGTAATGTTTTTAACAGAAACATGGTTACATGAATCTAACGAAGCAGCTATTCTATTAGAGACGATACCTCCAAACTACAATTTCCTTTGTGAGAGCAGACAGCAAAGGAAAGGTGGAGGAGTAGCAACATTGTTTAATGATTCACTAAAGTGTAAAAAGGTGTTTTTGGGAAAATTTGACTCTTTTGAACATTTGGCTCTCCAGGTAAAGGGCCCGGCACGAACTATGTTTCTGAATGTTTACAGGCCTCCTAAGTCCACATCAAACTTTTTTAATGATTTTAGTGACCTCTTGTCTGTGATATGTGTTGATTATGACTGTTTAATTATTGTGGGAGACTTCAACTTTCACGTTGACAACCCTGAAAACAGAAGTGCAAAAGAACTGTGTGACACACTTAGAAACTTTAATTTAACTCAGCATGTTAAACAGCCAACACACAAGCAGGGACATATTTTAGACTTGATCATCACTAAAGGTCTAAACATTTCACAGGTCAATGTAACTGATGTTGCCTTATCCGATCACTTCTCCGTTACATTTGAAAGCATAATTTCCAGTGACTCATTTAGCCAAAGGGACATCGTAAGAAAACGCACCTTTAAGGACAATGCCACAGAAACTTTTATTCAAGCTTACTCTGCTACCTCAACCTTGGGCTGCAACTCAGTAGATGAGCTAGTAGATAACTTTCAGTCTAAAGTCTCAGACATCATTAACTGCATTGCTCCAGTCAAAGTGAAGGTTTTTTCCGGGAAGAAAAAATCTCCTTGGAGAAATGCTCCAGCAGTTAGAGGTGAAAAAAGGGAATGTAGGAAAGCTGAACGCAGGTGGAGAAAGAACAGGCTCCAGGTTCACTATGACATCTATAAAGAGAGACTTTACAGATATAACTTACAACTGAAAAACGCAAGAGAATCTTTCTTCTCTGAGATCATCAACAAAAACATTAATAATGCTCGTGTCTTATTTGCCACAGTCGACAGATTAACAAATCCTCCTGTGTCAGTGGCTTCCGAACTCCACTCCACCAGGGCCTGCAATGAATTTTCTAACTTCTTTACTGAAAAAATCCAAAAGATTAGAGGATCAGTTTGTACATCCATACTAAGTTCAGTACCAAAGTTGTCTCCTACCAGAATTGATTTTGACCAAATGTCCCAATTCAGCCAAATAAACCACAAAAGCTTAGAGCAGATCATTCAGCAGTTAAGTTCCTCCTCAAGCTGCCTTGATGTTCTCCCCACAGCTTTCTTTAAAAAGGTTTTACCTGTCATAGCGTCTGATTTGACTCCGATAATAAACACGTCCCTTCTGTCAGGTGTTTTCCCCCAGTCCCTAAAAACAGCAATTATCAAACCACTGCTGAAAAAGAACAATTTAGACAAACTTCTACTCCAGAACTACAGGCCCATCTCAAACCTCCCCTTTATCAGTAAGATTATTGAAAAAGCTGTGTTTCAACAATTAAACACCTTCTTAACAACGACCAGCCGCTTTGACGTTTTCCAGTCTGGCTTTCGTGCTCACCACAGTACAGAGACCGCCCTTATCAAGGTGTTTAATGACATCCATATAAATACAGACTGTGGAAGAACCACCGTGCTGGTACTATTGGACCTCAGTGCAGCATTTGATACCGTCGATCACTCCATTCTGTTAGACCGTCTGGAAAACTGGGTCGGCCTCTCTGGTACAGCTCTCAACTGGTTTAAATCCTACTTAAAGGACAGGGACTTTTTTGTGTCAGTAGGTAACTTTACATCCCAGACGACAAAAATTACATGTGGGGTTCCCCAAGGGTCCATCCTGGGTCCCCTCCTTTTCAATATCTACATGTTCCCTCTAGCTCAGATAATAAAAAACAACAACATCAGCTACCATAACTATGCAGACGACACACAGCTCTACATCACCATGTCACCAGGTGACTATGAACCCATTCAAGCACTGAGTAAATGCCTTGAAGAAATCAATACGTGGATGTGCCAAAATTTTCTTCAATTGAATAAAAACAAAAAAGAAGTAATAATATTTGGACCAATAGAGGAGAGATCGAAGGTTAGCACACAGCTTCAGCTACTTCAGCTAGGAACCACTGATCATGCCCGAAATCTGGGAGTAGTGATGGACTCAGACCTGAACCTCCAAAAGCATCTAAAGACAGTAACAAGGTCGGCTTTCTATCACCTGAGGAACATTTCCAGGATTAAAGGACTAATGTCTCAGAAGGATCTGGAAAAACTAATCCATGCGTTTATTTTTAGTCGAATTGATTACTGCAACGGTGTTTTCACAGGTCTTCCCAAAAAGTGGATCAGACAGCTACAGCTGATCCAGAACGCTGCTGCCCGCGTCCTCACTAAGACTAAGAAAGTAGAGCACATCACCCCAGTTCTAAAGTCCTTACACTGGCTCCCTGTATCTCAGAGAATAGACTTTAAAATACTTCTGTTAGTCTATAAATCCCTAAATGGCTTAGCACCTAAATACATCACAGACTTGTTATCAGTGTATAAACCATCCAGACCATTAAGGTCTTCTGGCTCCAGCCTTCTCTGCATACCTAGAACCAGAACTAAACAAGGAGAAGCAGCATTTAGTTCCTATGCTCCACTTATATGGAACAAACTTCCAGAAAACTGTAAAAGTGCTGAAAGCCTGAGTTCCTTTAAATCAAGATTAAAAACGCATTTGTTTAAAATTGCCTTTGACTGTTCTAGTTAAACAGTTTTACTGTTTTTAATGTTCTTTTTTGTTACTACATTCTATCCCTACTTGCTTTTATTCTATTTTCTATCTGCATTTTATTATTATGCTATATCTTAATCATGTAAAGCACTTTGTATTGTCTTGTACTGAATTGTGCTATATAAATAAATTTGCCTTGCCTTGCCTTGCCTACAATCCTTGGCCGCATCTGACTTAAATAGAACGACTTGACTTTAGGTAGAACTTGTGAACAATATTCCAAATCAAATGGTACATCAATAACACCTTTCTCAGATGGAGCCCAAATAAGTAGCTTGCATTTCTCAAGCTGTGTACAAAACATACCAAGTTGGACTTGAAGATAGTAACCACGGGATCCATTTGGTTGCAGTTGTTGAACCCCATCCACCATCTTCACATTTGGAAACTTGCTGGAAAACACTTCAGCCAGAGATGCACAGTTCTTGCTCAAAACAGGACATTTAATCTCCAGCAGCTCTATGGAATTAACAACACCATCTGGGCTTGCAGAAAGCCATGGTTCTGTGACACTAACTACAATGCCTTTCTTTTCAACCACAAAACCACAGCTTTCCATGCATGCATAGGCTACCTCCTCATTCTCCTGGCCATACCTGGTTGCAGTGTTCCCATGGAACCTGGGAAACAGGTACTCTCTAATAAAATTGTCTGGCCTAATAGAAGCACGTATAGGGAACTTTTTTGCAGAGCCAGCAGTTATTCTTAATTTATTTGCATCAAACCACAAGTGGGAGGCACTCTGCATTTTAGTGAACTCCTCCAAACTAGCACATTTATCCCCATCTAATTTAATGTACATATCATGGAAATGGCATGCATTTTTGGCAGCGTTTGTTAGTACCATGCTCACTATGAGGCTGCTGGAGCTGTGTGGGTGCTGCTGGAACTTGGTCTGGGACAGCAGACCAAGTTCACCTTCAGTGCTTCATGAGAGCTGTAGGCAGGGGTTGGCGGTAGAGATGGCAAGATGGGCAGGATGTTCTAAGAGAAATCTGAACTTTCTTTGTGGTGCTTGAAACATATATTACTCAACTTTTTAGGGACTAAATTGCGCTGTATCCCTCAATTCCAGTGGCGCTGCTCATCTGTGCAGGACAATCCAGTGAGACCTTTGGACACGGCAAACTGCACCTTTATAACAAAGTTTAAAAACAACCATTACATATTTTTAATATATTATGGTCCTTGGTGTGATATTTGTATATCAAAAATATGTACAGTTAATAGTGAAAAAGGTACACAATCTGTTGAATAAAAATAAAAACATTATTCATAAAGACTGCTAAATTTTATTTCACAAGTGCCTTAAAAGCCAATGTTTTCATCAGCTCTTTGATACCCTAAAAATAAAATGGAAAAAAATTTACAGTTTCAATCTAAAGCGAAATTACGTTTTAAACGTGACAAATTTCAAGAGCTTTGAGACTACACATCAAATTGGTACAGTTTCAAACTTCATTATGAGGTAGGCAACCGTTAAATTAACGTTTTGATATTGGTAACATTGGTTAGTTACAATCCCAAACATTTAGCACTGCTATCTTTTTAAAATAAACTGACTGGTAATCTATTCACAGCAATGCAACAGCTGGTAAATTATTGGATTGAACAGACAATTCATTAGCCTGCCTTCCATAAAATCGCCACTGCATGACTTCCTCTGACCTGCAACACAGGAGCACCCAGCCGTCTCAACAGTGCCGGTTGATGTGGTCAGGATCCATGCCGAATGAACGTCGGATTTGCTTTGGCTTGGATGGACATCAGCCTTCAGGAATATGAGATCATTGATGTTGTTACTGATTAACACCTTGCCAACTTTTCCACTGTGGAGGTACTGATACGCCTCTGTACTCTTGTAGTTGCATATTGTAGACCCATCCGCACCAAGTGACAATACAAAATAATTAAAAATGTCCTTATACATTATATGAGGCCACGTCTTCATATCATCCTCCCACTCACGAATAGTTTAAGGGTGTGGCACTGACCTGTCATTTTGACCGCCACTGGTTTCATTATGATGTTAGTTTCACAGGAAGCACACTTTACTCAGCTTGGTCAATCCTGCTGATTGTGAGTTTCTGAGCCCCATGCTGCCCTCGTCGGTGGCTTGTCTCCCCGGTGTCGAGTCTCTGCTCGAGGGTCCACAGGCAAAGAGAAAGATAAGCCTGGGAAGCTAGTCTTTATACAGTTAGTCCCCCTGTTGTGAGAGGCAGTCCCCTGAGGGCCTGCAAAAGTCCCACATCTCAGCAGCTTACACTTCAGTCTGATTATTCCTCATGGCTTGATTGCACAACAGCTGACATGAAATCTTGATCTCAAGGCTTATATATATATATATATATATATATATATATATATATATATATATATATATATATATACACACTGTATATATATATACTGTATATATATACTGTATATATATACTGTATATATATATATATATATATATATATATATATATATATATATATATATATATATATATATATATATATATATACAGATATATATTCCCTGGATTGACTAGTTCCAGAAACTGCAAAGTTTGCAAAACGCCTTGAAATCTGCTCTGTCAGATTGTCAGCAAGAGCTATGTACAGCTTTCTGTAGTGATTCTGAGGGTCATGCATTTGTGACTGGCAGCGCTCTCTCATGGGCTCATCTCTGTTGTAAGATTTGCTGCTTCCTCTTCTGACCTTTTCTCCTTGACAAAAGGCCAGGAGAGATTCAATTTTAGTTTTGCAAAACTCCACATCGATAGCCCTCTGCTCAACAATGACAAAAACAACATCAGTTTCACAGAAGATTTGGTTGTATGTGTACAAAAGGAAAGCAAACTCAAAGTCCTCCATCTTTATTATGTATCCTTTGGCACAATCTATTGCCTCATCATCCATGTTTTTTTCAGATACAAGCTATTCAAAAACCTGTAGCAGGGTGTCATAATTATTTACCACAGTGCTCACAATGCGAGATGTAAAATCCCATCTAGTAGGAGTATTTTTGGGCAGTTTTGAACACCTTACAGACTGAAGAAATGACATTCTCTTTGTAGACTTTGAAAAAAGTGGCAAACCCAGTGAGAGTTGAAAAAAATACTCTTGACTGAGGCAAGCATTTAGCACCCTGAGACAACACTAGGGTCGGCCCGTGTGCATAACAATGCACAAATGTAGCATTGGGGGCTATTTCTTTAACCTTGGCCTGCAGGCCATTGAGTGAAGAAGACATGATCACGTCCCCATTATAGGTTTGGACCACTAGTTTTTCTCTGAAATTGTAGCTCTGCATGTTGTGGCCTAAAACTTCAAACACAGACTGAGCATCTTGTCCTTCTGACACATCAAAAAGTCCAATGAAGGTTCCTGTATTTTGTCTGCACTATCCACAAAACGAGCAATGGCAGACATCTATGCATGGCCTGATAAATCTGTAGTTTCATCCACCTGCCATCCAAAACATGGGACACTCATCAGAAACAGTGGCAGCAATAGCAGAAATCAGATCATTTTGGATGGAATGAGACAAACCAGAAAACACGGCTGATGATTGGAATTGTGAGGCCATGACAGAGTGATATTTTGCTAATGTTTCTGTAAATTCTCTGTAATTCCTTTTATTGGCTTATTCACCGCCCACATAATACCCCCTGAATGCTAGCTCTTGGCGGCCAAGAAAAGAAGTAACATCAATAAGTCGATTCAAGAAGGCCATATGTTTTTCACTGTTTCATTGTGTTTTGCTACCTGAATGCGCACACCTTCATTGATAGCATGTTCAACCCTGCCCCACTCAAACAACCTAACCTTGCGCATGAAATCTTTGCTCTGCTCATGTTTTTTGTATCCTCTTTCAAAATTATCCAGATCTGAAAACCCCATCTTTGACCAAACAACACATCCCTGAGATGGTTTCATCAAAAGCCAACAATACATTTTATTTGTAAAAGCAACCCCTGTGAGCTAGTTAACCCTATTGTACCAGGAGAGTTGAAATGACCTGTTTCCTTTACTATCCAAATGGATAGTTGGCGGATCCACCTGGACCCCTACTCGCAGGATTCCGGAGCTCGGACTGGAGCGCAGGCGAGCGTCGCACCCTCGCAGGCTGGAACGCAAGTGACCGTCGCACCCTCGCAGGCTGGAGTGCAGGCAACCGTCGCACCCTCCCAGACTGGAACAGGCTCTGAGGCGGCAGCCTGACCCTCTCAGACAGGTGCAGAACCCAAGGCGGCAGCCGGGCCCTTGCAGACAGGTACAGAACCCAGGGGCGGCAGCCGGGCCCTCGGTGGCAGGAACAGGAAAGTTCTCTCTGGTGTGGATGGGTTCATAAGTGTGGACACTGACATGGACTGGTTCTGTGACTTGAATTTTGGAGACAGACTAACCTCTGGTGGCAGTCTCTAAAGCACTTCTGTATTTTCTCTCCAGCTCCATTAACCTCTCCTCCAACATGGGTGAATAATTATTAATTAACGCCATTCTTAACATTTTAATAGAGGATGCAAAGGACCTAAGTTTGTCCTCCCGACTTCTCAAATAGGCATCAGGAGAGTCACTGGGTGGAGCTGTGGGAGACTCAGCTGCGGCAGACCAAGAGCTCAACTCTGCAGCACTGGATGGTGGACAGGAAACCGTAGCAGGAGCAGTGGAGGTGACCGACAATGCCACAAAAACCGGGGCAGATGGATGCAGGGTAGGGTTGGCCGGTTGCTCCACAGGAGGGGTGGTAACCAGGCTGGCAGGCTGGTGTCGACGTCTCCGGCGTCGAGAATGCGGATCACACTGAGGGACAGAACCACCATGTGGAGGTGGGACCGCATGAGCCCGTGGCTCCTCCTCAGGTGAAGGACACTGATGCGGATACAGGAAAAGATCTGGATGTAAATCCTGCACCAGATCCTCCTCAATCTCCAGGAAAAAAATCAGGATCCGGAACAAACTGCTGTGAGGAGCAGGTGCTGGAGTCCTCAGGTGAGTAATTATCATGGCTGTGAGCGATGAGCTCACAGCCATGATATGACATTATGTGATGCCAGCACCATGGGGTGCTGGCATCACATAACATGGCTCTTCCGGAACATGAACTCTGAGCTGGCAACGGTTTCATGTTTTGGCCAGAAAGTGCTCAAGGTTCTGCTTGTCTGGCGATGGGTCCAGTGTTGGCCAGATTATTCTGTGATGAACCGAGGACCCAGAATTCTGCCGGACAAAACAGAAATAGGTAAGAAAACAGTTTATTGAGGTGAAAACTACCACAGGTTGAAAGTGAATCAGAGTCCAATCAGGGCAGCTTGAATGATCTTACTCATGGGACTGACAGGTACTTGGTGGTCGACAGACAGGCACAGGGTCAGAACCATGATAGCTGAGTCATGCAGGATGATCAGGGGGAATTACCAGAGTTCAAAATCCGAGAGCAGGTCCAGAGTCAGAGCCAGGTGATCAGAAATCCAGAGAAAGTCCAAAGCAGAATCCGTGGGTAGAGTCAGGGCACAGAAGCAGGTGAGAAATCCAGACACCACAATATTCAGGTCCGATGGGCTTGGCAGGCTCAGAGGCTCAGAAGGCAGGAAAAGGTCAGGAAACTGGCAAGCAGGCAGACAGGATTCATGACGCTGGATTAGACTCACCGGTGGCTCGTAATAATCTGGCACTAGTGACTGTTCTGAGAGCTGGTTTTATAGTCAGTGGTGCAGGTGGATCAGGTGAAGGCTAATGAGAATGGGGCGGAGCTGCCACAGGTGTGTCAGATGAGAATCAGACCAGCACTAGTGCCAAGATCATGACAGTTATCAATGCAACTCACATCATTTTCAGAGCACCACCTATATCCAGGTGTTAAATGATGACATGCGGTTAAACATGTCATCACTGGTCAGATCACGCAGGGGACCACAGAAAATAGTTTTTGCAAACTTACACACTGAATCAACACTAACTTTAGTGACCTCCGATTGGTGTAACTGGGTGTCATTACCACCAGCTTGAATAATAATCTTACTGTATTCACACTTATACTTAGCCAGCAGTTTCAGGTAGGATTTGATATCACCCGTTCTGGCCCCTGGCAGGCATTTCACAATGGTTCCTGGTGTCTCTAGTGCCACATTTCTGACTATGGAGCTGTCAATTACCAGAGTTGGCTTTCCAGCAAGTGTGTCGCTGAGTGGGGAAAATCTGTTAGAAATGCAGACGGGTTGGTGGTGACCTTGGGGCTGGAAACTATAACTAATCTCCCTGCATATTGTCGCCCTGAAACATATGATTTTTTCCTAACCAGCATGTCCTCAGTAGTGAAGCATTTTTATATCAATAACTGAATCTAAGATCTCAGGCCAATGTTAAACTCAGCATTGTAAAGCTGCCCACTGAAATACTACATTTCCACCTGAGTGAAAAAACTGAACCTGACAGTGCTATGCATTATGTGGTGAAACTTGTCCTAAATATTGCCTGTTTTCAAGCCTATTCACAGGTTTAACAGGTGGAGTTACACCAGTGGCTTGAAACTGGTAACCTGACTCTCATCAGATGGATTTTGTTCCACAGAGCTCCACATGGCTCCACACTTCCATTTGGAATCGCTGCCATTGGGAGGGCTCTCAATATCACATAAAATGGACAAGCCAATCAGGGTTGCCGGGCGGGATTTTCGTAGATGTGACGTATCAGAGAAGCGACTGTGTGGATTCAACATCAATGGCGGCTCGCAACGAGGAAGCAAGCGGTAACATCGATGCTGCTATTTCATCAGTGTTGTCCAACCTACTGAACATAAATTCTTTAAAACAACACCAAAGAACCTTGAACGGCTTTGAAACCTTCAAAGCCTTTCTGGCAGTTGTCAGCATCATGGGTCAGTTTCAATGTGAGTGGCTGATGTAGCATGTCAGTAAAGATGATGGAAAAGTGGTTTATCCAATCATATGCAAGGATTTTTGATCCTTCTGAAATAAATCTGAAATAAATGTCCAATGGAGCAATCCCAGAAGGATGTGTGGAACTCTGCGTTACGAAATCTATCTGGCGAGAGTCAGGTTATAAAACTGGGGACTAAGGCTAAACTATTACATGGCACTTCAGAAAAAATGGTAAGAACATAATGATTTTTCTAGGGAAATTGAATGAATTGTTCATATTTAATTGATGAATTACCAGAAAACCTGGTTCAAAAACCTAGTCATAGGAAAGAAATTACTTAAAAGATTGCATCATGTATTCCTGTGTGGTGTCTTAATCATGTTGTGTATCCTCTAACATGTTAACGCCTTTGATTGCAGCAACACCTTGGGACCTAAGATGTTATTATATGACATTAATCCAAAAGTGAGAACAAACCTGTCTAATGAGGTCCAGTTAGTTGCCATTAGGCACAACGAGTGGGCTACACAACACCTGTTTACAGAAAAGCATCTTTAAACTCATTTGAGTTCTGTGTGTGTGTGTGTGTGTGTGTGTGTGTGTGTGTGTGTGCTGTTAATCACACACACATATTCTGATATGTTATTTGTAAGTTAACTTACCATGATATACACGGATCTATGGCATGAAATTGTAATTTTAGTTTTATGCTATTGATCAATTTAATGTGCACTGATGGGAAAATGAAACATAATTTTCAAACTTTTTTACAAACAAAATCTATAATTGGAGGAATCTTTTAAATCTGATTGGTGTTTTAACTGTTTAGATGCTTCATCTAAACCTTCAACTTGTGTGTTAGATTTAGAAAACTTTGAAATTGGGTCCTGTTTGCCTTGTTTTGACATTTCCCAACTCTAATGATGAAACCATTCAATATTTTTTTTCCTTCTGTGTCTCATCCAAATTTCAGCAAATTGTTCCTTTCTGCTGGCTCCAACTAGGGCTGGACGATGAAACGATTTTATCAATTAATTCGAATTTGCAATTTTTGCGTCAGGATTTAGTTTTTTGGAAATTAAGATTTTTATTTTATTTCATTTTTTTGCCGATGTACCCCTTGAGCCTCCATGTAACTACCGTATTTTTCAGGCTATAAAGCTCACTTAAAATCCTTACATTTTCTCAAAAAATGATGGTGCGCTTTATAATCCGGTGTGGCATATATATGATTACCAATGTGCTTACTGTTGATAATCTCTGAGATATTCAACAAAAACATTAATAATGCTTGTGCTTTTTTTGCCATGGTCAACAGGTTAACAAATCCTCCTGTGTCTGTGGCTTCTGAACTCCACTCCACCAGGGCCTGCAAGGAATTTGCTAACTACTTTACTGAGAAAATCCAAAAAATTAGAGGATCAGTCTGTACATCCATATCAAGTTCAGAACCAAAGCTGTATCCAACTGGAATTTATCTTGACAAAATGTCCCAATTCAGCCAAATAAACTACAAACACTTAGAGGAAATCATTCACCAGCTAAGTTCCTCCTCCTGCTGCCTGGATGTTTTACCCACAGCTTTCTTTAAGAAAGTTTTGCCTGTCATTGCGTCTGATTTGACTTGATAATAAACATGTCCCTTCTGTCAGGTGTTTTCCCCCAGTTCCTGAAAACAGCAATTATCAAACCACTGTTTAAAGCGAACAATTTAGACAAACTACCTGTGCAGAACTACAGGCCCATCTCAACCTCCCCTTTATCAGTAAGATTATTGAAAAAGCTCTGTTTCAACAATTAAACACCTTCCTAACAATGACCAGCCACTTTGACGTTTTCCAGTCATGTTTCTGTGTTCACCACAGTACAGAGACCGTCCTTGTCAATGTGTTTAATGATATCCATATAAATGCAGACTGTGGAAGAACCACATTGCTGGTATTATTGGACCTTAGTGCAGCATTTGATACTCCATTCTCTTAGAGCGCCTGGAAAACTGGGTCGGTCTTTCTGGTACAGCACTCGACTGGTTTAAATCCTACTTATTTTTGTCATGGTTTTAAGGTGTTTGGCCCACATGCAGACAGAATCGGATTCAGAAACAGTTTTAAGATGTTTATTAAAGGCTCTGCAGGTTCTTTGCACACAACGTGAGCAACAAGCAGGAACGGAGGGATTGCACACAACGAGAATGAAGAGCGAGGTCGGAACGTCAGGGACTGTGGAGAAAAGGGAAATAAGATTAACTCTAGTCGAATCAGGGGAAGTCTCCAGATGCTGCAATGCTTACCGCTTAGTTGAGAAGACCTATCCGGGGAGGATGAGTGGGGAAGGAGTTCTGTGGCCGTGAGCTCACTTATGGTAGTAGGTGGCTGAGTGACGGGAGGGCTGGCAGATGTTATTCTGGCGGGGAGCTCGAGCAGCCCACAGCAGCGGAGGCGAAAGGAGCAGCTGGAAGAACCAGGGTGAGTCAAGAAGTACCAGGGTGAATCCAGGAAGGGGAACCTCGTGCCCAGCTTGGTAACACCAAGGGAGTACGAGGGGAAGATCACCAGAGCAGAATCTGAGCAGGCAGGGATTCAGAAGACTGGTCTTCGGAGCACAGAGTCACACGGGTGAGTAAATCCAAAAAACACGACGAATTGGAGAAGACAGAAGACAAAGTCAGATGCAAAAACAGGGATTTCAAAAACTCACAGGTACGAAGGTCAGGAGACAGGTTCATGGCCTAGGCATACCACAACGGGGTAACACTCTGGCATCTTCCAGCTGAGTGAGCACTCCTCTTAAACCAGAGCCGAGCAGCCCTGATGAGCCGCAGGTGTGGGCCACGCCCACCCGTCAACTGCAGCCACCTGTGGAGCAGAGTTAGTAGAGCACAGACACACAGAATCCTGACAATTTTTATTTATTTATTTTTCCCAGTGTCCTGTCTAGCAATGTGGCAATAAGAATTGTTGTCTTAATGCCAAATAGAGCTCGACAGATTTTACTTTCACAAGTGGAGCAGTCAGCTTGCGCCATAGTGCTCCGCTTGATTCATGCATGTAAATAGTTTTATTGTGAATCATGCGGGGAGTATTTCAAATTATGTGGACACTACAATGGGAAAGTAGGAGAGTAAAGGAAGAAAAAGAAGAAAAGAAAGAAAGAAGAGGTGAAAGAAAGAGGAGATAAAAGGGAGAGGATGATAAAAGATCTTCAGTCCGCTTCATCACCTGCAAAGAGAGATATAAAAAGAACAGCACAACCAACTGATATAGTGTAACACCTTGATACCATTGCTAAACTATATGTATTATTATTTAGTCTGACATGTATAATGTGATAGCTGAGAAAAAAAAAGTAAATAAATAAATAAATTATGGGCTTTCTGTATAGAAGTGAACACTGAGTACCTAGAACCTGGCACCTGTGGGTGTTTGTGAGAGTGCACTTGTGTATGTAAAATTTATCCAAAAGAAAAATGCTCAATAGTGGTTGTGAAGAACCAAAGATCCGCCTCCCCCGAGCACTGAGGCAGGCGCCGGGGGACCCATAAAACCAGACCCCCAAAGGGGCTCCCAAAGCAGGGCGCCCAAGAGGGGCCAACACAGGAAATCTGCCCCCCCCCCCCCCCCCACCAAGGGAAGAGGACAGACGACCACTACAATGAATGAGCATGTATTCACAGCTAAAAATGAATTTATGCCATGGCCTAGTTAGGCCCAATGATGACGTGCTACTTATAAAGAATCACTTGACAACAATTTATAAACAGTATCGGTACATATAATAATATTTAGCCTACCTACATAGTAGCATAACAAAAGTCAAAAATAATAATATATCAAAAATATACACTGAGTAATATTGGGGCCTAAAGATTTCCTTAATGTAAATCCAATTCCAACTTACCATAAATGCATTAATAGTGAATTTAGCAAATCAGTTATGGTGTATAATTCATATACAAATATACAATTAATCAATCTTATTTTTTAGGTGTTCCTGTTCTCACTGCCAAATATGGATTCTGTGAGAGAGTGCATCTGTTGCCAGGAAATCGCCTTGGTTGTTGCTAACATGGAAGAAGCCAGAGAGGATATGGATGGAGAAATCCCTGGCTTTATCACAGACCATCCTGGCATGGAAGCGGTGTCTAAATGCTTGGACATTGCAGGTTGCTTGGTCCCAGTACAAGCAACAGCATAGGCATATAGCCTATAGACAATTTGTGAGATGGTGTTGGGACTATTTAGGCAAAGATACCAGGGCTGTGATACCCTCCTGTGCAGTCAGCTGTATAAGGGCCCACTTCCCACCCCCAGGACATGATGATGATTTTACCTTTAGAGGTCACCTGTTGGCAGTTAAAAAAAATACCCAAGCTGGAAGAATAAAATCTAAAACATGCATGTAAACAAAATTATTGTGGTTATTATGTAATATAAGCAATTACTAATAAAATGATTTCATGGTCTTTTTGAAAATCGACTGAATGAGAGATTGATGGCATCATCTTTTGTTGGTTTCACAAATGAACTTGTCAGTGATCGGGGCTCTGATGCTGCATCAACCTGCTTAGTTTTTCTTTTCTCCAGCTCTGCTAGCAGCATCTCGAAACAGTCGTCTACATAGTCTGAAACAAAAAGCAGCAGTGAGTAAAATTTCTCATAACATTTTTTTTGATTGCTGGGGTGCATTTACACACAAATAAACAGATACAGGAAAGTAAGAGACAACACACATGTAGACATAGATACATGAAAATAAAAAGACAGAGTGAAGCAACTAGTATAGCAGTGGTGATTCCTGAAAAAGATTATTTCAAAAAGAACATCTAATTATCTCAGTATATATGCAGTAGAATTATGTGCTATATTATTAGCTTGAGAATGGGTGGAGGATACTAATATAAATAAAATAATTTGTAGTGATTATCTGCATTGAGTATTCAAAATGGATGTACAACTAATCATCAAAATATATTATATGAGGTTGTGGCTGTTCATCATAGAATATGTGAACAAAATAAAAATGTAATATTATTTTGGACTCCTGCTCATGTAGGTTTTTTGGGTAATGAAAGAGCAGATAGGTTGGCTAAGGAGGCTATTAAAAAAGAATATATTGATTTGCCAGTAAAGTTATCCAAATCTGAAGGCAAAAGTATAGTTCGGAGAGAAAGCAAGAAGAAATGGAAAGTGATAAAGACTGGGTTTACCGGCCTGCTACTACACGTCTTATTGCAAACCCATCTTGCCCCGATTCTAGATTTGGCTATAAATGAAGAAACATTGATCAAGAGGTAGAACAGTGTAATAAGCATATTTAATCCATAAAAATTAAATATGGAGACAGAGTTATATTACCAGTCAAGATCTTTCACCGCACGGTCCAGAAGTCTGTCTAAATTAAGCTCTGAACAAAGACTCTTTTTATCAACTTTAAACTCCTCCTGCATGGCTCAGTGGGAGGATGACTGACCCCCTCTCCTTCTGACCACCCCCTCGGGGCAATAAAACGCCCTGTTATTCTACCCAGCAACAGAGAAGGGAGACACCCCCACTAAGATATATTTTTTAATTCTCAACAAAAGGTAGGTGGGATAATTAAATAAATGGAAGGCACTTATATAGGATACAAAATACAGTTGATGTAGTAAGGATTAGAGGAATAAACAGGAGGGAGGAAATAATTATAAATAGAATAAGAACCGGTCACAGTTTTTTTTTAAATGGAACTCTTTGTAAAATGGGGAAACATCTTACTGGTTTTTGTAGTTGGTGTCATGATGTAGAAACAATAGAACATGTTTCTATTAATTGTAGAAGATATGTAAATCACAGATTATTAAAAACGGAATTAGGTTTTAATAGAAATTTAAATTTGAGAATGTGTTTTATAAGCTAAATAGTATTTAGGGGGAAAAAGAAGATTTTTAGGTTTAAAAAAAATACTGGGATCAGAGAATTTGAGGAATAGATATTAGGATCCAATAGATGGCAGTAGTGCAACAATAATGGATGCAAGCTACCGTTAAAATCTAAAGAGGAAGAGCAGCGGTTGTGAAGAGCCAAGACCCCCTCCCCCGGAGCACCGAAGCAGTCGTCTTTAAAATGACGAGCCACAAACGGGCTCTAAGTGTGTCTTTTGGCCACTCATGCAATCCTCCATCTTCATGGGTACAGTACATAGCGACACAACGACGAGGCATCTTGTAAAAAAGCCGTTATCTATTTAGTACTCAGACAGTACAGCGGGTGCCGGCTTCTAGGTTTGTGACTCCCGCTATGACGTCACTGGGAAAGTCCGCCTAGCAAGATCGTTTTGATTCCATGGATTTTGCGAACGCAAAAAACGACAGATGCAGGTAGGAGACCGGAAAAAAAATATCAGAATTAATAAATAGCTATGTGGACATCATCTGTGAGAAAAATCTCTCCGATCTGCCACTTCAACGATTAATGCTTCATAACCGGTTTAAAGGACAGGGACTTTTTTGCGTCAGTAGGTAACTTTACATCAAAGACCACAAAAATCACATGCGAAGTTTCCCAAGGGTCCATCCTTGGTCCCCTCCTATTCAATATCTGCATGCTTCCTCTAGCTCAGATCATAAAAAACAACATCAGTTACCATAACTATGCAGACGACACACAGCTCTACATCACCATGTCACCTGGTGACTATGAACTCATTCAAGCACTGGGTAAATGCTTAAAAGAAATCAATGCATGGATGTGCCAAAACTTTCTTCAACTGAATAAAAACAAAACTGAAGTAATAATTTTTGGACCAATAGAGGAGAGATCAAAAGATAGCACACAGCTTCAGTCGCTTCAGCTAGAAACCACCGATGAGGCCCGAAATCTGGTGCTGGACTCAGACCTGAACCTCCAAAAGCATCTAAAGACAATTACAAAGTCAGCCTTCTATCACCTGAAGAACATTTCCAGAATTAAAGGACTAATGTCTCAGCAGGATCTGGAAAAACTAATCCATGCGTTTATTTTTAGTCTACAGTGTGAGCAGTCCGGTCGCGTCCGGGCGTCGCGCCGCACAGATCGTGAGCGGTGAACTTTTTAAACCCCCGCGGTTTTGAGATGTATATAAGTACCACGACTGAAAAACTCGTACAGTGTACGCCCGGCTTAAGACAAAGAAAGTAGAGCACATCACCCCAGTTCTAAAGTCCTTACACTGGCTCCCTGTATCTCAGAGAATAGACTTTAAAATACTTCTGTTAGTCTATAAATCACTTAATGGCTTAGCACCTAAATACATCACAGACTTGTTATCGGTGTATCAGCCCTCCAGACCACTAAATCCGGGCGTACACTGTACGGGTTTTTCCCCTTTTCGGGCCGATTCTTCAGTCGTGCGAGCATTTTTTGAATCGGGCCGAATTTCAGCTTGATCGTAGAGGGGGGGAGGAGGGGGGACTGGCTTCTCACGACTACCTCCCGATCAGGAATCGGATGGTCGGTGAAAATCAAACATGTTTGAAATTCAGTCGGCTGTCGTGAGGTTTTCGTGAGCGCATCCTGCTGTTCAAGTAGAGCTACGAGGGGGCGCCTTCCCCTCCTCTCCGTCCCCGCCAGCGGAGGGAGGGGAGCGGGCGTCCCTGAAGCGACCTCCGCCCGGCCCGCTCGCGGGGGTGTTGGGGAGGGCGAGCCGTCCGGTCCCCGCAACGCGCTGGCCGCCTGTTTCGGCACTCCTCCGCGGTCCGCGCAACGCGCTGGCCGCCTGTTTCGGCACTCGAATCCTTAAGATTTTGATCAACTTTTTGGTCTACATGAAAAATACTGTATGTGGAATAAAACCCAGCACTGCATATTACCCTGAACAAACACTGGAAGCAGCATCATGTTAAGGGAATGTTTTTCCTTAGACGGAAAAGGGAAGATGATCAGAGTTGACAGGAAGACGGATGGAGCTAAATACAGGACAATCTTGGAAAACTTGTTAAAGGCTGCAGAATACTGGGATGGAGGTTCACCTTTGAGCAAGAAAGTGACCCTAAACATTGAGCTAGATATAATGAAGTGGTATAGATTAAAAGAATATTTGGCTTTTAGAGTGGCCCAGTCAAAGCCCTGCCCTGAGTTACAACTGAGAGTCCGTGACAAGACTTGAGAATTAATGTTCATTGACACTGCATTCAGTCAGTCTGAGTTTAAGATATTTTGCAAAGAAAAAGATAAGGGGGGAGGGGGTCTCTTAGCATTAACTACTTGCAAAATATAAAAGAAAACATGAAGCATTTTTCTTCCATTTCCCAAAGATGATATGAATCATTGTAACACATTGCATCTATATACTTAAATCAGTGGACCTTATACAGGTGGAATGGCCAAGCTGTAATCCTCAAGAGCTATTTTCCTACAACTTCTAGATGTACCCCTGCTCCAAAAGCCCTGAATCACACAGCTTAATTCTGTCATCAGCATGTCATTCCCTCCTGCCGAGGCCTGGTAACAAGCCATTCTTTTGATTCGGGTGTGGTAGAGCAGGGATGCATCCAGAAGTTCCAGGACAGTAGATGTGAAGGACTGGACCCGGACACCACTGCACTACAGTATGCATATCAGTTCAATAAGAGTACAGCACATGCTGTTTTTGATGCATTGGTAAAAACGGATGAAGGGATGAGACAAAGCTCCAGGTTTATTTATTGGTTTCAATACATTGAAAAGACACTGAATACATTATTTTATTAGCTCTGTTAATTTTGTAGTTAACTGAGCAGTGAAGCAATAAAACTGGTCAAAAAGTTCAGAGTTAAAACAGTGTGCAGATCTGGAGGGAGATGATCCTCTGTGTAGCAACTCATTAAAATGTACTTTATTATCTGACAGCTGAAACTGTGAAAATTTCATCAGACTGAGTTGCAAGATATATTTGCAACTTAAGAAAAAATATTTGCAACAATTGCATCACACAGATGTTTGTTGTCTGAATCCTGTTATTGGTGACATGTTTTTTTCACACTTGTAATGGTAACAACACCTTAGAGGCTCAGCTCATAGCGTATGACAGTTATCCATGAAGGTGTGAACAAATATTCCATCAGGAGAGGTTCAGTGGACTGCCATTAGGGGCAACTAATGGGCTACAAAACACACACTTACATAGGGGCAGATTGAATCCTTTGGGGCCACTTCTGTTTACGTTTCTGTATCAGTAAATGGGTAAAGCATACAAGTTATGTTCAGGTAAAGTTTAACTTCTTTCAACCAATCCTGATCTTTGGCGAGATGAGTGTTTGCAACTACCTTTAATTAAGTAACACAATAATTACTTTTGTGATGTTTTCTTTCAACTAACGTTTGTCAGTTGGCATGTCTGATATTTTAGAATGAAGTATTAAGTTATGGTTTAAACAATTAGAGAATACTATTGTTCTTAAATGATTTTAATGTGAGTTATGACATGTTTCATGTTTATTTTAAATTAAAGTCGTGATGAGTCAAGTCATCTTAAAAAAGATGCACGTTTTTTTTCACACAGAGAATCATTAGCTTACAACTTTGACTGCTGATCCTTCAGATGAGAATTACATTTTTGTGGTGGTTTCAATATAACCCTCTACACGTGCTGCTCCTTTGTCATTCCAAATTGTTGGTGCATTCCTGCAACAGCTTTTTTTGTCCAACCGACTCTCGCTGCGCTGCCTTCTTTGTCTGTCTGTACTTTAAGGAACTATTTTCAAATTGAAATTTCCATTGACAATCATGGCTGACTATCTTTTTGTGATGACTGGAGGCCGATATCCAGTAGCATTGGTGGTTGCTCCAATAGACATGCTATATGTCAACACCTCATTATGTTCTGGAGCGCATTCTGTGTCGCAGCCATGTTGGCTGGGTCTCTCCTACACTAGGCTGGAATTAGAGACGACGGGAGTAAATGCAGAGGGAGCAACTTTTGACTCTATTCTTTTGCAGCTTAGGGTTGCAATAACCGGCAATAGCAACTGAAAGACGATCACGCGGTGAGAGCAATACAGAAACCTAACAGGTGGACCATCATTTTTTATTTGTGTTATTGCTGCATTTCACCAATTAAGGCTGAATCAGGTTGCCAAATGAAGTACCATCAAGTTTTTTACACACACACACACACACACATATATGTATATATATATATATATATATATTAGGGCTGTCAATCGATTTAAAAAATTAATCTAATTAATTACATACTCTGTAATTAATTAATCTAAATTAATTGCATATAATTTTTGCTGTGAAAGTATTTAAAATATTTAAATTTAAATGTTTCAATGAATAATCAGCATTAGATACATTAAAGTGCTGTTTTCAACAGCAGACAAACTGAACTAAACAGATGCCAATATCAAACTGAACTCACGTCAACAGGAAACGTCAACTGAAATGATAATAAAAAAGATAACCTGAATTTATGTCAACATATTCCATATTCCAATCTACTTTTTAGGCTAATTATACATAATTTAGACCTAGTGCTATTTTAACAAAAAAGCATTTTATTAGTTGTTATCTCTTATCTGATGTATTTCTGATGTTTGGCACTTTGTTTTACCTCGTGTTAAAGTGCTCTTTAAATGATAATGACATTCATGATGATTATGATCAGGGGTGGACTGGGACAAAAAAATCGGCCCTGGCATTTTGGATTAGACTGGCCCACCACATTTTTTTTTTTTTTTGTGTGTGTACTGAATGTGTATATCAACTGTGCAATACCTTGAGGCCAGGTTAATGGAAATTAGTGACAGTGGACACTTAAAATACTTCCAAAATCTTAATTTATTAACACTGTAAAATGTAAACTCAGCCAGGCCTGACTTGTCATCATGGAAAGAAAGAAAATATATAATAACATAATATAAATTTTTATTTACTCAGTCATTTGTAATAAGTATTTTATTTATCTAATTTCCTCATTTTTGATCATATTTTCTTTAAAATCGTAGACTTTTCTCTATTTTTCATGTAAATCCTTAGTGGCGCTTGATAGCGAAGCCGGTGAGGCCGCAGCGAGCTTGGCCTCCCCTGGGATTGCGCAATCCCATGTTAACTGCACTGGCTTCCATTCTGTGATGCATCTTCCTGTCTCTAGATAATAAATTCAATTGTTCAAACAATTATGAACTGATTTTCCACAATTTAATATATGTGGATTATGAATTGTGTTTTGGGCATCAAACTGTGTGCAGGTAACATGTTTTCGTGCTGCTGCGCGCGATCATAAAAGGCAAAGAGCTGGTTGTAGGTGAGGCCGGCAGTTCCTTGGCCTCTAGGCAGGGGGCGCTCAAGGAGCACCGCTCCTGATCCCCAAATAGTAGAGTGACAGCAAGTTATGGTCGGATGTATTATTAGCGAGTTTTGTTAAACAAGTAAAGCACTAAAAAGACTCTAAACATACAGCGGAACAGGACTGATCAAGGAAGGCGTTCCTCCCTGGCAGTGAGCTCCACTGAGACTAAGAGAGTTTTAAATCTGAAGAAGATAAAGAGTTTTTACCGGAAAATGATGATATTTTTGTTCAGAAAGAGCGCTGCATGGACTTAATTTATAAGTAGAGGTAAGACAGCGATGATTACTCATGTTTTGCTTTTGTGATAAAATGTGCATAGTGTGGGTTATAGTTTTAGAATGTGTCACAAATGCAGAAATCCATCATAACTCATAAACTGTTATCAGTCAAATGACAAATAATTTAGTTTTATTTTTTCATCAAAGAATCAATATTTTTTCCATGTCTCTTGGTGACTTGATTTGGCTCAATCAGTCTCCTTCAGCACTTTGCAACGAGTCTACTCTGTAGAGTGTATATATTTGTAAATCTGACTCTGATGACGTCAGTGCCTCACCAGCTATGAACCCTACCGCACGTCACTGACTACAACCACCACCACCACTATATTTTACATCACCACCACCACTATATTTTACATCAG
The DNA here is from genome assembly GCA_037039145.1 of Fundulus diaphanus. Classification (NCBI taxonomy): domain Eukaryota; kingdom Metazoa; phylum Chordata; class Actinopteri; order Cyprinodontiformes; family Fundulidae; genus Fundulus; species Fundulus diaphanus. The sequence goes on from CM073132.1 coordinate 14,778,653, forward strand.
ACACCGGAGCAGATGAAGGCCTGCTGTTGGGAACATGTCAGTCAGTTTGACACATTTCGCAGCATCCGTTTGAAGAACTCGTTTCTTTTTTTCGCGCAGTTTCTCTGCGCCTCCCTTGCGTTTCTTGTCCATTACTACTGTGAACACCGCTGCACAAAGTTCCACATGGAGCGTGAAGGTGTTTTTCTACTTTATGATTGGCCTAGCCCTTTAGACTGTCAGGGATGATAACCAATGGGCTGCAGTAGCCTGTGGTAAGGGCCATAGACATAAAAGTAGACGCGTCATTGGGCGGGTTCTGCCTATGCTGCGATGCGTCAGAGCGTCCGCCATCTTAAATGTGGCAAATCTGCAGTTACTCAGTCACTTAAACAGTATCAGAGGGACTTTAATCTCTGAATATACTTTGTATTCGTAGTATTTTTATTTTTGTAATATTACAAGTTTATTTTCGTATCCCTTTAGCTTCATTCTCCTGAATTTATTCTCCTAAAGAATAAAAATATTTAACATAATCTAACCTGGCCCTATTACTCCAGGAGTGAAATAATTCTGCAAACTGTGATTATTCTGGAAATGTTCCCTCTTAATTATCATAATATGACGTTTTTCTCATAACATTATCACTTTTGTGTTTTGTTTTTTTTACTTCATTGACATAGGACTTTTGTTTTACTCCCCTAAAAAGTCTGTTCCTAAAGGTTCACATATGAGACCGTTTTATGAAATAATGAAGACCACAATGTTTAGATTTAACAAATTGATCCTTATATTCATAACATACACACACACACACATTATATATATATATATATATATATATATATATATATATATATATATATATATATATATATATATATATCTTGTATCTGCCTTCTATATATATAGAAGGCAGATACAAGTAGTGAAATCAGCCAGAATACATTTCCATGCAGCACAGGAATGAGGCATCTTTTCTGATTCACGTTCACAATAACAGAACTCAACTTTTTTCTGCCACATACAATATGGCGGTGACGTTGACGTGCGAACCTGCGCCCGTATATGATGTCTGTGGTAAGGGCCGGATGATCGGAACAGACTCTTGCGCTGCTGATTTTAGTTTTCTTCATGCGTTATGCAAATATAACGAGGCCGACATATAAAAAAATTTAAAAAATAATAATTTTTTATAATAATAATAATAATAATAATACATATTATTAATATACATGTCGGGTCTGCCGGCCCAAACAGCACGTCAGCCCACCGGGAAAATGCCCGGTACGCCCGATTACCAGTCCATGCCTGATTATGATCAGAATAAACTTTTGCATCACCTCCCAGAAGCTGGAAAGAAAAGAGACAAAACATTTTTCACAGCTCACTTAGTAACTCTAATATTTTAGTCTAAATACTTTAGCCTAAATATTTTAGGCTAAAATATTACACTTTTTATTTGTTTTTCTTCAATCCCTCGGTGATGTTTAGTCATTTCTGCCAAAGGCTGCAGCATTTTGATTTAATTCATCTGAATGCAGTATTTACAAGCCCTACTCTGTCTGTGATTGGCTTTAACAGCCGAGCGAGTGCACAGCTGGTGTTGAGTGTGAAACGAGCAGGTGTGCGCGAGCAAAGTAGCGCGTGAGCAGAGATGGAACTCACCGCGAGGACAGCGGGTTGAGAAGAGTTTTTCAGACCGTGCCAGACCGGTTTTGAGCGTTGTTTCACTGCGCGCTTGGATTGGTTCCTGCGCGCTCAAACAGAAGGCACGAATATCGCTACATGTTTCACAGAGTTGAGCGGCAGCGCTGTCTTCTTCTCTGTCTTCATGCGCCTCCCCTGTGACTCTTTGGCGCCCCCCAGGGGAGGTGCGCCTCACCTATTGAAAACCCCTATACGACATCGATTAATCTGCGTTATTTTTTTTGATCCGTTAATTTTTTTTTAATTAATTAATCGAAATTAACGCGTTATTTTGACAGCCCTAATATATATATATATATATATATATATATATATATATATATATATATATATATATATATATATATATATATATATATATATATATATTATAGTCCTGGACTCAAGTGATGCACCAACAACCTCAAACGCATTGAACATACCCACTGTGTGAGGCTGGAGTATTGTGTTGGCTGGTTTCAAGACATCAAGACCAGAAATTTTTCACTCTCAATTCAATTCTTCACTCTCAATTCTGCCTTTTAATTAGACTGAACAAACCTGATGCCTCAGTGCACAGGTCAGCTGTAGCGTCATCATCCTCTGTCATCTCAGATAAGATACTGAAAAGCAGGTCTTAATTGTTCACAATGCTTTTTCTCACCTCATAGTGGCTTGTCCATCAAATCTGAAGCAGCCTTTTACGATTAGGTGTATCATACATCTTGGACATATAGTGCTGCTGAAAAAAGTCGTAGAGTGAACTAGAGAGATCAAAAAATCGTTTTGCACATAGTTCAATCTGCATGGCATGCACAAGCACTAAGCGCAGTTTATATTTGTAGCAGTGGCTGTATGGGACATGTCGTGCAAGCTTCTTTTGGAGCAGAGCTTGTACACTGCCTCACCCCACTGATCACAGCTTCATCATAACACTGGCTAAGTATGTTGTCTGCACAGTAGGCAGCATCAAAATGGTGTCTTCGTATCTCAGAAATGATATACTCTGCATCAAGTTGATCCAACCCAAATTTTTCACATTGTACCTGTCCCTGGTCCCATCACTTTTGAGGCAAAACCCTGAAAAATCTGCATTTTCATATTTTTCATGACCTCTCCAAGCATCACGTCTGCCACTATTTGAATGATTTTGTTGTGGATAGCCTTAGATGGATATACTGCATTCTTCGGGATGCCTTTAGCAATGTTTTGTCATCCTTCACCAAGGTGTACTCCATCAGTTTTGAAAAAGAACCTGAAGCAATGTCATCTTCATCAGCTGTAGGCCCATCTTGTCTTAATGTTTCTATAGTCTAACTGAGATCTAACTCATTCACACAGAGGACTTTTTTAAGCATTGCCAGCACTCTTGTCATAGAAATGTTTTTTTTTTTGTTTTTTTTCCAGTGTCCTGTCTAGCAATGTGGCAATAAGAATTATTGTCTTAATGCCAAATAGAGCTCGACAGATTTTACTTTCACAAGTGGAGCAGTCAGCTTTCGCCATAGTGCTCCGCTTGATTCATGCATGTAAATAGTTTTATTGTGATTCATGCGGGGAGTATTTCAAATTATGTGGACACTACAATGGGAAAGTAGGAGAGTAAAGAAAGAACAAAAAGAGAAAAAAGAGAAAGAGAAGAGGTGAAAGAAAGAGGAGATAAAAGGGAAAGAATGATAAAACGTCTTCAGTCTGCTTCATCACCTGCAAAGAGATGTAAAAAGAACAGCACAACCAACAGATATAGTAAAACAGATACAATAAAGTAACACCTTGATACCATTGCTAAATTATATGTATTATAATTTAATCTGACATGTATAATGTGATAGCTGAGAAAAAAAAAGTAAATAAATAAATAAATTATGGGCTTTCTGTATAGAAGTGAACACTGAGTACCTGGAACCCAGCACCTGTGGGTGTTTGTGAGAGTACACTTGTGTATGTAAAATTTATCCAAAAGAAAAATGCTCAATAGTGGTTGTGAAGAACAAAAGATCCGCCTCCCCCGAGCACTGAGGCAGGCGCCGGGGGATCCATAACCCCAGACCCCCAAAGGGGCCCCCAAAGCAGGGCGCCCAAGAGGAGCCAACACAGGAAATCTGCCCCCCCACCAAGGGAAGAGGAGAGACGACCCCGAGGAAATCCCCCAGTCACTGCAATGCCGAAGCCCCCAGGAGCCCCGGGGCTCATCTCAAGTCTCCGCACCCAGCGGAGACTTGAGATGTTCTTGGGAGAGGGAGCGGTTCGGGCCCGAACCTGGCAAAAAAAAAATCTCATTCACACCTTCCCACCCTAGTGCCTCACTCACAACGCCCAGTCTTTCAAAGAAAAAAAAGAAGAAAAAAAGACGCTGTACACACATTCCCACATAACACTCACGTCCAATGATCCCAAGTGGGGGTGGGGTGGGGGGGGCACCACAATCCGACTCACCTGCTCGGTCCCAGCCCCCAATCCCATAACCGGACCAGACGCCCCCCGGCCCAGGTCCCCGGGGAAGGGGCCAACATGACCCGTACAGGCCACCCAACCAGAACCCCCCTCCCCCCTTAAATACCTAATAGGCCCACTCCCTCCCCCTCCTTACCCTAGCCACTCCTCCCCCCCACCCCTTTTTGGGGAGAGCAAAGGCGTCAGCCCCAGTCCCGGCAAGCCACCCGGGCCCCACAACAACCCTCCGCCAAGAGTCCGGACACAGTGGCCCGCTCCTCCTCCAGGCCCCAGACTCCGTGCCGCAATCGGAGATCGGGGGTGTGGGAAAGACCCCGATCCTCCCTACGCCCGCTCAGATATTGTGTTGTTGCATGTTGTTCTCGTGTGTTTAAAAAAGCGGAACCAGCGACAAAACAGCGAAAGCCCATGTCGGAGCAGGCAAGAAAGAGGAAAAGGGCTCTGGACAGAGAGAGGAGTCGTACACGGGTGAACATCGGGCAAGCTTTTTCCGAATGGCGAGAGCTAAAAGAGAAAGAAGGCTGCAAGGCTGACGCGGACCTCGCGTTTCTGCTGGTTCGATTGTAAGTAACATTGGAATGGTTACTCTCTCTCTCTCTGTGCATGTTCATACTTTCACTGTGTTAGTCATTGTTTGTACTGCCGTTTTTTCGAATTTTGTATGATTGTGGTCATTTGCTGAGTAGCTAAGTCGCTAGCGGGATGTTCATTTTATTAGTTAGAAAGTTAGTTAGCTTGCTGCCTAAACATTGTTGTGGTAGGTGATAACTGCATCGCTTGCTATTTAGCAAACTTGCTTCACATGTGAGGTATCTCAAGACTGTGTATTTACTTTACTTAATACCTTATTTTGCGCAGATTGGGTTTGAATCGCGTTTTCCAATGAGCTGCATAAATCTGAAACCACAGACATGTATACTAGACGCCGTGTTGTCGGGTGGGAGGCGTGCCGACAGAGTGGCCATCTTAGGTCAGACCAAGCTGCGCTCAGACAGAATACAAGTCAATTCAGAAAAATGTACTTTATGTTTTCAGACACTCTGATTCCGGTGAATTCTCACCCGATTTCCAGATAAATCAACTGACTGAAAACGTCACCCGTTTAGGGGCTACATGGGACCAATTGATTGAATTAAATGATTGTCTAACTTGATAAATAATTTCGATTTTGTATTGAAAGTGTTGAGATTAATGTTTATACTTCATTAATCGATTTATCTTGTTATGATGTAGTAATGTAAGCTTCTGATATAATCATATTACTCACATGATAGATTAATCATGTCCCCTGTGATGAAACAGAAGAGACTCTGTTTGTCCCTTCCTGAAACAAGAAGACTCAGCTACAAGATTATGTGCTGACTGAACGTGATTACTCAGCTGTGTATCTTTGTTGACAACTGAGGCTGTAAACTATCTGTTCCCCACCCCTCAGTACAGCCTCAGTCATTGTAACTAGGGACACACCCCTTTCTTAATAAAATCGAGGAGAACGTTGAGACCGACAGAGTGGGCAGGAGATTGTAACTGTGCGGTCTTCTTCCTACTCTCCTCGAGAACGAAACCAAACTAATTGCCTTTGTGTCTTTCTTTCCCTGTTTATATGATGTTCTAGGTGTTTAGACCTGACACTAAGCAAACTTCCGGAGCTCCGTCCCAGGAAGCCCGACTTTTACTCCGCTTATGGGTGCGCAAATAAAAGGACACTAGGAACCAGATCCTGGGGAATTACCTTCCATAAGGAAGATTTTATGATAGATAATCCTCATGCTTTACAGTCACAGTTTTTCAGGCATAAACACAATATGTGCTAATGGGCAGCAGGGATGGAAGCAGAGAGAATTACATTACAAACCAAAAACAAACGAAATTGTCCTAAATTACTGGATAGACATCATTTATGGGGGGGGGGGGGGTATTTTTGGTTTTGCTATGATTTTGTAATATATTTGATTCTGAGATGCGCTATTAGTTTTTTTGGTGATTTTTTCCCCAGATCGCGGTTTGTATTATATAATTTTTAAATGCTGTTATGAGCAACTTTGCTCTCACTTGTCTGTATATAGTTTTGCTCCTATGTAGATAAGTGCTGTTGTCTGTAGATCGGTGTCTGTGTACATATATATATATATATATATATTATAAATAATATAAATAGGAAGAAAGAGAGAGAGATTTTTGTGTGTATATTAGATTAATATGTAACTGCAAAATATGTAAGTGCGTGTACATTTTTCATCCAGTTTTACTTCAGTTTAAATAGTTTTGGTTCTGAATAAATACGTGTAATCTGACTGAAAGGTCACCAGCATTGTGAACATATGATTAAAATTAGATCTGAGCTGCCTCCTATTCATTTTGACAGCAGATGTTTGATCTGTGGTCTGACCCAAGATGGCCGCCCTGTAGGCACGTCAGACTAGCGGCCGTCAGCGTCCAATGGGGCGTCTACGTATATGATGTCTATGTCTGAAACCAGTACTGTCATGGTTGAGTTTTGGTTTGGCTTTGTTTTTCTGTTATTTTCATTATTTCATCTCTTTTGGGTTAGGTTTGACTTTATTTATTGTTAGTTTTCAGTCATCAGTTATTTTCTGTCATTTTTCACTTCACCTCCTCAGCAGTCAGTCACACCTGTTATCATTTACCAGTCAATTAGCCAGACCCTGTTTCCACCTGTGAAGTGTTCTATTTAAACCTGCCTCTGCCTTCAGTTCAGCACTGGGCCGTCATCATTCCACACCTCTCCATGCCAGTCCCCGTTTTGCCTTGGAAGCTTTGTTTTGCTCCTGTTGTTAAGGTTAGTCCTGCCAGTCACTCTAAAGACTGTTCCTTCACTGTTTGTTCCTGGAAAGGCTCTGCTCTGTGCCCTGGTGTCTCTCAAGTTCTGTAACCTGACTAGCCGCCCTGGAGAAGCTCAGCTCTGTGCCCTGGTGTCTCTCAAGTTCTGCTAACCTGACTAGCCGCCCTGGTGAAGCTCAGCTCTGTGCCCTGGTGTCTCCAATGGACTGCTAACCTGAGTGCTATGAGGCCTGCTAGCCGAGCAGCACCTAGCAAGTGTGGACTCTCTGTCTCCGGGCCGTCAGCTCCTGCCATCATCTACATCCCTGACTTTCTGCAGTCCTGAACCTCCGGTCTTCATCCCTCATCACCCAGCACACTTCTTTCAATAAAAACTCAAACTTTAGTTCCGTGTGTGCGTCCTGAGTTCATCGGTAAACAAAACCTTGACAGTACGGCCCAGTCAAAAGGTGAACTCAGGCGCCATGCGGGACTTACCTGCAGGAGTTGACGACCCGGACATCCTCGCATATGTGGAGATGTGCGAACGCCAGATGAGGGAGAGGTATGCCAGGATGGCTTCCGTCCGGGACCCTGCACCACCCGTCCGGACCGACTCCACTCCCCAGGTTGTTTACGTGGGCGTTGTTGCGGCTACCCCGGAACCCAGGAAGAGAAGCCACTCAGCCTCTCGTCGTCTCGGTCATCACCTCCATGACTCGCAGCTGGGCCCTCGAGTGAGGCTCATCGTTCCACCTAGCAGAGCCCCACGCATCAAGGAGAGCCAGCTGTGGGAGTTCTACTACGGTGACCGAGACGACCTTCTGCCCTGCTGGCCAGCTGCCACCCCCGAGATTGCCCCGGATTCCTCATCTGTCCCCTCCCGGCGAAGACAGCAGAACCACCGGCGCGGAGGGTCCGTCAAGGCTCAAGAGGAGGATCCGCTTCCAGCCTCGGCGCTCTCTGAAGCCTGTAGCCCGGCGCCGCTCTCTGAAGCCTGTAGCCCGGCGCCGCTCTCTGAAGCCTGTAGCCCGGCGCCGCTCTCTGAAGCCTGTAGCCCGGCGCCGCTCTCTGAAGCCTGTAGCCCGGCGCCGCTCTCTGAAGCCTGTTGCCCGTCACTGCCTGAAGTAGCCGAGGAGATGGTTTCGCCTCCACCAATAAGCTCCGCTCTGCCGGCCACCGTAAGCTCCGCTCTGCCGACCACTGAAGGCTCCGCTCTGCCGGCCGCCAAGAAAATAGATCCGCCGGCCGACGAGGATGAGCCCGAGGCCTCCGAGGGAGCCGTTTTGCCTCAGCCCGAGGTCTCCGAGGGAGCCGTTTATCCTCAGCCCGAGGCCTCCGAGGGAGCCGTTTATCCTCAGCCCGAGGCCTCCGAGGGAGCCGTTTATCCTCAGCCCGAGGCCTCCGAGGGAGCCGTTTTGCCTCAGCCCGAGGCCTCCGAGGGAGCCGTTTTGCCTCAGCCCGAGGCCTCCGTGGGAGCTGCTTTGCCTCAGCCCGAGGCCTCCGAGGGAGCCGCTTTGCCTCTGTCCAAGCCCCGTGAGGAGGTCCAGGAGGACCTGCCTCCGCCCAAGCCTCGTGAGGAGGTCCAGGAGGACCTGCCTCCGCCCAAGCCTCGTGAGGAGGTCCAGGAGGACCTGCCTCCGCCCAAGTCCCGTGAGGAGGTCCAGGAGGACCTTCCTCCGCCCAAGCCTCGTGCGGAAGTCCAGGAGGACCCGCCTCTGGCCTCGGTTTCCACCGAGACCTGTAGCTTGGCACCGCCTCCAACTGATCTGTTCGGCCAGAGCCGCAGATTGCGGACTCCGAGCCGCTCGACTCTGCCTCGTCGGGGCCGTCCACCACGGCGCCCGCCTCTGACTTTTCTGTTCGGCCGGAGCCGCAGACTGCGGACTCCGAGCCGCTCGACTCTGCCTCGTCGGGGCCGTCCACCACGGCGCCCGCCTCTGACTTCTCTGTTTGGCCGGAGCCGCAGACTGCGGACTTCGAGCCGCTCGACTCTGCCTCGTCGGGGCCGTCCACCACGGCGCCCGTCTCTGACTTTCCTGTTCGGCCGGAGCCGCCGACCGCGGTCTCCGGGCCGCTTGACTTTGCCTCGTCGGGGCCGCCCTCCTCGAGGGTTTAGTCGGGCGATGCTGCTCCGCCGCCTGCCTCGTCCAGGACGACCTCCACGAAGACTTTTTCTTTTTTGCTTAGCAGCCGTTTTTGCCTGAGCCCTTAAGGCCAGTGCCTTCTGTTATTTTTTTGGGCTCGATTTCAGTTTTTGATTTACTTAGGATTTTTGGGGTTTTAGAGTTATTTAGGGGTTCTTGTTTTCTTAGAGTTCTTAGTCTCTGTTTTGCTTTTGTTTTTCCTGCTCCGTTTTAGGATTCTAGATTTTGCCTTAGTTTCCAAGCCTTGCTTTGCTTCCTCATTTATAGCCTTAGTTCTCTGGTTTTCTCATTAGTTTACTTATTCATGTTCTAGTTTTCTTGTTTTGCCTTTATTTCTAGTTTAGCTTTAGTCTCATAATTTTGCTTAAGTATTGTTTGTTACCTTAGTCTTTCAGCTTCAGTTTTGTGTTACTTTAGCTATCTAGTGTTACATTAGTTTACCCGTTCCTGCCCTAGTTTCTTTGTTTTGGTTTTGCATTAGTTTTATAGTTTTTCTTGAACGTCTCGATCTTTTTCCTAGTTTTTTTGTTTTATTTTGATTTTCTAGTTTTTTGCTTCGGTTTTTCTTTTGTTATCCCTACCCTAGTTCTTCTGGTTTTGTTCTATAGGTTAGTTCATGCCTGGTTTTCTAGTTTTTGGTTTAGATCTGTAGTTTCCCAGCGCTCTTTAGGTCCCAGCGCTTCTTAGTTTTGTTTTGGCCCCCTAGCTCTTAGTCCCCTGGCGTGTTTGATGCTCTCCATTCTCTGGAATTTAGACGCCCTTAGTTCCTGGTATTTTTGTTTCCTGGCGTGTTAGGACGCCCTTTGTTCTCGGATCCCCGGCGTGTTATGACGCCCTTTGTTCTTGGTTCCCCGGCGTGTTTGGACGCCCTTTGTTCTCGGTTTCCCGGCGTATTAGGACGCCCTTTTGTTCTCGGTTCCCCGGCATGTTAGGACGCCCTTTTGTTCTCGGTTCCCCGGCGTATTAAGACGCCCTTTTGTTCTCGGTTCCCCGGCGTGTTTGGACGCCCTTTGTTCTCGGTTCCCCGGCGTGTTAGGACGCCCTTTGTTCTCGGTTACCCTGCGTGTTAGGACGCTCTCTGACTCTTGGTACCCCGGCGTGTTAGGACGCCCTCTGTTCTTGGTTTCCCGGCGTGTAAGTACGCCCTCCGTTCTTGTCCCTAGGCGTTTTAGATGTTCCTGCTTCCCTCACATCCCGACGTTCTCTTCCCCAAGCCCCGGCGTTTTTCTCAGGCCCCGGCGGGTTTCCCTTTGGCGCTGTCGTGCGCCCGTTCCTTCCCTTTGGCGTTAAGTACGCCCGTTCCTTCCCTTTGGCGTTAAGTACGCCCGTTCCTTCCCTTTGGCGTTAAGTACGCCCGTTCCTTCCCTTTGGCGTTAAGTACGCCCGTTCCTTCCCTTTGGCGTTAAGTACGCCCGTTCCTTCCCTTTGGCGTTAAGTACGCCTGTTCTTCCCTCTGGCGTTGTCGTACGCCTGTTCTTCCCTCTGGCGTTGTCGTACGCCTGTTCTTCCCTCTGGCGTTGTCGTACGCCTGTTCTTCCCTCTGGCGTTGTCGTACGCCTGTCCTGCCTTGTGGCGATGTTCGCCTGTCATGCCCGTTTTTGCCTGGTGGCGATGTTCGCCTGTCAACGTCGGTTAGACGCCTTTTGTTTTGCCTACCAGCATCTGTTAGACATCCTTTTTAGTTCGCCCTAGTGGGTAGTTTTGGTTTGATTTTAGCCCACCATCCTACTTTCCCTCCACCCACCCAGGTTAGATCAGCTTGGTTATGACTCTGGCCCGCCATCCTGCCGTCCCTCCACCCACCCTGGTTCGGTCACTTTGTAGTTTGTTTTGTTTTTTAGGCCGTCCGGAGTCCGGCCTTGAGGGGGGGGTAATGTCATGGTTGAGTTTTGGTTTGGCTTTGTTTTTCTGTTATTTTCATTATTTCATCTCTTTTGGGTTAGGTTTGACTTTATTTATTGTTAGTTTTCAGTCATCAGTTATTTTCTGTCATTTTTCACTTCACCTCCTCAGCAGTCAGTCACACCTGTTATCATTTACCAGTCAATTAGCCAGACCCTGTTTCCACCTGTGAAGTGTTCTATTTAAACCTGCCTCTGCCTTCAGTTCAGCACTGGGCCGTCATCATTCCACACCTCTCCATGCCAGTCCCCGTTTTGCCTTGGAAGCTTTGTTTTGCTCCTGTTGTTAAGGTTAGTCCTGCCAGTCACTCTAAAGACTGTTCCTTCACTGTTTGTTCCTGGAAAGGCTCTGCTCTGTGCCCTGGTGTCTCTCAAGTTCTGTAACCTGACTAGCCGCCCTGGAGAAGCTCAGCTCTGTGCCCTGGTGTCTCTCAAGTTCTGCTAACCTGACTAGCCGCCCTGGTGAAGCTCAGCTCTGTGCCCTGGTGTCTCCAATGGACTGCTAACCTGAGTGCTATGAGGCCTGCTAGCCGAGCAGCACCTAGCAAGTGTGGACTCTCTGTCTCCGGGCCGTCAGCTCCTGCCATCATCTACATCCCTGACTTTCTGCAGTCCTGAACCTCCGGTCTTCATCCCTCATCACCCAGCACACTTCTTTCAATAAAAACTCAAACTTTAGTTCCGTGTGTGCGTCCTGAGTTCATCGGTAAACAAAACCTTGACAAGTACAAAATGTAGTCGTGTTTGTTAGCCATAAACCTCACGAAGCTAGTAACGTTATGTATAAACTAGCGTTTACTGATGATCCTAGAAGCGTTTTTTGTCTGACTGTGATTTATTTTCAACCACGGAATGCATGGTCCCTCTTCCTTTATCTAAATGAGTCCCCGAACAAAAAAGTGTCATTGTATTATAACTTTATATATAAACATTTCTTTCTTTTTGTTGAAGTTATAAGCGATGGCAAGTCACATCAACGCCAAGCAAGGCACACCCTCGACCTCCAGAGCCACCAGTGTCCAGTATCACTGAGGAATCGGATCGTGATCTGTAGGTTTTCTATCCATTGCAAATAAGTAATTTTGTGCAAATTACTTATCTGTACCAGTTCTTATGGGCTGTTTGCTTCCTCAGCATTGTTGCTGAACCGGGTGTCCAGCCACTGTCTGCAGGGGGAGAAGTAGGAGATTTGGAATCAAGGTAGGCTACAATTCACTGCTATGAGTCTGTGATTGTCTATGTAGAACTTTTTAGGTGACCAGTGATTTTATTTGTTTGGCCTTATTTATCCTGACTGCAGCATGCACTCTCTGAGCATTGCTGAAGAACACCGCCCAGACTCTCCAGACAAAGAAGACACCAATGACCTGCGGAACACTGTGTAAGTGTTGTTTAGTAGTGGTTTCATTTTCTGTCAGTGTCTTTTCTCCCATCTAAAATAATGTTCATGTGGTTCCTGATCAGCATTGAGATGGATGACCTTTGGGCCGATCCAAGTGAAATGGGCTTGGAAGATGGAGACAGCTCAGATGAGGATTTTGTCCCTTCTCTTTACCTACGGTATATTTGTATTGTGAATTTATTATTTTCTGGGTGAATTTATCAATATGCTTAGGCATTTGTCAAACACAACACCTTGACCAATGTCCACTCATTATTACTCTTTCTTCAGAATGGTTGGGGGTGAAACAAATAAGCTGGCTAATATAAGTGTGGATGAAGTAGTGTATGACTTCGACACACCGGATCCTCCTGGCCAAGACTCTGAATCCACCACAGATCCACACAGAGTATCGTCTGAAGATGACCTGGTTGGCAAAACTGCAAACATTACCTTCAATGAGAATCTTCTGACTCTGGCCAGGCACTTGAGACTGCCACAGCAACAGTGCAGTTATGTTGACAGAGTGCTTGGGGTAGCATGCCCGGGTTCCCCACCATTTCAAGTGACTTTGAAAACTCGGGGGACTGGAGTAATTTTGGAATGGGTAAGATAGTAGATGACACTTCACCCCACCCCACACACACTTCTTTTGAGTCCCTAGCCCCATTTCACATATGGGGACATGGTAGCCAGTGAATATGTGAAGACACTTACAATTCTGCTGGTAGAAAAGTTATGTAGTTGTGTTAATTTGCATGTGTTGATTTTGTAAATGTCTATTTTTTATTTTTATATGTGGTTCTACTTTCTTTACATCAGTTATGCCCCTTCGGACACTCCTTGTGGAAGTGGAATTCTCAGCCGACCCTGAGGTTTGGTATGCAGGGTGGTGACTTCATGCTGTCTGCCAACATTCTCCTGTCTGGCAACAACTACAGGAAAGTAGCATTGCTGTTCAAGTTTATGGCGATGGGGATGGTCTCAGAGTCAACTTTCTTCAGGATACAAGATGCCTACTGCATCGAGCCAGTGCAGGAGTACTGGGACAAAACCAGGGCAGAAGTCTTGGAAAGTCTTCGACAAAAGGACCGTGTTGTTGTCCTAGGTGAGGCCAACTTCTATTACACATAGAATTCTTTCACCGGTTTTCATGGAAGGATTTACTCTGGAATCTGAGTATCTAATACCTGTAAGGTTTGTTTTCAACAGGTGATGGCAGAATGGACTAAGTTCAAGTGACTTTTGTTGATCGTCATGTTATGTTGTCTTATGGCCTGTATTTAGATTCATAATAACTAGTGATGGGTCGATGAGGCGTCATGAAGCGTTGCGACACATTACCAAACTGTATTGATACTGTGCCGATACTGTGTCACTGAATACTGACACCTACAGGACCCTAAAAATTCCTACAGGCAACCTGGTTGACAGAGTTAACTGACACTGATTTGATGACCAGGTATACACAATACAATTTAAATCATTGTATGTTGCATTTCATTATTTTATATTTTCAATTGAATTAAACATATATTTGATTTTATTTTAGATATAGTCAATAAATAATGTGAACTTGTATCATAATATAATAACCTCTAAGTAAACATGCTGTGAACGAGGATGCTTGTGGACTGGCTTTATTTTTTTTTTTTTACAAATTCTTTGCTGCCATGTCCTTTCAATCTGTTCTGAAATCGGAAATGCTGAGTATGACACAGGGAGGAAGAACTACTCAGAGTAGCAGCTTTCTACTAAGGGTAGATCAGCCGTTTTTTCTGAAACGACGCTCAGAACAAAGACGCACAGCGCAACTCGCCCAACCATAAAGGCGTCTGCCCAACCCATCCATCAGTGGTGCGCTCCGATCAGCACCTGGCGCTCACAGAGCGAGACTGTGGTACACCAATACACCAGAGTTGCAAAATGGTTAAAAATTAACCATTATTAACCGTTATTTTGTTTACAGTTCAGCTTGGATTTTATTTACTGCGCAGCATAGCTTTGTTGTGCGCGATGCTGTGCGTGAATGCACACGCGTGCAGCTTTGAGGGAACAGACAGTTTGGCGCGTCAGTCAGTTCGAAACAGTTCCTGTATCGGTCACGTGACTTTCCCGTGTCGATACGCGCATCGACACGGGTTTTGCTCTATGAGCTCGACACATGCGCTGACACTTCGGTGTTGCCGGACCCAACACTAATAATAAGGATTGCCTACTATGTCTAATTTGTGAAGCTGTCTGAAGTAAACTTTCTTGTAGGAATGCTGTGTATCTCACACTTTGTTAGTAACAGTTGTTTGAGGTTCTGAAACTACTCAATTAGCATCACATTAGACCTTATTCTGTGCACAGCCCATGCAGTTCATCTCTCAATGTCTAGCCATTGTGTCCTGACCGACCAGTAGGTTGGACCACCCTTTTTCTGATGCTATTCATTTGTGTAGTTACAAACATGCTTGACATGTGCAAACTGTTTTTAAAAATGCACACATGTATGCTGACATCAGTGCTGTTGTTGCAGGTCATTGTGCACAGTTTTGCACATACACCACCATAGAGCAAGACTCCAGAGACATTGTCCACATCGTCTCTGTTGATAAGCGAGAAACCAACAGGAACTCGGTCATCATGGAGAAGGAGTGCTTTATTCGTACAATGGAAGCTCACCTTCCAGAGCTTGCTATCAAAGAAGTTGTCACTGATGCCCACCCACAGATCAGTGGATTGTTGAGTGAGTTGTTTTTCCTGTATTATTTGAAGTCGGTTGAAATTGTATGTAGTGTTTTGGGTTGGGATGAAGTTCAACACATTTTTTTTTACAGATCCAGAGCGTGGTAAATACAAAGCATGGGGGATCCAACACTCACTGGATATATGGCATGCAGCTAAAAGTCTAAGCAACAAGCTACGACGGGTATGATTCAAACTATTTGTACCTTTTGTAATAGACACATGTTGTCCACTTGATATTAGGTTGGGATATTAGGTTGGAAGGGTTAGTTTGGTGCTGAATATTGATGATGTATGTGTTACTCTTGTGTGCCAGGTTGGGACTGTAAAAAATCAAACAGAGATTCAAGCCTGGATCAAGGACATTGTTAATCACTTTTGGTACTGCAGTAAGCATGCTGTAACTGAGGAGCAGTTCAAGGTATGCCAAGTGAAAATGTATATATTTTGACCAGGTCTCCTCCTTACGCTGGCAGAAATTGCTTGGCTCTGTATGCACTGTATGTAATTTTCCTTTTTTGCAGATGATGTGGGTTGGCGTGCTGCACCACGTACGGGACGAGCACTCTTGGGCAACTGGGTGCTGTCAGCACGAGCCACTGGAGGAAGGCAGCCAGGAGAAGCCATGGATAAAACAAGGTATTTTCAGTAAATGAATGCAGAAGTTGAACTCCCTGTCCAAATCTGTGTGTATGTGTATATGTGAATTGTAAGGTTATCATTACAGGTTCTGCCGCTCACAAGGCATTGGCTGGAGTTGTGCTCGACAAGCGATGGTTGGGCCTGGTGAAAAAGTTCTTGAAGCATCTAGTCATTAATTGCATAGAACAAGTTGTTGTTATTATTCCATCGTAGTCTCTAATTTGGGTATGTTTAGTCATTTCATGTTAGTGTGTTATTCTCATCACCCATTCCTGTCCCACCTTTATAGGACCACATCTGATTTGGATGTACTCATCAAAGCGGCACGCCTACACACCATTTGTCTACAAGACAAGGACACTACTTGCAGCCATTGACTGCGACAAGCACAATCGGCGCCTTCCTGCACGCAACCTGGATGGTCAAAAAATGTATGTTTTTTACTGTAATGTTTCTGTTGTGAATGTCTTACATTGTAAAAAAAAATTGGCTATATTGATTTCAACACATGGCTCTGTTTATTACATTCTAGCTACAGACGCTTATACAAGAAGTCAAAGAGCTGGAGTGTCTACACCATGAAGGAAAAGAAGCAGTACAGCTACATTCCTGACCTTCAGAGGGCAATTCTGGCAAGGAGGCTGGGAAGTGTCAAAGGCCTTCCCCGCAAGCAGAATTTGAGGCCTGCTGACCCAAGGCGCCTTGGTTTGCTCGCCCTGGAACAGCCACCACCTACAGCTGAACTTGTAAGCAGACATGTGTCCCGTGGGGACTTGGGCCACAGAGACACAGAGGACCTAGAGGACTGAGCAGATGGATGTTTACGATCCAAAGTATTTGAATTCTGTAAATAGGAAGTTAGGAGGCACTTTTCTCTTGTGGTGAAACATGTACAGATCTTTATTTGTAAATAAACTTTGAAAACAATGTGTGTTGTGCTGGTATGTCAATAAAGCAAAAATGTAAAAAATAGAACTATGTACAATTAGTTGAAAACTTTACAACAAGCGCTGCACCCTAAAACCAGTGTACTGGCCCCTTGGGTCAGGGAATTTGTCCCTGATGCGACACACACAACAGCTGGGTATCACAACCCTGTTGCCCACACCCAGGCGTCCGTGCTGCCACAGGACAAACTGACGGTAAGCCGTATGCCTGAACTGCCGCTGGTCTACCCCAGGTTCAGGGTTATCCTCCAGAGCAAAGATGTCATTCCATGCAGCACGAGCCAGCCCCAACACACCCTCATCCAAAATATAATAATCCATATGGCCCATTCTACTGATGCAGTCCTGTGGTGACTGCCTACAGCACTTTCTCTCCAGGTCTGTGTCCATTTCTCTGCAGTTGCCACAGATGCACCAGTGTAGACCAGCTGGGTCAGGGACAAGGACAGGGCTCTCTGGAACGTCCAGGAAATGCATGATGTCAATCATCATTCCTGGTGACCGTTGCACCATTCTATCCAGAATTCTGTCCTTCTGGATAGGGTCCAGGGAATCAAGTTTGTCCTACAACACAACAATTAGTTTTATTATGTGACACTAAGAATATGTAAAATCTAATTAGTATCAGTGTTATTACACACCTTTATTTCAGCCTTGCGCCTGTCTTGGAGGTCCTGTAACCTCTTCTGTTCAGTTGAGTCCATCTTGCACCCCTCCACTTTGATGTTCTCTGCCTGGTTTTGGGCTTTGCACCCCTACCCCTTCCGCCTACAGCTTGAACAGATAACTCAGACAAAGTTGATGTTGAAGCTGATTCCTGCAATATTATCACAGAGCTGTTGTCAATAACAAGTTTAGCCTACATATAATAGCTCATAAGTCCTGAGCCTCAAACGATTTTGTGTCTAGTCATACTATGGCAGACTAGAATAGTCTGATTATCCACCATACTATTTCAAATATTTCTGATGCATGCATAAGGTTGTTTAGACCATTTTCAATTCTTTGAAATGTACTAATTCAGTGCTCGAGGTACAAAACCACAAAAATCAGAACCCCTTTCCCCCAACGACAGTCGGATAAATGTATGGGAAACTCCAACTTGGCTAACTACAATATTTGTTATTTAGACACATGCATAGCAAATAATGTATGAAAACATGCTAAATTTTCAAACTCGAAAATTGGAACAAAATAGTCACTTACCGCAGTAGCCATGGTGATTCGTTGCGTTCGCCCGTCTGCTAAACTCAAAACAACTGCGACGGAGAAACCAGGTGAACAGCTGAGCATATTTACGACAGTGCACTTTTACTTTCGCCCTCTGGGGGGAGCCTCGCTGGAAAATCAACCCCAGTTGCATAGTATACCTTTAATATGCTTAAATTTATTTCTAATTATAGATTTAATTTGTTCATATTCAGAATTTATTTTTACTAATGCCATATTGCATATTTAATTTGGCAAAAGTGATAAACTCGGTTACGTCAAGTAAATTTTTCTGGTATTCAATACCTTTATTCTTCCAGTATGTAAAGTTTATCATATTATTATTTTGTAGGATGTCAGGATTATTCCAGATGGGTGTACAACTGCATGGGATAAGGGATGACTTCGTCATTTTAAGAAACTCCCACCATGCTGTCAGAGTAGAGCTGATGTTAATATTTTTAAAGCATGTATGCCGTTTTATATTTGAGCTAATAAACGGCAAATCTGAAATCATGATATTATTGCATATTTTCTATTGTGTGTCTATCCAGGGCTCGTCTAAAGGATTATGTTTTATCCACTTAGGGATGTATTGTAGCCTATTTGCTAAGTAGTAGTTATGGAAATTAGGCAGATCTAGTTCCCCTCTATCTTTAGTTTGTGTGGAGGATTTCTAACTGTTAAACTATATAAAAGAATGATGACACGGGAGATGACTCCCTTCGCCTCGCTTTCAGGACAAACAGACTTCAGATGTTTTCCAAATCCTACATTTGCTGTAGTGTCTTTAAGCTGATACGGGGGGGTTTATCTTTCCAAATAAATTTAGAGATAGAAGAGTCTAGAGATTTAAACCAGTCGGATGATGGTTTATTGGGGATAATTGAAAATAAGTAATTAATTCCAGGTAAGACCATCATTTTAATTGAAGCTACCCTACCCATAAGTGAAATTGGAAGCGATTTCCATCTTTCAAGGTCCTCTTCTATCTTTTTTAAAAGTGGGGTGTGGTTAAATTTTACTAAATCCGCTAGTTTAGACAACACAGTAATACCCAAATATTTAATATTTCCTGATTGCAATTGTAAATATAGGGGGTTCTGAAAAGAGCAATTAATTGACAGTACCGTAGATTTAGACCAGTTTATAGAGTAATCTGAAACTTTTGAGAAAGATACTAGTAATCTAATTACTTGAGAGAGGGAAGAGTTTGAGTGCTGGAGATAGAGTAATACATCATCAGCGAAAAGACTAATCTTATGCTCTATTTTCATGCATTTTATACCTTTCACAATATTAGTTTGTCTAATTGTTGCTGCTAGAGGTTCGATAAAAATGGCAAAAAGTGAGGGGGAAAGCGGGCATCCTTTCCTAGTGCCCCTCTGGAGACAAAAGCTGGAAGATGTTTGATTATTTGTCCTGACACAGGCTGTTGGAAAGATGTATAAAATTTTTAACCAATTTATAAAAAAATTGCCAAAACCAAATTTATGTAGAGTAGCGAATAAAAAATTCAAATTTACTCTATCAAATGCTTTTTCTGCATCTAAAGACAACATATTGGTTTTAATATTTTTACTGTAGGAATAATCTATTAAATTAAGTAATCTGCGTGTTTGTGAATGACTGCCTTCCTTTGATGAAACCAGTTTGATCAGGGTGGATTATGAAAGGAGTGACTTTATCTAATTGTTTTGCAAAAGCTTTACAGATTATTTTAATATCCACGTTAATTAAGGGATATGGGACGATAACTGGTGGGAAACATAGGATCTTTGCCTGGCTTAAGCAGAAGACTGATGGTAGCAGAGTTCATATTAGCTGGAAATCTGCCATTTTCCTGAATTTCCTGCAACATTCTGTGGAATGTTGGTGCCAGAATATTCCAGAACTCTTTATAAAACTCAGTAGGGAATCCATCTGGACCTGGAGCCTTTTTATTGGGCATGCTTTTAAGAGCTTCCTGAACGTCAACTGTTGTCAGCGGTGAGTCCAGTGTCGTTCTTTGGCTATCTGATAATTTAAGAAGTGTAATTTTATCCACAAACTGCTTGATGTCATTATCTGATGGATTTATCTGTGATGTGTATAAAGATTTGTAGAAATCTTGGAAGGTGTTGTTTATACATTCCAGATCACGTAATGTATTACCAGTTGAGTCTGTAACTGCAAATATAGTTGTTTTCTCTTTATTTATTTTTAGCTGATTAGCTAGGAAGCTTCCTGACTTATTGCCATGTTCAAAATTTTCTATTCGAAGTCTTTGTATTAGAAATTTATTTTGCTTTTCAATATATTGGTTTAATTCTAATTTTACTTCACAGATTTTACCCAACTTTTCCTCTTCTTGAGAAGTTTCTAGTAACTTAATTCCTGAATCTTTTTGTTTTCTATCTTCTTTTTATGAGATGAGAATGAAATTATTTTACCCTCATCAATGCTTTCCCTGCTTCCCATAGTATAGATGCTGATGTGACTGGTAGATCATTGTATTCCAAGTATGAAGCCCACTCTTCTTTGAAAATTTTTATAAATTCTTCATCTTTAATCAGCGATATATTAAATCTCCAGCTCTTGTTTTGTGGGGTTATTTTTTTTATTTATTAGGGTTAAAGTAACAGGAGCATGATCACTGACAGCAGTAGGATGAATTACAGCCTCTGAAACGTCCGACAGCAGCGAGCTGCTGATTAAGAAATAGTCCAAACGAGAGTAAGAATGGTGGACATTTGAAAAAAAAGTATATTCCTTACTATTAGGATGAAGAGAACGCCATGCATCGCAAAGACCAAATCACTCATGTTTGACTACATTTAATGACTGCCAACTGTGCTGAGTCCCTGTTGTATTCAACCTGTCTATTTCCTCATTTAGACCAAAGTTGAAGTCACCCCCAATAATTAGAGAACAATCCCCGTGTTTTGAAAGTGCGTGGAAAAGTTTGTGGAAGAATGAGGGTTCATCAACATTTGGACCATATATACAGACAATACATAACTTCTGGTTATGAATAGATATTTTAATTATTAGGAATATACCTTCAGGATCTATAATTTTGTGTAATATTGTAAAACTAACGTTTTTGTGGATTAAAATTGCTACTCCTCTCTGTCTAGAGTTATAGCAGGCAGCAAACACATTAGGGAACTCAGGTGAGTTAAGATCACTTACAGTTGTAGCTGATTTATGGGTTTCTTGCAATAAGACAACATCTGCCTTTAATCTTGTAAGCTGGTTAAAGATCTTTAACTTTTTCTCTCTGGTGCCAGCTCCATGCACATTCCAACTTTACATTCATCATAGGTGTAAGTGAGAAGTTGAAATGTACATGTCCTCGGAAAAATAGTTATACATAGACCCGGGTAGCATCATATACCGTGCTTGTGATTGTCTGGTCAACAGGAAAGAAGCAGACGAATAATATAAAGAAAGACAGAGAATTAGGAGAGTGCAAAGAGTGAGAAAAGGTGAAAGAGGAAGAACCATCACCCATGCTTCGTGTACCCAACCGTGACTAACAACCATACCGTGCCAACGTGCTCTTGAGCTGTGCTTTTATTTCATTTATCACCTTGTTCCGATCTATGCACTTTTATCAAGTGTGACATGCTTTAAGTCCACCTGTTGTGCATCTAATAAAGCCAAGGAGTAATCTTCTGATCCCTGAACAACTGACCATTAATATAAGGTTTGTCAACTGCTACGGTAGCTCTGACGCCTTCCGTAATGTATTTCTTCCTGATTGGGAATAACACTCACCTACGATCTAGGATTTCCTTAGGAAACTGGTCATTGACGCTGAGATCCGTTCCTCTGAGTTCTCTGCCCTGACCCTTAACCTGCTCTTTTTGTTCAAATGCTCAAATTTAGCTACAATCAGTCTGGGACGGGTTTTATTGGGCTTCTTACCTCCGAGCCGGTGGACCCGATGAAAGGTGATGTTTTTTACCTGATCCGCAGGGATTTTCAGATTCTGCTGGAGGAACTCACGGATTGTCACCTCGGGATCCTCCTCCTGCCACTCCGGAATGCCTGCAAAGACAAGATTATCTCTCATACTTCGCGACTGTATGTCCAGAATTGATTCTTTCATCTTCTTATTTTCGCCGGACAGCTGGATCATCCCCTTGGTGAGCTCCGTAACCTTCTCCCTCAGCGCTTCGTTCTCGGCGGTGATAGAAGCTAGCTGGGCTTGGCTAAATTCCACCGACTCTCTCAGGGCTTCAAACTCCTTATGTAGGACTTCTACCAAGGCGAGGCGGGCGTCCAGGCTGGTAAGCTTCTTGTCGATAGATTCCAGGACGTCGCTGTAGCTCCTGTCAGGAGACAAAGTAGAAGATGATGCGCCGGTTGAGCTAGAACGGGTGCGTTTAAGTGAAGGTGTGTTTGAAGCTGCGGGATTTTTAGATTTCACCATTACGATGCTGTCAAAACACTTGTCCAGGTAGCTCTCCAGGCTCGTCAAAGTCTCTTCGTCCAGTTTGTTTCCTCGTGAAAAATGAGACAGTTGTTAATATTTAAACTTTACTTTGTTAATTTTCAGTTATTGGTTAGTACTTACCTGAGTGGATTTAATTTTGAACTACATGTATGCCGCCATTTTACTTACGCACAGCTCACAGCTCTCGCGAGATCTCAGCCGCTCATCAGCTCAAGGTTCTAAACCCCCTCTTTTCTCAACTTTGTTGATTACAGAGTACCCTAGTCATGGTCGGGTGTGATACCAGATAGGATTGAATGATCTTAAACTTGTACCAAATGCACGTTTTGGGTAGATACTCATTATTGGCTAAGTTGGTGCACTACCATTAAATCATCGGGTGGACCTAGCTTAGCATCTGCATTGGGGGAGCAGCACATGGGGGAGAAGCAATGCTTGTTGATGGCAAGGGTATAGTTAACAGTATGCTAGTATGGAGCCAGAAGGGTCTCAATATTCACAAATACACATATGTGATTCATACATGCACAGTACAAGATCCACACACGCACAGCGCGATTCACGCAAGCACAAAAAAATCCACACACAAAGAGCACAAGATCCACACACGCACAGCGCGATTCATGCAAGCACAAAAAAAATCCACACAAGCACAAACAAATCCACACACAGAGCACAAGATCCACACACGCACAGGGCAATTCACTCAAGCACAAAAAAATCCACACAGGAGAAGATTCACACACGCACAGCGCGATTCACACAAGTACACAAGATCCACACATGGACAGCACAGGGTTCACCAAAGTATTTCTGGTCCATAAACAATTATAAATTAAATTACAAAGTACCAGTGGTCTTTAAACTTCACTGCATTTGTGTGTGGATTTTTGAGACTCCACTGCCGTGCCTCGATTCACAAATGCATTTTTTTAAACAGGGAATGGTTTGCAACCAATCAGAAGCCTTCCTTGTATAAGCCAATCACAAGAAAGTACTCCACATGGGGTGACTTACTCATAAGCCAATCACATTTAAGCTGTTCAGAAAGCGCGTACTATGAGCACAAGGCGCATTTCAGACCTCAGCATGGATTCTGGCAACGTCAGTGGAGAGGTAAGTAAAACATATAACTTGATATGCTTAGCTTGTTGTGTGCTTGGTATGATACTTTGTTTTATTATTAATTTTAATTGGTTTATTAGTGCAACTGCAGCATAATTCCTTAGGGATACAGAGAAAGAGATAGCTTCATTTAATGTCAGGGTTCTGCAGGCTTGTGGCACCTACAATAGGGTTACCACATTTATTTGGAATTATATTTGAGGTTATTTGGTGATTTTAAGTTTTGGTATTTTGTTTTCCCTGTAAAAGTGGAGGGGCGGAACTTTTGTTTCTCTCTTGTTGCGCTGGGAGCGGTAAAGGGACGGACGCCTCCGATGTTTCTTCAGACATGGGCCGTTTCTCAATTCACGAGAACGCGAGTACGGACTCGCGTTCTCATCAAGTCCGGTCTTGGCGAGAACACAGGAAGATTGGACTTGACAAGAACGCGAGCACGCAGCACGTATGGTGTATTGGAACAGAAGCGTACTTGTGACGTCATGAGACGCACAGTTCTTTAGCATTTCTTTAACATTCAAAACTATTTATATACTACACCACAATAAATCTTATTGAAACATTTTTTAAAACAACATTTTTAATTTCTAAAAAGCCTAAAAATTATCTTGCCGCGGTGCATTCTGGGAAAGCGGTCAGTCTGAAGAACGCACAAATCTGCTCTGATGCATGCTCGATAAAGAGGGCGGGGCGAGAACAACATCCGGGGATGTGGTGCGTTCTCGCTCTGGCGTTCTCGGCAATTGCAACAGTGCTCGGGCTGAGGCTGATGACGTGTCACGAGCACACGAGACCGCTCAAGAACGCATATTGAGAAACGGCCATGATTTGGGAGAGAAACGGTTTGCATCTTGTCCTCACTTCTCCTCTTTCACCTGCTTAAAACAGGTTAGTAAATCACCAAATATATTTGTATTCAGCCAAGCATTAGTTTAGTTTGTTTTGTGTGTGTATTTGACGTTGTTTTCATCAGTATAAAAATTAAGTAAAGTGACTTTTGGAAGTGTATTTTCCCGAGCGGTTGCCATTTTGAGCACCACGAGTCACACAATGGAGATGGTTGTTGGGTTTATTTTAACTCCTGAGCACATGCTGTAGCTTTTAAGAAGAAGGATTTAAATGCATTTATGGGGAGATAAGCACTTTATTTGTATGTATTGTATTTTGCACCGGTTTATTCTGTGAATTTTTGTTTAATTCTGAATTTAATGGTTGAATTCTTTGTTTTTTGGGAATGGTTAAAGTTAACATGAGCACATTCCATGCTGCATATTTCAGTGACCTGTACATTTTACAGCAGCTTAATTTGATATTAGTTTTTTTTGTACATTTCTTGTGTAGTTAACACTTCATTTAAGTGTTTTGAACTAGTATTAGGCTGTGATATAAAAAGAAGTGACTTCATGTACAAAGACTGTGAATGTAAATACATGATAATACAGATGTGTTCATCTCAGGAATGTATGTAACCAAGAAGATTTGGTAATGTAAATGTGGAACTGAAGAGGGTTTAAAGGACTTTTAGAACTGATTTAAGGAACTGAGTAAACAGTTTAAACAAACTGAAGTTAAAAAGCAGCAATGTTTGTGACAAATTAATTTTCAATAAATGAGACATGATTTGAGAGAGAAACAGTTTGCATCTTGTCCTCACTTCTCCTCTTTCACCTGCTTAAAACAGGTAACATATTTGTTAACGTGGTCATCATACTTTGAGACCCGTAACAGGCTGCAGCCGTTTTTCTCCCTGTCTCTCCGCAGGTGGTTGCTTATGAGCGGGGAGGCGGCGAGCAGCAGGTGTCCGCCTCCACCGTTCGGCCTCGCAGCCGACGTCGAAAGCTGCCTCTCTGCTCCCTTCGCTAACCCACGTTCCTTGTGCTGCAGGTACAAGTCGCTCCGGATCCGCCCCACAGCGCTCCTTGATCTCTGAGCTCCCTACGTCTAACTCCGCCGGGCTTCTTCCGTGTGATCTCCAGCCGGCAGCCGGCCAGCAGCCCCGAGCTCTCATCAGCCTCGCCGTTACCTGCTTTCCCTGTGCCCTGACGATTCGCCTCTGGCGCCCCTGTCCCGCAAGCAGCCATCCCTCTGGCAGATACCGCGGTGAAGTTGGATATTGGATATTCAAGCTCCGCGGAATCAGCGGGATCTAGCTCACGGTTGATCCGGCTGAGGGACCCCTCAGACTATTAGCCATGACACAGGTGGACTGAATGAGTCCAATAAAATGAAAAGACATGGCAGGAAAAACAGGAAGACATGAAAGCAAAAATTCCGAGGCATGGTATGACAGATGTGAATCATTACAGTGAAGGCTCTTGAATCTTATCAAAGCTGTGTATTAGCTATTACAATTCCTAACTTCTTTCAGTGACACAAAATGCACACATTTAATAAAAGAATAAATGACACAAGATTGTTTTGATTTTTACTATTGATTAAAAACATATGACAATTATTTAGAAAAAGGAACTCATCAGTTTTAGCCAAAATAAATAAAAAGAAGTATTTTAAAGGAAAAATATTTATAACTACAAAAGTCTTGAATCCATTGTTTTAATGTGAAGCACCAGTAAAAGTAGTAGTGCCGTAGCCCCATTCACACGTAAGTCCCAGTAATTTACTGGGACTACATTCCCGGGTCGAACAAGAATTAGCGCCTTTCATGCATGCAAATTAGTCCCAGTAAATTATCAGGTCAGCTCTTTTTTACGCTTAACCTGGCAAAGTGGGAGTGGATGTACCTAAAACCAACAACAGATGGCAGTAATGCAAGGACATAGCTTTAACTGATCAAGCCAACCTCTGAAGAAGAATTTCAGCTGGAAATTAAGGCTGTCAAACGGTTCGTAGCTTTATGAAACTTCCAGAAGAAATACAATTTCAGTACATTTCTCAATCAGAGAAGCGACTTGCATACATCAGGGGAAGAGCTAAACAAAGACTATTAACGTCTTATGTAATCACGCAAATGCGTGCCTTACCCAGGAATTTAACAGCTTTATTCACGCTAGAGCGGCCCCAGTGAATTACCAGGAACGATACTATAGGTGTTGACCCGGTCAATTTTACCCGGTAAATAAGTTCTGGCTTTATTCACACATAACCCTGACCCAGTAAATTACTGGGTAAGGTTGTAATTGTGAAAGGGACTTTAGGCTAATATTCTAGAGAGGTGTAGTAGTTCCAAGCAGCAGACCCCAGTTCAGATCACACTTCACAAATTCATCTAGATTTTTGTCCGGGACTGGATCCGAGTGCATTTTGGACACCTTTTCCCCACAAAACATTCTATGTGAAAGCAGGCCTTGCACACTGTGAAGACAGAAAACATGTTGTGTGTGAATACATGTTGGCGCATTCAGGGGACTTTTCAGTAGTTTTACTTTAGTGTTCATATCTAAGATACATTTATAGCTAAGCTACATCGTATCTAAGATACCTTAGATACAGTACATCAAAGCTTAGATACATTAAATACATAGAACTTTTCTGCACTGGTAATTAAGGTGCACTGATTGTGTGGCGGATTTCCGATGTCTGGTTTTTGCGAAGCTTGATCCACCAATACAGATTTTAACCAATGACGGTTTCTTTATAAGAACCTCGATTTTAAAAATTTAAGAATAGCATTCAAAATAGTTTTTCCTGGCCTTTCTGTTTGTGGTCATTAATTCACCATGCCAGAACCACAGGGGATTACATGTTGCATAGGTATTAGAACAGTTGCTGGAAAATTGGGTTTACTTGTATTTCAAGACAGACCACATGATTATGGAACTCACATTTTAACTGTGTTTTGCGTCCTACAGTGTACCAGCTGTCAGATTTCCAAAAGGCTGCTAACATTTAGAAATCCAGCATGTTCCATGAGAAACAGACCTTAATAGTACAAAGGAAATAAAGTAGCACAAGTTTGCTGTGTTCTGTTCAGCCTTCTGTCACTTGCTGAACGTGACAGAAGGTTCTCTAGCATTCTTGCACCCCGAATGAACTGCTGGCATATTTGAACATGATTTAGAAAACACAGTTTCCCTTGAATTAGCTTCTTACACTTTTGTTTCCTTTGAGTTAATTTACTTCAATGCCGGAAACTTTTGTCTATTTCACTCACTAACAATGTTAGTGAGTTAACCGGTTTCTCCGTGTTAACTGGTTTCTCCATGCATCTCTACTAGTATTCAAGTTTCTACAATGAATTCATATAAATCAGCATTTCTCCTTGCTCACCTGTACATCGCTTGCATATGTCTCTCTGAAATGGAAAGATGATGTCCTTTACTCGACAAAACTCACAGATAAAACCTCGCCCCATACACAGCTGTGGGGAAGAAGAAAATGTCATAGAGGCTAGCTTCGACAGTGAGTCTGATTTGAACCTAACAACGCATTCAAACTAAATCAAGAGCATCACCGCGCTGCCCTGGCATCAACCTGAACCATGTCTCACAGTTCAGCACAGTAAGACTCACCTCACAGTGTTTAATGTGTTCGATAGCAGAGTTCAGCACTGCACGGGCCTGCACCACCAGCTGACCCTTCTTCACTCTCTGGAGGTCTTCCATGGAGAAGAGGAGAGGCTCCTCCATCAGGTGAACAGGAAGTTCCTCAAACTCAGCCAATATCCTACAATACAAATACACCATCACATCACAAACTGCTTTCTGTTATTTTACCAGTAGGAAAGATTTCAGCTAAAACCACAGACAGTTATTTAATGTATATTTTAGGGAGATAATTTATTTTATTACACATGAGATTGAAGTTATTCTAGAGTAAGGTTTGCTGAATTGGTTCAACATTTAGTCCTATTGCTTTTTTTTTGTTTAAAAAGGTGGAATAAAATAGGAAGTTTACCTTAAAGAGGACATATCATGCTTTTTAATGACACACTGAAGTATTTCAGTTGTGGTTTATATAAAGTGGAACTGCAATGCTTTGGACTAAATTTTGTATTATTGTTGCTCCACAGCCCGTCTTTTGCCCCTGTTTTGAAGTGCATCTAGAGCAATTCATTTTGGTCCTGTCTCTTTAAATGCAGATAAGGCACTTCACCCACCCCACCCCCAGGTCCACTCCACAACATTCAGTCATGTTTATGGTATGCTGGAGGATGGTGTAATCAATTGTGTGGGTTATTACATCCAAAAACTGAACATTTTCAGTACAACAATGTTCAAGCTCAAGCACAAGCTACATTTTGTGTACTTGTAGCTTCGACATCCTTCAGCCTGGACTACAAATTGTGATGAAAAAAAATAAAAATGACCTTTTTTAGCAGTTCCACAACAAATACTGTGAAGCTATTGTTAAAAAAATAAAAATAAAAAAGTTAATAGAAAATAGAGAACTGAGTGGCTTGGAACAAAATGACCTAAACAGAATATAAAGATGTCTACACACAGTACCTGGACAGAATAAATTAACATTTTCTGCACTCCTACAGACTCCAAGTAAAAAAACAAAATATGGCTTTTAAGGGCTAAAAGGTGAATTTTGCATGATATGTCCCTGTTAATAAAATAAAATAAACTGCTCCATCAGCCTTTACGAAGTAAAAATAAGTAACCATTATCGTAGATTTGTTCAAAAAACCAAGCAAGTTTCTAAAATGCTTTCTGTTAAATAATTTCTGTTAAGATTGTTATCAATAATAATATTAGTTATATGATAGCAGTACTGGTGTTTTTTCACTTTTATATTCAATTGTGCTTAATGTTATATATCTTACAACACACAAAATGCTTCTGCAGTATATTTAAATTCTTTTTTTATTTAATACTTGTTTAAAACAGGTCAGTTTTAAATTCCAGCTGGTGTCTCTTAAAGATCAAAAAACATCTGACACTCATAAAACAGTAACAAAAAAACGTAATGCAAATATATATACATAAAGACATGAGATCATAAAATTAAGAGAATACAGTTTTGTCTGTTATTGTGGTTTGAGTGTCACTGAATGAACTGAAAGTGTTCAGCACTGATGTTTCTTCTTTGGGCTGACTACCCAGCCTGCCTCTGGTTGGCTTAGATATTTTCTAACCTCTCTCTATATATACACTCACCGTCCACTTTATTAGGTACCCCATGCTAGTAACGGGTTGGACCCCCTTTTGCCTTCAGAACTGCCTCAATTCTTCGTGGCATAGATTCAACAAGGTGCTGGAAGCATTCCTCAGGGAGTTTGGTCCATATTGACATGATGGCATCACACAGTTGCTGCAGATTTGTCAGCTGCACATCCATGATGCGAATCTCTCGTTCCACCACATCCCAAAGATGCTCTATTGGATTGAGATCTGGTGACTGTGGAGGCCATTTGAGTACAGCAAACTCATTGTCATGTTCAAGAAACCAGTCTGAGATGATTCCAGCTTTATGACATGGCGCATTATCCTGCTGAAAGTAGCCATCATGGGTTGGTACATTGTGGTCATAAAGGGATGGACATGGTCAGCAACAATACTCAGGTAGGCTGTGGCGTTGCAACGATGCTCAATTGGTACCAAGGGGCCCAAAGAGTGCCAAGAAAATATTCCCCACACCATGACACCACCACCACCAGCCTGAACCGTTGATACAAGGCAGGATGGATCCATGCTTTCATGTTGTAGACGCCAAATTCTGACCCTACCATCCGACTGTCGCAGCAGAAATCGAGACTCATCAGACCAGGCAACGTTTTTCCAATCTTCTATTGTCCAATTTCGATGAGCTTGTGCAAATTGTAGCCTCAGTTTCCTGTTCTTAGCTGAAAGGAGTGGCACCCGATGTGGTCTTCTGCTGCTGTAGCCCATCTGCCTCAAAGTTCGATGTACTGTGCGTTCAGAGATGCTCTTCTGCCCACCTTGGTTGTAACGGGTGGTTATTTGAGTCACTGTTGCCCTTCTATCAGCTCGAACCAGTCTGGCCATTCTCCTCTGACCTCTGGCATCAACAAGGCATTTCCGCCCACAGAACTGCCGCTCACTGGATGTTTTTTCTTTTTCGGACCATTCTCTGTAAACCCTAGAGATGGTTGTGCGTGAAAATCCCAGTAGATTAGCAGTTTCTGAAATACTCAGACCAGCCCTTCTGGCACCAACAATCATGCCACGTTCAAAGTCACTCAAATCACCTTTCTTCCCCATACTGATGCTCGGTTTGAACTGCAGGAGATTCTCTTGACCATGTCTACATGCCTAAATGCACTGAGTTGCCGCCATGTGATTGGCTGCTTAGAAATTAAGTGTTAACGAGCAGTTGGACAGGTGTACCTAATAAAGTGGCCAGTGAGTGTATATACACACATTGATTGTCTTGGATCTGCAATAAGTTGATGACAGTATGCAGCCGAAACATGTCTTTTTGGCTTTAGTCAATTTTTTTTAAACTGCAGAGTGCTGGTTATCTAGTTTTTCGTATCTCTTCAGAACCGTGCACTAACCCTTTTCTACGTTGGAGTTGTGCTGATTTTCTTGTTTGCAGGATTGCAGGAGTGAAATGGCTGACTATTCAAAAAGGTGTGGTCGTATGAACAATTTAACCTAGAAATAGCGGATGGCACAACTTCCCCACTCTCCTAGGCCATGCGGTTGCATCTTCTAAATTCCCAGAATGAAAGGGCACAGAAACACCACAATGACCCAATATTAGAACTAAAAGGTACGTCACCCTCACACATCATCATCTTCCTTGTAAACTGTATGCATTGCTGACGCATTGTTCCAATTTACTGTTGGGTGCCTGGGCAATGGCAGAAACACAATCGGATGGCTTCATATACGTATAAGCAATCTGTTACCATGAAGAGCCAGCTTCTTTTGTCAAGACTTAGTAGGTCATCTCTGTATATTAAAAACCAAGGACACTCTTTTGAGGACAGCAATGTGCACATTTTGGTGTGGGAAGACTGATGGTTTGCGAGGTGTGAAAATATCTGTCTATTTTAAATAGGAGGAACCAACATTAAACATAGGAGATGGCCTCAGGTTCCCTCTTCCCAATTCTACAACTATTCTTCAACCATTCACACCATAAGACAAGAAATCATTCTAAATAAAATTGCAGTGTAAACGCCGACATTGTACCTTTCAGATAATCTGCAGGCTTTCAAAAGCTTCTTGATGCTAATCAGCTGCTCCCTCAGCTCCTGAAGGACAGATAAAGAAAGGTTTGTGTGTTTATTAGCGTTTTTTAAATCAACCTTACAGTTGCCAAAGTAACTCACCCTGAACCTGTCCAGCTCTTTAACTTTGCTGTGCAGTGTCTTTCCCACAGAGGTAAGGTCAAACAGAGGCTGACACCATACTGAGTCCAGCAGCTGCTTGGAGAAATCGCTCACAGAGTACCTGCAATATCAGTCTTTTAGAGTCTCATTTACTTCTCCGTTATTCACCAAAATTGTGTACTACAAAGATATTTAAACCAATTTGCAATGGGTAAGTATATGGGTCAGACAAGGTTTGATTGTTATTTTTTGTGAAATAATGAAAACAGCAGTGGCTTGTTTTAGCAGTATTACAATTTAGTGGGTCCCAACTGGGACTTTACCTGCCAAAGTCCCAGTTGGACAGAACTCGACCAGGAATTACTGCCTCTGACCCGCTGTGGCAGCAGTCACAGAAATATCTGTCATACAGATTAGAAATAATTAAGGATAAACTCACAAGAACAGAATTTATTTTTGGAAATATACTATATTATTGCAGACCGAAATAAAACTTTTGACTTTGACAACACCTCTTTTGCATACCTTCCCAGATATTCACAGTACCGCAGTTTCTTGATGTATCCTGGAAGCAGAATCAGAACTTAAAACGTGTTCTCTGTAAATTAACTTAAACATTTGTTTCTCGGTTTACATTTGGTCTGAACTTTATTTAGGTTCATTGCAGCTACTGAATCTGAATTCATGCCACACATCTGAACTGATCTGAAGCTGATCTACAGGACTGTCTCAGAAAATTAGAATATCGTGAAAAAGTATACTAGTAGGCTATTCAACTAATCACTTGAATCGTCTAATTAACTCGAAACACCTGCAAGGGTTTCCTGAGCCTTGAAAAACACTCAGCTTGGTTCAGTAAACTAAATCACAAGTATGGGGAAGACTGCTGATCTGACTGCTGTCCAGAAGACCATCATTGACACCCTCCATCAGGAGGGTAAGACACAAAAAGAAATTTCTCAAAGAGCAGGTTGTTCACAGAGTGCAGTTTCAAAGCACATCACAAAAAGTGTGTTGGAAGGGGGAAATGTGGCAGGAAACGATGCGCAACCAAGATCTGGCACCTGCCCACAGTGCCAAAACCACCAGTAACTGGTGTACTGACCATGGCATTACTGTCCTTGATTGGCCTGCCAATTCCCCTGACCTGAACCCCATGGAGAATTTGTGGGGTATTGTGAAGAAGAAGCTGAAAGACACCAGACCCAACAATGCAAATGAGCTAAAGGTCGCTATTGAAGCATGCCACAGGCTGATTGCCTCCATGCCACGCCGCATTGATGCAGTAATCTGTGCAAAAGGATTCCCAACCAAGTACTGAGTGCATTAATGGACATTTTCAAATGTTTGATTTTGTTTTGCTGTTATAATTTTTTTTTTACTTGGTCTGAGGAAATATTCTAATATTTTGAGATAGGATTTTTTAGTTTTCTTCAGCTGTACGCCATAATCAGCGATATTAAAACAATAAAAGGCTTGCGATATTTCAGTTGATTTGTAATGAATCCAGAATGTATGACATTTCATGTTTTTTAATTGCATTACAGAAAATAAAGAACTATCACAATATTCTAATTTTCTGAGACAGTCCTGTAGGTCTAGTGTTCTAGGTCCTGTAATGTGTTGTCCTTTGGAGTTTAATGAATACCTCTCATATGAGATTTTACAGTTTTAAAATGCTACATTTCTCATTAAATTGAACTGGGTTGCAAAGACTCATCTAGCAGCGGTCACCATATCATAAAATCTGGTGAAGTAAGTTTAAGGTATTATTATTAGCCTTAGATGTGAAGGTGGGTGCTTTATGCCAATCACTCTGTACTATTTCATTGCAAAATAGGACAGGAAGTAGTTGTTGGGTCACCCTGTTGTTTTGACAGTAGGGTAATAAAGACTTCTAGTCTGGCTAGCCATACATCCCTTGGTTAGAAAAGCACCAGAGAAGCCTTCTCCTCCTAAATTGTTTATGTGTCAGCATTTCAGACAGCCAATTAAAAAAAGAAACAGGGACAGACAAGCTATGTATTAGCGCTGAGTACTATAGCTGGCTAACCATTGGCTACAAACAATCCTGAAGTTAGCCCTCAGAGGATTCTTTTTACGCGTGAAAGTAAAAGGTTATTTTAGTTCTCTAGTTTAAGGTGGAAGATACTTAGGAGAATCAAACATGAAATTGATGACTATATTGAATGAAAAGAGATTCGTGAAAGCTTTGTTCTAATTGTGAAAACAGGGAAATGGAGCCCGTTCAATACATTACAGTAGCGTTAGATGAGGATAAAGAAATGGACCAGTCTAATCTGGAAGAAACTATTTTACAGATTCATTAAAATAGTTTGTGGTTTTATGAAGCTTCAACTGTATTTTTAAAAAGTAACAGAAAAAATGGTGATTCTTAGTTTTTCCCAAACTGCTAAAATCTTGAGCTTGTGAACCCAGTGGCATGAGTTGTCTTGTGTCGTGAGCTGGATACTTTGCTACATTCCTAAAATGTGTAATTATAACAGATAACAATTGCCTCACACTATCCCTCAACCATAGATCACTGGTAATTCAACAATCTGGATTAATTCTCCTCGATACTCACTGGGCTCCACTTCTGTTCCACAGCCTGCACACAGGTAGTGTTGTAAGGCCACCACTTCACTCCGCCTGGAAAGGGATAAAAAGTTATTTAAGATGGGATTTAGTCAGCATAAGAATAAAGCATTCCCTTGGTGCTGTTTTGTTTTGGACATTTTGTGTCAGATCAGGAGGAATTAGGACCTGTGTGGTGGCTGGACAGAAAAAATGATCTGGAAGCTTGGTGGTGCCCAGTTCAGGGATCCTCTCATCCTGGTCCTCAGGCGGATCTCCTCTGTTAGGCTCCCGTACTTCACCTCCACACCTCCAGTACCTGGCAGCTAGTGACAACAAAGAAATCAGTGTTTTATGTTAATAGTTATCCTGCAAAACACAAACTCATGGGCTGTGAGAAGGTGACAACAACTTTGTATCATAAGCTAGAAATGTTCTGAGAAATTAAAATCGCATTTTGAAATACAAATCAATGGAGACACGATTATGAAATGATATTTTTGTCAATATTTTGATACCAAAAGCAAAACTGGAACAATGAAGCAACTGATACTTAACAGCTTACAGAATGGATTAATTGTAAGTTAAATTTTGTTCATTTCACCAGACAATCCAAACTACATTTATAGTCAAAAAAACTTAGTGAGTGGTTTGCATCAAACAATCTGGCACTAAATATCAACAAGACCAAGGAACTCATCCTGGACTTCAGACGGAAGAAAGCCGCCCCTGCCCCCCTGTATTTCAACGGTGGATGTGTAGAGCGAGTGAAGTCCTTCAAATTCCTCGGCATTCACATCTCTGCAGACCTCTCCTGGTCGGTCAACACCACAGCTTTGGTCAAGAAGGCCCAGCAGCGGCTACACTTCCTGAGGGTGCTCAGAAAGGAAAAATTAAAAACTCAGCTGCTGGTGACCTACTACCGCTCCACCATCGAGAGCCTGTTGACCTACGCTGTGACAATGTGGCATTCTAGCTGCACGGAGGCCGACAGAAAGCGACTGCAGAGGTTGACAAACACTGCACAAAAAACTATCGGCTGCCCTCTGCCCTCTTTGATTGACATCTACAACTCTCGTTGTCTCAGCAGGGCCAGAAACATCCTGAGGGATACCACTCACCCCGGCTTCCATCTCTTTAACCTGTTGCCCTCAGGCAGGCGCTTCAGGTCAATACGGACTAGAACAAACAGACTCAGGGATAGCTTCTTCCCCAAAGCCGTCACCATACTCAACCTTCATCCAGAGTTGCATTAATGTATTGTATATGTATGCATGTGTTATTTATGTATGCACTTTTATGGAGCTGCTCTCCAAATCTCATTGTACTGTGTACAATGACAATAAAGGCTTTCAATTCAATTCAATTCAATTCAATGATTCAAAACTTATCTGCCCTTCTTTATATCTCTCTGTTTGAGAATTAGAGTGGCTGTTTACAGTTTTACCTATACCTCTGTCAGGCTCCCAGTGTGTACAGCTCCAGTGCCTGGCAGCTATAGTTTAGTCAGAGTTAGATGATCCTTTGTGCCAGGGCAAAGATTATTGTTATTTTTTTATTTCTGTGAAATTAATTCTTTTGCACGGTACTGTGTAGATTGTCATCAAAACTAAAAAAAAAACAACTTTTTGTCACAAAAACACCTTTTGGCTCTTATGTTTTCACCTCTTGCAGTGAGCTACGGAGGCTTAGCCTTCCTCGCTGAGGCACATTGGAAGGAAGCCACTTCTTTTTGAACTCCACCACCAGCTGCTGGGCCAGCCATTCTGCACTGTTACCGAGATACCGAAGGCACATTCAGAAACTACTCAGTCGGACAAATGTTGATGGATCCATAGAAAAAGTATAAATGTCTTACTTTATGACCAAATCTTTTGGCAGCAACACTGTGCCGACTCCACAGTCTGAAATAGAAGGACAGGATCATTTCTTTATATCATGACAAAAAATTAAAGAACATATAATACAGGAAGTTGTGTGGCTTCTCTGAGCTTGTTTTAATATTTAAGAAGTTTACCCTTTGGTTACCCCTGAAAACTGATCATCTGATCAGATAAATTTAATGTGAGTTTACATCCTGCTGAAGTTCTTGTTTCTGTTCTCTATAGCCAGAGACAATAAGAGTAATGAGATTTATTAATTTCATATGACTAAGAACTTCATGTGGCAGCAATATGCAATACAAACCTAACATGAAACCCTTGTGGTGTATTTTTCTTACTTAAAAGTAAATATTACAACCATAGCTTATTAGGAAACTGCTTATTAAAGGGATATATAGGGAACAGAAGATGTATCATCCCTACATAACTGAAAACAATTGCCATATATAGGTCTCCCCCTGCTGGTTATTAGACAGAATACACATTTACCAAGGGATTGAACCTGCTTTATATACAGCCCTAATGGATTCATTATATCTTCACATTTTAATTTCCATATATTTTTACCTGTAAATTATTCCCTTGTAAATAACTTGCCCGTGGCACTGAGATAAAACACTTTGTACAGAAAAGCTTTTACCTTCAAACCCGCTGTCAGTGGAAAGGATTGATTGACTCTTTGTTTGATGTTTGCCATCATAACTTTCTGGTTCCTCTGCATTTATACCCCACATAGGATCCTTTGAATCTGCACAATGTGTGTCCATCTGCGACGACCTCGTGTCGTCCTTTAAAAGTCTGCGCTTGCAGGTGGGAAGTTGGGGACCGCATTCATTGGAACCCTGTCTGGGTTTGGGTGTTTGTCCGGTCCGTCTGTACACCGGGCTGTGCTGTCCAGAGCCCATCTGTCTCTTTTTGCACAAGGTGCAGTGTTTGTCCATTAGGGAGTCAAAGCTCAACTTCCACTTGACACCTTCCAGAACCTCCAGAATCATATCCACCACAACAAAATGAGCATTCTCCTGCACACACAATCATTTACACAAACATTAGTGACAAATCTTTCAGGGCCAGAACCACTGCTAAGAATATCACTACGGAAAAGGCAAACTCCTCTAAATTCCGCCTGCCCATATCCAACGAGGGTGGGGGGTTCTTGGATACCACCACCACACATCCCGACCCAGTGAAACATCTGGGTGTTTTTCACTAACATGATAAAGATTTTATAGATATTTAAAGGTATAAAGCCACGTAATATGTTTATAAAAAAAGACCAAAAACCGTTTGATCATGATAAAATAAGGTTATATACACCAAGCTTCCATCTTCATAATGTTTTGATTGTCCTTTTTGAGACGAAAGACAATTTGCTCTCGGGCGCGATTAACAGATATAAACAGAAGTGGCGACATCTAGCAACAGTATCGCAGAACTATCATAATGCTTAATTTAGAAATCAATTGTAAATAGCTTAATTAAATAAACCATTCTACATATCTGAGCCTCGGCAGGTTTAGTGTCCACTTCAGTGAACACCAATGATCATACTGTATTCCCAGTGACATTCCAGTCTTTTCCCTCTTGGAATCATATATTTGTTTGTGCTTTTTTTTCACTGGATCTTGGACCTTTCTTCACTGTTTCACTGGAACATGCTAATAGCTGTTAGCCGCTTCCTTGTTTTAACCCCTTCTGTGCATGTGCAGTACGTACTTCTGTTAAAATCATAAATAAACATGAAAGGCGTTGTTTACTAACAAACTTGAGCAAAAACAAAGCATAAAACACCAAAATAAGAACTAATACGGCAGCAGGACATGATAATGTTTCGTAAAAACTTTGCATGCAACCAGAGTTGGCTACTGACATATGTAAAAAAAGTCAAATAACATGGCTACGCACCTTTAAAGAATTTTCCTTCTATTTAGAAAAACCCTGTTAAGTATTTAGACAGTCAAACGCTGGCAAGATTGCCAAAAACTGTAATTTCCTTTGTTCTAGAGCAGGACTGGAAGCTGTGGATCAGATAATTTACGCATTAGTCCCCGATGGTCTGTGACTTATATTTATTTCATAGGTCAAAGGTTCCTAAACTTCTCAGCTGCAACCGCCAAAATAACAGCCCAGGAGACTGCAGACCCTCTTTTGGCGGGGGGGGGGGGGGTAATTTTTTCCGTTTGGAAATTACGTGAATAAAGTCATAAAATTGTGAGAATAAAGTAGAAATTTTATAAAAACTCTAACAAGAAAGTGCAGAAAATATTTTTCCATGATTAAATACATAAATTTACTAAATTGAAACAAGCATATCTGACATTGTAAAGTCAGAAATTTTGGATAATTTTAGATCATCTCGTGACCCCCACATGGTGTCTTGCTACCCCCCGGGGGTTCCCGACCCCCACTCTGGGAAACCCTGCTATAGGCAATACAGAACTAGGAAAGTATGTGTAAATAGCAATTGAAACCTAATCTTCAGGACAAAATGGGTTAGAATCTAGTAACTACATCATTTAATTAAATAAATAAAAATGTATGTGCTACAGTCCACCATAAAATAATTTAGGCTGTCAATATGGCTCTTCAGTTAGATCCTAACTGGTGAATGGTTACTGAGCACAGTAACTTGGATGGGTAAGGCTGACAGATAAAATACATCAACATGCAGCAACACAGGACTCTGAAATAATTAAATAATACAAACACTTAAATCTTTCAAAAATATAATGAATACACATTTTAATGAATTACTGTCACATTTAATTGTTTGTTTAGATGAGTAATACTCAGTATTTTTGGTTTTATTTTTTATTTAAATCGTCAAAAAACAATTTTTTTTACACCTGACAAACATTTATTTATTTCTATGCTCACAGAGCCATGCTCAAACATTCAAACCAAAGACAAAAATCTAAATACGTTGTCTAATCCCTGAAAAACAATCTACAGAAGTGCTCACATGAGATCACCTTCTTTTTAATAAATTCTAATATGGTATTACCTGTTAACTGAAAGGCATCCATTCTTTCTATTAATTCATAGCTTCTTTTACCTCATAAAAGAGTAACATGTTTCTCTGCTTGAAATTAAAAGAAGTTAGTGTTTCCTAAGACCTTGAGAGAACTAATACATTTTCATTGGTGTAATAGTTACAGTCTAATTGTTGTGCAAGTGTTAAGCATAAGTTTGTCAGTAAAACTTGAATCAGAGGTTCATACATTCACACTTCATCATAAGATGTACATACGATTTTTTTTCTATGATTTTTTAACATTGACTTCTCTCATTTAAGTCGGTAGTGTAAATTAAAAATCTGATCTTGGTCCAGTTACTGACTTTTGTAGCAGGTATTCAGTAAATTCAGAATGTGCAAAATATGTTATAGATGCTTTGGCTGAAAAGGAAAAGAAAAAATGCTCAAACTGCCATGGAAAGATTCAAACTGAAGGTGCTAATGTTCACCAACTTATTTCATGTAAAAACATTGCAGTTGGCAGTGTTCATACACAAGGTGGCGCTATGGATTAAGGAACAAACAAATTGTTGTTTTTTATGAACAGTGCTGTACATATATATGTACATATATATGTATGTGTATGTATATATATATATATATATATATATATATATATATGGTATGAGAATGCACTACATTGGCTGAAGCTGCAGAGTTACATCCTATATCATAAAAGTGCATCTTATTTTATTTACTTTTTAATTTTGTTTGTTTGTTTTAAGCTCAACACTAGAAAAGGCTACAGTGATGACTCAAAAACTACTGGAGTCATAGTTACAGACCTTTTCAAGCTCACAGCTGGTCTTAAAGATGTCTGCAGGGAAATCCAGGATGTCCGAGCAACTTCTATCCTTGCTGTGAGGTGTTGAGGAGGTATGGCCTGACACAAAATAAATATACACCTGTTAAGATTCAGCACTAATCAATAAATCAATAAGAGATCTCATGTCAATCTTGTTAATGTGGCAGGTTTTTCAGCTGTATTTATCTTTGATACTTATGATTCAACATTTCGCCCATTTCATTTGAAAGGAAATGGTCTAATTATAGCTCCTAGCTCCTGTTCCTTGCCCTTTCATGAG
Source organism: Fundulus diaphanus (assembly GCA_037039145.1). Taxonomy (NCBI): domain Eukaryota; kingdom Metazoa; phylum Chordata; class Actinopteri; order Cyprinodontiformes; family Fundulidae; genus Fundulus; species Fundulus diaphanus. Next base: position 14,818,849 of record CM073132.1, read on the forward strand.
GTCACAACAGTAAGAACTCTATCATGGGGAGGAAAGGAGCTTTGGGCTGCTATGCCGATTTTGAACAGCCTTTAACTCATACGTCACTACATGACAGAAATGCACATGGATGATTGCTACCTCAATCTTATGTCGCATTCCTTTTGCCCCTGAAAATAGAAATAGAAGCTGGGAACTGGGTAAACCTGAGTAAAAACCGTTCCAGCAAATACAGTCGGAGAAGCTGGGATTCCAAAATGAAAACAAAAAAGAAAACGTTAGAAGTCCAATATGGCGCCGGGCAGTAAAGCTGTTGTTTTGTTCCTAGTACCTCTTAAAAATATCCTTTAAAGCTGTACTTTCCACATGCAAACACCACTTTTAATTTGTTCGGCTCAGAGTTGCAGCCGCTACATGTAACATTGATTTTAGATGCACTCTTACAACTGTCCTATAAAATAAACATGTTTTCATATCAACTGTTGTTGATGCGAGGAGCTGCCATGTTGAATCCGACAATCGGCCGTAAAAAAAATTCTCAGACTTTCCTGGAGGAAAGTCAAACTATAGCGGTCGCTACAGTTGATTTTTCCTATCAGAAGAATTTCTGAGTTCCCACTGCAAATTGAATGCAACATTAAGACCATTGCTGCAACATGTGAGCAGGATTCTGCCACACCAGCTATGCAAGTACAATGGACAGAAACGAGAACAACCAAGGGCTTTAGTGGAGCCACCCTCAGCTGCTGAGAATGCAGAACCTGAGCATAAATAGATTTGCAATTAGCACAGAAAAGAAGAGGACAACAGCCATATAACAGCTATTTAATCCCCAAATTAACTTAGTACTTTTGTTAAAATTTAGTAAAATAGGAGTAATGTTTGTTGTTAATCAATTGTTATTTAGGGATGAAAGTTACAGTAATAACAAGACACATTACAAACTGAGTTCACCCATGTATGATGAGGGAGAGCATTATGGATTGTGAAAATTCCCTGCTTCATACATAAATTAACTAAAAAGCTGCTAAATATTTCCAACATACATGTAAAGTGGATGCCCGATTTAAAATAATGTTAAACAAATGTGTCCGGCAGACACCGAAGCGGATGAGGAGCACTTTGAGGTGAAAGTGTGTTGTTTGCGTACTTCGGAAATGACGACTTTTCTTTTTAAGAAGAAAAATTCGGAAATCCTTTCTTTTTATCACCGGTATAAAAACTAACTCCATTGACAAGATAGAGAACAAATTCAGCTTCTGAGAATGGCAGTGGGAGGCAGCGGCAGGTCATATAAATGCTATGTTCATTATCATGCTCATATGGATAAATTCCATTGATCCCAGATATTTTTCGAGATGGCACACCTTCGGAACAGGCTTTAGCTTGTCTTGGTACAATCCATCCCCTTTTTCTTTTGTGCGTTTTATTTTTCAAGCACTTTGTGTATGTATCTCTCACAGCATGTCATCCCCATCAGCGATGTAAACAAAAGCCGTTGCCCATGAAAATGACGACCGCAGCCCAAAATGCATTGCAAGAACATGTGGCCTTTTGAGCCCCTTTGTTACTTTAATAGTTGAATATCTTGTTATGCTGTTTTACACAATGCTTTTAGCAGGCCGCTAGCCTTGCCTAGCCACCTGAGGGTGTGTGTGTTTCTAGGGGAGTTCTGCTTATGAACAAAACCCATCCAGACACCTTTACTACCTCTCGGAGATAAGAGATTTCAATGGAGGACAAGGACACAGAAGAGTGATCCAGCAGTCTTAATTTTCATCAAATTTGGGCATTCTCTGTAACTGAAAACATTAAAAAATAATAACCCAATTTTGCATGCTTGTTGGACTGTCTTTACAGCATAGGCACAATGTTTCCCCCTAGCAGCCAGCTATTCACCAACTTGAAGTAAGCATGAGGCCATAGCTCATGTCCTGATTTGTACCTAATTCATTTAATAACAGTTTCCCCTGTTTCTTAGAAGCTACTTCTCAGACTTACAATATGTGTGTATGCATAAATAGACTTATAGCTTTAAATGTGTGATGCTAAAGGGTTCAAGACCTCCAAAAAGAGAAGCCCAGATCAATGACGCGTAAATCTTTTTATTACCTGTCCTGTTAGGTGTGCTGCAGCTGTTTAGGCTCCACCCTCTATGTTCCCTCTCAGGTTGCTGTGTAGTTCTATTGGCTTGGTCCTGGCTATTCAGGATGCTGTTTGGGTTTGATGACAGAGAATCACATGACTTCTTATCCTCCACGCTGGCTTTGGATGGTTGCTGAACGAAGATTGCCAGGGGCTCCACTTCCTCCTTAAAGGATGTCAGACACTCATGCTGATCAAACGATGATGAAGCGGAGGAAGGAGAGGACGAGTACATGCTAGGAAGAGTACAATTTTAGTCAAGTTAAGATGATTACAAGATTTTGTGTCAGAAATCAGCCATTTGTTTAAAGTTAGGTCGTCTGATTTAACATTTCTGCAGATAACTGAAGTCGGTTTTAAGTAAAAAAGAATAAAACTCACAGGTCAAACAACTTTTGCATTCACACATTCCTACCTAATGGTAGGTTAAAGAGATCAATTAAGCTAACATGCATGTTTTCGTACTGTAGTAGGAAGCTGGAGTACCCAGAGACAACTCATGCATGCATGAGGAGAACATGTAAACTCAAAGCAGAAAGAAGCTTGATAGGATTGGAACCGAGGACTTTTTTGCTACAAGGCAAGTGTTGCTGAATGTTCCTGTTATATTGGTTAGCTTCAAATGAACAATCTATACTTTATTTTGGCTGTTTGACAGCAAAAACACACAAATATTTGGTCCTGTTTCTGTGTATTTTAGTTTTATTTTAGTTTGTATCTACCCATTGTTTAGGTTTCTTTTCAAGTATAATTGTCTTTTGTGTTTTATTTCTTGTTACAATTTCAGTCTGTTTCCAAACTTAGCTTTGTCTCCTACTGTATGTCCTTGTTTCTATCTGATGTTCTTCTTTTCACATCAGAAACAAACATCATCTCATCTGAATATCCATTCCAGTACTCAGTCTGCTCTGTATATCCCCGCATCTCCATGGTTAGTCCTTTTACACCTTTAAGTTCATTGTGTTTAAGAGGTTTTCCATTTGCTTAACCATTTGGAGGATTAGCCCAAATATATTGTGATGAGGCATTGGCGCAGCAAGTGCATTCTCCCTCTTGTGGTGGCTGACAGACATCATATATTAACGGCGGTAGTCAGAGGGCCCGGTGGCGCTGGTGCATGGCAGCCTCGCCTCTGTCAGTCTGCCCCAGGGCAGCTGTGGCTACTAAACATCTTCTATTATGTGAACCATGCACCATCAGCTTTGTCCCAAAACAAAGCTCAACCAGTGCCAAAACAAATGATAAGCCTAGTACAGCCCGAAAGAGGCTACGTCAGAATTACAGGAGGATTCCCAGATCTCAAAAGGAGGACAAAAAGAGGACTCCTCTTTATCTTCCAAAGAGAACCAAAAACCTCCATCCCACAAACACCGATCCAGACTGCACCTACCTCCCCCTCTTCTCCACAAAGCCCAGATGTTCCTTTTCTGGAATTTTCTCATAACATGAACAAAGCTTTTAAGATTGGCCTACAGCTGACATCCTCTCCACATAGCCATTCTGACAACCGCAGCTCTGTGACTAAACCAGCATCTTCCAAAGGCCGCAGAGCCCCAGGTCCTCCTCCTCTACGTATGACGGAACATGCCTGTGCTCAGGACCTCCAGATAACTTCTCTGTGATACACACCGGGCCCTGGCAGCACGTTTATCAGACATGACAGTTTCCAGCATCAGCTTGGGCGTCTTGTCGGAGAATATGGAATATCTGTGATGATACGTGGCAGAAATAAGAAAAACAAAAGCGTAACAAACAGGACCAAACACTTAAAAGTCATAAACTGTCAAATGCAACCTGCTACAGAGACATCATCAACCACTAAGTCATATAAACTGGGTTTATTAAACATTAGATCTCTGTCAGGAAAATCCCTTTTAATTAATGACTTTATTATTGACAATAATCTTGATGTTATGTTTCTAACAGAAACATGGTTACATGAACTTAATGAAGCACATGTTCTGTTGGAGTCAACTCCTCCAAACTACAATTTTCTTTGTGAGAGTAGACAGCAAGGGAAAGGTGGAGGAGTGGCAACATTGTTTGATGATTCACTAAAATGTAAAAAGGTGTTTTTGGGAAAATATAACTCTTTTGAATATTTGGCTCTCCAGGTAAAGAGCCCGATAGGAACTATGTTTCTGAATGTTTACAGGCCTCCTAAGTGCACATCAAACTTTTTTAATGATCTTAGTGACCTCCTATCTGTGATATGCGTTGACTATGACTGTTTAATTATTGTGGGAGACTTTAACTTTCAAGTTGACAACCCTGAAGACAGAAGTGCAAAAGAACTGTGTGACACTTAGAAACTTTGGTTTAACTCAACATGTTAAACAATCAACGCACAAACAAGGACATATTTTAGACTTGATCATCACTAAAGGTCTAAAGATTTCAAAGGTCAATGTAACTGATGTTGCCCTATCTGATCACTTTTCTGTTACCTTTGAATGCATAATTTCCAGTGACTCATTTAGCCAAAGGGACATCGTAAGAAAATGCACCTTTAAGGACAATGCCACGGAATCTTTTATTCAAGCTTACTTTGATACTTCAACCTTGGGCTGCAACTCAGTAGATGAGCTAGTAGATAACTTTCATTCTAAAGTCTCAGATATCATTGACTGCATTGCTCCAGTTATTTGCCACAGTCGACAGGTTAACAAACCCTCCTGTGTCCGTGGCTTCTGACCTCCACTCCACCAGGGCCTGCAATGAATTTGCTAACTTCTTTACTGAGAAAATCCCAAAGATCAGAGGATCAGTTTGTACATACATATCAAGTTCAGTACCAAAGTTGTCTCCAACTAGAATTGATCTTGACCAAATATCCCAATTCAGCCAAATAAACTACAAAAGCTTACAGGAGATCATGCAGTAGCTAAGTTCCTCCTCCTGCTGTCTTGATGTTCTACCCACAGCTTTCTTTAAGAAAGTTTTGCCTGTCATAGCGTCTGATTTGACTCAGATAATAAACACGTCCCTTCTGTCAGGTGTTTTCCCGCAGTCCCTAAAAACAGCAAATATCAAACCACTGCTGAAAAAGAACAATTTAGACAAACTACTACTCCAGAACTACAGGCCCATCTCAAACCTCCCCCTTATCAGTAAGATTATTGAAAAAGCTGTGTTTCAACAATTAAACACCTTCTTAACAATGACCAGCCACTTTGACGTTTTCCAGTCAGGTTTCCGTGCTCACCACAATACAGAGACTGCCTGTCTCTGTATTGTGGTGTTCTAGTTTTAGTTTCTGTCACAGGTTGGTTGTGTTTTTGTACTGTTTTGCACTCTACCTTATTCTCAGTCATCAGCCAACATTTATTTAACTCAGTTCACCTGCCAGCAATCTGCCAGCTCACTTCACCACCCAATCTGTTTGCCTGTCACTCCCCGGTCACCAGTCACTAATCAGTCAGACCTGTTCACCTTCCAGCCACTAGTCACTTGCCAATCAGTTCGGTTCACTTTCAGTCACCACCCTTTCCTTTGATTATTTCCACCTGTCACTTGTAATCGGCATTCAGCTCTGTTCACCTGTTCCCCACCTTATTTAAACCCGCCTCATCCTTCAGCACTCGGCCAGATCATTACGAGCCAATTAGTGAGTCTTATCCAGTGTTATTATTTCTGATTGACCTGTTGATACTGACCAGATTTGCCTCCGGAGATTCTGAGCCAGCCTGATCCCTGTATACCTGTTTTTCCTGCCTGAGTCTGACTGCTAACCTGTGTTGCCTGACCTAAGTCTGTCCCTGGACTATCTAAGCTTGCCTGATCCTTGTCTGTCTACCTTTCCTGCTTGTGTACTGAACAAGATCTGCTACCTGACCACCGAGCCTGCCTGACCTCGTCTAGCCTGTAAGCCTGCCCGTGTATCAAACCTGGATCTGTTCTCCGACTCTGAGCCCGGATTCTGCACTGGACTGTCTTGCGCTTCTGATTTCCTGGTTTTTGACTTAGGACTGTTTTTGACCACGAGCTCTGTCTTGACATGTTCGTTATTCTGTCAGTCATCCCGGTTCCAGCACACAACCTGTCCGCAAATAAACCATCTTAAACATACTTCCTGCTTGTCTGGTTGAATACTGGGTCTCTCTGTTCCGATCATGACAATACGTTTTTTGGAAGAAATACTAATGATGGTGTTAGCTGTATTGATTTTAAAGTCGTGATCAGAAATAAAGCTGATGGTAAAACAACAGTGAAACCACCTACTTTGTATATACAAACCTAGCAATAGCAGCGCAGCTAGCCACAACAATAAGTTAAAAAAGTAGCATTTGATGGGTACCATCATTCATTACTTTAAAAATAAGGAGAGTAAATAATATGGAAATAAGGATAAAGTAATAAATTGTTTATTAGCCCTCGGCAGATATTAATGTGTGATAAATGTTATAGAATATTCCTAGCTATCAATTTCCTTCAGGTAATGAATCTTATCTTTCTTTATAATACAATTATTTATTTTTTTTAGATGCTGTCAAAATCCTTTATGGCCAAATTGAAAGTTTTATCCATCCAATGTCACAATATTTGTGTCTTATTTTCAGCTTTTGTGACAGCTTATGGTGTCCAAAATAAAATATATATTTTAAAAAGCTCAGATTCTACATAAAATGCCCATATTATGTTTGAATGAAAAAATGTTACGTTGTCGGTATAAGACTATATTTCTTCTGATAGTGAAATACTAAGGTCAACATGTGCGAAGTTTACATGACAGATAATTTTGCAGTAAAGTTTCTCCAGAACATGAAAGTTACTCTTCCTCTTCTTGATCCCAAGGAATAACATTCACCTTAAAACATGAAACCAAACAAGTTTATCTGTCATCCCAGTTCCCACTTTTTGACCAGCTGTGGGGAACCACAAAACATTCAGGACTTTCCTAAGAATGTCAAAATACATCAAAAACTTTTCGGCAAAATCGAGTGTTTGGGCACAGAGGTGGCGGCGTAGGGGTAGTACATGCAACCAAAGTTCAGAGGCCTCATTCTTGGATGCGGCCATATCAGGTTTGAGGTCCGTAGACCTTTGCCGCAAGTCTTGCCCCACTCTCTCAACCCCATTTCCTGCCAGCCTGCTGACAAATAAAGGCCACGAGTGCCACAAAAAAGGGTTTTACCAGGGGAATACACGCATGCCAATGGAAGGCAACACTTCAGCATTTACTTTTGGAAGTAAATGTTCCAGGAATTATTATTTGTGTCAAACTAAAACCAAGAACAGCCATAGTAACTATAAATAAACGTATGAATTACAGGCAAAGGTAACCCTGGCCGTTCATTTTTTTAATAGCAGTACATCTTATGAAGGCCAACATATGAATATCTATTTAGAGCTTTTAGTTAAAGAAGTACTTGTGATTTTCTCATACAATCAGTGTCCTCACAAAAACTGGGACTGCAAGTTGCACACAGGCAGCACTGGCACAACACTACTTGCTGTTTTTTAATGAAAACAGTTACATTTAGTCTGTCAGAGCAGACATGTAAAAGGAAAAAGAGGAATTTTAAAAAGCATTGCATAAAATATCTAAGAAGTAAAATATAAAAAAATTAGAAAGAAGAAATGTGTACCATATTTTTCAGACTATAAGGCGGACTTAAAATCCTTACATTTTCTCAAAAAATGATTGTCGTCCAACTACTCTGTCCTCCCGACAGACACGGATAGCTCTTTCTCTCTCAGGAGAGAGCAGTGTAAGGTGACCAGATTTGATTTCTCTAATGAAAAGTGGGGACTGATGGGGACCTTCCCCATCAGTTTGCTTGCTCGGTAATTTTGAGGAAAGTCCTCTGAAAAAAGAAATAGTTTACATGGTTTTCACTGCTTTATGTATCGCAAAGAAAACTATCCTCATGAATTGGAAAAGTAAACAAAATCTCAGTATCAATCAGTATAGAGATCTTTTGTTGGATCATATTAATCTAGAGACAGCATCTGCTTCCACATCTGATTGGTCTCTTTGGGCTCCTCTGATCAACACCATCACTTAGTGGTATAGGGGGCAGTGGGTTGCTTCCTGCAGGGCGCAGTGGCTGGATGGAGGGGTTCCTGGGGCCCTGGGGGCACTTGGAGTAGGGCGCCTGGTGGATCCGGCTCCGGGGTCTGTTGCCCCCATCTGGGAGGAGCTTGGGAGGCCTACGGGTGGCCTACAGCAGCCGCTTGCGGCGCTCTTTGGGAGCTGCGTGTTGACGGACGTGGGTTACTGACCTGGTGGCTGTGCTGCCGCTGGGTGGGGCCGGGGTGGGTCGGGGGGGTCTGGGGTCCCTGGGGCGCGCCGCCCTCGGGCGCTCCCAGTTTTTAAACGCACTTGAGAACAACATGCAACAACACAACATCTGAGCGGGCGTAGGGAGGATCGGGGTCTTCTGCACACCCCCGTTCTCCGATGGCGGCAAGGAGTCTGGGGCCTGGAGGAGGTGCGGGCCACTGTGTCCGGGGTCTTGGCGGGGGGCTGCGGTGCGTAGTCAGCGGCTTGCCAGGTCTGGGGCTGATGCCTCCGCTCCCCCCAGGAGGGGTGGGGGGGCAGGGATGGCAAGGGTAAGGTGGGGGACGGAGGGGGTTTATTAGGTATTTAGTGGGTGAGGGGGGCTCTGGCTGGGTGGCTCGTGCGGGTCGTGTTGGCCCGCCCTCTCTGGGGGGCCCGGTCCGGGGGGCGTCTGGTCCGGGGCCGGGGCCGGGGGTCGGGCACAAGCAGTCGTATAGTCGATTTGGGGTGACCCCCCCTTTGGTCAGTGTTGGATGCGAGTGTTTTGTGGGAATGTGTGTACAGCGGGTTTTTTTTTTTTTTAATCTGTGTGTGGTGAGTGGGGCACAAGGGAGGGATGGTGTGAATGAGTTTTCCTTTTTTTTTTCCCAGGTATGGGTGTGGTCCGCTCCCTCTCCCAAAAACATCTCAAGTCTCCGCTAGGTGCGGAGCCCATCCCCCCACGTCCTGCCCTCCTCCACTTCGTTGGAGGGCACCTTGGCCCTCTGGCGCGTTGGTTGGCTTCGGGTTTGGGGCGGGTTCCCGGGCGTGCGCCGGCCCACTCCCGGCGGCCTCTTCGCGGGGCCTGGCCCCCTGGGGGGCGGCCGGGGGCCCCCGTCGCGGGGGCGGGGCGCCCCTGGGGCCTCTGGCCCCCGGGGCCCATGGCCGGGACCACTCCAGCGGGGCTGGCTGCCGGCGGAGCCCACGGGCTCGTCCCCGCGGCTCTTGAGGGCGTCGGCATTGCAGTGGCTGGGGGATTTCCTCGGGGTCGTCTCTGCTCCTTCTTTGGGGGGGGGGGGGGGTTGCAGATATCCTGTGTCGGCCCCTCCTGGGCGACCTGCTTTGGGGGCCCCTTTGGGAGTCCGGGGTTATGGGTCCCCTGACTCCTGCCTCTGTGCTCGGGGAAGGCGGGCCTTTGGTTCTCCACAACCACTATCAAGCTATTTCCTTTTGGATAATTTTCACCTAAACTAGTGCACTCTCACAAACTCCCACAGGTGCTGGGTCCCAGGTATTAAGTGTTCACTTATATACAGTAATCTTATAATTTATTTATTTATTTATTTATGTTCTTTCACTTTCTTTTTTCAAGTATCACATTACACATGTCAGCTTACATAATAATATATATGATTTAGCAATGGCATCTAGGTGTTATTCGGTTGTATTTGTTGCTTTATGTCTGTTGGTTGTGCTGTTCTTTTTGCATCTCTCTTTCCAGGTGACGGAGCAGACGGAGAAGGTTTTATCATTCTCTCCCTTTTATCTCTTCTTTCTTTCACCTCTACTCTTTTTTTTCTTTTCTTTCTCTTTTACTTCTTGTTCTTCCTTTACTCTCCCATTGTCATGTCCATATAATTTGAAATTCTCCTTGCAGGAATCACAATAAAGCTATTTACAAGCATAAATCAAGTGGAGCACTATGGCGAAAGCTGTTCGCTCCACTTGTAAAAGCAAAATCTGTCGAGCTCTATCTGGCATTGAGACATCAATTCCTATTGCCACATTGCTAGACAGGACACTGGGAAAAAAAGAAAAAAAGAAAAAAGAAAAGTGGGGACGTCTCTGATTTTGTTAAGCGCAGAATCTCTGCCTGGGGTTGGTTTGTTTTATCTGAACTGCAATGCCGACGGGACGGGGAAGGGGTGTTCAGCAAAGCTCTTCTATGTTGGGACAGCGGCAGGACCGGTAACTACCTCTTGTTGCACTAACTTTTTTTCTCCATCATGATACACTGAAATCGGGGACATTTCCAGTGACAGGTTTTGCCAGGGACAGGTCATCCAAAACGGGGTCTGTCCCCGGAAATCGAGGACATCTGGTCACCCTACCGGAGGGATGGAGTGATATTACACGCTTGGGAAGAATATGAAATTCTCATGCGGTGCGCTTTATAAGAGGACAAAGACACACATAGACACATTAATCCACTGTGCGCCTTATAATCCGGTGCGCCTTATGGTCTGAAGAATACGTTTTTAGACTCCTCAATTCATTTTTCTCCTACTAAAGAATCAGACTGTCTTACTATATTGTAAATCATAGCTCTTGCTCAGTTTTTCTTGAGTCATTTTCCCTCACATTCTGTCTGGTCCGCGACTGTATGTCTGGCCCATTTCATGTTCCCAGACATGAATTAGAGCCATGTACATTGTGCAGTGTGTTTTACAAATGATGAAAGAAGGGTCAGGCTTTAAAAGAATTTAAATATTTAAAAGAATTCCACAAAAATTGGACAAAAGAGATGCAGTACACCACACTTGACCGTGTACTTTATGTAGTTTGAGCCTGGATTAAGTAAATGAATGGATGATAGTGACTGACAGTGAAGCAATTATAGGCAATACCATTGTTTTTTAACCTTTTTGTTTCAAAATAAATTTAAAAGAATTTTTGATCTAAAAACTTCACTTGTGTATATGAGGTGAGGATCACATTCAAACAACATACGTTAAGTCGAACCTTTGAGGAATTGACAGAAGCTCAGCTTTGGGTATTGCTTACGAAAATCACAGCTGTTGTCGTTGTTTCTCTTATTTTTTTTCAATCCCAAACCCCGAGTTTTTTCTGAAGCTGTAGATAAAAGCTCGCACGTATTTTGTCTATATCACATGTCTAAAAAATAAAAATATAGGCAAAGAACTGGTGCAACATTTCCTGTATTATAAGTCTTATATTGAAAAGTGAACTATTTCTTTCCTGGGCTGGGACCCCAGTGATTCAAGATCCTAACAACACCGCTGCTCTGATTTATAAATGTGAAATCACACTTACTTAAAGGCACCATCATGGCCTGATTACATGTGTAGCCACTGAAAGCCATAGATTTTCTGAAAATATTGATCCTAATGAACTCAAAAAGAAACATCTTTTATAGACAGAAAAGAACATTTCTAACCTTGTGATACTAAGAAAAAAAATAGATATCAACCTTAGTTTTCTCTTCCAACTGAGATAATTTCCTTGTTATCGTCGTGAAAAACAATGTGTGAGGTTGTCATTACATTCAAAGATCTGTAGAAGGACAACAGATTATTCTTTGCTTTTCCTTCAGACTTTGCTTGCTCTGAGATTTTTTTGTTTTGAAAGTTATTGTTAGATTTTATCCGCTTCACATCACACATTTACTCCTGTCATTTCTATCAGCCACACAGCTGGTGAGCAGACAGTTCATCTTTCACTGTGAAAGCTAACACTATGAAACAAAAGATATCTCTCCGATGATGAAAGGTCTGCGCATTTCGATAATTCGCATCTGGCTTTATGTTTTTTAACAAGTAGTAAAGCTACATTTTTATATATGTCTTTTCTCTTTTCCTAGGACCTGAATGTACCTGTTGGCTAAGTTGTACTTGCTAGGTGCCATCAGATGGCACACATACAACACTGCTAAAACTGGCTAAGGTTTAGTTCCCATTCCCTGCCAAGGCCCAGCTAAATCATTTTTACCTTCACAAGTTAAGACACCCTCTCCCTATTGGTTGTACTCAATTTTCCTTCGCTAGTTTTCACTTTCAAAACAACTACACCGGCCTAAAATACAAACACATCACTTAGCTAACTTTGTATGTAAAACTTACGGTATGTGGCTAATCTACATTCTGTTGGTTGAACATAAAAAATTACATTTTATCAAAATACCATGGAAATGTGATTGAAAGGTCAAAAGAAGAACTTGTTAGGGTTAATCTAATGTGCTAAACAAGTTTGACTTTAGATGTCATTGCTTTGGCTAAATTTGAACAGGAATTATAGATAGAAACTCTCATTTTTAATGGATGTTTGCGAGCTAAATAAAGACTATGACTGATCAGAATAAAGTTGTCTGTGACCATATAGTAGTGTTTGGAGGGGATCTGTGTTAACTGCCTTGACTTTCTTAGAGCCGTGTAGCTGTATTCATCATATTTTATGTTACGAAATGTAGATCTGCTAAGAAAATAAATTAGAAAAGTTATAAATAATATTTTTCTTGGTGCAACTTGTTTTCACCCAGTTTCATTCTCTTTCTTCTTAGAGATGCCCAGACGAACATGGTGGAGGCCACAACTGGAAGCTTTCTAGCTTGACAGGCTCTGACCGATGACCGACTGGTCAGAAATTGCAAAACAAAAAAACAAAAACTAATCTTTTTTAATTAGCAAACACAATGCACTCAAAGTGTTACCAGTTTTCATCCCAGTGTGGTGTATTGGTCTTCATTATTTGTAAGCAAGAATCATCAAAACTAGAAAAATGACTAGAAATACTGAACTTTTTCATGATATTTAAATGTATTTTTAGATGTACCTGTATTACAGCGAAGTTCCTCTGTTCCATCCTTTTGAGCTTATGAACACTTTTATAAAATGTAGGCAGCATTTTGAGAATCGCCACGCTAAGTGCCATACTTCATCAAGAATTCAAATGGATGCCATATTTTTAAACCTAACTGCTAGCTAACTGGTGGCCTAGTGGTTAGAGCAGCACTCTTGCATTATGAGAAGGCTGCAAGTACACGGTTTGATCCCCACAGGCTGCCACCATGGGACCCTGAGCAAGACTCTTAGCCCCAGATTGCTCCCTGAGCACCACTCAGTGTAGGCGGCCCACTGCTCCCTAAGGGATGGGTTAAATGCAAAGACAAAATGTCCTCTCTGTGGGACTTTAAAGGGAAATGTTTATTTCTAAGTAATGATTCTGTACTCATTTTCTTTGCTTTCAAATTTGGGCAAAATCTTTAAAATATTGGTTTTCTTTCACAAGTGTAGTGGGATTTAGTCTCTCCTCCTCTTTCTAAATGATTGCTTACAGTAGATATAAATTGAAAGAAAAATGCAGTTCTTATATTGTCTTAGTTCCCAAGAAGATATGAGTCCTCTAAAATTGGCATTGATATGTCAGTTTGGATAGAAGCTGCATATGGTACCTTAATGAATTAGATGGGCTGGTTTCCTTTTCTTGCCAGGAGATGGGCTTGCTCCGTCTGGAGATGACTGGACTACTCCTGGGTAGGAGACAGGCCTCATCCTTGGAATGAGGAGGCACCTCATTGTTTAGAACAGCAGGTTGTGAAACTTTTGAGTTCCTGTCATGGTCTTTGAGCTTGTTGTTGTCATCGTTTTCATTACAGCAAACATCGGGTTTCTCGCAGTTCCTAGGTTTGTGTCTGGACGTTTTGGAGACTTTGGTGCAGTTCCTCCTTGTGAGTTGTTTCTGTGGGTATGGAAGGTCAAATGCTGCGTTTGTTTCTTCTCCACTAGTTTCTTGTGGTGACCAAGGCAGAGATGGGACGGAACCTGACTTGGTTGTGTCCTGGCTCTGGTTAGAAAAGGCCTCTGTTTGCTCTAAATAGGAAGCAAAAGGGAGAGGAAAAAAAGAGGATGCTGTGGAATTACTTGTCAGTAGGATGAACTATGATTTCAAACTGGAACAAGACCCACAAATTTCTTTGCCTTTTTCAAAGAATTTAGAGTAAAAGGGTAATCCCAACATAGCGTTTTACAGTTCTGTAAGCTTCAGTCTGCTTCAGGATGTCTGAGTCCAGCGTTAGTGTGGTAAAATGAATCCCTTAAGCAACCTTTCAATCTCTATAATTCTGGCTCAAGAGTATGTAGAAGCTCACCTGAGCCTGCTGGACGTCCGGTTGGAGGTTGCTGTGACTCTGCAGAATCCAAACACCAGCTGATATACCCACATTTGTACGGAGAGGACAGGCCATCCATCTGTATGGAGGATAGAAAGCGTTTCCTAATCACAGCAGCTTTACCACATGCTTCCTTTTGAAACAGTTTTGTTACAACAGTCGTCACTTATAAATGTCTCCACTGCCTCAGAAACACGAAACCTATCTCTAATGTACAGCTTGTCTGTTTGAAAACCTTCCAACCTTTCTTCCTGTTTACTGAGAGATTTATGAACACGGCAGCAGCTGTTTGTTGCGTTCTAAAACTGAGTGCTTTAAGTCTGAAAGTTGTTGTTTGATTGCAATCAAAGTCCCAAGTCTAAAGGTTACAATAATGAAGTCAATTGGAATCTTTATACAGGCAATATCTAATCAGGGCTCTCCAAGCCGGATACTTAAATGCAGTTTAGCCTCAAACCTAATACTGGAACTCCCTGTATGTAGCAACAGATTACCCTGCATCATTTGGCAATAAACATGTGTATCAGTAGTGACATTTGCTCTGTTGCAACACAGAAAGTGTGCATTTAGTAGTTCACAAGTGATCTATTTGTATATTTCACTTGTGCATAGCTGCTGGTCTTTTCACGATGTATTTCTGTGTTGTGGCAAAAAAAAATCTCAGATCCTTTTTTGTTGGCGCACATTGGGGATTTGGACTGATCTGGTCAACAAAATAGAACACCCCATTAAGTATTCACATATTTTTAAGGTAATGTTCTTTTTTTATTTATCTTTGGAAAAGGGGATTTAATTACAGATAAATGCCAAAATAAACCTTTACTCATCGACCAGAAATGTGTATTCGCACTAAACAAATAGCACCTCAACTACTAAAAGCTAGCCTTTTGTTTAGCCTTTGGTTGAAATAACTTGAATGAGATGCAACTTGTGGCCATCTACCAGAGATATTTGCGAGCTTCGTCACATGTACAGCCCATTTCAAGACACCCAACAGCATCTCAGTGAGTTTGAGAGGTGGGCTTTGACTCAGCCCAGAGGACTGATCTAATACTTGGTGAATCTACTGGTATGTTTTGGATCATTGTTATATTGCATCGCCCAGTTATGCTTCAGCTTAAATATTTTGATAGGTGGTCTCGCATTTTCCTCTAACATCATAGGGTACTTGGTAAAATTCATGAGTCTCAGATGGTGGGGGGGATCAGGTGTTCCTGCAGCAGAGTCTCCCAAACCATGACACTTCCTGCTTTGTGCTTCACTGTTGGTATGAGGTTCTTTTCCTGGAATGCTGTGTTTGGTTTAAGCCATGCATATCTTCTGATCTTTTGTCACAAACAATTCAGTTTTAAACTCATCTGTTCTAAAAGCGTTATTCTGGAAGTTTTGATCTTTTTCTAGGTTCTCTCTGGCAAACTTTGGTCTTTCTGATTTTCATTTTTTATCGAAAGCAAAGGTTTACTTTTTGTGCACTTCTAATAAAAGTTAATGATCTTTTAATCAACTCTTTTTATTTATATTTATTTCTATTTATAATTATTGTTTATTTATGTTATAGTATTTATAGAGTAGATTGAGTTGATAAAATTATAGAAGTCAGTAACCACAGATCGAATAACTCTGTGCCTTTAAGATAAACTGTTTCAAACCTTGTTCAAGACTTTGGGTTACTTCTTTTAAGTGCTGTATAATTAAAACTGAACTGAATTGAAATTGACACAAAATTATTGTATGTACTGTAACTATTAAATCTAAATAAAAGGAAATGGTTTTCAACTTAATACCAGTCCTGTGTTATCGTCACAAGGCTAAAATCTGCTGCCCTTCCATTTTGTTTACATTTTCGCGGAGAAGGAAGTTGTGCTGTGTTGCTGATCAGCCTCTTTCCTTCTGTGTTTCTTGGTGCAGTGCCACCACAAGCAAGGGGCTGAACAGGTTGGTCAAAAGGTTTGACAAAGTGCAGCATGAAAGCAATGTATCCATCCATCCATCCATCCATCCATCGTCTTCCACTTATCCGGGGTCGGGTCGCGGGGGTAGCAGGTGCAGCTTCAGTAGGGAGGCCCAGACGTCCCTCTCTCCAGCCACTTGGGCCAGGTCCTCCGGGGGAATCCCAAGGCGTTCCCAGGCCAGCCGAGAGACATGGTCCCTCCAGCGTGTCCTGGGTCTTCCCCTGGGCCTCCTCCCGGTGGGACGTGCCCGGAACACCTCACCAGGGAGAAGTCCAGGAGGCATCCTAACCAGATGCCCGAGCAACCTCAATTGGCTCCTCTCGACGTGGAGGGGCAGCGACTCTACTCTGAGTCCTCCCCGGATGACTGAGCTCCTCACCCTGATATTCTAATTATATTACCAGCACCTGTAGTTGGACCCAAGTGCAGGCACAAACCAGAAGCAGACAGGTGAAGTAAAGACGTTTTAATAATATCAACAAAAACAAACTTACATTTTGAGATGAGAGGAGCAGAATAAGAGGTAATACGATGGGGAAGCAACAAGCATGGCAATGGATTGAGCATAAATACTGAGACAGGTTAGATAAATGGCAAGCAAAATGACAAGCAAAGCAACAGAAGGAAGGAAGAAGACCAATTAAAGGTGCAATAAGTAAAATGACACACTCCATGCCACTGACACCAGCTGTGTTTCCATCTAATTCTCATGTGAATTTTGACTTTTAAAATATTGCAAGAAAAGAAAATGTGCATCAGGCGTGTTTCCATTTACTGGTGTGTAGTGAATTAACCAGGAGACGGATAGCATAACGCCGTCATACGTTGACTGTAATAAACAGGAAGTAGATGTTGCTGACTAGATCTGACACAGATCGGTAATGGAGCAAGGCTTTAATGAATGTGCCGAGTTTTTTTTTTTTTTTTTTTTACAGATGACACTTAGAAATGCTCACGTCTCTACGTTGGTCCATACGTACCTGTTGTTGCTTCCAGACCTGTTTTCAAGCATTATGGGAATATCCGAGTAGAGCCGGCAACAGAAATAGCTATTTAGTCATGTGAGGTAAATGTTCGTTACGTCAGAACTGATTCGACAAATGTGTTTCCATCTCCTCCTTGGCGAAAACCACCTCAAGCGAGCATAAAAACATTTTTGCGAAATTTAGGGAGTTCATTTGTATTTTGCCGCTTCCATCGGCCCCTTCTAATACGATGCTTCAAAATGCGCATCAAAAAATGTTGATGGAAACACAGCTACTTTCTCTGCTCCAGCACACCTGAATCAAATGGTTGTATGACCTCCTCAGCAGCCAGCGAGGACTGCAGAGGCAGTCGGGTGTGTGGGGGCAGGTTAAACACCTGGAACATGCAGGACAGTGGGTCCTGAAGACCAGGGTTGAAAACCCCTGCAATAGAGCAAAGCAGAGACACAGACACGAGAAACCCAGGGGAAATATCTAGCCAAGATCTCACAGAAATAACTAACATGCACTACCAGTCAAACCTTTGTCCTTATTTTTATGACTTTCTACATTGCAGATATATAGTGAAGACATCAAAGCTATGACTGAAAGGTATATACAATTATGTATCAAACACAAAACATAATGCCGCGAGCTCCATGAGGTTAGTCACCTGAAATGGTTTAACAAATTTCTTGAAGGAGTTGCCAGATGCAGTAATAAAAATGCAGACAAACCAATAAATGAGAAGGTTAGTCCAAACGTTTGACTGGTAGTGTAAAATAAACTAGCGAGCTACACATAAAAGAAGGCACTAATGCGGAAACCACCTAACAGATATGAGCACAGAGAAATTAACTAATATGGTAAAACCCAAATAGAAAAAACAACAACAACAGACTATGGTGAGACCTGTAAGAACATAACAAGGAAATACTGAAAATGTAAAAAGCCAATGAAAACCTTAACTGATCACCTAAGGATGACACAGAAGATGAAGGAATAGATAGCTGTTTTTATGTCCTTGTAGTTTTCCTGCAACATATTTTATTCAAACAGGGACAGCAACATAGTATCAAAGCTACTTCTTCAAACCAAGTGACCTTTTGGTTTTTCTTCTGCATAATGAGCCGACTTGTGATTTTCACTACCCGTTGAATGTTTGCCATTGCAAACATTAAATGCAGGTTTTGCTTTCAAGCCTGCATGGTCACAGAAATCTGGGATCAGTGCAAATGACTGGTTGGGAAGACAAAGATGAAAATTTCCACGACACCGACTTTGGATCTGAGCAGACAGCCGAGCTGACCTGGATGTTTGGGGGGATGTTACTTTTACATCTAATGCTGTCGCCTTTAGCTGCTCCATCTCCCTGAACCATACACATTGTATAATACGTATTTCATTCTCTATCACACACACACACGCGCACACACACACTAAGAACAGGAAATTAAAGCTACAATTTACACAGGCTCACCAAAACTATCGGCTGGTCAGATGAGTCTAAATTTGTGCTGTAATATTCAGATAGATCCAGAATTTGGGGTAAACAACATTAAAGCATGGATCCATCCAACTATGGCTCAATGGTTAAAGCATGGTTAAGGCACACTTTAGACTTAGTAACAACTGAACTCCAAGCTCTGCAGCCTACCTGATTATTGGACGCCATCGTCTCAATACGGTGCAACAATCTCTGGGGAATGTTTCCCACACTGGGTTGCATCTAGCCACGAAGGATTAAAGGAGATCTGAAAGAAACATGGGATCCAACTCAGCTCTACCAGATAACTCAGCTCTACCAGATAACCGGTGAGGGTATATTGATGACCTTGAACTTTTTTTTAAATCCAAATCCAAACTTTGTGTTTTAAGCTTTAAAACGTTGGGAAATGTTGTCAGGGCCCACTATATAATTCCAAGCCATAGGTTTTAATACATACAACAAAATGAAGCGACAATCCCCAAAAAATATTTTCTTAGACAGATCTGGCCTTCGCCATTGACTATTAGATTTAATATTAACTCTGTTCTCACTTGAACAAACAGCACTTTACAGCTTTTTGTACAAGTACTGATGTCAGCTATGGTTGTGAATGTAAACGCCTTTAAGATGTCCTATTTCTGTTACAGAAAAAGAAAAAAACAACCAAATCCATCGCAGCAGAGGGCAGCTGCTGCCCAGTAAAACAAAACGTTCTTGGGTTACTCACCATGCCGTGGACTTCTGGCAGCGAGGAAACCTGTTATGAGTCCACAGAGACAACCCGAGACGCTTCTTATCCACCAAAAGCAGCAGAAAGGAAGACAGGCGGTTGATTAGCACTTCCTGTGTTCGGCGCTACTGCGTGTCTTCTGTGGTTGAACACTTTGTAATGTTTTCCCTGACAGCAGAGAGGCCAGACAGCTCATAGCCTTCTGCACTGCTTTTTACGGGAGTGATGGAACCGATCACAAATAATACAACAGGGACCCAAACTGTAGGAAAAAACAGTCATTTAAACTGACTTGATTTTACTTGGCTTGACTGTAAAATTGGTAAAGAATAAATAAAAAATGTCACAAAACAGCCTCTGTGACATCAAGACATGATTTTACTTTTGAGGTCAGTATTTATTTTTTTGGATTACCATTAAGTGACAGACTTTGTTCGAAATGTTTGCCGTGACGCTCATCAGTGCTCAGTTGGTTGTTGGGCTGCCACATCTGCTGTCGCTGCTGGCTGAAAGAGGAAGTTTCATTTCATGTCAAGCATCAATCGCTTTTGATGAGCCTCGTGCTCACAGGAGCCAGATTCAATCTCTCTGAGAGGAAAGCTCCCTGGGTGAGTATCTTCTGTGCAGCCATAGTGTGAAAGTGTGGAGATGTTATCTAAAACTGAACACTTCAGGACATTTGAACAACAACAAAAAAGAGCTCACATACTGTAGAGGAAATGGGGACATTTTTAGAAAGGAGAAGACATTAAGGTAAAAATGGTCTCCGCAAAGTCAGGACAGTTTTGGGAAGTGAGAAAATTATCAGTACCACAGGAACGCTCAAATCAAACGCCGATTGTTCTGGAATATATTTTGAGAAACTGTTTACAAAAGGGAGTGCAGTATTTCAGGAGAAAAAGTAAAAAAGAAAAGTTAACTATTGCTCCCCCCCCCCCCCCCCAAGTCAGGATTCTAAAAAGGAACACAAAACGTTTAAAGGAAGTTGGAATATTTCTAAAAACCAAAATCTATTTTGGGCAATTAGCATCATCTAAAAAAAATCATATTTTCAGATATTACGGTTGTAAAGATCTGTAAAAAGTGTTCTTGGGGAGTAAAGGCTGCTTTTCAGATTTCAGCAAATAATTAAATGGGGGTATTTTTAGAGACTTTGGCTGGTTTCATGGCTGTTTTGAAAAACCTTCTGAGCAGTGAAGCCTGCTATTAAATATAGATCTTAATAAAACTTTGTTGCGTGTTGCGATTTGTTTTAATCTTATCTTTAGAAAGTTGCAATGAATGCCTCCAAAAGGGGGCCTAACTAAGATTTTTTTTACTTTTACTTTTTACTGTTTTATTTTGGAAAACAATATATTTTCACTTTTTCACATGAATTTTCAATGAAAGTACTGTCAGACAAATAAAGAGTGAAATTAAAACCAAAGTAACATCTGAGATAGTTGGTGTGTAAGGTCAATGGACGTCCTCACAGCTGTACGAGTACAAATGTGTGTTGGTACATGTGAATCGTCAGTGGCAAAGTGCTGATCAAAGCTTGTCATGGAATCAGCTGACTCAGCACTAACACGCTGCTTTGAAGCTCTCTCACACAGTCACACTGCCAGTATGTACATCAGATAGTGGTAAATAAGGGCTTCTTACCTGCAATACAAAGCAGCTCCAGACTTTTCTCACAGAAATGCTTTTGAGCGATTTCTTCACTTTTAGTGGACTATAAAACAATGCTGACTGCCCATCTGAAAATACAACTATTTTAGTCAAAAAAACAAGTATTTAGGGCTTCAGTGTACTAGTGGAGAGATAAAAATTGTACTTTTTTTGTTCTTCCCCGAGCTGATCTTTCAGTTTGTCGCCTACACCCAACACTCCCACACTCTGCCACTCACAGTTCACTCTATTGAACTGAGATAACAGACAGTGAGCAAGAACACCTGGCTGCAGTGCGGTTACATTTTTTTTTCAAACCTATTAGATTTCTTACACCGACATCGAGCTTTTAAATCTCCTACATTAATGTCATTGCTGCCACAATCACCACAGAGTGATCACCACTCTAACGGAAGAATCCGAGAGAGTTGTGAGAATCAGAGTCGTTTTGAGTTGCACTGATGTGAATTATTAATCAATGTTGAAGTTTAGCAGCTTATAAATGCGGTTTAGACATTCCTGGTACAAAGGGCAAGATAACGTAGCAGGAAGTTACACCAACACACCTTACGATCTACTCTGAACAAAATACATATACACTATGTCAGGAGTAAAAGGCATTAGTGGCACCAGAACAAACATCTGTGCACCAATCACTGTGTCATCTTTACAGCTGACACAGAGATTAAAACAAGAAATGTGTTAAGGGCAGTCTGTAGAGACAACTCTTTATGGCCATGGGTAGGCCTAAAACCCTTGCCTGACTAAAGGTGCGTTCATACCGAACCCGAACAAGGCGAATGGAGCTTGGCGATATGAATGACGTGTTTCGAGCAATGCGAATGGCATGAATTGACCAAATAGAGCGAAGCGAAACTGCGAATGGGCACAGTGGATACACATCTAGAGCCAAGCAAAGTTTCGCCTGAGTTCAACAATATGAATTTTCTGTCAATTCAAGGGTTAAGGGTCCTCCTCGTCCATTTATGTAAGCACAAAAATGATTTTTAAATGTTCCATATTTAGACATACAATTAGGTTATATTTCTTTTGAGTAAAGGTGGATTTACTGATCAAAGAGAGATGGGCAAGCACTCTGCAGCGGGGGTAGAGCACCTGTTGTCTGTATCCCAAACGGTGATCTGTCCCTCGACGCAGGACAACAGGTCTGCATGCTGGGTCCTGAACAGACAAAAGTGCCAATGAAAGTGACCATCATTTAGACGCAGCCACAGGTGGTGGTACTCGCCGAACCGGGTGCATCTCTGGAGGATCTGACGAATCTAGGTACACCGGTACTGACACCGTTGTTCGAGCAGATAAGAGGAACCGGATAACACAAACCTCTTATTTGATGATGCCGTGAAGCGAGCCAGGGGAAATTTCCATGCGAATTGTTTACGAGAGTCGAAATGTCAAGCGACCAAGGCAGGCAATCAACATGAAAAAATTTGCCTTGTTCACTTTCGGTATGAACGTACCTTATAATATATTAAGTCATACCATTAAACAGGTAACAACTTGCTTATATATATATATATATATATATATATATATATATATATATATATATATATATATATATATATATATATATATATATATATATATATATATATATATATATATATGAGGTAGGCACCAGCGACCCCATGAGGGATTAAGCGGTTTGGAAAATGGATGGATGTATATATATATGCATGTATACATATTATTATTGTCATGGTTTTTAAGTGTTTGGCCCACATGCTGACACAGAAGGCAGCAAAAACAGTTAAGATGTTTATTAAAGGCTCGACAAAGGGGAGAAGCACACGCTGTGTGCAACAGGTGAGGTCTGAACGTCAGAGCTGGAACGACTGTGGGAAGAAAGAGGATAAGTTACGGAGGATCGAACCAGAGGGAAACTCTCCAGAAGCGGTGCCGCTTACCGTTTGGAAGGAGAGACCTGTCTGGGGGGAATGAGTGACGAAGGAACTCAGATCGTAACTCTCTGATGGAAGGTTGTGGCTGAGTGACAGGAGGGCTGGCAGAAGTATTGCAGGCGGGGGCCCGAACAGCACCAATGCGGATGGCAGGCAGGAGGAGCAGCTGGAAGAACCGGAGTGTGATTTTGACGAAGCAGGTGAATCCAGGGAAGGGGTCTCATGCCCGGCTTGGTACCAGCAAGGGAGTATGAGGGGAAGTGCCAGAGCAAAATCTGAGCGGTAGGGATTCGGATGACTGGTCCTCAGAGCACGGAGCCAACACAGGTGAGTAAATCCAAAACACGACAAAACTGGAGGAGACAGGAGACAGGTTAGTTCAAAAACTGAGTTTCCAAAACTCATGGATATGAGGCACAGGTGACAGGTCAGAGGCCTAGGCATACCACGACTGGGTAACACTCTGGCGTCTTCCAACTGTCTGAGCACTCCTTTTAAGCCAGAGATAAAGGTTCCATGATGAGCCGCAGGTGCGGGCCACGCCCTCCTGATCCATTGCAGCCACCTGTGAAGCAGAGTTAGAGAGCACGAAAACAGAGAACCCTGACACCTATACACTCATAATTTTAGATATCATCAATATCACTAAAAACGGTTTGCTGCCTCATTAAATGTATTTATATCAATAAATTTCTCAAATTATATTATCAAATGTTGTAAAGATCAGTCTAGTTTTTACTTAAAACATAAGTCCGTCTTCATCACTCTAGCTGTGACAATTGTTTTGCAGCTTTAAAAAGTATCTCCTACATGCAGGCATTGTAGAGTCACCTGTTGGATCTTCACTAACATGGTTTCAACCACTCAGCTGTTGAGGTAAAGGTGAAAAATGTCTTCCTTTTTTATTCTAACCACACTTGATTCCTTCAAATTAACAGTGAAATGTCTGAGTCATTGTCCTCTGTAACCATAAAGATTTTCTCTAGAAGTCATTTGGATCGTCACACAGGAAGCCACACATTTCATTTTACTGTTGGCACGTCTTTCTTGGTTGTCACCCTCTCATTCCACAAAAATGTAGAACTGGTTTAGGAATGGACAAAGTAACCTAACATTAAGCTTCTGGAATGGAGTGATTTCATTACTTTAAAATGTCTTTGTTTTTTATTCTTATTATTTTTTGACTTGGTCCTCTTATATTGCTGCCTTGGCGAGGGCTCTCTCTCAAAAGAGATTTAGAATCTAAAATGAACTATTACTGTTAAAGGTTAGACAAAAGATTTGTTGGTCTCAGCATGGTCTGTATGCAGTTACTTTAAAGTTGCCTCATGTAACAGGTTTTTCCTAAAGTCATTCAGATCAGTTGCCTGTAAACTGTGGATGTTGCTAAAGTGAACCGCATCTCACAAGACGGAATCTGGCAAATCCAGTCTGCTACAAAAAAAAAGCTTTAAATTTCTGTCTTGTTTTCTTCAAAGTATTCCCAGATAAACTTCTATTTTGTACATTTTAAGGAGACACAAGAAAATGGCTCTTGGTTGTTGAGCTCAAACCTTTTTTGTGTGTGGAATGGAATAAATGTTCAGTATAATTAAAACAAACAAACAAAAAAATCTGTTGTGTACTTACCGTAGGTAATCTTCCAATATTTACACAATGCTGTATTTTATGGTTATATTTGTAACAATGTTTTCGGTCTTTTGAAAGACTGTTTGTTTTTAAAAGTTAAATATAATGAATTAAATAAAGATAATCATGTCAAATCTATTTTAGTACTTGTTTGTTGTAAACATATTCATGCTATATTATTATTATTATTATTGTTATTATAGTTCCCATCAAATTTTAGATGATAGATCAAATATATTATTACTATACAAAGTTTTGAAATAGGCTATAGCAAATTCATTATAATTCTCAATTATTTTAGATGTTTACGGTTATTGCCTTTAAAGTCCCTCGTATAACTATCTTGTCCAGCAGAGGTCGCTGTTTACCAAGTAATAGTCCCTGCTTCGATCGTCCTGCTCGTCACCTGCGCAGCCGCAATGAGCAAGTTAATATGAAGTCTCATAGGAAAAAAAATCAAATAAATAAATAAAGTAAAAAACACTAACTTGTAAATAAATAAATATTTGGACTGACGTCTTTGCACCTTTAAAAATCACAGGAGCAATTGCAGAACTTGCCAAAAAATATGCTGTAATTTTTTTTTCGTAAATGTGTATGAAACCAGTGAATTTATTACGCTATAACTACACCCTTTTTACATCATAGAAACGAAGTGCACAAGGCTGTCGCTTAAAAAGCCACTACCTAATGGCGGTGTTTTGTTTTGAAAGTCGGCACCGGAAGTAGCGTGGCTCTCCCCTCCCTGAGACTTGACATAACGGGCACACTACTGAGAGGAAGACGCGGCGGCGTTTGCTCAGGCATCTCACCGCATTGCACGGCACGACCCGGCGGGCTTGGGGAAGTCGGCGTCCCGCTCACCCCGCGCTTCCCACCTGGATATAACCGGACGCACACGCAAGCGGAGACGCGGACAATTATGGCGACGTTGGGGCCGGAGTCGGCTCGCCCTCCTCTCGGCTCCTCTCCGTGTAACCAGAATCACGTCGGCGGCGCGAACCTGCCTCTCAACCGGGGCTTGGAGCGAGCGCTGGAGGAGGCGGCAGCCAGCGGCGTGCTGAACCTCAGCTGCCGCAAGCTGAAAGAGTTCCCCCGGACAGCAGCCAACCACGACCTGAGCGATACGGTGGAGGCAGGTACGGTGTCCTCTGGGTGGGGGCTTCAGAAATGTGGGTGCTGCTGCTACTGAGAGGTGTCGCCGGTCGGTGGGAAGGCTGCAGCGTCTGGGGGCTGTTTCCGCTCTCCGTCATGAGCCCAGACCTGTTTGCACCTGAAGCTGCAGGGGAAGACGTGTGTTTTGCAACTTTTGCTCCACCTAACCGACCCGTGGCGCAGCTGTGAGAATGAGTGATATGAGCCTCCTGATCAGGGAGGAGACGAGCTGCAGAACTGGTGCGTCTTTCTGTTGCGATGTCGGGGATCTGGTTGTTGACGGTGGGCCTTGAGTGGAAATCCCCGCCACTTCCTATTTTTTTCCTTTTTTTTTTAACCCATGTCCAGTTGTAAACAGACATGGGAGGCAGCAGGGAGCCACGCAGCCGCAGATCGTTCCAAATACAGCTGTTCAGGCAGATGTTTCTGTGTATATTTGGAGCACTCGATCTTAAAAAAAAAAAAAACCTGTCCAAAATGCCATCATGTTTGGTTTAATAGTCGCATCCTTTCTGAACACCTCCTCCTGATGGCATCTCTCTGCCGGCTTTGCACCTCTAGAGACTGAAAATGTTGCCTGGTTGCAGATATGCTCCAAGCTCAGTCGAGATTGGATGGAAACGTACACGTCTAGCCACAGATTCTCAATCGGTTTTGGTCCTGGACTTTGACTGGGCCGTTCTGAAACATGACCTCTGCCTTGATCTCAGCCAGGGGTGTGCGGCTCTAGTCCTCCGGGTGCTGCTGTCCTGCACGGGGCAGACGCAGCTGATGTATCTCTGCAGTGTTTTCCTGAAAAGCCCTGCTTCGTTCGGTTCAGCGGCGTTCAGCTGGATGCAGGGTTGCTCCTGGAGGACCTGCAGCACGCAGCTCCGCCTGCGCGTTCAGGGTGGTCGTCCTGCTGGAAGGCCCTGCATCCAGCTCCATCCGTGGCCCCATCAACTCTGTCGAAAGGCGTCCTGTGTCGTCCTACCACCTGAAATCCCAGTGAAAGGCACACAGGTCAGGGCTTGTAACACTGTGACGCGTGTGAAAATGTGGAAGGCTGCGTGCTGCCGGGACAGAGAGACTGGTTCAGACGAGACTGCAACCAGCAGCGGCAACTTTTCTCACGACCAGCTTTACTGAGCAGGCCGTGCTTCCTCATTCTTTTTCTGGAAAGCTGCTTGTTAAGAATCCGGCGGAGGGGGGGGCTGCTTTCTTAGTCACAACATTGTCACTCTCTGAAAGCTTTAGCTGCTTCCATATTTGCCCACATTTTCCCCACACGTCCCGCAACGCAGATCGGTCTCCCAGTCCCGGTGAGGGGGAGGACCGTCAGCAGGGATTTGGGTTTTTACATTTTCTGGACGAATCTGAAAACAAACCACACAAAAACAAAACACGCGAGTTTTCCCCAGCGGCAACACAAATTCACATCCCTCTCTTCCTGCACGCGCTCTGCTGCTCTCGGAGCTGGAGATGGGATGGCTTGGCATGAGCTGCGATCACGCTGACTTTGCTTCAGCGCTCTGAAATAAAGTGCAGCTTATGTAACAGCATGAGAGCTAATAACAGAAAGGGGATGGAGATGTGTGTGTGTGTGTGTGTGTGTGTGGGGGGGGGGGTGAAGTAAAGTGAGTGAGACTGATAAAAGTGTGGTTAAAGCTGAACAGAGCTACTTGGTTCTTGTTTAGTTTGGTTGGAATTATCAGCTGAAGAAACCTACGGTGGCAGAGGATGGTCAGTTTTGGTAGCAGCTTTGCAGATAGTTGGATCTGAGATTTGCATGCTGTCAGCTGTAGCACAGAACGCTCCGGGTTTTTATTTTTTGTTGTTCTGTCTGAAATCCGGATCAGAGTTGACTGTAATTACTGACCTAAGTGCTAAGATTTACTTGCAGGAAGCTTCCCCGCAGCGAGGCCTGATCAGGACCCCTGTGTCCACTCCTTAGTGGTGGTGGCGGCAGGGGGCTCGCAGTCACTGACGTTGACGGCGTACGCCTCTTGATTTCTCCTGAACTGAAGAAGTGTGCCTATTTCCCCTGTCAGCTTACTGGCTTACCGAGAGGGAAGCATGCTGCCAAACAGACTTCTGCAGCCTGCAGGCCGTCTCTCTGATACCGTGGCAACTGAGACCCCCTCCCCGTGAGACCAGATCAGCAGAGGAAGATCCGAGGTAGTCACAGTGAGCGATGAACGTGTGGTAGAGGCGTCTGATCCCGCAGACCCACCCACGTAAAGTTCAACGTTAGTGCAGAGCGGCCGCAGGGGTTTACAGGATGCGCTGCCTGCCTGCCTGCATGCAGGGAAAACACGCAGAAGGCCAGTTTCTTATCAGCAGCGACACGAGCCTCGGCTTGTCTGGAAAAGCAAAGTGAAACTGCCGACCTCAAACGTTGCTCCCAATGACAACCTCCTGATCTGCTAAAGGTGGGTTTTTGCCCTGAGCCAGCTTTGTGTAGTCGGGTGGAAGGAGGGGTCACCTCTTCTTTTAGCTGCTGTTTTGGTGCATTTCATATGCATTGGTTCATTTAGTGCATGTAAAGGGAGCAGTGGTTGAAACACGGGAAGACCTGTTCACAGAGGTGCACTGAAATGTCTGCTGGTGACTGGAATCTGTGCTACCTGGTCACGCTGATAACAACTCTCTTCAGTGTGGGCATTGTTACAGAGGGAAGTTGACTCAAAGTTGTCCATTTTCAGTGTCAGAGGGATGTTTCAAAATTATATGAAGTTAGAAATATTAGTGAAACCCTGTTTTAGGCTGGAAAAAAGATCAAATTATTTTATGTTCTACCGACGCTCGCTATGAGACGCTTGTCAAAGCTTTCCAAAAACCAGAGACGAGCCACAGAATTCTTATCTTAATCCTTATTTTGGTCTTTGGTTCACCACAGAGCCATTTCATTTGTCCCTTTGTGGGATTTCCTCGTTTTCAGCCATGAAAAGGCATTCCAAAGCAATCCAGGCGGTTACCACTTTCTAACAGAGATGCACCAGAGGTTTCTGGACAGTTTTAGATTTTCCCAGAGCTCAAATCTACTGACACTGATTTTTGCCAGGTCCAGTTTGTCCTTCAGATATTAGAAGACACGTGAAAAGCATTCAGAATGCTTTTTCCTAGCCTTTGTGCTGTGAACGATCGTTAGATATTTATATTAGGAGCCGAGGAGACCTCACACCAGGTGTCAAACTCTTAGCTGTAGCAGACTTCACAGCTTTTGTTCTTCCTCTGATATTTCAAATAGCTAACTTCTTCTTCTTCTTGCTGTACAAACCTCCACACTGAGGAAGTCTGTGGTTGGTTTAAACTGATGGCACTTAGTATGGCGTGTTCACTTATCAACAAAAGATGTGACTTTCTGTCTGTTTCTGTCTGTCTGAAGAGCGACTTGTATATGTGACTCCATGATGTAGAACATGACAAAACTTTCAGAGTAGATTCCCCTGTCTAAGCAGTTCTTTCAGTAAAGGGAACATATCATTCAAAATCCACTTTTGGAGCCCTTAATACATCTTTGTGTACTTGGAGTCTCTGGGAATACAGAAAAGTTGAATGTTGTCTGTCCAGGTGTGACATAGATTATATCTTTGCTTGGTCATATTTTTGTCTCTGTTCGTTGTGATGTTTTTCACCGTATTTGCTGCGCTATTGCTAAACAAGGTCATAGGACGTCCGGATAATTGATGTCGTGGCGCCGGCATTTTTATTTCTCGCTGTGGTTTTGTAGTCCAAGCTGAAGGATGGCGGATCAGAGAAAATGTTGGGTTGTTGGGGGCACTGACTAGAAAACCAGAAAAGTTTCTGTGCCGCTAGATGATCGTATTTCTGCTATCAAACTACAAAAATTGCCGAACGGGGCACCGTGACCTAGTGGAGGGTTAAAGTGCCTCGTTCCCATTTAAAGGGACGGCACCAAAACGAGTTGCTCTCAGACGCAGCTCAGAACAGGGGCAAAAAGGGGGAATGTGCCGATAAATTAATGGGGAAGTCAGACCAAAGCATTGTAGTTCCGCTTTATATAGACCACAACTGAATGATTTAAATGTGAAAAGCACCGATTTAAAAGCGTGACATGTCCACTTTAAACCACCGCGCTGTTCCATCAAAGGATTCAGAGATTCAGACGGTGCTGAAAGGTCTTGAATGCACCAGACTTTCATCATGAAATATTCACGTCTTTAGATGAAGAAGACATGGAAATCCCTTCAAATCTGTTTTGCGGAGCATTATTTGCACTCAGAAACAGGAAGTTCTGCTCTCAACTATCACACCATATCTTTGGATTCTTATCATGATTTGTATGAAACCTCTTTGGAAAACCGTTTTCTTTTTTTAACATCATAAAAACTTCAAATGGCCTGTGCTGTTTTTGTGTTCCAGAAAGGATCGGATACCCTGTACTTGTCTGTGCGTTGGGCCTTTTCTCGGCAGACAGGTACGGTATCATGCAGGTCCGTAAACAATAGAGGTAACAGCGATGCATAGGGCAATAAAGTAAGTCATCTTGAGAAAATTCCCATGTTAATAGCAGGTGTGATTGAGGCGGTACCTTTTGAATGACAAAGTGCTAATGCCTAAGCCTAAATTCGAAGGGGGTGAAGGCAGGTGATTCCCAAAAGCAAACCAACCGGTCAGCCGGCTCCCACATGTGGTGGTATCGACTCAGGAGCAACCATCCAAGCGTAACTGTGTTTCCTTCAACTGCCAACCTGCTCAGGTTATAATGTAAACAGAAAGCTGAGTTCTGAGGAAGTCCATGATTCAATTTGTGACATAACTGTGTTCAGGAACGCACGTCTTGAGACAGTTTTACTGCTGTTGTCTATTTTTGGTAACCTTCTTACCAGTCGAAAGGTTACTAATCAAAAGTATGTTTGGAATGCAATAAGCCCAGAACTAAAACGTATAGATTGTAGAGCCGCTTTTTCCGTCTAACAAGCAGCTCCGTGTTGTGTTTAAGCGATTTAGCGTTGATGCATACTTGACATTCTCTTTAGGTTCCCTGGGGCTCAGTGTGACTCCATCTTGTTCTTTTTCAGGAACGGTGCAACAGAAAATATGGCAAATTTACATTTGGGAGTCAAATGGCTCCTATTGGCTGTTTGCTTCAGCATAGATTATCTTTATCCCTGTATTTCCCACCAGATTACACAATTCCAGCAAGACTGTCTGCCAGGCTCCACGTTTGACCAATGATTGCTCGGAAACGCAGTTAGATCCACTTCACTTTCACGTCAGCTGGAGAACAGCAAATGAGAAGCTGAGGAGAAAAGAAAACAGAAACAACCCGATGATTATCAGTTAATGGAATAGCCTGCTGCTCTGTCCTATGTACGGTTATATGCTCAGCTCGTCTGGGCAGTCGTTCGTTCTTCACAGTGTAGCAGCGTGTTTGTTTGTGTGGCCTTTTTGGAGACCATGTGAGCGTGGACGTTCCCATCGGGGCAGCCAGCAGTCTGTTTCCCACCACATTCTCAGTCCCAGATAGACAATACACATTTCTGCAGTGTTTGGCAGTTTTTCGCTGGACGTACTGTGTGTGTGTGTGTGTGTGTGTGTTTTGATAGAAGCGGTATCTGTTATGTCTGTGTAGGAATGTTACGTGGAGTTCAGAGGCACCAAAAACACTCGGAAGCGTCTCGAGTTCGACTAAAGATTTCCCGATCTATCAAAAGAAAACATTTGCATACCTACGAGTTGTTCCTTGTCAACTTTAACTGTCCATAACTCGACAAAAAACGTGGAGTTAAATAACATTATCAGTACTATGCCAGGGCTAGTGGATTAGATGCTAGTGATTTTTGTAAACGTCTGACCGGCTGTAACCGATTTTCTTTTTAAGTTGCAGAATTAACTTGGGGGGGACAGAACAATGCTAAAGAAAAAAAATTATTCTTTATTCATCTTCTGTGCACTCCATTTTATGTATATCTATCTTGTTTTTTTTAATCTTTCTCTTATCCATCTTGTCTCCCTCTTAATCTTTCTTTGTTAGTTTTTTTTTTTTTTGGTCTCTCTCCACCATTGGAGCTGTAATTTATTGTTTTGCTGTGTGTCGGGCAGGGCATGAAGCACTTGGCTTATTTTATATACTTGTACCAGTAGTAGGAGAGTAACTCCTGCTGCTACTTATAGGACAGTCAGTGCTGCCATCATGACGAAAATGCGGGGTGTTTAAAAAGCGCAGATATTCTTCCCTGCTTTGCAGGCGGTCCGTCGGTCTTGCAGATTTTTCCTGATCTTGCG
Organism: Fundulus diaphanus; assembly: GCA_037039145.1. Taxonomy (NCBI): domain Eukaryota; kingdom Metazoa; phylum Chordata; class Actinopteri; order Cyprinodontiformes; family Fundulidae; genus Fundulus; species Fundulus diaphanus. The sequence goes on from CM073132.1 coordinate 14,850,806, forward strand.
CTTATTTTTGGCCAACTTTTGCCGAATTTATCGCTTCAAAGGGTACGACTTATTTCTCTCTGCGCTCTCTGTCTGCCGGTGGGAGCGTGTGTTCACCTGTGTGCCAGAGCACGTTACTCAGCATGAGTCAGTGTCAGTGACAGAGAGAGCGGAAAGTGACCATAAAGGGACAGGAATTGGTCACGATGTAATCTGACGTTATTTAGATACGGCAACAAATTTAATAACATTAACTGTGAACACATACAATTACTACATGCCGTGATCTTGTTTGGCGGAGTGGGGCACCACACCATGTGTGGGACAGGGGGTTGCTTCCTTTTTTAAATAGCTTTGGTGCTTCCTGTCTCAGACATAATGAAAAGAGCCAACTTTGAGTCTGCTTTCTGCAGTAACAACTGCCACACTGAAGAGTGTTGTTTCTAGTGTGATCACAGGGTTTCCGCTACATGTATTTGATCGTGGCTTACCTCCACACCAAAGCAAAAGCCGCCACACCTTCAGAATGAATACAAAAATGTTACAACAATGTAAAGCATATGATGTAGCATAGCCACTATATATTTTCCCACTTATTCTAATCATAATCAATATATAAAATGAATTTAAATATGAAATATTAAAATGTACTTTATTTTGAAAAATCTGAGTCTGTCTCGCTGCGAAGCTGCTAGTGTCTACTGCGCTGCTCTCGGCAGTGAAGGAAAACTAGAGACGACAGTCCAGTGTTACCAACTTAGCGACTCTGTCATATTTGGGGACTTTTCAGACCCCTCTAGTAACTTTTATCCAAAAAAGCGACTAGAAACAAATCTTTGAGACTTTTCTCTGTGTTTTTGGTGATTTAGCAGCTTCACGTTAAAGCAGAAATCTGTCTGCCGTTACATTGGTGCATTCATAATTGACCCATTTTATATAAGCTCCTGACGCCCCCCCCCCAGAACATTCGCGGTAGCAGACTATAAGCGATCTTTGGCCATTATTAACTGAACCAGAAGCTCAGAAGTGGTGTACGAACTGCAACAAGGAGAGTGTAAACCCATCTCATCATACTGCAAGCTCTCAGTATTCCCTTTGCATACATGTGGTTTATTTTTGCAGCCACATGCCTGACATTCATATTAGCTCTATTGCATGTTGGTACAAAATTACTAGTGATGATACTATAATATAATGAATGGAGAAATAAAAATGTCCAGGGTTTTGTTTGATATTTGGTATTTGACATTAAATAGTGGAAGAAGCGCTTAACAAGCAATGATTTAATAATTTTCTGATGATAGGCTTTTTCTTTTTTTTTTCTGATTGCTTTAAAAGTGTGAAAATGTGTATCTGCTGCACTTTACTTTCCTGGATAGGCGAAAACTGAAGAAATTAAAATAAACACCTTTATACGCCTGAAACGTGTGCTGCAGCAGAGCTGTTTTCTGCAGCAGAACATTAGGTAAATTGAAGGCATTCTACACGTCTTTATCCAAGCCATATGCACACTATAGTATTTAAAGGTGCCTAGTTACATACTTTGCGATAGACTGCCGACCTGTCCAGGGTGTACCCCGCCTCTCGCCCATTGACAGCTGGAGATAGGCACCAGCACCCCTTGCGACCCCACAAAGGACAAGTGTGTTAAAAAATGAATGGATGGATGGATAGTTACATTCTATGATTTTACGGATTTCTACGCCAGTTGCTCACTGCATACAGAGGTCGTCTGATTAAATGATATCCTCTGTTGGCTTATTATATTTTATTTCTGTGTTTTACTCTTTTTTTTTTTTTTTTTTTTTTTCTCTCTATTTTCATCTTTTGAATTGCTCAACTATACCATTTCAGATATTCCTTGGTTTGAGGCTGCTTCCTCAGATGTGAAGTGAACCACGATTCATTGTTGTTTTATGTGTGAAAAGTCTTGGTCTGCACACACCCGTCCTCACAAAAACTGACGTATGATGTCACCGTTTCAGCAAGCTCGTTAAGGTCAGTTGCAAAAACGCTCCAGTCTGTGCAGCCAAAGTAAAATCTGCTTTGACTCCTCAGTCCACTTCCTAACGGAACTGGGCACAGGCTGAGACCCTTTCAGTTACAGAAAGCTGCACCAGGGACTGTGCGGTATGTTTCTTTTAGGATTTAAGAGGCTAATGTGGCCCTACCCTGCGCCAGATCCAGATGTTTGATTTGAAACACATTTTATTTTATCATTGAGTGATGATAAAATAAAAATGACCTTGACCCTCAGTGTAAAGGTCATTTGTATTAAACTCAGATTGGTGGGCAAATGGAAGCACACAGTGGCACACTAAATATAAGCAATTATAATAAAACTGTTGTATGACTGAATCAAATGTACCTACTTCCATAAAGGATATCAACACTTAAACAATTAGTGTTATCTTGTCTACTGCTTTCCCAAACAGGGAAATAACACTTGAAATATATATTTTAATTAATAAGGTATGGCTTTGCACTATAATTAAGTTCAAATATTGGCATTGTTTCTAATATTTTTTGGCTCTTAACCAGAAGAAACCCTGTTTTTTTTAATGTTTTTAACATTGTATGGAGCACTTCAGAGTTCGAAATCTTTGTTCTATTTTGGTATTTATTTTATTTAAGAGGTTTGGCTGTTAAAATCCCCAAGAGCAAAGATGAGAAGCTTGTGGTAGTGTGTAAACACCAGCCGGTACAAACGAGGAAAACTCCAGCGGTGAATAAATGGGTTTACATTTTCATAAAAACGACAGAGCTACATGTAATCTGCAATAATTTGACATCATTACGCTGACCTTCATTTATCTAAAAGCCGACTCCAGTTCTCTTTCTCCTCGAGAGCTCCGCGCTGCGGTCCGCTCAGAACAGCTGGAAGCCCGACATCAGAAGTGCGCAGTCTGGAACATGTTGACTCAGCCAGCTTTCGGTGAAGCAGAGGGTGGCAGATTCAGAACAGCTTGTCCATTTTGTTCACCAGGGAGCAGATATTCACATGTTGAATAGACTGGCAGAGCTGCACGAGCGTACCTGCACGTTACCAGCGTACCTGGTACGATAAATTCCACAAAGACCTGCTGGGCTTCCAATCAGGATCTTAGAAGAACTCCCTGGATCAATGAATGACTGAGAAAAACTTGCCATAGACTGCTTGGTGACTGGAACAGAATAGAATAGAAATATTCCCACTGTGGGGTAATCCAGATGTACCATCAAAACATTTAAAGGCAAATGGAAGGGTGCAGATATACACAAAGGTAAAAGACACTTTACATTTAGGGAAAATTTACAACACCCGAAAAATGTTGAGTGTTTAGAGTTTGTGTTTAGAGTTTGATCTGACTGCTAAAAACGCATAAACTCAGCTTCAGTCAGTGAAAATAAAAAGCTTTAAGATCTAAGAGGAACTCATGATAGGGCTCTCTGATCACTGTCCAGTGATGGAAATTATTCAGTAACATTTGGTTCCTTAAAAGTTTACTGGTAATTCAGCCCTGATCACAATTTTAAAGAGGGTGATGAATAGGTACCTGTTTCTTGGAGCGGTTTTATGTGTCACTTAGTCACACAGCATCCTTAAGCTAAGGCAGGCAGTAGAAGTGTTGAACAGAAGGAGTAAGACGTGAACACTTTGCATTTCTAATTTACACGGATGGATACCTAATGTGCGCCTGAGGCAGATAATCCTCCCCTGAGTTTACCACCCTGGCTTCCTCTGCCGCACCGCTCTTCCTTCCCTTCCTTTTCACACACACACACACACACACACACACACACACACACACACACACACACACACACACACACACACACACACACACACACACACACACACACACGGCCACAGGAAGCTGTGGAGTTTAAGGAATGTGTTGGATAGAGGAGGGGCTATCCGCTCAATGTTCCCACCACACCTGAATGTAATGACAGCTAGCACGGAAGCACGCACCCTCTGTACCTCACATCCACATAGAGCGTCTGTGAAAAGATTAGACACTCACCATAGGGAGGATTGCCATGTTCATTCCAAGCCTTTAAGGGAGGATCTGAACTGGGGTTTCTCCAAGCCGCCGATTTCGTTAATAGTTGAACTTTGTCAATTTTCAATAAGCCATGTGGGGTCTAAATTATATACACAGGCTCAACTATATACATACAGAGGTACCTTGACTTACAAGTGTCCCAACTTGTAAGTCAAAGGGTTTTTTGAGATATTGAGTTGGGAATGTCAGAGACTTTATTAAGAAGAAGCCCCCTGAACAAGTTGCGTCTAAATGTGTGATGGTGCTATTTAATGATTACTGCCAAACCCATTTCAGAGGCGTCTGAAAGGGAAAATGAAAAGGATTTCATTGGACAGATGATGAAAGTGTGGCAGAAAGGACAGAGATCCATAAATAACATTCAGTTCTTCAGTTCAGCCCTTCTCCAGTCAGCATCTTCATGCCGCCTGATCTCCCTGGCAAATGCGGTACTTTATGCAGTACCGTACTTATTAAAACCAGTTCATTTCACTACGTGCTGTTGTATTCTGCTTTTATACAGTTTAAATTTTTTGTCTCCAGACAAACAAACAAAAAGAGAAAAACTACACCATTATTTAAGGTTCTATGCTTCTACCCTACTAGGGTACAGGTAGGCCCGAAGTGAGTGACGTACATGCCAATAGTGAGTGTAGGTAAACTGGTCACCAGCCCTGTAGTTGTGGACTCACATTAATAGCAGTAATCCAAGTGCTTTGTTCTGTTTGTGTGTCGGATTTATAGGCAATAAGACACTACTGGTTGTAGGAGCTTTTTCCTTTGATATTCAGGGTTGGTTGGGACGTGTTGCCTGACCTTGACCTGTGACCTAATGATGATGTTCTTTAGTGGTCCCTGCTGATTTCATTGTCACCCTAAACCTCCTCAAATTGATTTGTGCTCTGAAGGGTCTGTAGGGGGGAGGGTCAGCGGCTCATGCATACTGAATGAAGCTGCTGAAGGAGCAGTTAATGGAGCGGGTAATGGCTTTCCCTCGACGGAGAGAAGAGCTACAGAGAAACCAGGCTGATGTGAGCTCATCTGGGTGAAGAAGACACGGAATCTGAGATGAGGAGTCCCGTTTGACAGAATAGACTACAGACCTGCCCTGTTTTACTTTCATTTACAGTATTAAATCAAATAAAGAAAGAAAAAAATGTCTCTGGTTGGATGGTATATCCTTTAACTGTCGCGGTCTGCCAGCAGCATCCTCAGGAAGAAATCTGCTGCTCGTGTCTTTATCTAAAAGCATTTTTCTACCTGAAGGTTTTGTTTTGCCAGTCATAACGGCAACGAAATGTGAATAATCCCAATAAAGTTGATTTGGAGAATCAGAATTATGCCAGTGTCCTATTCATCACAGATGAGTCCAAGAAAGTGGGCTGAAAGCCAAGATTGCGATCCACTCCCCTGTCCCGTGACAGGAAATGGCCGCTCCCCCTCTCATTGTTTTCAGAAGTCTACAGCTCAGATGTCTTCCTGTCAGATACACCAGAGATCTCTGTACCTCCCAATGCTGCAATTCAGATACTGTCAGGTCAGACCAACCAAACCTGCTTTATGTTGGGCTGGTCAGGCCTTGGGATCACATGAGCCTCATTGGTTAGACACAGCCACGGTGGGAACTCAAAAGACCTCTGTTCCAAGCTCTCGTTAAATTAGGCAGTAACTATGACGCTTTAGCTAAATGGTAATTTTAGCACGGCAACATGTTTAGCCAGTGGTAATGTTTCTGCAAGGGTAATTTTATCCTAAAGGCCTGGGAAACCCATTTCGTGTTTTGACTTTCCCACGACAGGACATTTTTCTCATTAGATTTAAAGATTAAAGGTTTTTTTATGTGAGGTGAAGGATATTGAAGATACTGAGAGAGGAGTGTTCTTATCTAAGAACTTTAATAAACCCAGAGTTGGATGGTTGCTATTTATAAGTCTGTTTGAGACTGAGGCTGTCAAGGGCTTTGATTGTGTGCAAAATTGCACTAGAGTGTAACAACACACCCAGATTGCATAAGCTAAAACGTGATATAAGGTTTGCAAAAACAAGATGTGATCTTAACAATATTTGGGGAAAACTAAGAAACACCTCCTATGTATGCCTTAAGGGGGGACAGAAACACCGATGGAGGCCTGGAAGCAGAGTTGCCTGAGATGTCACTGCCGGCTGATTAGTGCAAGTTTGCTGTGACGACTTCTCAGACTTCCCTGTGATTTAGTCCTATCTTATAAGAAATCGTATTACCCAAATGCAAAGCAACAATTTATTTTCCTTCCTCCAGGATTCAGAGTAACATGTGGGCTGTTGGTGTGTTTTTGGTTTTCTGGCCATCGTTCCCTCTGGGATCAGCCTGTCTGGCAAGAGATGGTTTGCAGCCATCTCAGAGAGAGAAAAATCATGTTGTAGTTTTTCCCTTGTAGATGCACACCCATTTTTCAGACATTTAAAGAGACAAAGATTAGAAAAAGAAAAAGCAGGTTAACAAGTGTTTAGTAGTAAATATAGTGTTCATCTGTGATGAAGCTGTAAAACTGAAAATTGTGAGCGTGTTCCTCACAGAAGCTGCTGCATCCCTTTCAATAAATAAAAAGGGGCCGTCTCCAATCCCACCAAAGTAGGCCAGATTCCCCGCCAAAACACACACACACACACACACACACACCTCCACCCTTTTGGCATCATATTAGCAACCAAACAAACAGCCACATCCTTAACTGGTTCTCTGTGATAAACACATATGCTCTCTGTATCCCTGTGCTTCAGGCTTACCCTAATTCACCATGAAGCACATGCCAGCATACATAAATAAGTGTATACACACACACACACACACACACACACTGGGATAAATCCAAGTACAGATTGATCAAAGCTGCTGCATTAATCCTCATAGAGCAAAATATGCTCTGATATGAACTCATCACCTGCACCCACTGAATGACACTAAATCCCACTCCGAGGGTGTTTGAGTGTAAGTTTGTTTCTGAGTGTATGTTGTTCTAAGTGGGAGGCTGCTGGCCGTAGCGTTTGTTTGTTTCAGCTCACTTGTTAGGTTTCAAAATGAAACAGCCTATCACTTCTTGTGCCTTCTGCGGGCCGTCTTACACGGCTTGCAGATGTTTGCTGGACGTTGGTTGCGTTGCAGTGTCTGATTAAAAACAGAAGCTGCTGTTGTTGAGCTGCTGGTCCCAGAGCAAACATATGCAAATAGGCAAAGCAAGAGCTAACTTATTGCCTTTGCAAAGTGAAGCTTCGTTGGGGAGGTAGCTGGTCTGGGGGCAGGAGCAGACTCCAAAAAGGGACCTACTGCTGACCTTTCAGGAGACTGGTATCAACCTCTCTGTTTTTATCTATTTTTTTTTTTTATCTACAAGTTGAAAGCCATATTAACTTTTTGTGAAAAATACAAACACTACACTGTTAAAGAGATAAAAAAAAAAAAAAATCCAAAGCCTTGCAAACCTCCACCAATTTCAGTGTATTTTATCAGGATTATATCTGATGGACCAGTGCAGTCCAAAGTATGCATTACAATTAAGGGGAAGGAAAATATGTGATGTGCATTTGTATTCAGCGCTTGGCGGAACCAACTATCTCTGCAACTACAGCTGCAAATGTTTGGCTGTTTGTCTCTACCAACTTAGAGTGAAGACACCTTGCTCAAGACCTTTCCATTGTATCTCTGGCTGTTTGTTTAGGGTTGATGTCCTGCTGGAAGGTGAATGTCCACCCAAGTCTCCCTTTTGCAGCCTCTCAGGTTTTCTTCCAGGATTGCCCTGCACTGAGTTCTATCCATAGAGCTCTGTCATGGATAGAGCTATCGGAATATGTTCAGAACAAATTTTTTTTCATGATACACTGTTCTATCTAGGTTAGAGAAAAAAACATGATGTAATTACAAAATAACAATAGTTTAACTTCCTTAATTGGGGCAAGACAAATTTGGTCATTTCTTTAAAAAATCTGAAGTCTGATTCTGACTCAGCTTTAGTCTAGACATTCAAGAAAGCTTTTTACTGGGTGGGATTTACTTTGCTGCATCTCTTTTATGGCTTGTTTAAATACTTTGGACTTGACTTCTTACAAGCTTCCAGCGAAAAATGAAAACTTTTGCAATGAACTAAGTTCCAGGCAGGGGAACCACATCTTTTCAAATAAATCACGTTGTTTTTATCACATCCCACTTCCAGTTTCCCGTATTTTTCTCCTCAGAGGAAATATGTTGAATTTTTCAGACAGTCACCCAGATTTACTGTAGAGCCAGAGTTCATGCTCCCTGTGGCAGGACTCTGGTGTGTATGTGTGTGTGTCCCCTGCAGCCCTGCCAGGGACCACACACACAACATCCCAGTGTAATGCTGACAGCAGAGAAAGATGTGGGTCAGCGGTGGGGGTTTGTTGTTGCATTTGATGATCATTGTGTGTGTGTGTGTGTGTATGTGTGTGTGTGTGTCATCAGTATGCCTGGTGGGTTGCCAGTTTGAGGAAACTACCCCCTTCTAATCCTGTTAATGTCTCTGCCAACTGGCTTCCTCTTCTCTCTCAGTGATCTCTTTTTTTCTATATTTTCTTTTTGCTATCTGTTCATCATCACATCTTTAAAGAAGGATCAAGGCATTTTCGACAAAATTTTCTTAGCAAAATGGGAAACTTTCTCCTCCGTACTGCTGCCATCTAGATTATGTTTACCAAGTGTGGCATGGTGTTTGTTTCCAATAAACCCCTTTTGAAGCAAACGGTCATGCCTAAAAGGTCTGCAAGTTAAATTGTCTGCAATTTATAAACAACAATTTAAAATTTAAAAGATTAAAAATAAAGGGGAACCTGCATACTAAATCTGTCCAGGTAAAACTACAGTCATATTCAATAAATTAGAATATTATCAAAAAGTCAATTTGTTTGAATAATGCAATTAACTAAGGTAAACGCATTCTATAGATTAATTGCTCATGGATTGATGTTGTAAAGTTTTTATTTCTGTTAATAACGATGATTGTTTTTGTTTACAAATAATTAAAACATGACATTTTAGATTAGAATATTTCATCAAATCGTATTTTCAAAAAAGGTACTTATAATCTGTTTTCAAAAGGTACTTTAAATCTGATTAATGATCCTCATTCGAACCCACATTCTAATTTGATGAATTTGCCTTTATACTGTTTAAATGTCAATCACATCAGGAGAGATTTAAACAACTGTCCCACTGTTTAGGATTTTTAATGACAAGGGGATAAAATTATTTTTAAAACCAATTGATTGACATTTTACGACTGCAATAGCAGAAGATGAAACTGTTTAGAAGGTATTGTAACTGTATCTTGTCCTGATGGAAGCAGCTCACACTCCTAATACAGAACATGTGTTGCGTCCACCAGGATTTTTTGTGCAGTTTTCAAAACTGATTTTTAAGTACTGATCTCTCACCATTAACTTTTTATGGTAGTTTGAATTAGATGGGAGAGGTTTTTTTCAGGTGGACAAAACAAGTTTCCATATAAAGCCTGTGTGCTAAACCAACTGCCTTGGGTTTAAACACCATTTCTTGTCTTTTTGACATCTATGACAAGGTGGCTGTTGTCACACCAGCATACAACATTGTTATTTCTGGAACATATGATGGACTATTGCTGTCTTTGTGTAACGGAATGGGGACTGGTGTGTCATTAAAAAAATTTAAAGATAACATTATTAGAAAAGTGTGCTCACAGTCGTTGGTGTACAATGTGAAGAGCACCAGAGAACTGACCCAGCCCTGTGGTACCCCTGTGCTAGGGCTGGGTGATATGGCCTAAAATCAATATCAAGGCATATTGGTTAGCGGCCGCGCCTTCATACGTGACCATTGTGCGACCGAACCAGAGATCAGATGTGGCCGCAATGTACTTAACAGCTGTTGTTCTTCCTTCTTGACCAGCTCTACCACAACCGCTGCTTCAACATTTCAAATTTCCCTCATTTTTCTCAACCTCACCGTCTCTTTCACTTCTTTCAGGTAGGATAGGGTGGAGACACGTGACTAAAGACTGTGCACATAGCACATCGTCTTAAAGGCACAGGACCATAGCCTACCTATAAAAAGGGCTTTTCCTTTTATTTATTTTTTAAATACCAAAAAGGGCAAAATGACAGAGGTTACTGTCGTAAATTTCGGTGTCGGTAAATATTTGGTTTATCGCCCAGGCCTACCCTGTGCTGATGTTTTTTGGGTCACAGAGAGTAGTTAACTTTCACCCTATGAATACGACCGGGTTGCTATCCATGTTGATCAGTTGGATGTTATGGATACTGACAGGATAGAAAGTGATTGTATTTTTGAGATACAACGTTTAATTGAACTAGCATTAAATCCAGAGGCCTCCACTGACACACTGAATAAATCTCACCCAGTAAAAAGCTTTCTTGTATATCTAGACTAAAGCTGGGTCAGAATCAAACAATTTTTTATACTATTGCTGACACCATATATAATTTTCTAAGTATAGGTCTTTAAAGTTTTGAGACTATATTTTATTGTTATGGCAGTAATGGTACAGTAATTATTTTGGATGCCAGACATGGTGTTTGTGGAACCCCCAAAAATGCCCCCTGTCTGCAAAGGGCAAAGACATCACATTTTTCTCAACTGTCTTACAGTTGCAAGTTGAAAAACTAGTGGGATTTGCTGACTTCTGTGCCTAATTACCTGTCTTATTACAATATGATTAACAATATAGAATAGCAGCAACATATTTTATGAGCTCAAACACGATAACATGGTTAATGCTGCCACTATCAATACCCTAAAATTAATTTTGGTCATATTGGATTTTGAATTTGGGGTTGATCAGTGTTTAAAAACTTGAGTATTTGGGAATGTCTGACATTTCTGAACAATTTCAACGCCAACGTTTAAATATGATGCAGCTAGAGTTCAACATCACACCTTCTAAAAAGTTTCATTTTCTGATATTGTAGTCTAATTTAATGGAAGCTAGAAAGTGGAAACTATATGTAAAAATGACCCATTTTCTATTATTAAAACCTACTAGACCACTTCACTTAGACTTAGAGTATTGAAATGTGAAGGAATGAGCGAGCATAATAGGGACATATCAAGACTTAAAGGAGCTATAAGTAATACTGACAACTTGTGGCTCAAATCGGTACAACAGCTTGCCAATCACAACAATCTAATATGGTGTTTTTAAATGGTGTGTTACTGTTATAAATTTTTACTTCTACAGGATAGGTATATGATGTTGTGTTCTGTTCCATTTCTGGTCTGCTACTCTTACTGGCTTCCATGTTAGCTGGCTGCTGCTCTTTTGTCAAGATAAAATGCTAAATGCTGCGCTCTGTGAGGAACCAGGAAGTAAACACAGGCTACACTGAACCAAAGTAGTTCCGGACCGTACCTCTAGGTTTGAAAGAAAAAGAACATGACTAAGACATTGTTGATGGAGAGGACCAATTATTTATAGGGAATGTTACTTCCATCCTAGGTGACAAATGAAAATTATTTAAGTTGATTTTACAGTAAATATCTTACTTATAGCCCCTTCAACCAGTCAGTCAATAGAAAAAAAATCTGATATTTTTCCAATCAGCGAATGCACCATATCCAAGTGCTACCAGAACATGCTTTCAGCACTCTTCAGTGTTCAAGTTGTTACTGAGAATAGAAGATGTATGAGTTATTTTCTGTCAGTGAAGTTTCATGTTGTAGTCAGAGGCAGAACAAAAAATGTTTGGGGCCAACATGCTCTTGGTTCAGGTTTCCAGACATTTCAGCTTCTGACTCCTCAAATAACAGTGAAAAACACTTGCAACCCCTTTTCTAAGCTTCGAACTTTGGTGTCACAGGCCAAATTAGAGATGATTATTCATGCTTTTATTTCATCTCATCATGGCTATTGTAACAGCCTTTTTATATGTTTGAGTAAGATAGATCTTGACCATCTGCAGTTGGCGCAGAATGCTGCTGCAAGACTTTTAACCAACACAAGAAAAAGACAGGACATTAACCTATGTTGAATCTCTTTAAATTGCTACCAGAACATTTTAGAGTTCATTTTAAAATTTTAGTATTTTCTTTTAGAGCCCTGAGTGTCCAAGCTTTATCTTATATTACCAACCTTTTACAACCATATTCCCCTTCCCGTAGTTTGAGATCCTCCAGCCAAAGGCTAATGGTTCCACAAATTAATTTCAGGATCAGGGGGGATCGGTCTTTTGAAGCCGTGGACCCCAGATTGTGGAACGCGTTGCCTTTATCTTTATGCAGTTGAAAACCCACTTGTTCCAACTGACTTTTAACAAGTTTTAACTACTCTAGTTTTATGTTGTGATGTTGCAGTTATGCTGTTTTATTTCTTTGAATTTTTATTTTATTTTGCGTTTTATGGTTGTTTTTCAATTCAATTTTATTTATATAGCGCCAATTCATGAAACATGTCATCTCAAGGCACTTTACAAAGTCAAGTTCAATCATATTATACAGATTGGGTCAGATTATACAGATTGGTCAAAAATGTCCTATATAAGGAAACCAGTTGATTGCATCAAAGTCCCGACAAGCACCATTCACTTCTGGAGAAGCGTAGAGCCACAGGGAGAGTCGTCTGCATTGTCCATGGCTTTGCAGCAATTCCTCATACTGAGCAAGCATGAAGCGACAGTGGAAAGAAAAACTCCCCATTAACGGGAAGGAAAACCTCCAGCAGAACCGGGCTCAGTATGAACGGTCATCTGCCTCGACCGACTGGGGGTTACAGAAGACAGAGCAGAGACACAACAAGAGAGACAAAAAAGCACAGAAGCAAACATTGATCCAGTAATCTGTTCTATATTAGATGATAATAGCGGGTGATCTGTCTTCTCTGGATGATGTCACAGTTAACAGAACGCCAGACCAGGTGTACCTAATATGAAGATAAAAGAGAGAGAACAGAAAGTTAAAGCAGAAATGACAACACGTAATGCATAATTGAAGAACAGTAGAACTCTATAGAGTGAGAAAATTAGATCCTGATGTCCTCCAGTAGCCTAAGCCTATATAGGTAGCTCAGAGTAACATGAGCCACTCTAACTATAAGCTTTGTCAAAAAGGAAGGTTTTAAGATTAGTCTTAAAAGTAGACAGGGTGTCTGCCTCACGGACCAAAACTGGGAGTTGGTTCCACAGGAGAGGAACCTGATAGCTAAAGGATCTGCCTCCCATTCTACTTTTAGAGACTCTAGGAACCACCAGCAGACCTGCAGTCTGAGAGCGAAGTGCTCTGTTAGGAACATACGGGGTAATCAGAGCTCTGATATATGATGGAGCTTGATTATTAAGGGCTTTATACGTTAGAAGAAGAATTTTGAATTCTATTCTTGATTTAACAGGAAGCCAATGAAGGGAAGCTAAAATTGGAGAAATATGATCCCGCTTGTTGATTTTCATCTTTTTATTGTGAAGTACTTTTTATCCTGTGAAAGGTGCTATATAAATGACGTTTACTTACTTATGTCCATTGGGGGATGGTCAGGTTACAATCTTGTAATAACAGTTTCTTTTTCTCTAAATGTCCTATTGTAGTATGATTGTCTAAAATTTCAGTGCAGTTTTTTTATGTGTAGATCACTGTTAATCTGTATGATTTTCCCCCTCCCCACAATCATCACCCCAGTTCTGTAAATCCACTGTATTGCTAATCCGGGACTATCTGTTGGTCACTAGGTCAGACATGTAGTTACAGCCCCCACTCCTCCCTTCCACAGTGTATTATGCCCACACAGACACACACACCCCCTTGTTTAAAATACAAAGTGAGGACCTTGACTTGACATCCATTGGCTTCCATTCATTTTCAAGCCTTTCTATGGCCTAAAGCTAGCCCTAACCTTTACCAGTATACCTACCCTTAACCTAAACCTAATGGACACCTTAGTCCTAAACCTTTACTGGTAACATGAGCAAAAAATGTTTTATTAGCTGCAAATACAAATGTACACACTCGCACGGACACAGATACGCCATAGCTTTTTGTTCATGTGAGAGCAGATGGAGAACACCTGAGATGCATACCAGTAAAATCAACTTCAAATTTGATCAGTTTATTGTGATTTTATTTGCATACAGCAAAACATGGAAGTGTTTCTCTAAGACATACAAAGGATTAGTGGACAAAATCATAAAAAAATAACACATAAGTGTAGTAATATAAAGTGCATCATAGGGCTGTCATAAACAATCATTTTAGTAATAGATTATTATCTCGATTATTATGACGATTAATCGAGTAATCGAATAAAAAATGACAATCTGCAGATTCTTCACATAATTGCTTATCTTATGAGTAATAGGAATACAGGGAAAAATGCAAATGACCAAATAATGCAGTTGTTTTTCTTTAATAACAGGGAAAAATCTGCAGTTAAAAAGTTCTACGATCAAAATGTTAAAAGTTCAGCCCTCTCTGGTTGACTTAACATCAATACAGTGCAGCAGTGCATCAATGCAGTATACCCATCATCTACCTGCAGTGAACTTATGGAACGCTCCGGTCAAGTACCGCTGCTCGACCACAAGAAAGGGTATTATTTTCATTAATATTATCTTCATCAGCTTACACAGCTAATGATTGTAGGGACATGGAGCTAAACCAGTGACAGCAGGTAGTTGATGAGTACCCGAAAAACGGAAGCCCCACTTAAAAGGGCCTTCAATTTAGCCCCGCCCCCGATGGCACAACAGTGCAAGCCTTTAGTGACATTGTAGCTGAAGGAACTCTGCAGTGACAACGGAAACGTCTCTCATTGGAAAAAAAGCTGCAGCATAAAATGAGAATATCCTAAGTTTTTACTTTCTAAAAATGTTTGACTTTTCAATGTCTAATTTTTCAGTGCCAAATCTCTTTTTCAGTGTCATTGCAAGTGATTTTTCAATGTTTTATTTTACAATGCCAAAGCTCTTTTTAATGTCGCTGCAAGCTGTCGCTGTTTTAGCTCCATATCGCTGCACCTCTCTTTGTTCACATGATGATATGGCCCTCACATGATTGGCTGTTTGGCTGCCATGTTGACCAATCAACGAGTCCTGGCAAGGTGAAGAAAGGTGGGGGCCGAGCAGCGAGCAGAAGCGCTAATCTTCGGCAGCTAGAAACTCAGTCGATACTTTTTTTTCTATTCTGTTATGTTTAAAGTGTCCCTAAACCTTTAAAGCTTTAGGTCTCTTTCTCTGCGCTGCCTTTTGCCTGTTGCTTTCTTTCTCCATAGTGGATAACCACACTTTTCATCCATGTATTAGCAGGCTAGGCTATCATTAGCTTTAGCTGCCTGGCCGGCGCACAGTGCACTGAATAAATTAAGAATGTAACGAAGCTAATGAAACGAGGCAAAATTATCTGCCTCGATGAATTTTATGAATTGCGGTCCTCGAATCGAGTATCGGATGTAACAGCAAAATTATTGGACATTGATATCAGTCAGAATTTTCATATTGGTGCATCACAATATATAATTTGTAATATATTGATGATATAAATATATGCACAAATGGGTTGTGATACAGAGATTTTCACATTAATGACCGTGACTTTTTCTAAAAACCAAATCAGAACAACTACTTGGTCTGAAATTTTGTCTTCAGGCTGCAGACGACTGATTTTTTTTTTGTGGTCTTTATCACTCATTGGTGGTTGGGTGAGTTTGATGGGGGTTGGGGTACACAGTATTTGGGACATTGTCAAGTAGAAAGTGGGAATAGGTTTAACAGGAATACATTTCTATGTGGTATTTAGTAATTCTTTCTCTTCTGCAAGGCTGCAGCCAGAATAATTGAGTGCCTAGCCTAGATGAGCGTTACTGTTTTATCTAAGAAACAATTTCATTACGTAATCTTATGGAGCCATGGGCTATTAATGTGTGCGTGTGCATTTGTTTGTCTGCACACACTAGAGTCAGACCAATCTTCCTGGGTGTTCTCCTCTCGTCCTACTTTTTGAGCCAGAAAAGCGGGACACACGAGCTGAGGGAAAGGTAGACGAGGAAGCATTCCTCCCTGTCGTGTCTGACGTAATTGAAAGAAAAGCTAAAAACTGTTTTTGTTTTGTGGAGACACTGAGAGAAACATTTGCTCGTGTGTGTCCATTAGCTGTTGTACACACAGATCTTTGTTCTCTGAGTGAAGCGGGGGTAAGCTGTTGTGGGTGGATGTTCACTTCACTCGAACCACCGTTGTGTAACAAGCAGTTCTTGCTGGCTGTCCTGGAGAAACGAAACCCAGATATCTAGAGATGAACAGTAAGAAGGGAAGAGGATGGGGAGGGCCGGCGTATATGAGGCTGGAGGAGACGGCTCAAACCCAGACACAAAATATTACCAATTTGTCATTTGATGAGGGTTTTTGCGGTGACCAACAAAACAAAAATTGCACAACATTTAATACATGATGGGTTTTCTTAACCTTTACCAAAACCTGAAGAAAAGGAAGACTGCCTTTTATAGGTGCTACATAATTTACCACAAAAGTCTGACCAGGATCCTTGTTTTTTTTTTCTCTGCAAGCCTTCACAGATGAAAAGTTTTGCTTGTGTTGTCACACGGGCTCAGTTTGGTTCACAGAAAATTAACTGAATAATCGGAATTTTCATTTTAACCAGCCCTGACCCAGAAACTCAAATCTGGAATAACTAAGCAAAACCAGGTTGCCCTGACAACAGTGCCCTTCTGTGTTGATGTTACTGTAGGAAGAAGATACTAAATAAGCTATTTTCTCTATTACTAAGGTTTTCAAAACAAGCTTCTAGAAATTGATCTGTATTTTCTATGGAGCATATCTGCTGTTTACTCACGCTGTAGCAGTGTACTAGTCTTGGGCGGGTGTTGGTTATTTTGCACCTGACTTTATACGACACAAAAACAAGATGGCTGCCACAGGACATTAATTCATACCCGCACTAGGGACATTTTGCTGAATTAGTGAAAGACCAACTTGACCTGAAGCTGACTTCAATATGTACTAGGGAGGTTGGATGCTCCACAGCAAAGATGCTCTGTTGGCTCTTCTTTGATAGTATGACATGTGCATCATTAAATGACTAATTTCTTACATACGTCTCCCAGCAACCAGCGCAGCCTACCCTAACTTGGGTGCAATTTGGAGGTGGGTTCCCCTCTCCCTGTTTCTTAGCCCTCCTTATTGAATTACTGATGGGTATAGAAATTATGTAGCAACACTTCTGTCCATGCACATCGTTCTGTTTAGAAAGTGCAAACAGAAATAAAGGTTGAAAAGTTTCAGTTAAATTCCAATGAGTAAGTGTTATTAATTTTCATTGCTCAGTAAGCATTAAGCCTATGTTCTGCTTTCGACTGGTATGAAGCCATTCTAGCAGGTTTTAAAGGCATACTATGCAACATTTTTCAGTTAATGTGTTCCATACCGTTTTGGATGATTAAATGATTCATTTCAGGTTGAACAAAGGTTTTCTCGGCCGCCGTGGTGGTCTGTAGGGGAAATACCGTACTTGCAATTGCAGGAGCCCTCGGCCCGCACCCACAGGCTCAGAAGTCTCGTGCATCGCGAGAGTCGGTCTTGCTTTACGGCGAGAACTGCTACACGCCCCCAGTGAAAGGCATGCTCGTTGCTAGCGCAGTGGCGATATTTGTGCAGTTATCAAGGCGGAACCAGCAAGAAAACAGTGAAAGCCCATGTCGGAGCAGGCAAGAAAGAGGAAAAGGGCTCTGGACAGAGAGAGGAGTCGTACACGGGTGAACATCGCCAAGATAGCGCTGCGGGAAACCCCGATGTTCATACTTTCACTGTGTTAGTCATTGTTTGTACTGCCGTTTTTTCGACTTTTCGTTGCGTTCGCCTGTCTGCTAAGCTCAAAACAACCGCGCCTGGCTTGACGGAGAAACCAGGACAACAGCTGAGTATCTTTACGACAGTGCACTTTTACTTTCGCCCTCTGGGGGGAGCCTCGCTGGAAAATCAACCCTGGTTACATAGTATACCTTTAAGAGATCAGGCAAAGTCTACTGTGAGTAGAAATCACCCTTGCGGATGCTTCTTGACAGGCCAAACAAATTGATGAGGGATGTTTAAGTTACACACAAGGGCATTGGGAATCTGTGTTTTCTTCATAAACAGACCTTATAAAGCCAGTCTGATCAGCTTTAAATGGACTTTTATTTATTGCCGTGCGGTTGCAAGGTTTTGGCAGATGGACACGGGTTGAGAAATGGGTCATGTAGCATTCCTGTGAGAGGACCAGCCATTCCTACATAAAACACACACACAGCCATTCCTACATAAAACTAACACACACACACACACACACACATAATAAAGACACTGCAACTATTTTTAGAACAGGAGACAAACTGTAAATCCACTGTTTCCTTCTTCCCACAGCAATATGAAAGACTCACACATTTGGCCTCATATTTGTGCAGCCGCTGAAGCATGCACGACCATGCTCTGCATCCATGCAGAAGGTCGGACATGGTTGTCACGGCAACTTCAGCCTCTGCCATCCTGCTTGGCTTACTTTTGATTTGTCAGTCTTTTTTGGTACTTTTCTGTTGTTTAACGTCTGATTGTGACAAACCTCTAGCATTGTTATTTTTTTTTTAGAAACAGTGCAGCATTGCAGGATAATATCTCACTACACATTGGCTTTTATCTCCATTTCAACTAGTAATTTATTTATGTTTATTGCTGCATTGGTTGTAGTTATTTTGTAGAAAACTAACTGAAAAAGTAAAAAAGTTAATAATGGAGAAGATTACACAAACTAATTTGGAATAAATAAAATGCTTTTATTTGGGATTTATGTGCATATTATTTCACAATAGTGGTCAAATTTCTACTTTTCATATATTTGTTTAAGATGAACTCATAATTGGACTTGGATTTATACTTGAATTATGTGCATAGTTGATAGGGATGTAATGTCTTTAGGACCTTGCTGTCCTCAGTAGTGAAAGCTGACAGCATCATATACTGAGTCGGTTTCTATCATCATCCTCATCAGCAGAATGTCCATCTGAGTTAGCAAGTTATTTTTCCTCTCCCCATGGCTCCTTCAGAATCCTGGCCTCACTGTGTGCATTTGAGAGCATTTTACAAGTAAAAAAATACCTACTCTGCTAAACACACTGTTTCACTCCTAACACGTTTAATGTTAATATGATGGTCAGGTTGAAGGTAGACAGCTTGAAACTACAATGCAGATTTTGAAATTTGCTTTCAGATAAGTTAGCGTAAATCAGGCTTCCTGTACAGTCTTACAAAGGCAGGAAAACTTAGCATTTTTGAGTCTGGGTATTCAGTATGCCCAGCAGTGTCCAAATATCCATGCAATGATTTTCAAATTTTTAAAGTCCAGTTACTCCAGCCAATCACTATGCAGTCACCATCTGTTTGTCTCTCCGTCCTTCTGCCTGTCCAATTCATGTTTTTATCTCGTCCTCCTTCTCTACCTGTCCATTTGTCCTTCCTTTTACCACCCGCCCATCCAACAGTCCATCCATCTGACGTTCCATCTATCCATCCATCCAGTCCAATTTGCCGGTCTATCTATCTGACCATCCATCCATTTATCTATTATTCTCTCATCCAAGTAGTAGGTACTGGAGTAGTTAGGATCTGCATTCCCACACATAGGGTGGGAACAAGGGTCTCCATGTAGATATATTCACCTGCTCTACTGCAACACCTGGTGGGTGTCGAAAGTCAGATGTCAGTCCGTCTAACCCAAACTGCCAGGCTTGTGGTTTAAGGCTGAAACCAAGACGTACGATAGAGATTCAACTAAAATATTATGTTTTAGAATGTGTCACATAATTTGGATAAACTATGTACCTCTCTTGATGTAGTAATGGTCAGAGAAAGCTGATCCAGTGCCTGAAAGCACAAAGCTTAATAGTTTAGATTTCCATGTTCCAGGTTCTAAAAATTTGCCCTGCATTTGTGTGTGTGTGATTTACATGTTAGCACTAATCTCCATAAGGGCTGACCACAGCGCTACTGACTCACTTTTTCTCTCTTTTCTAATCCGAGTCTTTATTTCCCTTTCCAGATTCCTGCTCCATGTTTTTCCTCATTACTTTCTCTCCCTCCTGATAATCCCTCTGCTCCTGTCTTTGTTGCCATCTCCAGATGTTGGGTTGCAGCTCCAAACGTTGGTTAGGAATGTGTGCTTACTGTTTC
Organism: Fundulus diaphanus; assembly: GCA_037039145.1. Classification (NCBI taxonomy): domain Eukaryota; kingdom Metazoa; phylum Chordata; class Actinopteri; order Cyprinodontiformes; family Fundulidae; genus Fundulus; species Fundulus diaphanus. The sequence goes on from CM073132.1 coordinate 14,870,992, forward strand.
ATCATTGGTATCACTCAGGAAAACCCTTTTAAGACTATGTTTTTGGTGTGTGTGTGTGTGTGTGTGTGTGTACTCTCATTACTGCAACGCTGGGAGGAGTCTCGCCTCTTCCTGCTCAACCAGGATGCAGCTGCAGTTTACACTCCTACTGTGAGTCTAGCTTAGCTTCCAGGTCTTGTCTTTAGGCAGAGGTAGCCTGATTTCCGCAAAACTTTGATAGAAAAAAAACGCTTCAGCTGAATATTAAAGACATTTAAGCCAATCGGAATTCTGCTCATTCATACCTGTGGTATGTGAGAAATGTACTTGATGGTTAAATTTCTTGTCACAGGTCCTAGCATTGATCTCACATGTCATGTTGTTTAATGGTGCCTTCTATTTGCACTCAGAAATCCAGATTTTAAGTTCCAACTCTGAATAGAACCACCAGGAAACTTGCGGCCTCTCTGTCTTTGCTAACGTTGGAACCAATTGGCATCCGACCAGTGGTTCAGCCTTGTTAGCTTTTTTTATTTTTATTTTGTATTTTATTTTCTCATTTTTTTTTAAGGGTACGGCAATCAAGTCAGTCTGCCTTAGTTGATTACCCACAATGCTTCACTCTGCAGAGGGGGGGATTGTACAACCATGTTTTAGGCCTCAAGCTGAGTGGTTCCTTTCAGGATCGGGAACTTGAAGGTGATCACTTTTCAAGTTAAAAGGGTAAAAGAGTGGTATAACTTTAACCACGTGCTGTCCAACCCAAACTCTATAATGCTTCACCGATCTACTTCAGTTGTTTTGTACAGAGAACGAAAACTGGTTTCGATTTGACTAGATGCAGCCTGACTCTAAATGTGCAGCTTGTTGGATTAATACAAGTCTAAAGCTAAATTTGAATCATTCTAATTTGTCTCCTGTGGAGTCTCTGCTCTCCTTGTACTGCTGTGGTCTTAGATGACTGAGCTCTGTTATAAGCGGTGGGCAAGAAAGCATTCTTGTGTCTGAGCAGCTCTGCCTCCGCATTCCAGCGTCCTCTCTGTGTTTCTACAGAACTCGTCTTTGTACACCAAGCATCACCGGTCACATGGAGGTCAGGAAGTCTACCAGAACCACCGGCAGCTCTTTCTCCGAGCCATCCCTCTTCACTCGAGTCTCGATTGGTTCGGTGTCACCGAGGTCACGAGGTGACTGGAAGGAAGAAAGAGTTGCAACTTCATCTCACAACAAACCACAAATATGCTGCAGTTTCCTGTTAGTCTGCAGGCCACAACATGCCTGGTTAAAATAACTTCTAAATGCCCATCTGACACAGGGACTTGGATGGCTTGGAACATCTAACTTGAAATATGCCTGAGAATAAAGGAAAACTTGTCTGCTTTCTTTTTCTGGTGTAATAATTGAAATAGTTTTAGAACAGCAAAGTTATTGCTGGCGTGTTTTGGATTTCATCATCCTGTTGTTATGCTCAAGGAAGCCGTAAACGTTTCTCAGTGCTGCAGTCTGACCTCTTGTTCAGTCACTGTTTTATTTTAGTGCTTCTATCAGAAATCTCACAGACGTCTTTTATGTAAATTTACGAAAGCAACAGCATTGATTAATATGGAAATGTTAGAGTTCTGATGCCACCTTTATCATTTATTCCTTTCATAAGAGGGCATGCTGTGCCTCAAATATGCTGATATTTAAGAACAACACATGAGAAACGGAGGCCTGTAATACAAACGGTGTGTGATGCAGTTTGTTTCACTCATGTCTTTCTGCTTTTAGTGAAAGTTTCGGAAGATTTCATGAGACGATACTACTGGTCACAAATTTCCAATAGCTGCTTTTGGAAAGCATTGACCTGCTTATACAGACATTAATCTTTTGTGAGACACTTATAAATTAACGGACAATTGCAATGATCGTATTGATTAGGATTGACCCTCAACAATTTCCCCCGCCACTTTTGGAGCTTTAGCATCACAACCACTAAAAGTATACATCAAGTGGAGGCAACAAGGGGAGTGAGGATCTATGGAGCGGGCCAAAAATATTATTCACATGGAAAACTTTGCATGCATGGCACTCTTGATATGATTATGTAACAAAATAATGCGGCCTAATTTGAACCAGCAATGGAAGAATTGGCCTTTCCAGTGAGTTGAAGGATTGTAAGATTAATTAACCACCATCTATGGTTCCACCATGGTCATTTTTGCATATCTTAGGATCCCCACGGTATCCAGTAAACTCTGCTTTCTCTTGCTCCTCCATGATGACACCTGCTGCCTTGATGAATTTAAAGATTTTCAGGGTGTAGCTTAAACTGCTTCCATCACTTCTTCAGCCTTTGTGGTTACTCACTCCGCAGCTTGGCAGTGATGCGTGTATGTCTGCCATAGTAGGTGTAAATGCTTCACATTGTCACAGCAGAGTTGCTTTTTATGCCGCTGCTCTCTGCCTCACCTCCAGCTTCAAGTGGTCTAAAGGTTGCACCGTGGGAGTAAGGTGGCGACGTCTCATTGCAACGATAAGGTCCTGTCCTGTTTCACAGAAGAGGGAGGGTATTGTTAATAACACAGGAAGTCCCACGCCTACCTCACAGTGCAGGGTGGTGTTTGTGTTTACAGCATCAGGACATATAATCTTTATGGTTTTATTGTAATTAAAAGAGAAATGCTTATGTGTCTTTTATACATTTTTGTGCAAGTTTGACACCACTAATTTTTTGGAAATTAACTTCCTTTTTGCTATTTACTGATATTACTAAGCTAAATTGCTGTTGGACAGATGGCCTCACATTTAACTCTAGAATACTCTGTTATACAGAGGAGTACCAAGTCAATTCAGCGACTCCAAGGTTCCCAGGTCTTGTGGCTGCAAAACAAGCCCAAATCACCAAATGTCCCCCACTGTGCGTGGCTGTTGGTGTGCTTTTGATGTGTTGTGCTCTTTTTTTGTTCGGTTTTCCCAGTAACATGTTGGTGCCATTATGGCCAAACATCTAAGCTTTGGTCTCTTCTACGGAAAGGACCTAGTCTTTAAAAAACTGTTCATTCTGAACAGTGTTTTAAATCACTATAGTCATCACAGCGTCAGTGGGTATAGTAGAGCGATTACAAAGGACGCCTGTGATGTAATGTTTGATAGGTAGGATGCTATATTATAAATGTTTTGCATTCTCACTATGCACATCCATGATGTTTCTTGGATGCAGTTGGACGGACTCTGACCCACATCGATGCCCACACTTTATTCACTCTGTTGGTGGCTGAGATGCTAGAGCTGACAGAGATTGATGGGGTCATTGTGTAATGGCAATGAAAGAAAGGTGTCACATAAGTGTGGGTTTAATCAGAATCGTTATTGGCATCCCTTTCTCAGCAACGCTGGCTATTTTCCAGTCCTACTTCAGATGCAGCTTAATAATCCTAAATTGTTCTGCCCTGTTCCTTTTAAAGAGAAGAGGCTTTCTCCTGGCAACCCTTCCAAACAAACCACACCTGTTGAGTCTTTTTCTCATTAATCTGTCATGAACGTGACCATTTTCAGTGCTAACTGGGCCACGTAGTGTCTGAGCTGGATCGCTTGAGGCTTTCGCCATGTCTCTTGAGCATTGCGTGGTTGGACCAGAGGGCAGATTCTCTGGAACCTTGACTCCTGGGAATATTGTCAGCCGTCTCAAATGTTTTTCTGCTACGAATAAACTTTCTCACTGTGGAACGACTCATAACCCTCCCAGACTGTCGCTCCTGTAATGTCATGGGTGATGCCCTTTCTCCTTGGCATTGTGTAAACACGCAACTGTGTCCTTCAGACCAGCAAACTACCAAAGATCCTGTTTTATGGAGGTGCTGCAGTTGCTGACTAGTTGACCAATTTATTAACGTTGTTCGGCTTCTTCCTTCCCTCTTAAATCCTACATTTCAGGTTGGAGGAACCTGGAAAACAAGATTTATATGATATGTAGAAATCTAGATTTCACAGAAGTAGTCTCTTCATGGCTGCATACTGTATCAAAAGAGTTGAATAGTTAATGTTAGGACAAAGCTTTACATGTACTTTTCTTGGCAGGAGTCATCATTTGTCAAACTGCTGGCATGAAAAACCTTTGACTGCAAAAGTAAAACCTTTCAGCTCTGTGGGAAAATGAGAACCTGAGCTCTCAGTGTCTCAGGGATGGCATTCAGTTTTTATCCCTGCTGCAATCTCATGCTGCAAGTTCAAACAAGTTCACCTGATGGAATGCCTACACTGTTTTCTACAAGAAGCTGCAGCGGTAAATAGGGGCCTAATGTGTGTCACTGGGTAGCTGACCTGAGGTGTGTTTCGTCACTCGTCTGCTCACATGACCACATGTGCAGAAGCGTTTCAATGCAACCTGACAGACTCTTTTTGCAGGACCGCATCACTTCAGCAGAATTAGTGTAGTTTAGTCAGACACACACGCTGATGATGGTGGCCGCCTGTTGGTGTGAGTGTTGCTGCAGCTTGGATGAGAGCGATGCTGACGAGCTCTTTGTTCCTCATTCATCTCGTTTTAAATAGCACTTCCTGTCACTGCAGCCCCCATAATGCACCGCTGGCCTTGTTGCTGTTGTGTTAAGTGCATAAAAGAGCTTCTTATGCCAACTGGTGCAGTCTGATGATTTGCTGATTTGCAGGGAGATTCTTGATTTCTCCCTCCCATCTGAAAGTATCCTGGGGCAAACACCCCCCCTCCCCCCCCCCCCCCCCCCTCCCCCACCACCCTCATTGGTCACGGAGCGCCCTGCAGGACTGATGCCCTTTCATTTTCCCTCCTGACTGAAACGCCAGCCTGAATAAAAATCATCCATTAACAACAACAAAAAAATGAACGTAAAGCTTATTATTCTTTGTCTTGAAGGTCATGCACAATTGCACTTGAGCAATTTTGAATGCTGGATACAAAAGTACATCCCACCTTAACCATGATTGCTGCCTGCAGAGGAAATGAACTCTTGTCCTGTTCTTGGCCCGTGAAGAAAACAAAATGGGTCTGTCAAAAGGCTGAGTGTTGAACCTCTACAGAACAATGTGGACTGACATTTCTCTGCCTTATTTGGCGTCTGCTGATAAGTCAAGTTGATGCTGTTGCTGCCAAGCTACGCAGGATGTGATGTCACCGGTCCTGGCCTTGAGCAGCTGGCTCTTGCACTTCTGAACAAATACTGACTTCCCTGAATCATAGATCACAGATTTCTCTGCTGCTGCTCTGACCGGGTGTGGTTCTGCTGAGTTTTACCTGATTCTTGACTTTATGAACTATGCTTTTGACAGATATTAGAACAGCGTGTATCATTTTTCTTGCTTTTCTGCTGTGAGTATCATCAATAATTTATATGATGGTCAAAGTTCCACCACTTGCAGCAGAGTGGACAGTTACTAATCTCTTAAAAGTAGGGATGCACTGATATGAAAAATTGCACTGATATCAATATCCGATATTAATATTGCTGTTATCTCCGATAACCGATATTTACTGATGTGTGTGTGTGTGTGTGTGTGTGTGTGTGTGTGTGTATATATATTTATATATTTACGTTTCTGTGATCAAATTTTGTGAAGTTTTGTACTGACTGAAAACTTTGCCTAATTGAATTTTTGAATATGGGTTATATAATCTAGACTTACACACTGCTTTTTAAAATCTCTGCTTCATTTAAAAAACCCACAATTCGGGCTGCGCTGCATCACTGTCACATGGCCGAACAAAAACCGCAAGACCAACCCCCTCCCCTCTTGAAACACAGGCACAAAAGGGCAATTAGAAGGAAATAAATATTGGTTGGTAATATTGGCCAAGTTTTACTTATCGGACCGATACAGATATGTTAAAAAATGACTTACATTGGCCGATACTGATCTTAATGCCGATATATTGTACATCCCTACTTAAAAGCATCTTAGATTAGCTTATGGCTCTTATATTAGCAGCCAGTATTACTTCAACAGCAGCCTCTTGGAGATCCTAGAGGGTTTAGATGTCAGGATTCTGCTGCTGCTGAAGATTTCACATCTGTCATGTTTATCTGTAGATAAACATGAACGCTTTAATGGATAAAACAGAAGAACCTGCCTGCTATCAGTAACATCATCCACACCAAAGAATGTTGTGATGAACGGGTCCAGGTGGTGCTCAGTATGGTGGGTTAGCTGATCCAAATATTCAAAGTACCCATCGGGTTTTAGTCCCTTGCTGGCTCTCAGTAGCAGTCAAGCAACCCCAGCAGCCAGGGATAAAGAACATTTCATCATACGGGATGTGCCATTACTTGTTTAACCAAGGCTGAGCCACTGCTACACCTAAAATCTGTACTTGTTTCCTGTTGGTCTCATCTTCCTTCCTTGTGTCCTCCTTTTTTTCCCCATATGTCCCTCTTTTAACTCATGTCTTCGCTTCCTTATGTCCTTTCTTCTTTCCTGTTTTTTCTTCTTCCTTGCATTCTTCTTTTCATATGTCATTGCCTGTTTCAATCCTGCTTTCCTTCGTCATTTTTTCTTTTGTTACATCTCTTTTTTCCTCCCTCAGGTCTTTAGTTCACTCCCTCTAAAGTCTATTTTTTATTCCTTTGCTTCTTCCTCTACCTTTTTGTTTGTCCTTCCTTCCAGTTTACTGGTTTTTCAAGGCCATATATCTCGAGCCTCTCCACTGGATAACTGTAGTATTTGATATTTTAAACAGAGCATAAAAGACAGAGAAATCTTGAGATTGAAGTTTATGTCTTGGAGCCCTGATACTAACATGCTGGACTCCTTCTGTCCCACCAGAACATTGACACTGTGCTTACCTCTTGTTTTGGTGCAGAGCCCAGACTGCAGATCCATGTATAACTCAGGTTTATTTTATTTTGTCTGTCATTAAAGCAGTCTCTACATAACTTAATTAGAGACTGATGGGAGCTGCCTGCAGGCAAGTGTATCATGTTGCAGCAACAGGACGAGCTGCCGTCAGATTTTCATGGCCCTTATCTTTGGTAATGAGGGCCTGGTTTAGGAAGGAGTGATTGATTCTAGTTTCCAGCTAACCTAGATGTCAGAGCAAAGTCCTTCAAAGCATTTCAAGCCTTCTTGCTCTGTAATCAACACCAGCAAATAGCCGCTTGCTATTAAAGTGAGGAGGGGTTCACTGCTGGGACGCTCTGTTTCTCCCATCATTGACAGCTGGAGGCTGGAACAGTAGTTTGTCACTGGAGGATCCTGTTCTACAGCATGTAAACTTGTCTCTGATGACAAACCAGCAGCAGAGTGCTCAGGCCGCACCGGCTGAAAACTCTGTGTATCCCAGCTGCAGAAAGCACATGTAAAGAGACAACTGTGCTGCAAAACACATTGTGTGAAAAATTTCTTTTTAGAAGAACCCATTCAGCTCACCAGAACTTGAAAGGCCTGTAAAAAAAAAAAACAGCAACAAATAGCTGTTACACTTACAAGATTTTTGATAACCCAAATATCATCAAGTGCAGAATTCTCATTTTCATGTTTCTCTTCCAATCTTCTCCTGGATCGTGGATATTTAAAATTCTCTTTTATTTCGCAGACCTCTCAAAGAACCGGCTGAGCGATGTCCCCTCAGAGGTCTGCCACCTGGTTGCCTTGGAAACTCTAAGCCTGTATCACAACTGCATCAGGACCATCCCAGACAGCATCATCACCCTGCAGTCGCTCACATCCTTGAACCTCAGGTATGCACATCCAAGTTAAGAGCTGTGACAGAGTTGCCTGTACCTCACTGCGTCTGAATGCGGGAGGTTCAATTCAATTAATTTCAATTTTATTTATATAGCGCCAATTCACAACACATGTCATCTCAAGGCACTTTACAAAGTCAAATCCAATAATATCCAGACAGATTGGTCAAAAAGTTTCCTGTCTAAGGAAACGCAGCCGATTTCATCAAGCATTCCTCCTGAAAGAGCGTAGAGCCACAGTGGACAGTCGTCTGCATTGTTGATGGCTTTGCAGCAATCCCTCAAACTGAGCATGCATGAAGTGACAGTGTAGAGGAAAACTCTCCTTTAACGGGGAGGAAAACCTCCAGCAGAACCAGGCTCAGTATGAACGGTCATCTGCCTCGACCCACTGGGTGTTAGAGAAGACAGAGCAGAGACACAAAAAGCACAGAAGTACACAATCGATCCAGGAATCCTTTCTATGTTATATGGTAATAGCGGATGATCTGTCTCCCCTGGATGGTGTTACAGCTAACGGAACACCAGACCAGGTGTACCTACTATGAGGAGAAAAAAAGACAGAGTATGAAGTTAGAAGTTGAAATAAATTGGAGAACAGTAGGAGAACTCAGCGTGACTGAGTTCTCAGTCAGCGTGAGATAAATAGATATTGATGTCCTCCAGCAGCCTAAGCCTTTAGCAGCATAACTATAGAGGTATCTTAGGGTAACCTACGCCACTCTAACTATAAGATTTGTCAAAAAGGAAAGTTTTAAACCTAGTCTCAAAAGTAGACAGGGTGTCTGCCTCACAGACCAAAACTGGGAGTTGGTTCCACAGGAGAGGAGCCTGATAGCTAAAAGATCTGAAGTAATCAGGTCTCTGATATGTGATGGAACTTGATTATTTAGGGCTTTACATGTGAGAAGGAGGATTTTAGATTCTATTCTGAGAAAGATATTCCTGCTCCGCTTACTAGCTGACGTTCTTGAGGATGTGTAAATACGGGGCTTCTGTTGAATCTGAATTTTGCGGAAAGGCAACGGTTTAGTTGCAGTTTAATGTGAGTAGACTGCTTCATTCACCTTATCTGATTTGTTGGATTACTGTGAGTCACTGCTGATGCTGGTGAGTACGACAGTGTGTGATGCACCAGCCGTGTATCCGTGTGAAATCCAAAGCGAGCCAAGTGTCGAGACACACAGCTAGTGGTCGGTACATCAGAATGTTCTACCTCAAGCAAAACACACACCTCCCAACAATGACAAACAGTCTTGCAGTGAGTCACGCTGTGTTTAAAGGTCAATGTTGCTCCACACGTGCCCGACAGACCTTTTTCTCGTGTTTTGGTGTGTTTGTATATTTGAACATTTTGTTTATGGAGCAGCTTTCAGTCACATAAAAGTGGCAGCACGGTGTTGGTAGCGTTGTGCTGTGGAGCCGTTTTCTGGTTGCCAGTGCCACTTTTGGTCATTGGCTGCTTGCTGTCTGCTCCAGTCGCAGATGCTTTCCACACATGCAGGTTTTTTAGCATACAGAGATTTAAAGCGAGAACCTTATTAAAGCTGGTGTTTACTGAGACTGAGACTCTTCTCTGGCGATGTATCGCTACAGGTGGAGGTGCTCCCAAATGACATCTGGATTGACTGCGGAGGACTTTAGTAGGAACTCTTTGGTTTATACGTTGTACTGATGTAGGTTTGGACCTTTTTTAAAGATGTCAAAATCAGATGTACTTGACCATACTGAACTGTTTGAAATAGCAACACGCTTCCAGAGCTTTTGCTGCTGTATTTCCACTATTCTGTAGGGGTGAATTATATGCCCCTGTTAGATCCTGATGGATTAGAAGGTGTTGAAGATCTGCCAAAGCAGAGAGATTTACAATGCTCTATTATTTACACTTTGCAGGAAATCCAAATGAAAACCATGGGCTGCTGTCGAAGTTGGGTATTTGTAGATATGAGAGGGAAATGCACTGCCTGAATTTGTTTTACAAGCAATAGGCAATCAGGTGGCGGAGAAACTCAATGGATTTAGGCATGTAGACATCGCAAAGACAACTTGGTGAAGTCCAAACCGACCGTCAGAGTGAGGAAGAAAGGGGATTGAAGTGACTGAATGTTGGTGCAAGACAGGTTGGTCTGAGGCTTTCTACTGGGACTTTCAGGCACAATCATTTCTTGGTTTACAGAGGATCATTCAAAAGGAGAATATCTAGCAGGAGTTGCTGATGAGAAAGGCAACAGTTGTTTAAGCAGTCCGTTGATTCAACCAAGGGGATGCAGAATACCATTTTTGAAAACACAACACCAAGAGCAACAGGAGAGCACACCGGATGCCCCTCATGTCAGCTAAGAACAGAAAACTAAAGCTAGAATCCACAATGGCTCATGAAAGTTGGACAGTACCAGACTGGACATTGTTGCCTGGTTTGGAGTAAGAAAACATTGAAGGCCTACATCCATCCTGACCAGTGTCAACATCTGAGGTTGGAGGTGACGTCATTGTTTGAGGTATTTCCTTGGCACAAGTTTACTATCATTTGAAGACTGCAGCCTTGTACGGTATTGATTCTGACTGCGTCCATTAATGTACAGGGTTTCCCCCAGAAAACTGGCTAAGCCTGCAGCACATGATCAGCTAGCATGTAGCAAAGAGGATGCCAATGCTAGCTTAGCATGTAGCAAAGAGGCGCTGCTAGCTTAGCATGTAGCAAAGAGGATGCTAATGCTAGCTTAGCTAGCTTAAGCATGTAGCAACATTCAGCATCAAGTTCTTCTTGTCTGTCTGCCTGGCAAAGTTCCTCCGATCATCACTTTTTGGTTTATCTTGTCTAGAAAGATGGTTGCATGTTTTCTTCTGGCTGTTGGTTATGGAGGACCAATCCTGTCATCATTTAGATCACATACAAAAGTAACAATAAATATTCCTCTACTGTCCCACAATGGGGAAATTTTGGTGTCACAGTTGCAAACACATGGACAGTTACACACAATTATTAGCAATGAGGCAAAAATGAGAATAAAAATGAAGGAATCTGTCTAATCCAAAGTTGACTAAAGAAACACTAAGAGTAGCAGATAAGAGTAAAATACCAGAATAAATATTGACCAAGGAAAGAAAAAAATGATAGTGGAAGAATAAACTGCATTCTATTTACCTTTGACATGATAATGATATATGCAAATCTTCCATAATATATCTGGGGGGGGGGCTCTTTTTTCCACTTAGCTGTCCATTAAAATCACAGAGTACAGCTTTATATGAGCAGCCATCTTCTGTCTCTATCATGTATCTTTTTACATGGTTATATTCTGAAGGCTAGCTGCCATTCTTACTTCCTACTTCTTAATTAAATGTAAATCCCTTTAGATTCTAGATCTGCCAGTGTTTATATTATTTTTGAGTGTAACGTTCAGTGTTTCCCGCAGGAATTTGTTTATGCGAGGCGGACCGACTCGCGGAGCGGGGGGGTGGGGTGTGGACGACACGTTGTCCGCGGACCGACTCGCGGAGCGGGGGGTATCCATGTGTTTTTTCCCCGCCATTCACGCACGCGCGAAAGCAACAACAACAACAAACCGCGTGTTAACGTCACTTTTTTTTTTTTTTTGGAATGTTGGCGAGGCGGTAGCGTGAGTTTGGCGAGGCGGCCGCCTCGCCAAGATAGCGCTGCGGGAAACCCTGCTGTATGACTACAGCATATCCATCTTCTGACGGCTGCTTCCAGCAAGATAACCATCATGGCATCAAGCTGATATCATCTTACATTTAATGTTTAGCAATTATTTATTTGAAAGTTGCCTTTCTAAAGGCAGAACAAGATTAGAACTCTGCATGTCCAACACACTTTCAGGAATATCTCCTATTAGAAATTATGACTAATTACACTTTATTGCACATAAACAGTCCAAAATTAAACCGGCTTCAATTTATTTTTAGTGTTTTTGTTCAGCAACTCTTTCAACCAGATTACTTTAACCCAGTTTTGTCTGACATACACTCTCTGGGAGGAGAAAATCTGAGATCAGAGCTAAAAATGTCAAACTGAGTGTGCCTTTGTGGACAACTGGCTTCCTGAGGGATATTTTCAGAGCTGACACATTTGAGGTTTCACAGGCTGTGGTTGAAGATGTGCGTCTGCATCTGCTCCAGTGTGTCTGTTAGTGTGTAGATCATGAATGTGGTTGTGTAACAATTTTTTGACTCTCAAAAAGCATTTACATGTCTCTTACACCATTAGGTTTATTACCCTCAGAATTATTGGTCCTTCACAATTGGGAACTATAGAAGAAAAAGTGAAGCACTTACTAACATTTTAGTTGCAAAGAAAGGAGGTGAATTTGTGTACTTTAAGCCTGAGCCCCTGGCTAACCATTAGCTGCTGACAGTGCTAATTTTAGCATCTGATTTGGGGCTTCTTATGGCATTTCTAATTGAAAATCTACAATTATATAATCATCTGCTTCACGTTTAATATGTGAGAGGGAAAATATTCTGTTCACATACTTGAAATATTTCAGAAGTCGACCGATACATTGGCCGGCCGATATTTGCATTTTTTTTCCTGTGTCGATATCAGCCGATAAGTGAATGTATTTGCAGATCCATTAGTGCATTCAGCAGCCATGTCTTGAGATGGCGTGTAGGGCCTACATTGCCTGGATCTGGACTTTGAAAGTCTGTCCCTTTCTAACTGTGAGCGGGAGGGAACAGCGCATGTGTCTGTTTCTGTGTCTAAAATCTCCCGTTTGATCTCCAGCTGGGGAGCCGTGTGTGTGTGTGTGTGTGTGTGTATTTTTTCCCATGGAGAATCATGTATCCACATAAAATAATTACCAATCACCATGCACACAGCATCTAATTTTACATAAAATAACGTTCATACACTGCAGCGGCGGTCAGTGTTTTCTCTCCCTCTTCTTCCCATTGAATTAAAGAAGCTGTTTTTTTCACTGTGACACGCGCTGCCATAAGAGTTGTGAGGCATGTTTTTTCTGTATACTTTTTATTCTGTGGTGAGAAGCGGATTATTAATATCATCCCCATAAATGATAATGATACTTTTTTTTTTTTTTTTGGCAAAAGAGCCACCTTAGAATTTTGTTGTTTCTGTCTGTGAATGACTTCGACTTCAATTTCCTTCATGTTTCGTGACATAAGTTACACATTTGTGACTTCTTGGCTTTTTTCCTCCATGTCAGTAGGTGAGTGATGCGTGTGTTTGTGTTGCAGTCGAAACCAGCTGGGCTCTCTGCCGTCATGCATCTGTGGCTTACCTCTGAGGGTCCTTAACGCCAGCAACAACAAGTTGGTGAGCCTGCCGGAGGCCATCGGGCAGCTGCACAGCCTCATGGAGCTGGTGAGACTGACTCTCTGTGTGTTACCGTCTAGCAAGGCAGGGTGCACAGCTCTCTGGACTGACCAAAACGCTGATTCCGTAGTTGTATTTCAACAAAATAATATCTTGAGGTCCACCTGATGTGAATTTGGCCCGGAGATTGTGTGAGACTGGAGATGCAACGGTTAGGCTTTTGTGGGCCGGTACCGATCTCTGTTTGTTTCTGACCTGCCAATTCAGATTTTAATCACTTCTGGTTGGACAATAGCACGTAAAAGGAGAATACATTTCCTGCAAGTTCCTCGATATTTATTAGTTTTAAATCTCACAGAAAATGGAGTAACAAGATTAGCCCCATTTATGCATCAAAGAACATGCCCCTTACCATGATCTGATTCTAATTAAACTAGAACAGGTGCATTAAGGTACATTTTGTTGGTTGAGACTGAAATTCTAGGTTTTGATGCATTAAGGGACAAATGCTAAATTTATATATTATATCTCCCTGTAGTAAAGTGAGCTATTAAAGCTGTTTCAACAGTTTTGACTTGGTGATCATCTTGAGTCTCTTCTTTACTCAGATCAACATGGAAATAAAACCTGTATTAAACTGCTTTTCACTATACAATCTGGTTCTAAGCATTCTGCTGAAAGTACGTCTTTTCGGTTGTGCTGTAGTTGGGAATCTAACCTTGAAGGACGAACGCTTGCATAAATAGCTGTTTTTGTGCACCGCAGGACATCAGCTGTAATGAGATCACGGCTCTCCCTCGTCACATCAGCAGACTCAAAGCTCTGCGTGAACTTAACGTGCGCCGCAATCTTCTCTGCGTCCTGCCAGAAGGTGAGTTTGGTCACCACGAAGCACATCTGTGCAACGTTATGCTTCGGGTCCTGTTTTTTTTTTTTTTTTTTTTTTTTTAAATGCAGCTATAATGCTAGAGGGGAAGGGCGCATTTTAAACCACGGAGTCCTGTGTATACTTTGCCACACCCATCGTAGGTTCCTAAAATATCCATAACCCTCAGCGTGGCCCTAGTTTTCCAAGGTCTCAGTCTGCTTGTTGACACGGGGAAGCACAACTCTCCCCAACTCATCTGAAGAGACTCAAGTCAGATATGTCAAAAGCATTCTGCTAGTCTGCTGTTTGGCTTTGACTGAAAATGCCTCACATGTCACACTTTATCCGGCAAGTCAGCAAACTGGAGCTGCAGACCCTCAGACAGGAGAAAATTGAAAATGACAGCTTATCCGTTTTATTTTACTAAACTGAAGAAATGGAAGTGTCCACACTGACATCATCCAGTGATATAAATGCCGCTTCGACGTCTCGGGTAGAATTTACCCTATCTGGACAAGAGAATTAGACGCATGGTTGTATTAAGGTAAACATCCTTCGGGGATGGTGCTGTGTCATTTTAAATAGAAACGAGGCTGTTGGCACACAGAGGAGAAGGAATAAATCTGATACTGAAGGTTTTTTTTTTTTACAGAGAAGTGGATTTTTTTCTTTTTTAAATTAGACGTTATGGAAATTAAGAAAGTTGCTGTCATCATTGATCCAACTGTCAATTAAGATTTTTCACATGAAGTGATCAGGCAAGCGGGGGGACACCATTTCTACAGAGATAACAAGAGCAGCAAAGAATCTCTTGTTAGCCTATGTGCTCTGTGTCCTCATTAATACTCAATGATTACATAAAGCATGCGCCCCATTCTAGACGTTTCTGTTTTTGTTATTTTGATGCACTTAAATGTTTCAGATCATTGATCAAAATTTGTTTTCCGACAAAGATAACCTCAGTAAATACAAATCATCAGACGACGATTAAAGGGGAAACCAGCACCCTCTGGCGCCTTTCAGAAAAGCTCTGTTTATGCTGACCAGTCATGTGACCCTTAGATCGCACACAGAGACACCTCATTTCACTAGTTATGTGACGTATGAAGGTGATTGGTTGCACCAGAGCTTTTGAGGGGTGTCATAACAAAGGGGGGTGAATACTTATATGCACATGCACAATTTCAATATTTTATTCTTTTTATGCTTTTTACAGCTGCTTCAACCAGTTAAAACCACAAAACCGACCTTCTGTTAATATACTACCAAAGCCACCAAGAAACCTTTCCTTTTAACCCAGTGATAAGAGCACTGATCTCACATGTTCAGAGTGACATATTGCAATTCTTGGTGCCTTTTGTTTCTCAGCTCAGTTTAGTCTGCACTAAGTTTTTTACCCTCGAAGAATATTTTATTGTAACAATTAGAAACCATAGGAAAGTCCCAAAAATGAAGGTATCATTAAGGTTTGTACCGAGTGCTGAAACTCAGGGACTTGTTGTTCTTGTCCGTGTAACGTGGTTGTGGCTCCTTCACAAACAGACTGAAGGAGACGGAGAGAAGCGTGCTGATAGTCGATCAGAATGATGAATGACTCCAGGCTGTTTGCCGGATGATTCATTCCCCGCGTCTCTACGGTTTGGATTTACCGTTCTGGTTTCCAAACTGGGCACTCGATCGCCCCTCTGTGTTACGACTCTCCCCTACACAGATCGGTGAGCTTCAAACACCTTCAGCAGCCTAATCTTAGAGCCAAGCTCGTACGTCAGACTGGACGCCGGCCCCCTGACTCTGGTGGAAGTTGTTCTCGATTTAATGTCTGCGGAGTCTCCGAGATAAGACCACCAGCACTGTTATGATCCCAGCCGAGCTCTGGGCAGAAAAAAAAAACAAAAGCACAGTGTTAGGGAGTGAAACTCCAAAATGAAGATCAAACAGCCGAGGCGATGGGAAGATCCTCCTCGAGGCTGTAATCCTTATCCTGACACTGAGATGTTTTGATAAGTGGCACCAATCTTGGAGGCAGCTCAGGGCGAAGTGCGTGGATCTCCATGGAACCGTCTCCACGGCTGTCATTACTGACAGTAACCATTACAGTTTCGCTCCCCGTGTTTGACTACATGATTGTTTATACTGTATTTCATCATTTAGTGGATATTTTACCCCCTTACCGGGAGGGTTGTGTCTGCTGTCTCTGCTCCCTCCACCATGGCTGCTTGGCTGACATTATTACCACCTGCATGTGGTTGTAATAAACAGAGCCTGTCAGCAGGAGTCTGTAATGATCTGCTCTGCAGCTTTACATCATGTTGCACGATGCAGCGTATGTTTCCCTCGCTTGGTTTCTGTGGTCAAACCGTCACACCAAGCTGAGGACGTTGCATACATTTATACTCCCCCACATATTTTTAAGGATTTAGGATTTCAAACAAACGAAAAGAAAATGTTCCTTCAACACACTCCTGAATAGTGTTGAATATGATTATAGTAGTTTTTTTATGCCCAAATGAGCAATGGACAATTGAAAATGTAACATCTAATAGTGGTCTTTGAGACTCTTATTTTGAAGGAAGAAAGGAAGTAGTTCCTGCGTTTCCCTGCTGTGTGGTCGTTTTGACCAATAAAGTTAGGCTGACTGTCAACACCTGCTTACAAAAGGATTGAGAACCCCTCCACTGCTTTATAAATGGTTTATCTGGCAGCTTTTTGGATACTCAGCAGAAAGAATGCAGTGTTGGCGGTTGGACGTGAAAGAAACTACTGTTTAACCATCCGACACTGACTGTGTTAAAGTTGGGGTCTGCTTTGTAGATTGACATCCGTGCTAAATCAAAAAGCTATCCCACCGTTTTTTTAATGAGTCAATCTGGACTCCATTCATGCTATAATTTAATAGATGAATACCTTAGACTGATCTAACCTGAAGTGGACAATTCTGCTCTGCGTTCTTTAAAACGCAGCTTGAGATTCATGAAGCCTTCATTCTTTCTCTGGAAACAATAATGGACCATTTCCTATTCCTTTTTAAGATTGGAAATTAAAATTTTAGGACCACATTTGAATTAGGTTAGCAGAAAAGACACAATATATGAATGAGTCAAACCTGAACTGAGCTATTCTGCTCTGATTAGATACTTTTTTTTATGAATTTTGTTTTCTGTTTGGGAAAATGACTAAAGGTAGGATTCTTCGGTTTTCCAAAAGTGTTGCTAAAATCTAGTCTTGTTTCCATCAACCCAATATCGCCTTTCTTCTCACCTTGAAACATACCTAGAAAATAGACTATGGAGAGGTTCACATACCTCCACCCTTTCCTCAATATCCAATTTTTTGGAAGGAGAAAGTCAGAATTTTAAAAATATCACAAACTGGGCAACTATCACGAGAGTTTTCTATTAAAAACTCGCAGTTCTGGCTTTACTAGCCAGTATCAAGGTTTTTCTTTGAAACTGGACCACCTGACTGAAATTGTCCAGATACAGATTTTTTTCTAACACTCAAAAAAGTTTTAAGGGAAATGGAAAAGAAGGGATACAATAGTATCACAATAGAAACAATAGTATCTCATTTTATGCGTATGCATTTATTTTGTTTATTGGACTCCTAACAAAGTGAATTTGTCTGTGGAATTTGTGCTGAAAAAAGTTTGATTTTTGGTGCATTTATTTAAGAGGATAAATAAATATGGGAGTTTTCAGTATTTAAACTGTTTGTTAGAGTCAGTCAATGGAAAAGTGGTTAATTAACTGGGGCATATCACTTTTTTCTTCTAGGACATAAAGTCTTGAGAAAAAAAAGCATGTGGTAAATGCTACTTACATGCCTGTTTCATGGATCCCTTTAACTCAGGCCACAGAACAGGGATGGGTCACGAGGAGAAAGCTATACTAGGTCATGTTGAGTGGTTGACATTAGAGGTATATTTCTGGGCCGTGTAGATCATTATTATAATACTTTGCAAAACTATTAACACACCTTTATCAACCCACTATTTTCAATGGATTTCATCTTTTCAAAATTTAAACATTATGCACAATTAATAGAAGGTTTTCTAGGTGTATTCAGTTTAATGAGCAGTTGCCTAAAAACTGCATATTATGTGAGGAAAAAGTCCCCCAGGAACTTTTACAGGAGCAATTGGTGTGTTTGAGTTGTACTTCTAAGACAGGTCTAATGGTCTCTGAATGTAAAACAAATTATTCTGATGTTGTTTTAGAAGCTATGATGGTTTCAGATTTTCTCTGGTGAACAAACAGGATTGTTTCCACCCATCATTTGCTTAACTTTTTGGGGTGCTCTCTGTTTGTGAGCGATATTGACTTTTCCATGAAACCATAACCGAAGACCTGTTAGGTCCCAAAGTGTTCTTTGACTTCAACATTTCTGTCTGTGTTTGTGTCTCCTTGCAGACCTGGCCGACCTTCCTCTGGTGAAGTTTGACTTCTCGTGTAACAAGGTGTCCACCATTCCGGTGTGTTACAGAAAAATGAGGCACCTCCAGTCGCTGCAGTTGGAGAACAACCCACTGCAGAGCCCACCTGCACAGGTACACGCACAGATCGTTGCAACAGGGCTTTACAGTTCTTTTTTCCTGGCAGCTTAGGTAAACAGGACGTTGGGTCTGTTTGCTTTGTGGTATCTGTGGCAGATTGGATCTAGAAGAAAGGAAATTAGATATTGCTTTTGCACAATTTGATTTATTGGCCTAGTGGCACCACCAGATTGTGTCTGATAAAGGCAGCAAATTTGGACTGTCTTTATAGGCAGGGAGTCGAATTCAGTTCAGTTGAAATATATTGTGCCAGTTCACAAATAATGGACCTAAACAATAAGTCTGATTCATATACAGTCAACTCAAAGTCATACATTACAGTTCCTAGTTATAAATCAATGTAGTCAATTCATTTTATTATGCCAGTAGGCTAAAAGTTTGCATAATGGCATGCATGGAAAATGGAAATATGAGGATACATGGCTTGCCAAAGAAAGCTATGCTAAGAGGCTGTCAAAGGACCCAAAAAATGTTACATTCTGCTAGGTCCGAAGTCTGCTTTTGAAATTGAAAGCTGTTCGGTCATTTCTTTATTTTACTGCCAAACATATGCATACAAGTTTCTAACGTGAATGAATGAAGTTGTCCCAATGTGTGATGGATGCTCCTTAGTTGTTAGTATTTGTTTACTGCTGCAGAAACGAACAGACTACAGTTAACCCACCTAGGTGTGTGCAAATGATAAGTGTATGGTTAAACAGCACCGCACGTTGCATTGGGATGTTGTATAGTTGACAACTGTCATACAAGCGCCTTGAACTCTTGAGTAAAAGCGCATCTTCCCTTACGTAAAAAAGTCCTTAGGGTTTTTCCCTAGTGTTACTGCTGTATACCTTGGTATTACTGCAGTAAATGCAATATTTAAACACAAAAAACTGCATTAATGAAAGATACTACTGTATTGCTGCGTTGTACTGGGCATTGCCATATTCTGGACACTAAAATTTTGCAGTACTGCAGAGAAACTGCAGTTTTCTGCAGTTTGTTTTTCATAAGGGTGTCAAATTCTATATTAAATCTGGCTTGCAGATTTATTTCTCATAACAGCTAATATTGACACAGCTCCCTTGGCTCACTGCAATGTTTGGCTTAGAATAAAATGGCTTATAAATAAGAGGTTTAGCCTACAAGTATCAGAGGTATAGTGGACGGTTTTTCACGATTCTAGTCCATCATTCCATACCATTACGACGTGTAGACTTGAGAGATTTTTCTTGTCAAATGTTTATTTATTTACCACTAGATGGCCTTAATTACCATTTGAAGCCTTTATGAGGCTTCAAGAAATGAACAGTTTTGCAACACATTTTCTGAGGAACTTCAAGACTTCAGCAAAGCCTCATCCCGTCATCACTATTCAGTGGTAACAGGTGGTAAATGCCACTGTGAGTGGTCCTTGAATTTGAGGAACTTGGTCCTGGAGAGTCATTGGCAGCTCCTTTAATTTGATCTAAACCAAGGTGTGGGAACTCTGCTTAGATAAGAAAGGAAGATTAGACATTGGTCTGTAATTTCTTAGGTTGGGAAAAGGTTTCTTATGTAAAGGTTTAATTACAGCTACCTTAAAAGCTTGTGGGCCTTCCTGAAATAATTCAGTGTTAGGAAGGGCACCCTGAATAAAGGAGCAGCTGATAAGGGTGATTAATTATACCTAATATAATAATATCTAGGTAACCAAAGGGACCACTTCCCTAAATACTTTAGTTGGGGTTGGATCTGACACACAGGTTGAAGGTTTAAAATAAGGGAATATTTTGCCTTTCACCTCATTCTGATCAAAATCTCTGTTCTCCCTTTCTTCAGATCTGCATCAAGGGTAAAGTCCACATATTCAAGTATCTGAGCATCGAGGCGTGTCGCAGTGAGAAGATGCCCGACTCGTTGTACCTCCCCGTCATGGAGCGACTCAGTTTTACACGTCCTTCCACTGGCAGGTAAATTGTGATGGGATTGTTTTGCGGTATCACCCAGTTGGAAGGTGGTTTTTATCTTGTCCTGCTGTTTGGATCTATAGTCTTTCCTCCTAATTTCTATTGTTAGCAAACCACCAGGCCAAAAAAAACAATAAATTAATTGATGTCTTACTGAGCCATGAATAGTTGTACATGCAGAGAAATAAAATTTAATAAAACAGTATTTGTACATAATGAAAATATTTCAACAGCAGAAAAATATAGCATTTTCCAGACAGGAAGTTAGCAGTGATTTTGGGCAAGACCCCTGAAATTTTCTTAGCTGATACACTCTTAAAACATTAACATCAAATATCCTTGACAGGACTATCCATCTGTTGGGAAGCCTGCTCACTACTTATTACTCCCACTGATTACATTATTGCAATGGTTTCATCAGGCAGAGAAACCCTTTATTTCTTTGATTACATAAATATTTCCAAAATGGTTGATATCTATAACTTTGATACAGTACATCTGTGTCAGTCTGTTTATTAAACGCCATAATTGTCTCACATTGTCACACAAAGACCTTGTTGGTAAAAGAACACGAGAAGCGCCAATATTACATTTATGCCCATTCTTCTGGTTTTGTAAATATCTGGCTTGCTAATTTCAATTTCCTTAGGAACTATGTTGAGCAACAGGCAAAATTGCCGGTTTGCAGCAAACCAGAACTGGATCAAGACTGTAACCCTCCCGTAGTCAGTGTGAACCCCGGGCAACTGTAA
Source organism: Fundulus diaphanus (assembly GCA_037039145.1). NCBI lineage: Eukaryota > Metazoa > Chordata > Actinopteri > Cyprinodontiformes > Fundulidae > Fundulus > Fundulus diaphanus. Next base: position 14,892,070 of record CM073132.1, read on the forward strand.
ACAGGAGTCTCTGTGTGTATTTCCTGGAAAAAGGTTAGACCCTAAACTTTAGTGAGATTTAAAAAAAACTGACATTTCCAAAAGCAGCTCATTTCATGGCAAATGGAAGTGGAAAGCTCAGACGATAAAACAGAGTGATATTGTCATAGTGCATTCAGCCTTCCTGTTATCTGCTCAGGTCTCATTCCCTGTTTAAGTGAAGTCGAAACCTGAATGAACAGTCAACAATTCTCTATTGATAAACATGTTGAGAGTGACAGTAGGCATACTGTTTCTTTTGTAAAAACTTCTTTCACCATTTGGTCTTCCAATGACTCTGTTATTTATGCTACATATAGCTAACTTTAAGTCTGCACTTAAAACGTCAACACCAACAACTCTTGTGGTTAGCGCAGTGCATGGTTAGCATGAGCGCATGCGTATGGTGTGCTCACTGATCAGATAAAGGTCTGAGTTTTCCTTGGAACTCAGCAGGTTTTTTTCTCAAGTGTTTCATACAAAACTTAATCTCAGACAGTGGTTCAAAAAATGTTGACACATTGGCCAAGACGTCCTCTAAGGACACTTCCTATCTGGCTTGCAGGCAAATGGTTGTTTTTAGTTTTGTAAAGAACCAGATAAGCAAGCATGCTAATCCTAAAGTAATGCAAACTAAAATTTTACATATTGTCCAAGCAGAAAATCAGTTGATTTTCTGGGTGTGGCTAACCTTATGATATGAAAAAAATGTAATGTGTCCCTTCACTTATGGCGGTTTCCATAGTTTTTTAAAGAAAAAACCTGTCTATTGGATCAGAATAGCTTTCTGTGATTTAAACTTTCTCAGCTTCCCAGTTTGTAGCCAAACTCAAAATGAGTCATCTGATACTGATTTGTCCTGCAGCTCCCTGCTGGCCCTAACAATCTGTCTGCTGACCTACAGGTTCAGCAAGAAGGAAAGCCAAAAACCCGTTGTCTAAGATGTTAGTTGTGTGATTAATGGTTAAATAAACTGGGAAAGTGGAATAGATGTGAAATAAGGGGAGAAGGCTAAAAAGCTAAAATTCTACATAGTAAACCTGCTGAACTATGGAAAAATAGGATAGTCAGGGGAACAGGAAAAATGTAGGAACATGAATATGGGAACAATGGAGATTTGGATGAATGTTCTAACTGTAGAAACATTTTGAAAGTCCTGCATTTGTACTTTTTTTCCCTTTTTACCATTGTTCTACTGCCTAATTCAGAAAAAACTCCTAGATCCACACATAAGTTGCAGGTGTCTCAACTGCAAATTGGCTAAAAGAAGACTGATCTGGAACCTGTGCAATTAATTTGCCTTTCTACCCCAGCAGGACAGCAATCGATCAAGACAAACTATCTCAGCACTTCATTAGCCAATAACGACACATGCGATTTATTGATTTAAAGAAACAGTCTGGAAACAGCCTTTTTTTTAAATGCCAATTGGTTACATGTTCTCTGCTTGCGTTGCTTTTGTTCATTAAAAAGGACCCCATTGAACTAAGGGCCCCAGGACAGGTGCCCCTATTGCAAAGCAGGGCTAGGAAGCAATACTATAATGAAACAAGTAAGAATGTGTAATGGAAGGTCAGAAATGAATGAAGGGAAACCCAAAACTAAGTAGAGGGCAGTGTTCAGTAGGGAGTACAAGAGACAGGAGTGCTTAAGAGATGAAAAACGTGTCTCGGTTTTCTCGCCTGTCAGCTGAAAGTGAGCCCAGCTCTGAGGATGGGAAAGCGTCCATCCCCATGAAACACTTGGGTAGAAAGAAAATGTTTCTATTCTTGTACAGAAAGTGCGGTCGTGCTCAACAGACCAGAAGCATTCTTAAAAAGCTCTCTTTCACTTCTTGTTATCTGCCATGTTTTCCATTACCCTGTCTTTTTTTTTTTTTTTTTAGATTAGAGTTCAAAAGGCTTGGTAGTTACAGGTACATTCTGCTGCTGAAGATAGAAAAAAGATGAGAATGAGGGACTGACCCAGGACCAGAGTACATTTAGTTCTAACATATAGCACCTCTCAGGCCTTGTATGTACAGGAAAAGGAGAATCGAACTATACACTCCGAACCCCGGGAGGACAGTTTACTGTTACCACATATAGTGTATTTTCATCTATTTGTGCTATCTGTTTTACTCCAAAACATTAAAAATATTAGTTCAGTATGTTAACTAATTGAAAGTTACTGGGCTCTGATTCCAGAACAAATCAAAGCAACTCTTTTTCAGAATATAAAATCACCACGGTACCCCTATGAGCCTGCTTGATCATGTTGTCCAATGAATTTGATGAATTTCAGACTAGAGGAATGGTGGTCAAACCTTGGCTCCTTGGGCTCGGCATGAAATAACATCAGAAAACCCACTCCATGTGGGCACACCACCTGCAGGGAGGAACACAGAGGTGTGGGTTCCAGGCTGGGTTGGAGGCCCGGGCATTCTAAAGGCCAAGACACACCACTTGCGTCCGACTCTTCACCCCAACTAACTGCATAGAGGGTCCATCTACAGACCACCGAACTCGTGAAATGGAGTATTCACCTGAGAGTAGGCACCGGAAATTCAGCCAGCAAAAACAGGCCAGTCAGTAAACGTTAAGCTGCAGTTGCTGCGTGAATAAGCTCAAAGAAGATCACCGTTTCCCTTTCTTATGTTTGAGAGCTTCTCTCTCTGTTCAGTATCTATTAATATACTCTGCATCAGCTGCGGCTGTAGTGTTTTTGTTTAAGTATGGCGGGTCTGATTCTAGTTCTGGAGCCGCTGTTGTTATGCAAAATGTGACTCCACCCATTAGGCAATCAGGGACAGACAACCTTCTGTGGTAATGTCTTCAAGTCGACTTGCGGTGCTTGGAACCACAACGACGCCGGTACCAGAAATTATAGCAGTTTTAACTATTATCTGCTATGGACACCTAGCACTTGCTTTTGGATCTGCTTTGCTGCTTCAAAGTTTGTAAGGAATCGAGGCTACATTTAATAAGCTCTGATTGAAAATGTAAAAAACGTTGACTGTTCAAAGTAAAACTCGAGCTTTAACAAGACAGTTTTAGATTACTGAAACCATGATTCTGTCTGTGAAGACACCGCAAGGAAGCATTTTCAACGCTTAAATCAACTATGCAAACCGGGACTTCAGTGGTGACATTGATTCCAGATTCTTAAAAACACCGTTTTTTATTTGTGAAACCTTTATTTCATTTGTATAAAAAACAAAATATTACTAAAATCTCATCTCTCTTGAAGCCAATATCCCATATCATTTTATCTTGTGAGCTTGATGTATTGTTACTATCCAGAAAAAAATGCAAAGGACCAGTCAAATGTTTGTCATGTTATTTCATAAGCTCTGTGGAAAAAATCCTGAACGAGAGAGAGGAGGATAAGAGAGAGGGAGAGCTAGTGTCTCCCTCTGCTCCAGTGTGTCACTCTCACGCAGTTGCACACACTGTGTGTGTGTGTCAGGTGTGTAACTTGTGTATTTGTCTGCAGCGTGGAGGACATGGAGCAGCAGAAGAAGCAGGACAGCGACTCAGGAGTCGGCAGCGACAACGGAGACAAGAGGCTGTCTGCGACCGAGGTATTTAGTGTGCTTGTGTGACATCGTCTCTGCCGGTGGTCTCTGTGATTCTGTTCTAACATGTCTGGACTTTTGCTTTAATCGGTCTGTGCCCGCTGTTCATGCTGGGATCTTTGATAGGCTGAGAATTTCATCTGATGCGTCCTCTTTTTCTATTTCGCACCTCTGCTTGCTCTCTAGTTGAAAGACATTGCCTCAGTTTTAGGTCGGGTGATTGCCCAGCATCGTAGTGTGTACATTTAAATTCAGAAATTGTTTGTAGCTTCAGGGTGTTATAATAGCCTGGAAAGACGTTTAAATACCGAGCTGTTGCAATTGTTATTTAATAAAATACCTGATGTTTGATAATGCCAGGGTCTCTTTTTTCCATTTAGAAATCCGATTTTACAGAGAAAGTGAATTAAAAAAAAGGCATAAAAAAGAGACGATTTAATGTTGTAATACATGACATCTGTATTGCTGTTTTTTGTTTTTTTCCTGCAGCCTTCAGACGAAGACAGCCTGAGTCTCAATGTGCCGATGAGCAACATTACAGAGGAGGAGGGAATCAGCAAAGACGACTCCAGCGAACACATCAGCTCCCTGACGGGTAGGAAGCACAGCAGCAATGGTAGAAAGTTCTAAATCAACATATAAATTTAACGGTTGCATAAGTGTGTCCACCCTTACATTTCAACATTAATTTTTTTCTAGTGCTCACACCAACCATTAATGAAAGGGGGTGTTAATTAACCTGGGATAAAGTTCTGCTTTCCAAGTAAGAGTTTTCTGACAATATTCTGATGCTGATGCATCCTGTAGAGCACGTGTCAAACTCAAGGCCCGCGGGCCGAATCCGGCCCGTCAAGGCAAGTTATCCGGCCCAGCAGAGCCAAAAAAGGCATATCGTGTCATAAAGTAGAGACGTATATCCTTTCAAATTGTATGAAGTGACTAAAACTGTGCCTCCTGTAGTGTTGATTTTGATTTATTTTTTTAAACTGTGTAGTAACAGTATTTTGCCACTAGATGTGTCAGGTTTCCCACAACAAATTAAAACAACCCAGAAATGTCCAAAAAGAGAAAAATTGATGTAGAATGATGAGTTTAAAGTGTTTTTTGCTGTTAAAATGTATAAACTGGGCCTAAGGGTGGTACTTTTATGTTACTTTGCATTTTTTATATTTTTATGTGAACTGAACTGAAATTATGAAATCAAAAGTATCATCTAGGCAAGTGCAAGCGGCCCTTTTAATGACTTCATGATGCCAAAGTGGCCCAATATAGGAATGAGTTTGACACCCCTGCTGTAGAGGAATCAGTCGGCAGAGTGGTACAAAAACATTTCACTGCAACTTTAGACACTTTGGATTGTTTTAGTAAAGACCGTCACCAATAATTGGAGAATATATAAGATGACAGAGACGTTTTAAAAATTTTGAATTTTTCCAAAAGATGGAACTGAAACTTGTCAGGCGGGCTGACAGTAGCACCAAAAGAGCTTCAGCAATTTTCAATGAGTACTGGTTGTGTGCTACCTGTGACAACAATCTCCTGTATTCTCCATAAGTCTGGACCAAGTATCAGGGTTGCAAGACGGAATTCTTTATGTCAAAAGATGACATCTCGATCTAGCTCAGTAAGCTTGTCGTCTTTGAGACGGTCTCAAAGATGACATCTAAAATCTCCCAGGATCATGTGGGAGGTTGGTCTGGCAATCCAGCACAAATACAACACCTGTGATTGCCAAATGAACAGCATGCCTAGGATGAAAGGTGTTTGTGGCCGCATTATGCTCTGAAGTTACTTTTCTTTGAATGAAATGCTGTTTTTTGTCAGGGTGGATGAAGTAATGAAGATTCCAGATATCATTTTTGGTCCCAGACCTTCAGGGCTGCTGGAAAACTGAAGACGAAGAGAGATTTAATTTATTAGCAGCACAGTGGGTCCAAAGTCGAAGGTCAAGTCTACCAAATGATGACTTTATGTGCTTTTAGATGACTGGCTAGGCCAGCCCCCCCCCCCCCCCCCCAAAAAAAAAAAATAATAACTAAATATAAATAGCCTAAATATAATGACTGGTTTTGTCATCCTTGGCAGAAACCTTTTCCATCGAGTGTTTTTATAACTGGCAATAAGTCATTTAAATCACTGTGAAGGAATTCTGGCTTGCTCTTTTTTTTTGCAAAGTTTTATTCATTCAGATACTTTGGTGGGTTTTTGAGCATGATGACCCTGTTTAAGGTCATATCACAGCATCCAAATTAGATTTAAGTCCATACTTTGACTAGGTCATCCCAATGACTTTGTTAAGCCATTCATAGGTGGGCTTGCTGTTGTACTTTAATCAGTAACTCACTGCATATCCTCAAGTGATCCGTTTCTCACCCTGGCTGGCCTCACCAGGTGCCCAGCTGATAGAATAGGTGTGATTTGCTCACGTTACGTGGAAAGGTCTTTCATGATGTGGAGCTCGGCATCGAGATCTGGGCTGGGAGCTGTAATCGAGAACAGCAGCAGTTCCCAGGACACTCGGTTTAAATAGACTTCAATCAGCCTTAATGAGGTTAAGCTGATGGAGTGTCACATTTCCTCAGCTGACGTGAGTAAGAAGTGGGCTTCTTTGGTCAGTGTCTATATTCTAACAGTTTGCTAACAGTGCTTTGCAGAATAAAGGCACTTATTAGCTTAACTGAAGTTTCAATCTATAAACATCAGTTACAGATGTTGGTATTTTATTCCTGCTTTTTTGTTGTTGCTATAATGCCTTCCGAAAGTAGTTACCTTTTATACTTTTTCTAAATTCTTGGATGTTATAGCCACAATCCTCAGTAAATCTTTTTCGAGAACATGTGATAGACCAAAATATTCCATATTTTTGAAGGGGAAGCGAAATGATTTATGATTTTCAAAAAGTCTTACTTGAAAATCTGAGAACTTTATTAATGTGTATTAAATAAGATGCAGTGCAGCTCTGCTCAATCCATCATCTGTACATGGAAAGTACATGGCACAACTACAAACCTACCAAGATGGAGTCATCCGCTAACCTGACAGGGTTCGCCAAGAAGACCTTTATTCAGGCAAGCAGCAACAAGGTCCTTGGTAACTCTGGAGGAGCTGCAGAGATCCACCCTGAACTCATCTAACCTGACTCTCGCCAGATGGATTTCGTTCCGCAGAGCTCCACACATCCATCTGGGATTGCTCCATTGGACATATATTTCAGAAGCAGGGGCCTTAACAAAAATCCTTGCGATTTTTTCCAATCCAATACTGATAACTGGGCTAAGCGTATTGGCCGTCACCGATCCAATACTACTGTTGAATGAATAAACCGTATTCCTTGCCATGTGAGTGAAGTTATCAGGCTTGAAATAAACATTGTTAAAAACAGTTCTGCATGTTCTTTAGCATGGCGGTTTTAGAGGTGCTTATTTAAATTTGTGGTGTTGAATTTACCAACCTTATATCCCTCTCACAACTTGTGCATTGCAGATGCTGCATGTTGCAGTCGGACTTGTTGGCTTATCTTGTTTGAAATGTTTCCAAATAGCAAACATGGAATAGAAGTGACTAGATCGGCGTAACTCTATTGCTGTGTATGATATTAGTAAAAAATAAATGACTGGATCGGAATGCTGGATCGGCATCAATCATCCAATATCCGATCCAGCTAATTAGTGAATGTAGGAGCTCATATCCGATCCGGGTATCGGTATCGGTGCATAATACGATTGGATAAACCACTTTTCTGTCGTCTTTACTGACGTGCTACTTCAACCACTCACTTCCAAACCAACATCGAAACCCTTGTTTCCACTAACAAAAGCCTTCAAAGCCGTTCGCTCCGTTTAAAGAATTAATATTTGGTAGATTGAACAACAATGATGAAATAGCAGCATCAGTGTTACCAAGTAACCAGATTTCTCTAATGAAAACCCGGAACGTCTCTGATTTTACTAAGTGGGCGGGCGCAGAGTCTCTGTTGGGAGGTTAGTTTGTTTTGCCCGATCTGCTACGCCGATGGGGCGGGGAAGGCGCGTTTGGCTCAGCTCTTCTACTTCGTTGGGACAGCAGCAGGACAGGATAGATACCCTTTGCTGTGTTAAACATTTTTACTCCATCATGATACAGTGAAATCGGGGACATTTTCAGGGACAGGTCATCCAAAACGTGGACTTAGGATTGCCTGGTCACCGCTTGCTTGCTCGCTGCGAGCCGCCATTGTTATCTGAATCCAAGCAGTCGCTTTTCTGTGACACGTCACATCTACGAAAATCCCGCCCAGCAATCCTGATTGGCTCGTCCATTTTATGTGGTATTGAAGTTCCTCCCAATGGCAGCGTGTCCAGATGGATGTGTGGAGCCGTGTGAATCTCAGCGGAACTACATCCATTTGGTGAGTCAGGTTAACACACCATCCTCGTGTCGAAATGTGCTGATGGTGGCGGCATGATGCTATGGAGAAACTCATCCGATAGGGAAGTTGATGGGATGATGGATGGAGCTAAATCCAGGACAAGCCTGGAGTAAAAACCTGTTAGAGGCTGAAAAAGACTTGAAACTGTGGCAGAGGTTTCACTCCAGCAGGCCAATAACTCTACGCATACAACCAGACCTACAGTGAGATGGCTTCAAGCAACACCTATTTATGTGTTAGAAGGGCCCAGTCAAAGTCCAGACCTAAACCAATTTGAGAATCTGTAACAAGACTTGAAAGTTGTTGTTCAGTCACAAGTATTGAATTAAGGCGGAGCTGAAAACAAGCGATTACCAAAGTTTCATGATTTTTTTTTTTTTTTATAAAGCAGTTTCAAAGTCAGGTATCATTTTCCTTCCATTTAACAAAGCACTACTGCATGTTGGTATCTTACTTTGGGTCCAAATAAAATACACTGAATCTTGTGGTTGTCAAGGCGCACATTGTGAAATGCTTTAAGGCGAATGAATAGTTTTGCTCAACTCTGTATAGCCCTGTGGTCTGAACAGATATCAGTGTTTCTGATTAGTCAAACCCTTCTTTGTATGTCTCACTCAGTAAAGTGTTCGATCGCTTCTAAGCTCAACAAAAACCTCAGAAAATCTCACAAACCTTATATAAAACCTGAGCCCGTTTGTTCAGAACTTGACAGATTTCATTTATTTCATTGCAGCCGACCCAACCTCCGACTCGGTGCGTCTGATAGAGGAGAGCCCTACGGAAGCCCTGAATGACCCGTTGAGCTACAGAGACTCGGCTCTCAGCACTCACTTCATCAGCTACATCAAGGCAAGGCTTCCCCCCATAGAACGGCTCGTTCTCACTCCGTTTTCTCTCCATGGTTGTTTGAGCACGATGCGGTAAATGGCCGCGCTCCATCAGTAACGTTCCTCTCTGATGGAAGTTATGTAAAGCTGCCATGTTGACTGAACTGTTTTGCTTCAGAAGATGCTGCTCCCTCTACATTGGTTGGCAGCCCTGATAAAGATGTGTAGTCTTAAAATAAGATGTTTTATTGCAGTAGCATGGCATCCCACTGAAAAATGATGAAAGATCAAACCTTTTTAATTTAAGTACATTTATTCAGTGGGAAAATTAATCCATGTCAACAAATAACTGGGCCAATTGTTGGCACCTCTAACAATCCAGTTTAAATAAAGGTAACTGAATCTCTTTTTAATGTATATTTAAGTTTTTAAGCTGATCAGTGTGTCAATAATGGTTTAATTAGTAACCAAAGACTTCCTGTTTTCCTGTGATATAAATATGATGTGAAACAAAGGCCAATAATAAGCTATTCTTCAAAATGGGAAAGACAAGAGAATGTATTTTTCAGGTAAAGCAGGTGTTGCTCTTCTTTAAGTCAGGAAAAGGCTACAAGAAAATAAAATCGTCCAAATGTACAGTGAGTGGAACAGTCAAAACGTTAAAATGAGGGGAGTTGTTATAGGAGGTTCATCGGTGAAGAGAATGGAAGGGATCTCCAGAGCTCACTGTTGAGATGGTGCTGCTTACAATAATATCAGCATTTCTTTAAGGCTTTAAACACATCTTTACCAGGGGTGCCAATACATTTATAGGCGCTGTAAGTTATACCCTCGAGTGCTTTTGACGTTTAGGTAAAAATCTTTTCCTGGGTTAAAGGTTTTAGAATGCATGTAATCCATGTGTTTTCATCCTCCCATTGAGATTCACATGACGGCAAGGACAGTCCTGTTTTCAACTCTTAATTAGAACCAGCAGCTTCTGATAAATGGCATCCTTTAGTTGATCATTTTTAAGCACCACTGCTCAGACTTTCTTTTTACGAATGCACCCCTTGCTGGAGCCGTTTCTGACTTGGTTTTATGTTCAGACTTTGGACTGAGACTTTCTGACCCGTTATGTTATTGTGGAAACTCAGCTGTGGCCAAAACAGGATTTAATAGAAAACAAAGATATTTAGGCAAATTTGTGGAATTAAATCACAAGAACGGGCCAACATTTTTAATTGGGTATTAAAACAAAGCTTCCATTATTAAGAACCTCCCTACAGTATGCAGAATTAAATAGTTATAGCTGGTTAAAGACAGCATACATGAGTTCATATCTTCTCATTGCATTGGCTTATTGATTTATTTTTTGTGTTTTATTTCTATATTTCATCATCTTTGTATAAATGTTAATAAAACTCCTCACAGTTGTCCTAATCCTTGTTATAAATGGCTATAAAGAAAAGAAGAAATTTATCACAAAGAGCTTATTGTAGGGGTGAGATGCTGCTGACGTCTCTGAATCCTGGCCAATGGCTGATGGAGGCTGCGTGTCATGTGGCAGGTGCAGCTGGTGCTGATGTGTGTGTGTGTGTGTGTGTGTGTGTGTGTGTGTGTGTGTGTGTGTGTGTGTGTGTAGGGTCGAACGGCAGCAGACTTCGAAGAGCTCCTCAGGATAGAGGAAGATCCACACTGGCAAACAGACCAAACGTAAGTTCCTTGTTGGACCTTCTCCTGTTTTAATCATTCTGTTCCAGAAAACTTGAGGAGGACGTTGTCCTTTTAGTCATCTAGAGGTAGTTGTGAAAAAAAGTTTTGATATCACTCAGCAAATGTTTATTTCATTTGCAATGTTTTTGGTACCTTTGGACCATTCATAGAACATTTTTATATAAAACTCAGTATAACAGCTTAAGGAAAATTAACTGTAATCAATTTTAGTTTTTTTTCTCTTATAGAAACGAGTGAAATGAAATGTTAGAACTCAGAATTGCCCTCTTTTGTTGGAAAACTACATATTAGAGATGCAGTGATCAGGGATTTTTCAGCTATTTTCTTAACTCCGGTGTTGTTGTATAGCTCTGACTTGCCAATACCAAGTTTACTGATTCAAGCTTTTTTAAAAAGTAGAATTGAAGACTGTTTAAAATAGATTTTCTATCCTTCTATCTAAGCTGGCAGCCGTTCCTAGTAAACTGCAGAAAATGTTCTCCCTGTCAAGCATATATATTTCAAACACCTTTTTTTTCCTGCCCTGTACTGGATATGTGGTGACTGTAACGTGCTCTTTAGTTCTTAACATGATTGCAATATGTATATAAACAAGTTTCAAACTCACTTCTTATACAATTTTTATGGGCGCGCCCCTTTTGTATTTTGTTTCCAGGTCAAAGGTCACAGGTGGCACAGAGCTCCACGTTGACATGATTAATCAGCTACAGGAGGCCGTGGAGCTGCTGCAGAATCCCAGCAGGTATGAATACAGGAGCAATACAACACAGCATTACTCTGCTGTGTAGTAGCATGTGGCATGCTGTGAGATTTAACACGATCACAGAATCAAGAACCTAAACACACTGAGATTGCAGTGCAGTTAGATTTAAAATTGAATGCTTTTTTACCTTAAAGGTACCCAAAGCTGGACTGCTCCATAGAGTTGAAAAGAAAACAGTCTCCTGATAGAAATGTATCATATCTGTGATTATGTAAACAGCAGCAGTTACAGTAAAATAGATTCAAATCAAAATGATTTAACCTTATGTTTCAGAGTGAGCTCAGAGCAGGAGGATCTGTCTGATGTCCGGCTGTACCCTGTAGAGATGGTCACAGTGGAAGAGTCATTCAAGTAAGTTTCCATGTGTCTGCACTGTGAAGAGACATCAGTCTCAGTAAGCTGGAAGTTAGATTTGAAATATTTAGAAAAGGTTAATCACTGTTTTTTTCTTTGTCTGTTAAATATGTAAACAATTTGTCTTCCCTGAAAAAGCTTTTATGTTATCCAGTAGCAGTGAAAATATGATGAATTTACACACACCACTACGGTACCAATCAAAACGATGCTATTTGATGGCTTTGAACACTTTGGATGTTTGTCACACCAGTCTCTACCAATACTGCCACACTGAAAACATATGTGTGCAATGTCTTCAATAGGCAGCCATATTTCAATCCAATATGTCTGCCTATGAGTGTAGCTGTTTTTCTTGATTCTCATTTTAAGTCTTCACTGTAACGTTTAATACTTTCTGCAGCTCTACTTTTTTGTACCCGAATTGTCGGCTGTCGATCTAAGTATAAAACGCTCTCCCTGGCTGGTATGAATTAGGAACACAATTGGTACAAAATGTCCTGAGGCGACAACACCCAACCTTTTTTGGGTATGAAGAAACTAAAATTGTGGACATGTAAAATTATGAGAAGTGCAGTCACCAGCACCAGTACAGCGTGTAAAATATTCAGATATCGCTCTATCATTTTTACTTTATAACTCAGAATGTTCAAGAGTGAAGATGATCAGAGTTATCAGGTTACACATCATTTCCTGCTGGGTTAAACCTTTTTTAAAGTTGTCAATAGTCGGATTTCCAGCAAAAAAAAATGTATTGTGCGTAAGAAAAGGTTGATGGCAAAATTCAAGTTAACTCACTAAATTTTAAAAAAAGTTTGCTTGAGGTGGGTTTTGACTTGTTCGAAAAACAGTAAATGCACTAAAGAGGAAATGGAAACACATTTGTCTAATTAGTTCTGAGGTAGCAAACATTTACCTCACATGACTGATCAGCTGTTTCTGCTGCCGGCGTCTTCCTGAATGTTCCCATAATGCTTGAAAACGGGGCTGGACGCAACAACAGGAATGGGTGGACCGACAAAGAGACTCGAGCATGTCTTTGTCTCATCCTTGGAAGAAATTTAATATATAGACATTCATTAAAACCTCACACTGTTACTGATCTGTGGTCCGTGGTTGTTAGCAACACCTACCGATACTTCCTGTTTATTAAAACCAACGTCAATGTACAGTATGTCGCCTGTTTCATTCACTGCAAACCAGTAAACCATGGAACTCGTCTGATTTGATTGTCTTTTTTTGCGACATCTTAAAAGTTTGCTCAAAATTTGTTTGAGAATTAGATAGAAACATGCCTTGTGTCATGTAGTTATAATTTTTCTTTATACCTTTTTAAAGGAAAGTGGCAGTTTTCTTTAGACCCTGGTATTTCTCATATAAATGTTTGGATTTAATGTTCTGACAACTTGGTTCATAGATTCTGATGTTTTTTTTGTCTCGTGTCTTTTTCTTTGTTCCTTCTCAGCGGACAGGACTGTAATGACGGGAGCACAACACCAAAGGTACAGTATGCTAAAATGTTTCTTTAATCTTTGAGTGTTGGCTCACTAGAAATAAAAGACAGCCTTACTTACTCTACTGTTTTTTAGTAGCTGACAGTAAAACCTGATCCTAAATAATGGCAGTTAAATTGACACAGATGTTTAGACACAGATTAATTCTTTCGTTAAGATTAATTTGACCTAAAGCATGGCTTGTCAATTGTACACTTGCCTCCAATGATAAAAAAATAAATAAATTAGTGCTTGTAATTTCCATAGTGTAAAACCTTGAGTTCTTAGTCTGATTTTATAGTGCTTCTACAGTAGCCCAGAATGGAAAACCAAGTGCCGACTCTAGCGGACTTTAAATGTTTTCCTTCTGTCTCATTGCAAAGGACGCACAGGTTTAGAAATTTATTTGGTATCAATCTGCAATTTTACCACTAAAGAAGTGAATGAGATTCTGTCTCTCCTCAGTCTAGCAGTTTGCACTTGGTGTGGCTCACATTTATCTGTGTGCTGTTGATGATAATATCAGTGGATATTGTTGTTATAAAAGAAGTCCCAGTAAGGTCTTGTCAGAGCCAAAACTTTTCTGCAGAAAAATTTGTGCTACTGTGTTTCCATGAGACATTTTCCAGCATAATGCTTCTGTGATGCTAATATCTCATTTTGTTTCAGAGGAAACTGAACCCTATTTACAGGGTTAGTGCTGTAGTGATATCACTTCTTAGGACATTGATTAACTGATTCTTATCTCCGTATTGTGTAATTACAGAATCATTAATTAAAGGAGCTATAAGTGAGATATTTACTGTAAAATCAACCTAAATCATTCTCATTTGTCACCTGGGATGGAAGTAACTTCCCCTATAAACAATCGGTCCTCTCCATCAACAATGTCTTAGTCACGTTTTTCTCCTTTTAAACCTAGAGGTATGGTCCGGAACAACTTCGGTTCAGAGCGTAGCCTGTGTTTACTTCCTGGTTCCTCAGCCAATCTTATGAGATTTCCCAGGGTTCCCAAAACAGAGCTCAGCATTTGGTATTTTATCTTGGCAAAAGAGCCGCACCCTGCTAACATGGAAGCCAGTAAGAGCAGCAGACCGGAAGTAGAACAGAATACATCATATACCTGTCCTGTGGAAGTAAAAATTCACTACAGCAACACACTGTTTAAAAACGGCATATTAGATTGTTGTGATTGGCAAGCTGTTGTACCTATTTGAGCCACAAGGTGTCAGTATTACTTATAGCTCCTTTAAAGCCAAATAAAAAGATGTTACTTTAGTTTTTAAAGCTGTTACTATTATCTTTGCTCAATTCTACATTCTACAGTTATTCTCATTATCTAGTTGCAGCTTTTCACATGGGCTCTTCAGGATCCACACTATATTACCAATAGTATTCGCTCACCCATCCGAATAATTTAAATCAGTGTGTTCCAATCACTTCCATGGCAGCGGGTGTATAAAATCAAGCATCTAGGCATGCAGAGTTTTTCTACAAATGTTTTTGAAGGAACGGGTCGCTCTCAGGAGGTCATTGAATTCCAGGGTGGTTCTGTGATAGGATGCCAGGTCACAGCAAATGTCGTCACTTCTAAATATTTGACAGCCAACTGGTATTATAACAAAGTAGAAGACAATGGGGATAAACAGCAACCTGCAGAGTCGATATCCACAGACCTCCAAACTTCATGTGGCCTTCAGATTAGTTCAAGAACCAACTAAAGCGTGCCACCACTGGACTTTAGAGCAGTGGAGACTCTCTGGAGTGAACAATCACACTTCTCCATCTGGCAATCTGATAAATGAGTCTGGAGTTGGTAGTTGCCAGGAGAACGGTACTCTTGGGACAATATTGTGCCAAGTGTAAAGTTTGATTTAGGGGGGATTCTGGTGCGGGGTTGTTTTTCAGGAACTGGGCTTGTACTCTTAGTTCCAGTGAAATTAACTCTGAATGCTTCAGCACCCGAATAGACTCTGGACAACTCCACACTCCCAACTTTGTGGGAACAGTCTGGAGATGGCCTCTTCATTTTCCAACAAGACTGAGCAGCAGAGCACAAAACGAGGTCCAAAAAGATATGGATGAGAGAGTTTGGTGTGGATGACCTTGAGTGGCCTGCACAGAGTCCCAACCTCAATCTAATAGAATACCTTTTTTAGAGCGGAGATTGAGAACCAGGCCTCCTTGTCCCACATCATTGTCTGACCTCACAAATGTGATTTGCAAAGAATGGTCAAAAGTAACCATAAACACACCCCCGAACCTTGTGGACAGCCTTCCCTGAAGAGTTGAAGCTGTTATAGCTGTAAAGGGTGGACCAATGAATATATTAAAAATGGGATGACACTTAAGTTAACATGAGTCAAGGTAGGTAAGCGAATACTTTATTCATTATAGTGGATGTTCTTACAAATAAGCAGTAAGTCCCAAAAGAATGCAAGAATTGTAAAGCACTTGTAGCCTAAACCTTTTGATGCATCCTGTAGCAGCACATGGAGGAGGGAGGCTATGAGTTCCAGAAGAAGAGGCAGATGATTCTAGAGAAGGCCAGGTTTGAGGCCCAGCTTGCATGCCGGGAGTATGAATGGCATATGTCCCTGAAGGTAACCGTAGCAGCAGACCTCTGGATGTAGGCTCTGTCCCAACCATCAGAGTGAGCTGTCCTCAGTCGAGCTTCCCCAGCGATGGGACTGGCGTGTCTGTTTGCTGTGTTAGTGTGTTTACTGGCCGAGCTTTCCCACATGTGTCACATTTTCATCTGGCAGGTTGTTGCGCATGTTAGCAAGATTAGAAACATGTTTCTGTGCTGCTGCATACCGTTTCAAAACCATTACCAGTCACTCTGTGTTCTGTGGAAAAACAAACCAGTATGAATAAATTCAAGTGGAATGAAGCTCTGATTGACTGTGGAGAAACTGGCAGCTGGTGTATTCCATGTTTGTGTGCATCCATTTATGCGCAGATGTGAATGATTTGTGAATCAGGCTCTTTGGCTCCTCATCTAGTGAACTCTGAGAGATGAATAGGAGTTGAATAAATGTCCAAAGAAGGTTTTATACTACTAAAGGAATTGTTCCACTCTTTGCAAAATGACTACAGCACAAAATAATGTAGGTTTGAGTGGACATATATGTAACTTAATATTTAGCTCCTGCAAAGGATCAATACAATGTTGGTTGATTGAGAATAACGCCACCAATAGGCTCAGCATACCTACTACAGCCTTTGGAAGTTCTGCTACTTGAATGTACATTCCTTTAATTTCTGCTATGTTGTCACATTTAAATGTTTTAGATCATCAAACAAAGTTCCATATCAGAAAAGGAAACCATGAGTAAATTCAAAATTTAATTTAATAAGGGAAAACATATCCATGCTAACGAAGCTGACCCCATGTGAAAATGTTGTTGCCCCTCAAACCTAATTGTTTGTTCCATTCTAGGCAACAACTGCTGCCACTTTCAAGTTGCCACATTCACATATAGAGCCAATGTTGACAGCTACTGATGTCTATTATAAAAGTTCGGCTCTTTCCAAACTGACTCTGTGAAACCTTACATAGTATTAGCTTAAAACACGATTGCATTTTTAACTTTTGAGCCATTTTAGATCGTGGAATTAATGGGATTTTAGTTATAATTCTGTAAAATGAGATAGCGCTGACTGCTGAGTACTCAGGTAAGATACTGAGTATTGATGACAACTCCTCAAAACCCCACTTCCAAAGATACCATTAACATGTTTTCTTGGAGGAATATCAAAGGTAAAAACATAGTTTTCAGAAGGTCTGCGTCTCTTGGTTTCTGTTAAGCAGCAAAGAGTTCGGTGTACTTCATTGATCTTTAAAATGGTAAAGGTAGGAGGGTCCTCTAGTTAAAGTCACTTCACTGTAATTCTGTTGATGTATCTTCATCGCAGAACTGTTTGTTTTTCTCGGCTTCTTGTCTCTGTTGAATCATATATAAATTCATGCAAACTGATCCTACATGCAAGAGAATATTAACTGTTGATTCTGTGAATTTTGTGAGGGTTGACTTTTCAAAGCGATGCTTTCCTTTCTGTTGTTGCAGCGAGAAGACGGATCCCCAGCCACGGGACTTCCATCTCTCTCCAGTCCGCCGTTTGGGCTGAAACCTCGCTCAGGTCAGTTGTAAAAAAACAAAGGTGGATCAGGCCTCTGGACTGTAGCATCCATTGGTTGTGAAGGTTTCCTTACAGAGCAAAATTAGGCTAAAAAAATGCGTGTGCCTAAATTGGAACTACTCTAACACTGGGACTGTGTTGCTGTACATCTGTTTACTGGGTACACATGGATAGGGTGGACCGAATAGTTTCATGCTTGGTGTGAAGTAAAACAGCACATCAGTTGTGTTAAATGCAGCTTCATGGTTCCTGTTTGTCTGCTTTATCTGATCAGGATTAATTTGAGCCTTGTGCTTTTGAAAAGTTTTGTTTGCCCGCTGACATCCGTGTGTCGCTAACCGCTAAAAAGCTAACATGATGCTAACAGCATGTCAATGATCTCTATTGTGAAATGGCACTAATCTTTATTTTGTTTTGTGCTCTTTGTGTTGTTTTGTCATTTTTTATTCCTCCTTTGTATGTTTTCCTCTGCTGGGTCTCATGCATGACTTTGATGAATTCACAAAATCACTGAATCTGACCTGCCTGAACTTCTGAATCAATAACTCTGTTATTGATTCCAACCAATTTTCTCCCAAACGTATTTCCTTGGTGGATTTCTTTTTCTCCCGGTTATTTTTTTTCCGTGGAATGAACTTACTGTACTTGTCCTTGGCACCACTCCCACTTTTCTGTATCGCACACGGTCCCACCATCACTTCCTCTGATCACTTCCTACTTCGTGGTTGTAGCCCCGCCCTCACTGCCGTGCTCACCCCCTCCTTCCTGTCTAGACCCCTCCTTCCTCTCACAGGCCTCACCCCTACATCGTAGACATGGCGACGGAGGCATGCAAAGCCAGGGTGAGCCACTTTTTTCTGTTTACGGGTCAGTTCACACACATCTGGGCTGAGGGGCCGACTCTGCTGTACTTCACTGAGAGTTTTCTTCTTGAAGAAAAGAAAACACGTTTACTTATTACGCCCAGAGGCAGCTTGTCAGTAAGGGATGCTCAGGCACTGCCCCCATCAAAATTGCAGGAATAAAGTGTAGTCACAGTAAACATTCATTAGGAAATAAAAAGTAATTGTCATATCTGTTCTCTCATAAAATGTTTCTGACTTGTGATTTTTTTTCAGCTTTCCCATCCACTTTAGGGTTCATTATAACTTAATATTTTTGTAAATCTAAATCCGGAGAGAATACATACGCACTATGTATGTTCTCAAACGTTTGGTTTCAGTGTGTCTTCATGCTGGTCTATAATTGGTTAGTTAAAAAAATCTCCTAGGGGCTCAGCTTTCTGTGCCAGTAGACAATCAGTTGTTTCGTGTCATTAATCCAATTAGATTAATTCATGATGCCTGTCGATCAAGGTCACACCCTGGCATGTTAGATACACAGGCGTGAATGTCACACATGTTACAAATGAAGAGCCAGACTACACTGACAAGACAGGAGAGAGTAGTGGTAAGGAAAGAAATGCGGTAGTCATTTATTTTAGAAAAAGTATTCATAAGGCTTTTGCTGAAGGGAAAAAATCGGAAAAGGGAATTTGGATCCACCCGACCAGACCTAAAAATCTAGCAGCAGGTAAGAGGCCATGGAAAGAGTTATTTTCAACTAGAGTTTATTGTGGTGATGTAATCATTGACCCTAGTGCCACCAAGATGGTCATCGTAAGGATTAGGATACTATGAAACAGTTAAGCCCAGAATTATTCATACACCTGACAGACTTGGATTGAGAATGATTTTCACTCTTACTTGAAAATAATTTTTACAATGCAAACCTTAAGACGATAATACCTGATAAATCAAATGTAAATAAAAAGGTCATCAATCATTAGTGTGATTGGCTATAGTGTTAAGCATTTAGGTGCTTTACAGTGGTCAGCATGACTAGAAAAGCGATATAAAGTCATATCATTAGGGGCTTCCGTGATCTCATCCTTAGAAACAGTCATTGGTGGCTAAAAACTGAAACAGACCAAACCATCCGATCTGTCCGACTGGACGTTCGGATCCGTACAGATTTTTTTTCCTTATGACCTTATGAGTACGTAGAGACTTCCCTCTACGGATCACCGTGAGAGTATGTACCGCAAATTCCGGAAATTCTGGCAGCATAAACAACCTCGGCAGTATACGTAAAGCTTGATTTGCTGCTTGAACAAGCTCAGCGAAGATCACTGTTTCACTTTATCAGTTTGCTGTACTTCTGAGCTCCTACCATGGGTAAGTGCACAATTTAAATTTTTTATTGATTGTTTATTAAGCTGGGTGTCTTCCTGCATGAACTTGGCTGGAAATCACAGGGAGATTTGATTTTGTATTTTCCCCAAAGCGGACGTGTTTTACTTTGCCAAAGTGTCTCTCTTCCGGTCTGACTAATGGATTTCCTGTCAGAATCCTGCGTAGCTCCGACCAAGATAGAACTCAAGTCTACCATGGTCGTAGCTACACAGTACAGCTGTAGAAAACCGCTAGCCGGTCTGCCCGCCCCGATTCACTTCAACCAGATCTTAATTGCTACGAAGCAGTTTTCCCTCAGATCGGACAGATCCAATGGTTTGGTGTGTTTCAGCCTTAAAAATGTACTTTAATTATGCTACCCCCCACCCACCTCCTCATGTGGCCTGACAATAATTCTCCTGTCTGGCTTTTAGGTTGTTATTTAGATGCAAATTCTTTTTGTATCTTAGTTAGAGGAAAACGACTAAAAGTCGTTAGAGGAAAACGACTAAAAGTCGTTAGAGGAAAACGACTAAAATACGCACATGAAAAAAAAAAAGCCTCACAACTTTAGCATCAAATCAGCATCACAAGAAATTGTGATCACTTCATTCATATGAAGAGAAAATGTTTTCTTGTTAATATGTCAATACAAAATGAACTTATAACTGATGGAATCCTAACTCTAATAAGACGCGTTGTTTGAAAATTGATATTATCAAATGAAAAAACGCAGAAACCAGCTGTTTGTAAATTCTGCAGAAATCTGCAGGAGGTTTCCTGCAGATTTCTAGACTAAGGAGTTTGCAAGAGAATATCTGTAACTAAGGCTGGGGTTAGACTGATTTTATATTTTTCTGGTGTATCTGTTCTTGCATCATTCTCCAATCCCTGCTTAGAGATGTTGTGAAGGAAGAGAGGGAAATAATGCAAATTGCCATAATTAAGTACTCCAGCCTGTACCTTTATACTCCTGAGTTTGAGTGCAATGGAACTTGCTTGTGGCATTCTTAAGCTTTTAAACATTATGAAAAAATAAAACATGAAAGAACCAGTTTTCCAGACTCTTATTTTACTAGCCATCAGTCAGCCAATCAAAATCTATTGATTGTCAAGTTTTCAACAATTACGTTTTGGGGCATTTGGAAAAACCACTTTGTGTTGCTAGTGCAATCTTTGCTGATTTTTGTAGGAATTATGTTCTAGCAAATGTCCCATAAATTCATGAGCTGAACACAAATCATTTATTTTACACACGTGTCATGCAGTGTTTGGACCATACTGATAATAGAGCCCCTCTGCTATAACAGGTATACCTATTTCAATAAATTATGCTTATTTGAGTCAGTAAAAATGTGGAATTTTAAATTAGAAGATGTGGCTCTCCTACTCTGTGAAACGGCATTTGATTTTAGCGTTTTTGTCCCTTGCCACATGTCGAGCTGTTTCAGATTAGACGCTTCAGAGCGTGTTTCTGTGCGTGCGTGTGTATGAAGCAGCCTCCGATCAAAGAGGAGCTTTACCACTTCGGCTTTCATCTCCAGCTGTTCATGTTTTGCGGTAGCTGCTGACTAGTGAGGACGTGGTAAAAGTTGGATCTGCTGTGGTGTGTTTATGTGTGTGTCAGAAACTCATGTGGTCACACACATGCTGAGCTAAAACGCATTGAATGATGACTGTGAGAGTTTGTGGAGATGGTAGAAAAGAAGAAATACTGATTTTTTTTTTGTAGTCATAAACTGTCTAAATTGTCTGTGTTTTGTCTAAATCTGCAAGTGTACAAAGTAGAAATTAACTGTTTATTTTACTTTTATTTGTTATATTCTATTTAATTTGCAGCAAAATCAAAAGCAAACTGATATTTGAATTAGACGTGACTCAAAGTATTTAAAGGGGAAAATGCTAATTTCGAGAATCCCTGTCAAGACTCCTCTAACCTGGACTGGATTATTTTACACATATTTCAGATTCTTTAAATAACAGCTTGTGCTTTGTGAAACCTTTACTCTATAGGAGTCTCATTTCTATGAGGCGTCTGTTACACCCCAAGCAATCATCTTCTGTCTGCTTTAGTGACTATTTTTGAAGTGACGGAACACGTTTTTACGTTCTTTACTTTGTGTGTTGTTCCTTTTTTTAATTCTCAGTTCGTATCAGGGCTACAGAAGGAACTGTTTTCTTGCCACAACCAACATCAACATTAAAGTCTCAAAATGTAACAGTGAAACAAACACATTGAGATGTCACAGGCCATTTTAGGAAATTGTGATGCTCCTTTGGTCTTGCGTGTGTGTGTGTGTGTGTCTGTGTGCAATATCTGCACCATGAATGAGTTGTGGATTTGTCTGGACACATTTGTGTGTGCCTGTCTATTTTTAGTTGCCATATTTTACGTGTTAGATAATGGTCCCTGAAGGACTATCCTACTTTCAGTGAAACTGGGTCCAAGATTTCAGATGTGTCTTATGTTTGCGAGGGCCAGTCAAAACCTTGCAGCTACGAGTGGATTAGCTGATTTGGTTATAGTCTTTAAAAGGGTGAGAAGCATTTCTGTTCATGTTCTTTCTGTTACTTTAAATTCAGTTACGGACTGATGTTCTGCTGGTTTGCTGCTTACGTCTTATTGTTCCTGACTTCAGCACAGAAATGGAAGAGGCTGCTTTAGGAGTTAGAGAAATCTTAAGGACCCGCATTATAAATCATCTGTTATTAGAGTTGAAATCATACTTTTTAGAGGTTAGTGACAAAATCAGTGAGTTATGTCAGAGTGGGGGGGCTTACAGAAACAAACGTGTCTGAGTGCTTCCAGAGCTACACGTTGCTCTGTTGGTCCTTAAAAGGCTCTAATATGTGACAGTAGTTCTGAGCCGTGGAGGTCGTTATGCACTCATTGTTATACCTTCTCTCACAAACAGGCCTGATTTTATGTGAGAAGCTGAAGGCGTGGTAACCATCTGAGATGTTCAAAATCTAGTCTGCAAATAACACTGCATTGTTGTAGGTTAGGAATTTGGATCCTGTATCCTTATCCTTATCTTTAGGGCTAAGCCAACAGACATTTTCTAGAAAATGCACTCAACACCTAGAAAACTGATATTAACTGCTGGCAAAGTTGTTGAATATTAAGGTGAAACATTAGACTATGGTTAACATTTAGGCCCCGTCCACACGGAAACATGATTAGGTGTCTCCACAAAGGTTGTTTCCGACAGATCATTATTAATGCCCTATGTCTTAAGAAATGGGACTGGAATTAGTTTTATTTTTGAAGACCCAGAAGTAGGGCTGGGCGATATGGATAAAAAATAATATCTGGATATTTTTAGGCCGAATGACGATACATGATATTTATCCCGATATGTTTTTCTTTAATTATAAATGTAATTATAAAAAGGCGTCTCTGAATCAAAGCTTTATCCCAAATATCTCAAAGCTACATTTTTTAACAAACAGCTGTAGATAAACACGAGAAACAGCTGAAAAATAACCTCCTGGAATACATAAAAGTATAATCATAACGCAACATAGACCATCTCAATATAAACAATATAGTCTCATAGCGCTTTTAAAAAAATCTCGACACTTTAAAATCTTGTCCTACCCAGAAGACCTGTTAATATGTCTGTTCATTTATTATACAGTGCATTAAAAAATGTAAATTTTTCAAAGATTTCCCTGCTTATTGGAAAACGATGTACTACCCCTGTATTTAAAATGTCTGTCAAGTCTGAGCAGTTAACATTTGGCACAGAGTTTCAAATGACAAATGAAGAGTGAGATGCAGAGCAGTGAAGGAATGAGAGGGAATAAAATATATGGAAGGAAGTGGTTTTGTTCTCAAAAACCACAACAAAGTATCTTTGCAGTGACTGTAGCTTTCAGTAAGAGAATGCAATGTGAGAGAGCAGTTTATTTTGTTTGGAAATATAATTTAATACAGAGTTTGAAAGGAATCTCTGTGGTCATTGTTATGGATATTTAGCTCTAATGTATAGATTTGTACTAACCATTAAAAGACCACAATAGGCACATCTCATCAGAGCTGCAGTCTGTGGCTGGCTTACCGGCTAACTTTCACCCCTTTCCACATGAGATACAGATTTTTCACCAGACTCCTAGACCTGGGGTATTACTCAACTCTTAAGATTGTAGGGCATGAGTCCAAGTCAATTCTTGAATCTGTAGATTCCAAGTCAACACTTGAAATTTTAGAGTCCATATGCAGGGCCTCGAGGCTTTGCAATGCGAGTGAATTTTGAGACTTTAGACTCAAGTCCAAGTCTGGTGTTAACACTATCAAGGGTGAGTCCAGGTCAAGCCTTGAGAATCTAGTCCGCAAGTCATGCTCCAAGTTGAATCAATGTAAACTAAAGAGTGCAGCTCCACAGGGGTTTGGAACCTTTTTGCTTTAATCACTGACAAGGTGACCTTAGCCTCCTCGGTTATGTGGCACACAGCTCTGATATGTTGCTGTGACGATCTGCTCATAAAGCTCCAGCTGTCTGTCCTCAACTGCCTTTCGTCTGTTCAGCATAAAACTAGAGCATTAGAGCATTCTCCCGCTGAAGCGTTGTTTCATTTTGAGGAGCTTATCCGTTTGTCTGAAACACTCATGACTAATGTTGTGTACTCACTTCAAGCCTCAGGGAGAATGACATCATTCTGCCATCATCGCTGCTCCTGACCTCAGCCATAACAAGCCCGCGTTTGATAGTGGTAAATGTTTATGGATCCATGTGACCACTTCGTAATAATACCTGTTTCAAATGTGCAAAAAAGACGTACGGCGGAAGAAAAGCTGAACCCGTGGCCTTAGCCGAGGCAGCCCTTTCTTCTGCCAGGAGGTTTTCACAGAAGCGTAACTCTCACATATCTCTGGATAGAAATAAACACACCCACACTATTCACTTTCTGCCAGTTCAGCTGCTCTCTGTGTAGATTTTATCTGTCAACTGATGTGAGAAGGTAGAGTAAATAGAGGTAAAAGTAAATCAAAAACCTTAAACGTTATGTTTATAATGTAAAACTCGAAAATATTCATTATTCAGTCAGATCAAGTCTTGAACCGAACACCTTTATGTAGTTTTCACAAGCATTTCAGGCTCCCCCTCTGTGCCTTCATTATTCACAGCACTATTATTAAAATTCATTGTGAAATATAAAGCAAATAATATGTACATTTCATTCTCGCTGACAGGGCTACTATGAAGTGAAGGCAGGTTAGCATATTCCCGCACTCGTATGCAGCACCATCATTGTTCAGTACTCCGCCAGTTCGTCTGCTGCTGGGAGAAGCAGCCTGTAGCAACAATAGAGAGAGAGAGATGTCACCTGCTTATAAAGTCTGTTATTTATGTTGTGTTTTTAGTAACACTTGTTGCACAGAAGCTTTTGCAGAGTGTTTAAAACTCTAGGTGTATTTACAAAAATTGTCTGGAGCCGATCAACCAGTCCAGGGGATTTTCTCTTCCTCTTCCTAATTCATAGCAGAAACCGGTTCTATCAGATCTAGCATTCAGCTTCTCCAGGTTGTAAAATACCTGTGGATGCACTCTATTTGAAGTTGAAACTTCGACTAGAGTTCTAACTGAAAAAGCATACTTGGGATATTTCCAAAGTTGGATTTGTGTCCTGAAAGTTTTTTTTTAGAACCTCTTGACCTCAAATGTGGTTGCTCTATTAAAATCGGTAACTGCTGTCAGGCAAATAAGTTATTTTTTCTCATTTCAGGTCATGGCTACACCACCCTGATTATATATTTTCATCCTCAAATATCATATGCTTCTGTTTGAAACATTTCTGTTCAGACAGCAAGCAGAAATTGAGACAAAATGTTAGCATATCTATGCTGTGTATATATAAGGGCTTAAATTCTTTATATATATATATATATATATATATATATATATATATATATATATATATATATATATATATATATATATATATATATATATATATATATATATACTACCGTTCAAAAGTTTGGGGTCACCCAAACAACTGTGTTTTTCCATGAAAAGTCACACTTTCACCACCATACGTTGTGAAATGAATAGAAAATACAGTCAAGACATTGACAAGGTTAGAAATAATGATTTGTATTTAAAATAAGATTTTTTTTACATCAAACTTTGTTTGATGTAAAAAAAGAATCCTCCATTTGCAGCAATTACAGCATTGCAGACCTTTGGCATTCTAGCTGTTAATTTGTTGAGGTAATCTGGAGAAATTGCACCCCACGCTTCCAGAAGCAGCTCCCACAAGTTGGATTGGTTGGATGGGCACTTCTTGCGTATCATACGGTCAAGCTGCTCCCACAACAGCTCAATGGGGTTCAGATCTGGTGACTGCGCTGGCCACTCCATTACCGATAGAATACCAGCTGCCTGCTTCTGCTCTAAATAGTTCCTGCACAATTTGGAGGTGTGTTTAGGGTCATTGTCCTGTTGTAGGATGAAATTGGCTCCAATCAAGCGCTGTCCACTGGGTATGGCATGGCGTTGCAAAATGGAGTGATAGCCTTCCTTATTCAGAATCCCTTTTACCCTGTACAAATCTCCCACCTTACCAGCACCAAAGCAACCCCAGACCATCACATTACCTCCACCATGCTTAACAGATGGCATCAGGCATTCTTCCAGCATCTTTTCATTTGTTCTGCGTCTCACAAGCGTTCTTCTTTGTGATCCAAACACCTCAAACTTGGATTCATCCGTCCACAACACTTTTTTCCAGTCTTCCTCTGTCCAATGTCTGTTCTTTTGCCCATCTTAATCTTTTTCTTTTATTGGCCAGTCTCAGATATGGCTTTTTCTTCGCCACTCTGCCGTGAAGCCCAGAATCCCGCAGCCGCCTCTTCACTGTAGATGTTGACACTGGTGTTTTGCGGGTACTATTTAATGAAGATGCCAGTTGGGGACCTGTGAGGCGTCTGTTTCTCAAACTAGAGACTCTAATGTACTTATCTTCTTGCTCAGTTGTGCAACGCGGCCTCCCACTTCTTTTTCTACTCTGGTTAGAGCCTGTTTGTGCTGTCCTCTGAAGGGAGTAGTACACACCGTTGTAGGAAATCTTCAATTTCTTAGCAATTTCTCGCATGGAATAGCCTTCATTTCTAAGAACAAGAATAGACTGTCGAGTTTCAGATGAAAGTTCTCTTTTTCTGGCCATTTTGAGCGTTTATTTGACCCCACAAATGTGATGCTCCAGAAACTCAATCTGCTCAAAGGAAGGTCAGTTTTGTAGCTTCTGTAACGAGCTAAACTGTTTTCAGATGTGTGAACATGATTGAACAAGGGTTTTCTAATCATCAATTAGCCTTCTGAGCCAATGAGCCAACACATTGTACCATTACAACACTGGAGTGATAGTTGCTGGAAATGGGCCTCTATACACCTATGTAGATATTGCACCAAAAACCAGACATTTGCAGCTAGAATAGTCATTTACCACATTAGCAATGTATAGAGTGTATTTCTTTAAAGTTAAGACTAGTTTAATATATATATATATATATATATATATATATATATACCGTATTTTTCAGACTATGAAGCACAATCAAAATCCTTAAATCTTCTCAATAGCTTATGTTGCGCCTTATAATGCGGTGCGCCTTAGATATGATTAAAGTTGCGCTTACTGACCGATTTTATGTGGTACAATGCTCTCAAAAATCTGTTACAATTTGTGAGTACAACTTTGGTAAGCAATGAAGCCGCTCCACTCAATGGATATTCGGAGTATTACGGTACACTGTGGCACTACCTGATCGGACCCCTGAGCTGTCTACAAGACTGCCTGACTGTAATGTCTAAACTAGAATTGAATTCATGTAAAGTTCCCCACATACTCAGGCGTAGTTCACTCCGCTGAGCTCCACGCGTACTCGAGACATACTCGAGGTGGTATTTGCGTATTCAGTTGTGTGTCACACTATAAACTTCTCGGAGGCAAGAAATCTTTACATTGAACTGTTTTATATGTGACACTGAGCTTGATACACTAAACTGCTCCAAGCATGCGGTCACAAAGATGCGCAGCATCACAGTCCCTCTCTGTTCTTACTGACAGGTGGGAGCCTGCTGGAAAAGAAACGGCTCTAGGTACTCAGCTAGCTAATCACACATTTTACCACCCGTTCTGCTGCTTCGTCCCACTGGCAGAAAGTGTGGGAATTGTAGGAATTTGCCACAAGAAATGTAGGCAACAGTACGCTCGGCTATGAAGGGTAAAACGTCCGTGGAGACTCAGCTCATAGTATGCCTGAATATGTGGGAGCCTTTAGGCAGCCCGTGCCCGGAGTACGTGGTAGCAACAATAAACCTAGTAATCAATCAATCAATTTTATTGTCAACTACAATTTACATTGCAATCGAAAATTCAGTTCCAGTACAACCGTCCATCACATACACATTCACATAGTAAGTGAATTCAATATAGAAGTTGCGTTTATTTTGGCCTTATGTTAGAAGCAGGGCAGTGTCGTCCAACTACTCTGTCCTCACGACAGAGACGGATAGCTCTCTCTCTCTCAGCAGAGAACTGTGTACGTGAAGGGGCCACACTGCACTTCAAGTCTTCACATGCCGTTCAGTTAAAGCCATAATTGGACGGACGAACTGATTGAAGCCATCCTGTTGTTGGCTGAGTAAATGCTTCAAATGTAAATTATATACCTTACTCTTATCAAAAATTATTTCTGGGTTCTGGGTTACACTTTAAAATCCTCACACTAAACGGCATTAGTATGACGCTGGCTTTCCCTGTACTATCCAGCTGATGCGGGTCTGTTGCCACCTGGGGTGGTGAGTCGGGGACGGTATGGAGGTGGACTCTACCTCGTCTCTACATCAGTACTTTCTTGAAACAAATGGAAACTGTGAAAAGGGAGATGAAACTGAGACAAATTTAAGCGTTTATCTCCTTTATTATTCCTAAATATTTAACCACCAAAATAAATAAAATAAGAAATGGTAAGTACGTGAGAGCAAACTTGAAGTAGAAAGGGATGAAATAGCAACGTGTGGGTATGAATCGCCTCAGTCACATTTTCCAGGGGCAAAAAATGCCTTATTTCCTCTTACTTTCTTGTGCCCTCCCTCCCTTATCAATCCTTAATTCCTTCCTTCCTTGAGTTATCCTCCCTTCCTACTTTGTAACCCTTCTTGTTTCCTATCTTCCTTCCACTTCCTTGGGTCTTTTTTTTCTTCCTTCCTGTTTCCCACTTTTGCAGATTCCACATTTAAAACATCCCCGCTGTAGAAATATTTGGATTAAATGTATTTGTCTTTCATAATTTCCCATTTGATTTTCTCTGTGAAATTTTCCTCTTTACGGCTGAATGGGCTTAGCTGAAAGACATCTGCTGTTTTGAGACCTTAAACAAGCAGAGTTCTCTAAGTCTTCGCGGGAAAAACTCTTCAACCCAGGAGATGAATTCTAGACTCAGTAAGGAGCATGATTGTTAAGGGCAGTTTGAAGATGCAGGTTAAAGTAATGACAACACACACTTCCTGCATCCTCCTCACTCCTGAAGTATGAAGCCTCTGCAGCGGTGCTACAGCTCCCTCCTGCGGCCACTTAGGGAAGCCACAAGTACTCAGATTTCATTCAGCCGTGAAGAAGCGATTGCGTGTATAAAATGGGACAGCAGGAGGTGAATGAATCAGCCATCAACTCTGGATGTGTGTGGGTGTTTCAAGTGAGTGGGTGTGTGTTTTGATTCAGTGTTTGTAAGAAAAAAAGGCCAGGCATATCTCATGCTCTCATTCCACCTACATGCAGTTCAGAAAAGCTCCTGCCATTTCAGCCTGTATTCATCTGCATTTCTACATATTAACCCCAATTTCTGTCAAAATCCTGTTGTGTTCCCATTAATCCATGGTTTGAGTATTCCTCTGTTGTTTTTAAACCAAAATTGAGAAAAAATTGTCCAAGAATTCAGCCATAATATAGGATATTTCTGGAGAAGGGTGGGTCTAGTAAATTTGAGATTTGCTGAACAAATGAAATAATGATCCAGAAATTGTTTTTGTCAATGAAGCATAAACCAGCCAGCTTGCCTGTGATTACATATCATTGCATTTATTCTGTAATTTTAAAATGTACAGCAGATGATTCTGGGAAATGGTCTGTAACATTAGGACACTTTAGCAGTTTTTGAAGGTTTAAACCTGAAAATCACCAGAAAATTCAAATGAAGATCACGCATTCAAGCCACTTTCTTTATCAGTCATAGGCTGCTTCTTTGCACTCTGCAATCAGGTCACATGACCGCTCTGATCACAAAGTCCGAGCTGAAAGTGCTCTGAGCTCTGGCTGCGTGGGCGCATGTGAATGTCATGCTTATATAAGCTCTCTGCATGTTTTATGGCTGGCAGCCATTTTTATTTGTGTCAGTGAAACTGCTGAGAGGAAACGACTTCATGTATGTCCACACTGCTGTGGTTTAGGCATGCAGACGCTGCTCACACTGACCACACTGCTGCTCCAATTTACCCATTTTTTTTTAAAGTGTCTAAATGAGCATTGAATTTTGAATTAACATTGCTTTCGGTGGCTGTGACGTATTCTAAGACAGTGACGTCGGTAGCTCTGCCGCTGTGTGGTATAAAAGCAGCCTGTCTTAAAAAAAACTCCCTCTTGTGCCTCCATAGCGAGGACAGTTTTACTTTTCAAACCCTCCAGAGGACTTTTCTTTTTCTTCAAAAAGGCAAATAGAAACAAATATACCAACTTTTTATGCGTTATTGGCGAATTTACATGAAAGTAACCAATTGTTCTGAGCGCGTGTGTGCCACCTACTGGCCGGGAGGAGTTAAACTTGCAGCTGTCTCCTTTAAATTGAGCTGCATTTTGTCTAAAGCTTAATCTTGAATGCGACACAAGCAGCTTGGAGAATGGCGTTAACGCTGGAAATATTTCAATCATTCATAGGGTCTGATTTAAAAAGAAATGTTCACATTCAATCAGGTTGATGGCAGACTCCATCACAACATGAGTGGCAAATCATACCTTTGGAACTGCTTTGCAAACCGTATGAAAAACCATAATGTTTTTTTTTTTTATAACATTTTTAACAGATTTTCTCATCCATTCTATTCTTTTTCCTTTCCTTCCTTTCTTGTGTCCTTCCTTCCTTAAGTTGTTGTTGATTTGACCTAGCAATTATACCTGAGTCATGGTTCCGCTAACTCCTGTCTGCTTTGCTCCCTCTTTCTCTGCAGCAAAGAGCAGCAGCTCGCTGTGTTTTTCTGTGTGGGTTTTGGAACATAACATTAATCAGCATGGATATTTCCATCATTGCCACTTAACTTCAGTTTAATCTAACAGTTGGTATACAGCTTTCTCTCCCTTCCCAGCGCTTTGTCTGCTTTCTCCTTTAGTTCTGGACGATGTGACCAGCGTGTTTATGCGCTCGTCTCAGTCTGTCGCCGTCTCTTTTGGACTGCTTTTGTTGCTGCAGTGTTCCTGCGGAGCCACAAGAGTATGGAGTCTGTGGATCCCCAGTTCACCATGAGGCGGAAGATGGAGCAGCTGCGGGAGGAGTTGGAGCTCATGGATCAGCTGAGAGATGTGAGATAAATCTGACTTCACGTTCTGCTTCACGCTGTAGATGCAATGGTCCATCTACAGCGTCTAGCTAAATTATTCATACTTCTTGAACTTTTCCTCATTTTATCAACCATAATCTTTTCTATTTTATTGGAATTTTATGTGATAGTTCAACTTAAAGTAGTAGAACTATTCTGCCACAACAATGCATTTTGCATTGAGGCTAAAAGGTTTGGATTTGGTCTCATCTGACAAATCCACAAACTTTTCAGGTTTTTATTTGCATGCACAATGTTAGGCCACATGACTTAGTTGCAGTAAAAGTAAAAAAAAAATAGCTATTTCATCTCAGACTGAAATCACATATGGAGATGGTACAAAACTGGATTTCTGCACAGCCGTGTCAGTCTCAGCTCCACCTGCTTAATTTTAAGCGTCTTTGCAGAGTCAAACAACCACAGCAGACAATAAAACCCAGAGTAACAGAGTGACTCATCTTCCCTCCGTAGATCATAGAGAGCAGACTGAAAGTCATGCTCCCTGAAGACCTCGGCTCGTCTCTGATGGACGGCGTTGTGCTCTGCCATCTGGCCAATCACATTCGCCCGCGCTCTGTCGCCAGCATCCACGTCCCTTCACCTGCAGTGGTACGTGTACAACATCAGGCATTTAATTTAATCTGTACTCATCAGGCGGAGTGATAACGCTCTGCATGAATGTCCTCGCTTGTTCTTTCAGCCCAAGCTCAGTATGGCGAAATGTCGAAGAAACGTAGAGAACTTCCTGGATGCCTGCAGGAAAATAGGTGTACCGCAGGTAAGAAGAGCTTTTTATAAAGTGGTCCTCTGTGAACTGGGGATTGATTTCATGTTGTTTCCCCCCCAAAACCTACAAGTTGTGGCTCTCATATGGTTACAGCCCACTTGTGGGGGTTTGGATGATTTGAGACGAGAACGTTTAAAGTGTTGGCTATTCTAATATTGTTAGTTTGAAGCAGGATGGTCTGACCTGAAATCATCCTCAGTTCAAGAATCGATCTCCTTGCTGTGTGCCTCTTAGATAGCTTTCTTTTTACAACATGTAAAAGAAACTCTAAAGGTGTCCTGCAAAAGAGATCTTGCTTGAAAGAAAGGCAATAGCTATACACTTTCTATTTCAATTGCAACGCATTTGATCTAATTATCTATCTTACAGTGGCTGACAACCTAAATTTAGGAGTTTTGCAGGATACTGAACCAGAAATGGGAGGAAGGCTGATGGTTCCTGGTGTGTAAAAACAGCAATCCTCCACCTGCCATTTCTTTATCAAACCTTGATAAGTACCACAGAGCATGTCATTTTCTCCACAATTCATGTTTGTGTTATGATGTGTAAAAAAAAAAAAAAAAAAAAAAAAAAAAAATCCTGAGAACCACTCAGCCGTCTCTCAGCTCTGGTTGCCCCCCTCCCTCGTCTTCCCCCTACCCTTTGTCCCGATCGCTTCAAAAAGGGTCAGCATCAACATGTGATGCTGACATCATCACCGCTGTCATTAATGCCTTCAGCTTCTAGCTTCCTCCATCTTTACAGGATTTGACCAAAGCAGTCTGTGCCGACTGTGAGATTTGGTTCAGCCTTACTGTGAGTCTCTGTGTAAATGTCTTTCTGTGTGTGTGATTCCACTGACACGGGACTCTTCAGGAAGATATACATCTCCTCTTCTGGACTGTGTTTATCGCCTGAAGTATGAAAGGTGCAAAGCGCCTGGATACCGTTCATGCTCTCTGCAGTGCAATGTGAGGCAGTTCATAGCAAGTCCTAAAGGAGTAGTTCAACTTTTTAGGAGATTACTAACTCATTATGAAATTTCTAAATCCAGCAGCTAGTTGGCTTCATTTGGTTTGAAGACAGGAAACTACAAAAAACCACAAAGACAAATAAGAGTTAAACAGGTAAATGAGCTCTGACTCAAGGCATTAAAATCCACACAGAGCAAGTCTGACCATAATCTTAATAAGCCAGATGCATACATGGCACAAGGTGTTCAGTGCTCCCTTACTTTTACTCAGTGTATTTAAGCTCTGGTGGTTATTTTTGTTTTTTTATTTATAACTTTTTTCTTAACATTTTTCCATATGCAGTCGTAAATATTAAAAACCAGAAAAGTGCCTCAGAGGCATTCATAGCATACCAACACAATGCATGATATTTTACACATTATGCCACATTTAAGTGACAGACTTCAATGTACTTAACTGTACTTTGTGTCTGACACACATAGGGTTGAGCATAATTGACGTGATGCCAACTGTAAGATCGATACACCCGTGCGGAAGTGTACCCCAGGCAGCTCTAACCTCTGACAAAGACTTGTAATGGTGCTGATAGTGAAGCTCACTTCGTTAAGATGCATTTTTGCCTTGTCTACTAATATTAAGGCAAAGAGACAGGGAACATTTTCCAAATGAGTTGAGAATCATGTCAGTGAAGTTTCCATACACATTTACCCGAATAATTTCATTTACCCACGTTCTCTTTTCCCGGGACTTTGGTCCCCTAACTGATCCAGTACTTCTCCGCTTTCTCTGGGCGTTTTGAGGGTGCGTAGTTGCGTGCAGTAAGAAAAACAGATGAGGAGTTTACAAACCTGTCAATTTTATAAGATTCATTTATCACAAAAAGGTGTTTTGGGGATGATTTTACGCAAGAAAGTACACCTCCAGACTTCATCTGTGCAGTCGGTTCATCAGGATTATGAGCCAATTTTAATTCTGCTCAGACTTTTGAGGAGCGGCCCGCTGACAGGCAAGCCTGGCCGGGAAGACTACAGTGTTATGGCCGCTGCGTTATTACTCTGCCAGACAGTCTGTGATTTCCCGCAGACTTGATCATGTTCATCACGGCTAAAAAGCCACTAAAAAACGTTTACTAAATTAATGGGGAATATCTGTGCATAACAGATATCAAATGTGAAAATCCTGTCTGGATGTTTTCAGCATTTTGAGTTAATTATAAACTGTTTCGCAACTGTGTGTGTGTGTGCGTGCGTGTGGGCGCGCGTGGAGCAAGCTCGTTTTCCATGGCAGTGCAGAAGACCACGCGTATAGCCTTTAACCTACATAAAAATAATTTTGCTGTGATCAAAAGTCCACGATACTGTACTTAAAAATCAGAACTCGTCGTCATAAAGCTCTTAAGATCAGTGTAGTCTCCCCTCCATGTCTGTTACACCACATACACACAACTGCGGTCCCAGTGCTGCGCAGGCAGAAAATAGCTGTGCTTTATTTATACCAACAGGAGTAGAACAGAGTGGAGGCCAGTGGAGAGAAATAGGGTTGGGGGCGGTGTAAAAGAGGCTAAGGAGATGTAACGTCATCAGTTGCACGTCATCCTCCTGTTTTTCTGGAGTCTGGATGAGTGGCTGCTTGAGTGGCAGAATATGAATACATCTTTTCTGCCTTTGTCTGTTTAGCCGCTGTCTTCTTGCCGCCACCCACTGGATCGGAGTGGTACTGCAGCTTTTTCATCAATACAGCCCATACATCATTAGGTTGATTTACATAAATGGCGCCTAGCTAATTATGCTTTCGTTTTCCAGGATAATACAAAGCGTGAGGGTTTAAAGCCTGGTACTTTCGATGGAAAAGTGGCTAATTTTCATAATTTTCGTGAGTTATCTTCATACCGACGAACATGTGATAGGTCACTGCCGATCACTGTTGCGTTCAACTGTTCATGAGGTCATGAAAAAAGGAGTCATTTTACTTGACTCCTTTTAGGTTCCTTTTAGGTTTCGGGAAAGGAATAAACACCCTCTGAACGTTCATGATAGCTCGTGTCTGAATTCCACTTTCCTACTAACAACATTTAATCATTTTTGCCAATGTTTTTTTTTTTAACAAAATCACTCTGACCACAATGCGTTTGTAATGTAACATCCTGGAATCTTTTGGGGGTTAAGAGGGACCAGCTTCTGTAGGTAAGGGTATTTCACTTTGGGACGAATTGCGATCAGTTACTGACGAACTTCCAAGATTGTTTGCCAGGTGGCGTCACGTCAATTGGAGAACATAAAAGCAGGGTTAGGTTACCAGACAAAATTTCAACCATTGAATTTCTGGTACTAGTGCTCATAACGGTTGAGTCCATCCATCACCTGCAAACTTACCAAGACGTGGCCAAACTAACACTCCGGCAAGGAGGGCATTAATCAGAGAAGAAGCCAAGAGGACAATGGTGGCAAGAAGGATTTCATAGGTACAAAATAAATAAATAATCCATTAAAGGTCCAGGCTGCAGTTTGCCATGAATGACGCAAAGCAAACATGTGCAAGAAGGTGTTCTGTCAGATGACACATAGACTAAACTTTTTCTAACCACCGATGCACATCCTGCCAAAAACACTGTCCCAACAGTAAAGCATGGTGGCGGCATCGTCATCCTGTGGGAATGCTTTTCCTGCAACAATAACACCAGTTGACATTCTAAAGTGAACAACAAAGTGTCGGCCCAAAAAGGCTAAATGTAAAGGTACACCAAATTTTCATTTGTTAGAAATTTGGACAACTTTCCTGGAACATTTTCCTGTCACACAAAAATCTTAATAAAATACATTTTCCAAGGTGATTTAAATACGGTCAGAAGTTCTTCAGATTGCAGTGTTGGGATATCCAGAAGTGTTCAGTGGTTCCTCAAAGATTCAGTCATAATTTCTTCCTGTCTCATACAAAGGACTGTCCCAGTTTTTAAAAACAAACCCAAAACAGGGTTAGAACAGGGTAAAGAATACAGTTGTTGATTACATTTGGTGGCAAAACTATTTTTAGACTTTGTTTAAAATCCCCTGGAAGTATTACATCAGGAAACATTATCCAATTATGGGGACTTTGTTTTTGGTCCTGCTTTCATATTGATGTGCTTATTTTATTGTCATGTTTTATCGTCTCTCTAATGATGGCTTTCTACCATTTCTTTGTTCTTGGTATGCAATTTTTTTCTGTAAAAAGAAAAAAAAGATTCTGTCTTTGTTCTTTTTACCTGTTTGAGCTATAACCTCCATCGCTGCTTGCTGACAGCTTCAAGCATCTGCGATGTTGCTAGCTTCCTGCAGCCTGAATGCTTTACTGCGAACGCTTCTGCGCTAAGTTCACTGGCTCTCCCATCAGCCGCCTCCCCCTCCTGTTACGGGGCTGCTTACTGGGAGAGAGAGGTCCAAACGGTGACCAGGATTACTCGAGCATCCTCTCAGTAAGCATCCCTGATGGTTGCTCTGGTAACCCCTGCCTGCCTCTGCTCTCTTCTGGTTGAGACATGTGACTTTTGACCTCTGTGTCCATTGGTTAATCTCCTGCCTTTTCTTTTTCCTCCTTTACCTTTCGTCTGGATCACGCCATCTCTTCTTTTTCATCCTTTCTTTGTTTCTTAATTTTTTTGTTTTCTTTGCTTAAACTTTTGGTTTTGGTTCTACTCGTCTGTGACCTCCTTTCATTCCCCTTCTTTTCCCTTTTTGTCCCCCACCCTCTTTTGCCCCCATTTTTTCATCTGTGCAACTTTTTATTTACTTCTCCACCCTCCCATCCGCTCATTGTCTTCATTCTTTACTGCAAATTTGTTTTTTCTTTTAATTCTCTTCCACTAACCCTTCTGCTTTTTTTCTTTTATTTTTTTTGTCCGCCCTGTCTTCATTCTATCATCCTGCTTTTTTTTCTTTCGTCTGACCCGCCTTCATTTTATTACCTCTCCTTTCCTATCGGGGATGCCAGTCTTCCCTTTGCTCGCCCTACGACATCACACAGTGCCGTCTGCACTCGGTCCGCGCCACAGTTCTGGCTCTTGCTGCATTGGATACCACCTCTCCAGACCGGAAGCTTGACCAGACAATCTCAGCTGGTAGCCCTGCCTTCTGCAGGGCCTCAGAAACACGTTCACTGGTCTCGGTTACCACCCAAACCCCGCCTCCTGCTTGGCAGATGTGGGACATTATTGGCTCCAGCCTGGTTCATATCCTCTGCTTAGTTCTTCTGTTCATAGCCTACAGTTGGATCGAGCTAACGTAACAGTGACTATACGCCTGCAAGCTCTGCCTTCCTCCTGCCAAGGCTCCTCCCCTTTTTGGTCACCTTTATGTCATGTGGACTAACCACACACAAATCTGAGCCATGAGATCATTTCCTCTGTCTTTTATAACTTTTTGTCAGGTTATGAGTGTTTCAAGGTGCTGCAGAAAAGGTCTGTAAACGTTTTTGAGGCAGTCACTATGTTTATGGCATGTGACTGAAATAAACAAAAACGTCCTTCTGCAGATATTACATGAAGAAAACGGAGCAGAGGGATTCCCTCCCTCTCCCATGTGATACAACTGAAGGGGTCAGCATGAGCCATTGCCTCTATCTTTGCTTTTGTTTTGTCTTTGCAATGAACTGGAACCAAAGCTGTTAGGAGTGGCAGAACACGATAGGATCAGGGCATCTGTGCAGGACTGACCGTTGATATTACAGACATCCATCAGAAAGCGTGAACAAGCCAGCAAATGCACCTTATTGTATGTTTATAATCAGGAGGTTGTTTAAAAATTTCTACATTACAATTGCGCATAGTGGACCGCGTTTATTGCAGTTTGTTTATCAAATAAGAGTTTTGTAAAAATCTAGCAGCCATTTAAGACCATCATGGAGATCTGCTGGCTAATTGGCTGGAGCGTCACATTATTTGCTAACACAATCCATTTGTTTTTATGGCTTCAGGATCAAAGTATCCAAACAGTGTGATATGAAGTCTATTTAAATTTTGTAGAATATTACATTTTAGAGTTCTGATTTAAAAATGTCAACAGTGTTATACCCTACACCCCTGGGATTGGTAGTTATAATTTTAGTCTTTGATCATTACTGACCATCCTAACATAAACAGATCGGCCAACTATACTTCGTTACCATTAATGTACTTAAGAAATTTTGATCAAATCTAGTCAAATTGCAGAGCTTATATCTTGTAAACCTTAATTAACAAAAATGTATATATAGACAAATAATCTCATGTTGTGGTCTAATCAGGAGTGAATGTGGCTCACAGCCACTGAGATACGCACCCAAAAGTAGGTATGGATTGGTATGAGATTCTCAGTAAAATACCCTTGATTACAATAAACTACAGTTGATATTAAGGCATCTTGGTATTTTACCATAAATTCACCAAAAAAATTATTTTAAATATGAAATGAATAAAGTAGTTTTGAAAATCTGTTATTTAATACAGAATGGCAGCAATGTTTCCTACATTCCTTCTGCCAATTAAAGTTATTACAGTTATTATTTATGTTGAAAGAAACAAAATAAAAACCTGTAAAAAGTACATGTGCCTACTGCACAGAGTAATTTCCTTTTTGGAGAAGTTATTGAATTCATGTCTTCAGCTAAGGAATTATTTAGTGCTCCTCTTTCAGATAACTGACCATCAGTCCCCAGCAACAGGTGTGAGGTAGGGGTAGTGCTGCATTACTCTATAGCTCCAAATACCCAGAGGAAACATAGGTCAGTCCAGCACATTTTCTGGCACCTTCTTTATGGATCTAAAAGATTGGATTGATATGATGGAATTTTTTTCAGAAATTACAACTTTTTAAAACCTTGGTATCTCCATACTGGCAACTGATTCCTTCCTACCTAGCAGTAATTGTGAAATTTGGATGTAATGTGGTACACATCCAGACCAGAGATGGGTTCCAATTGACTCGCATTGCTTAGCTCTAGGACGTCTTCAGTAGGCTTCAGAGAACATAAGTGGTGTTGTGATTCAAGTTTTGTCACAAGCAACACCAGTGCAACTGGCAGTCAATTGAAACAGAGTTCGAAGGTCACACACTGATAGAATTCCTCATAGACACAAAGACAATTACTTCGACAGAGTGTTGAGGTTTTTGACCTGGAATCGACTTCCTTGGCCACGCCCATACGCTTTAATAAATCGGTGCTTCAGCTATGACACCTTAAAGCAGTGGTCCCCAATCCTGGTCCTCGAGGACCGGTGTCCCTGCAGGTTTTACATGTGTCCCTGAGAAAAAAAAAAAGAAAAAAAAATACATGTGTCCCTGATCCAACACACCTGACTTACTTCCCCAGTGTGCTGTCAAGTTCTCCAGAGTCCTCCTAATGACCTCATTATTTGACTCAGGTGTGTTGAAGCAGAGTAACAAATAAAAGTTGCAGGACACCGGCCCTCGAGGACCAGGACTGGGGACCACTGCCTTAAAGGTTTTTTCTTGGGAATGACTTTACCTGAATTCTCATTTACCCTTGCTGTTTGGGAGCGTTTCAGCAGTGGAACAAAGTCGTTACATCCAGCAGACACTGAGCGATAACTCCTCCCATCATTGATTTTCAGCAATAAAAGCAGCACAATGGTTCGGTAATGGCAATCCTACTTTATAACTTGTATAGATTACAAGGTTGTATAGATTATACAAGGTGAGTCAGTTAAACATGCAAAGGGGCATTCAGAAGTGGGGAATATGATATCCCATACGTTTTCAAAAATAAACCTGGAAGTGCGAAACAACATTATTCCTGTGAATCATGAAGATGGTTTGTCCCCATGCAAGTCAGCTAATGCGAGATGTGACTACCTCGCTTCGGGCCTTTCACAGAACACATGGAGACAGGAAATTAGGCACCTTAATATGGCCCTATAGGCCTGTATTGTACATGAAGTCATGGCTGGGTACTTAGTCCTTGCAGGCTCTAGACCAGGGGTCACCAACATGGTGCCACATGTGATGCCCACAATCTTGTTCTAAAAAAAGCACAATCCACCAGTGAGCTACATCTAAAAATATGTTTATTTTACATAAAGTTAAAGTGAACTCTGACTCTTTTAGTTCAAAGGTCAGTACTAGTAGCCCTTCCTATGACACAACACCAATGAAGTAGCTCTCAGTTTCAAAAAGGTTGGTGACCCCTGCTCTAGAGGGTAGGCACAGAGCACAAATGAAAAGCACCCAACAGGCTTGACAGTGAACTTCACAGTATGTGGAGGGTCATCCTTACCACGTAGTGCCAGACGACATGATATGCAAATCATAACATTCCTTTCTGGGGCTTAACTTAAGCATTTGGGACTTGGCTTTTAAGTTTCTCTCTGCTAGAGACACAGGTGAACAGTTAGAGTTCCTACGGGACATTAGTGGTATTGCATTTAAAGTCTTTTCCACACTGTCCTTACCTTTCATAACTAGTAACAAAGTCCGCCTTTTCACTTCATGACTTCAATTCAAAGTGCATCAGCTTGGTGAGGAGATAGCTTACCTAGCTTGTTAACAAAGGTGTCAGAAGAAGTTCCGTATTTGGCTGCCTTATGGTAACGCATATTGTGACCATTTACCACTGATTATGAGATGATTTGCTGCATATTGGAAGTTTGTATTTATTTTCTGAATACAAGTTGCTTTAATAATTTTCCAGGTACGGATAAGTATGGAAAAAAGAAAAACCATTTTGGAAAAATGTTGGAATTTTCTGATCATTTTATTCCTTATTTCTGTTTTATAAAGGCCAAAGGTTCAATAATTACCCTGGCTTTGACGGTGGCTTTCAAAAAAGATTAAACAATTTTACATAAAAGGGGGCCTTTTCATTACCCGTTTAGTTTCTAGGTAACTTTAAGTTCAAGTTCTACTGGACCTGTGGTTCTTAAACTGGGTTTAAAATACCCAAAAAGGCAGCAAAATGGCTACTTCTAAGGATTTTTACTGACAAAATAAAATTGCCAACAATCACAAACTCTGCTTCATAGAATCTGCATTTAGCCTAGGATACTCAATTCCTTATCTGGCAAGTCCTAGATTTATACATTTTGAAATGGAGCTAATCTAGATAAATCCAAATACCACAAAAGCCGTCAAATGGCTCCACTCTACATTCTGGGAATCAGAAGTCAATACAAGTATTTTGTTGTTTCATTCATTGGATGTGAAACTTAGAAAAGACCTGTGTATTATTCAACATGTTGTACTCAAATCCCAGGAATGGTATAAAATGCAGAGAGCCCTCTACAGTAGAAATGTGTGTTAGGAAAAGGATGGAATTTTGTAACAGAAAATGTGTAGGAACTCTGATTTGTTCACTTCTAACGTGTTACTGAAGAGCATATTTTACTACGTTCAACTATTTAAAAACTGTAACTCTGATATTTTCCTGTTTTTCATTTGCTCAATAATAATTGTAATTGCCGTTTATGTTTTAAACATGAAAAATCAAAGGCTTGTTTGTTTATTGTTTTTGGCTCTGCAACTGGAGACTTCTTTGAATGTTCATCCATCAACCTGACCTCACCCTGATATGCATTGATTTTTATATCTGAAGGGCTGCACTACAGAAACTATTTGTTTGTGAAGACATGCACACACACACACACACACACACACACACACACACACACACACACACACACTAGTACAATGGGTTTTGGCTTAGTATATGCTTATTTTTAATGATACTAGAAACTGGAGGACTGTGATATTTATTTGTTAATGGGCAGCCTGGCAGCCTATTGGCTGTGTGAGGATTTCACATAAACCAAATGCAAACAGGATTCGTCAGTGTTGAGGTCTTACATTCTGACCTTACTAAATTCAAATTTGTAATTCCTTTGGAAACTTAAACCTTCTCACATAACCTGGAGTCCTTCATCCACAGCCTGTTTTAGTGGTCACCTTTTTGTTTTTTTTTTTTGTTTTTTCAAACATTAAACGTATGCCTTTATTGGAGTCACACTGTCCTGTTTTGGGGAAAAAATGGGAACCTGATAATCAAAATGTTCCAAGCTTTGTTGAATTTGAACAGGATTTATGAAGTAGCTGTCAGGGTCCTCTTGATAACGCAAAGCCGTTCCATCTATGAATCTTCTGCCAACTGTCTTTTCTGACACCGTGACTCTGGACAAGAGCGGCAGAAATAAACAAGTGGAACCAAAACATCCCTTCCTGTTTACATATGTTGCGTTCCATTTTTCTCAAAAACACAGAATTAAGAACTATGTTACAGAGTTAAATACATTCAAATTGCAAGTGCGAGCCCAGTGGGATTTGCAACTTGTTTCGGTGCTACCTACTATTGGCAGTAGAAGATAACAATGTGTTTGTCACCACTTTGCTCATGTAAACGCAAAGAAACATGCTCACAAATAGGTCATTTTTAGAACTCAATGAAAGAGAAACAACCTGTCTATGTTTATATGCTCAGCAAGTTCAGACTCTCCCAGGTAGGGTTCCTACTTTAAGGAGCGTTACGAGCGGGAACTCAGAAAATCCAATTTTTTGTTTACGGGTGAACATGGGAAGGAGGACCAGACAAAATGGCAAAGAGTGGGATATGAATTGGATAAAATGGTGAAGCGAACCAGGACTAACTTTTAACTTTAGCATCAGTTCATCTTCACAGCGATAGTTTATTATTTTAAGCAGATTACCTTTTCAATAAAAGCATACTATTAATAAAGTAATTTGGGGGACGATGTATGAGCTCATTAGGTATCTTAAAAGGCACTATAAGGATTTTTTTTTTACCCTAGCATGTTTTACTGCTGTCCAACAGCTGTCCATCCCCTCAGATTGTTTCTGGTTCTGCATTTTTGTCCCACTTAAATGTTTCAGATCATCAAACACATTTTTACATCAGACAATAAGAACCTGAGTAGAACAGGAGCAGTTTTCAAATTATGATTTCATTCATTAAGGAAAAATAAAACCATGAAAATCCACCTAACCTTATGTGAAAATATATAACCTGCAAGAACTTGACATAGGCTAAAAGATCTCCGAAAGTAACATCCTGCTCCAATCACCAAGCTATTATCCACAAACGGAGGAAATATGGAACAATAGGTAAATAGGTAGGTGATAAACACTAAGCAAGATGGTGGATATAAATGGATCTATGGGAGAGTTCCATGGCTAAAGCTACTGCTGACCAAAGACCAAACACAAAGACCATCTGAACATTTCTAAAACTAATCTCTGATGATCCCCAAACGTTTAGGTGAAATACTCTGTGGATTGATGAGACCAAAGTGAAACCATTTGGTGGAAGGTGTGCTTCCTGTCGCCATCTGATGTAAAACTAACATTATTGTAGAAAAAAAGAGCATCACCCTGCTCTGGGGCTGCTTTTCTGCTTCGGGTCAAGACCAGGACAACTTGTAGTAACTGGTGGAACCTTGAATTCTGCTCTCTTTTAGAAAGTCTTGAAGATTAATCAGTTGTCACCTTCAGCTTAGCAGTGGGACAACAGTCTAAAACACACCAGCAAGTCCTCTTCTGCACAGCTCTGAGTACCAAATGGTTTTAATTTTCTGTGGCTTGATCTTAAAGAGGCTCAATAGCCCACTAATGTGGCTGAACTGGAATCATTCTGGTAGGAAGAGCAGACGTTAAAGGCCCATGACCACTGATCAAACGCTTGATGGCTGTTGTTGCTGCCTAGGGAGGCTCTGTTGGTAGGTTTGGGGACCATAGGGACAAATTGGTTTGGAGAACTTTTTAGAGGAAATCATCATTTGAAAACTGAGCTTTAAACTTACTCAGGTTATGTATGTCAAACATTTAAGTGAAAAAATAGCCAAAACAGAAACTTATTTACTGCACAGCAGAAAACAAGAGACCTGACATGGAAAGTTTCACACGTTCTACACAGACTTGTTCTGTTTACAAGCATTGTGTCTAAATCCTGTGCTGCCTTTGTCTCTCCTTCTGCATCTGCTCCTGCACTCTTTTTTTTTTTTTTTTTTTTTTCTGTCTCCCATCTCCTCTCCTTCCATCCTTCCATGTCTCTGACTCCCAGGACAAACTGTGTCTCCCTCACCACATCCTGGAGGAGAAAGGCCTGGTGAAGGTGTGCGTCACGGTGCAGGCTCTGGTGGACGAGGCCTCCTCCAAACCCCCGCTCCTGGTGTGAGCGGCGGAGCACGGAACTGAACTGACATGGCTTCACGTGGACGCCACGGCGCACCTCTGCGTGGTTCGCAGTAACTCAGCACTTTGATTTCCCGTCAGGGTGCAGAAAGGGAACTAATCCCAGCAGGAGGGGATTCATTTACTAACTGAGAAAACGGAAGCCAGGATCACGCAACAAGGCGGGCTTGCTGCAGGTTACTTTTTTCCACTTCAACTCATGAGTGTGGGGTCTATTTTTTTTTTTTTTTTACTGTGATCAGCTAAAGGACCGAATGCTGCATGTTTTTAACATTTTAAACTAGATCAAGGAAATTTTTACACTGGCTGGTTCCATCTGTTGAAATATTATGATGAAGCGATGAAAAAGAGAAAGGAAATCCATGTTGCAATTGAAAAATTAAAGAATACCATGCTCTTTTATTAGAAAAGCCATAAAAAGATGCCAAAAATGTATTTATAATTGTTTTTTTTTTTCCTTTAATGACAAACGCAGAGATTGGGAACATTTCAGACATCCTTCAGATACTGATGCCAAATGTTTTCAGGTG
This sequence comes from Fundulus diaphanus, assembly GCA_037039145.1. NCBI lineage: Eukaryota > Metazoa > Chordata > Actinopteri > Cyprinodontiformes > Fundulidae > Fundulus > Fundulus diaphanus. Next base: position 14,936,593 of record CM073132.1, read on the forward strand.
AAATTAGGAATTTCTTCCTTTATGATCACAGCTTTGTCCCTCCCCCCCTTTTTTTCTGCCCGCTTTTAGCTCTAAAGGTTGACTGTAGTCAAAGGTTGTTTTTTAAAAAACTCTACCATGTATTCATCATTCTCAGACATTTTCAGACTTTTTCCCATTTTAGTCTGAGTATTTCAGTCGCCTCAGTCGATGCCACCGTCTATGCACACATCATTGAAAGCCCTTGGTCTTTTCACCGTGTACAGATATATTTAGTTGTTTTTCTACTGAGCTTCATTTCAGTGTTTTGCTCTCAGTTCCTTGAAGAGAATCAAACCAAAATACTAAAGTCTTATGACGGAGGGACACGGCTTTTATCTAGCTCTATTTAAACCTGAAGATATTTATAATATAAAGAGAAGCTGAAAAACAGAGGCTTGAGTTGTTGTATAGAGTCAGACAGAAATAGGCCAAAGCTATTTTTCTCTAATATATTTTGGGAATAAGTGTGTATATTTTCTAAATTTGAACTGCGGCCGTGTGTGGAGTCCCTGATGCGGGTGTATATCTGTCCATAACCTGTGGGAACACTAATCTGGGTTTTGGATTAGTGGAAATGGCTCAGATGTTTTGTCAATGTGTTTGTGTCAGATGCAGTTTGTTTAACGTCCCAAAATATGTATGGTGTTAATAGGAAATAACATTTATGGAGACAGAACTAAAGGTGTGCATTGAGGACTGAAGGGTCAGCAGAAACAGAAGTTCACCTTTACAGAGCCTTAGAGAAGGATTCACACCCCTTGGTCGTCTTCCTGTTCTTCAGTGTGGTTGATCGGTCTTTGAGGATATGTCCCACCAGCTTCGCATAGAGGCCGGAAATTTACTCCGTTCATCTTTGCAAAAAAGCTCAAGCGCAGTCAGATTAGAAAGCCATCGTCTGTGGATATCAGTTTCCAAGTAAAGCAAAGTAAAGCCAGAGGGAAAGAAGCTATTCCCTCAGCATGATGCTGCCGCCGCTATGTTTCACAGTGGGGGTGGTATGTTCTGGGTGATGTGTACAGTCAGTTTTCTGTCACATACTGTGTACTTTTTTTATGTATACCAAAGAGTTCAATTTTGGTCTCATCTGAACAGAGCAGCTTCTTCCACACGTGTGCTGTATCTCCTAGGAGGCTCATGACAAACTGCAAACAGGACTCCTTATGCTTCTGTCAGTTCAGGTGGACAATTGCCAATTTACTAATAATCCTCTTGAGTGAGGGTCAGTGGTTGTACAGGATTTTATTTAGCCCTGTAAGCATAACGAGGGTTGAATACAAATGCATGGCTTTGTTTTTCACATTTTTCATACATGGGCAACAATGAGGCAACCCCAAAAATAGGAATGGTTCTGCAGGTGGAGGCCAAAGACATTATTCCCTCTTGCTTTTTGACGGCTTTCCACAAGTTTAGTATTTGACCAGGGTCAGTGTCACTACTGGTAGCATGAGGCGATACCTGTACCCTGCAGAGGTTACACAGGCAGTCCAATTCCACCAGGATAGTACATTAGTACGTGCCAGAACCATCAGAGTGTCTAAACCCATCAGCAGGACTGGTATCTGCTCTTTTGTGCAAAGAGGAACAGGATGAGTTCTGCCAGAGCTCTACAAAGTCACCTCCAATGGGCCCCTGGTGTGAACATCCCTAACCAACCCATTAGAAACAACTTCAGGAGGGGGGGCCTCAGGGCCTGACGTCCTCTAGTGGGCCCTGCGCTCACTGCCCGGCACCGTGGGGTTCGGCTGGCTTTTGCCAAAGAACACCAGAATTGGCACTGGTGCCCTGTTCTCACAGATGAGAGCAGGTTCACTCTCGTGGGACGGACGTGAAGGGGTCTGGAGAAGCTGTGGTGAACATAAGGCTGCCTGCAGCATTGTTCATCAGTAACAATGTTGGTGGAGGGTTGGTGTTGGTCTGGGGAGGCATCTTCATGGAGGAATACACACAGACCTGTACAGGATAAACGATGGCCCCCTGACTGCCTTCAGGTATCGCGACAAATCCTTAGACCCATTTTTAGATCTTATTGCTGGTGCAGTGGGTCCTGGTCCCTCCTGATGCATGATGATGCCCGACCTCATGTGGCAAACGGAATCAGGCAGTCCTGGAGGAGGAAGGAATTGATGCCATTGACTGGCCTCTAGGCTCCCCTGACCTGAATCCAATAGAGCATCTCTGGAACATCATGTTTAGGTCTGTCTGACTCCAGGTTACACCTCAGACTGACCAGGAGCTCAGTGATGTCCTGGTCAGGATCTGGGAGGAGACACCAGGACACCGTCTGTTATCTCACAAGGTGGTCCAACGTTGTCAGGCATGTGGGGGCATACTAACTACTGAGGACAATTTTGAGTTGCTGCAATGACATTGGGACACTACCCTTATGCATCAGCTTTTCAGTTTCACTTTCTCTTTGACTTCAGACTCAGCCCTCTGAAATGTGGAAAAGCTCCAGGGGGGTGAATATTTCTACAAGGCGTTGTACAACTGAGTCGGCCCTCCAAGGGCCGCCCTTCTGTCATTCACGGCTGCAGCTCTGGGCTCCTCAAACCCTCTATCAGTCCATCAGCGTCCATGGCACACTCGAAGAGTCATGGATATCTGAGACTTAGACGCAAGTTGAGGAGTAAGCTAATCATTGTGCTTCTCGTGTGGGCCTGGACTGCTCAAGTGTTTTTAGAAAATTTAAATAATTTTAGTTTTGAGTTTGAAAAACTCTGAGAACAAAACGTCTTATTCTTTTCTCACAGCTGGACGAAGCAAATTTGGAGTTAATGTAGCAAAGCGTTCCTGCGGCCTGCTGACTGTGCTAAGGGGCTGTGTGTGGGTGTGTGGGTGGGTGTGTGTGTGTGTGTGGGGGGGTGAAACTGGGTGTTTCCGCTTCAGGCAGGAGAGGTTGCTGTGTGAGATTACAGACTGTGTGACTCAGGGTGGGCTTGGTTTACTGCACTGTTGATGCTTCATTACACAGCGTGCTTCGTCAGCAGTGTTTTTCTTGTGTGTGTGGCCTTTGGCTTTGGCGTGATGTTGAATTGCAGACCTGGCACAAATGGATACTTTGAACGGGCAGAAGACACTTCTTGGCCCTCATTGATCTCTGTAGTAAGATGAGTACTTGTTCGTTTAGAAGCCAGGACAAGGGATTGAGTGCTCAGCATTACTGTAGTTCTGCTGTACTCATTTAATATTTCAGTGTTTCTCTTCAGTTCCCTGTGTTTGAGGCCTTCTTTCCCCCATCGGGTTCTTAGAACAGCAGCATCAGGCTTAAACTGAGAGTCAATGATTTTAAGTTGACCAGAACGTTTCCTAGAATGGGAAGATGTCTAACCTCCTGAACTTGGAACAACCAGATGGAGTCATTTTGATGTTAACTGAGACTAAAACCCGTTCACACTTAAACAAACAAATGCAGAAACTCTTCCAGAAACCATTCAGAAACATACTTCTGACATCCGACACACGAAAGCTGCTGTTCTCACGCTGCACGCTGGCTCTAGATGCAGATTTTGTATTATTACTTGTGCACTTGTTATTTTGTTTGCTCATTGTTTGTATTTTGGGACAGTTCTGTGTTTTGACCAATGATGTACTGTGCGCTTGACTATCTATCACAGCAGATGAAAATGTGTTGGCCAAACTGGCATCAACCCCTAGAAGAGAACCTAGACCTTTACCGCAGGGACCAGACATCTTTGCTTGCATCTCAATTCAAATATTTTTTCCAGCTATTTTCAAGGTTTGCTTTGTCTTGAGGTCCAACACCGCCATATTACGTCATTTTAGCTACCACGCCCCTCTGCGCGGCCAAAAGTTTCTGCTCCGCACACATAGGAAAATTCTTAACCACGCGGTCGGTCCAGTGCAGAAAAACATAGCGGATGAGGAAGAGCTCCTTCTGGCGGAGGTTCATAAATATGGACAACTTGGTGATTCGACCCAAAAAGATCACCGTGATCAATAAATTAACAATTCCTGAATAGAAATTGCTGTCACTCTTGGCAGAAAGGAAGAAGCTTTAAAATGTTGGAAACAACTGTGTTTTCTACTTGCTCCCACACAGCAGCAGTCGTATTCGGCTTTGACACCAATTCTATTTTCTTTTCTATCTGCCGTTTCTCTGGCTCTCCCCCACGAGGCTCTCATGCTAAACTTTGAGCATGTGCCTACCTGACACAAGATTTAACTCCTCCTACACTGAGGAAACGACAAGGCAAGGGTGAGTAGACACCGGTGCACCGTACTGAAACCTTTTGTTATGGACAGAGGAGCGGGAAACACAGGGGGAGCATGCATACACAAATTATTGTGCTTATTTTAATTAATCACGTAGTTAAAATTTATCGTGCAATTAATTGATTTATTGCTTATCGTGACAGGCCTACTAGTGGAGTGTACTACACTTGGCGTAGGAGTACAACGTTGCCCTCTAGAGTCCAGGAGAATAGTGCTACTTCAGAGGAAAAGCCGCACGGAGCATAAGTGCTGCAGATGTTGTGTCCACGTGTCTCATTTCCGTGCGGAACATACGTGCATCACGCATAAACTAAACTTTAGACAATAAGCAGCATGCGCTGAAGTTAATGCCGATCACTCTGTTCTACTGCAAATTCTTAGGCTACGTTCACACTGCAGGGAAATGCGACCCAAATCTCTCTTTTTACACGGCAGTGTGTACTGCCCAATTCCGATCTTTTCACCCCCACCCAAAATACAATCTGATTTGTCCCACTTCCATATGTGGTACTAATTTGGATATGTATCTGATTTATTTATTTTTTTCAAAGCGTCCGCTATCTGAACGTTCATGTCGCGTTTTATCCGTCTGTCACCCCACTCTCATGTCTCTCACTACATCCACACACAGTAGCAGTTAGCGCTCCATAAAAGACCATTGCTAAGATTGTGCTGCTTTCTTCTTACTTATTTCATCTTGCTATGATGTGGTCTTAATATTGTCGGCTCCCATTGCTCAACAGCTTTGTAATAATAAGGAGGATTGCCGGCTGGTATCCGTGTTTTTCTTTTGTTGTTGTTTTTTTTTTTCTTCAAGGTTTTTTGTTGTTCATTCACCATTCCTTCCGTAAGCAGTGCGCTGCTGTGTAACGTCTACTTCTGTGACCTGCGCATGCGGGTCGCTTTGCGGTCTTGAACCGTTCAGACAGCAGAATGATGATGGTCGGATTTAACAATAGTATGACGGCCACCTAAAAAAAATCGACCTACAGTGTGAATGTAGCCCTAGGGAGTGGGGAGCAAATGAAGTGAAATTTAATGTCACCAAAACACAACTAGAGAAATGTTAAAAGGAGGAAGTTCTGGAATATGAGAAGCAGGAGTGTCTCATATTCCAGAGCACAACATGTATTGGGGGTGAGAACAACCCAGTGGTGGTTTGGGTGCTTCATTTAGACTATATACACAGGGTGCCCGGGTACGAATCCCGGTAGTGTTAGAAAGGGCATTCGGTGTGAAAACCTCATGTTTCCCTGAGTGAGGTAGCAGCCGAAGGGACTCACTCTCTCACAGTCTTAAAAGTATTTAAATTCGGGGTGAGGATAATTTTTGTGTTCAGGCGGAAAAATTTCCCACCTCATTTCAGATTATTGTGCATCTCTTTCACCCAGCCATGTGGCCTCAGGTTGACCCTGGTCAGTTTGTTCTTCTCTATAACAGGACAGTAACCAAAAAACAACCAATGTTCTAGGTTTGTCTTCCAGAGTTCTAGATATGCAGCTGATGAATCTGTGAGAATTGAGTTGGTGTTAGAACCTTTCAGCGAAGCTCCAGCACCATGAGACAGGAGCTGTGGTCTTCTCACTGCTGCTGTTTGTTCGAGGAACGGAGCAGGATTTAGAGAAATGTAAGGCTTCCCTCTACAGGGAGACAGTCAGTAGTACAGGAGGACTGAAAGGATTTGTAAAGGAGAAGTCCGGTCAAAATCAGAAATCAAACTGCTGAAAGTACTTTAAATATAAAACTACTACATACTGTGCAATAAATTATACGTTTTTTAATTAAGAATAATTTTCATTTAATCATGTTTATGTGGAGGAACCCATCTTGTTCAAGAATAGTACTGTCACCTCCCATTTTGTGACGTCACTCAGCGGACCCGCTGTTTAGCAAGTCCCAACGCTCTGTTGTTTGTCACGATGCACTATTTTCCAAGATAGCGACGACTAGTGCTCTGTACGAAGCAGAGAGTGATGAAGTACTTAGTGACAGTGATGGGAATTCCGTGGAGCTATCATCTGATAGCGATATGGATTTTTTAGAAGGGTTTCTTGACAGAAACCGGACTTATTTCCAGTGAAAACTCAGATATATATATATATATATATATATATATATATATATATATATATATATACACGCGTGTGTGTGTGTGTGTGTGCGCGCTCGCTCCTCTGCAGCACGGCTTTACCGGCGCTGCAGCGGAGGAGAGATCGCGCTGAAGTGACTTGAGTTATATTTAACCTCTAGTAAATAGGGCAGGTGGTCATTATTGTATAAATATTAAAATATGAAAGCGTTCCAGCACATGCTGGGGCGGAGGGATACCACATCACATGTGGTATCCCTCCGCCCCTCTGGTCGGTAACCATCCCCGCAAATTCTAAATTAAAAATTTAAAAATAACTTACCGAAAATCCTCGCTCTCATGTCATGTTCAAAACATTCTTCTTCGAAATGGTTGCTGCAAATTATGTGTTTTCTCTCTGGCCAGAAGTTAGATGGCAAATCCGCTCTCTTCAAGTTGGCAATCCAGCGACGAGCCCGGTGGCTCATGAATCAGGAAGTTGAAATAAGCTATGTTTTTTCCACTTTTACCAGTTGTGTTGGAACATCCAATGGCCATGCACGTGGGCATTGTTGCTTCAGCAATAGCTCTTGGGAATGTCAGCGGTGAAGTCCTCTCGAAATCCGAAATAATTATTGATGATCGCAGCTGTGTAGAACGGCTCCTATTGACTTTGCATGGAAAGCGGAGAGAAATGCTGTCGCCGCTTCCGCTTTTCCACGTCACAGGATGTGATGTCAGACGGGCATTACTGCCCAAATATGGGCATTTATGGCCGCCTCCATACACAGCGATCCAGACGACAATTTATGTTTTTATTTTCTTATTGATTAAAGATAAGTTCATTAAATAATCAGGTCCCCTGATTTTTCCTTGTTGACCGGACTTCTCCTTTAAGCTAGCAAATCAGTCTGCCTGTCAGTTGTATGGAAACCAAACATCAGTTAAAAACTAGAGTACTGCCTCTTTAAAGCATTTTGTCTAAAGTTTCTCCAGAAAGAAACTAACATTCTCGAACAGCAGTGGGTTTTTTTTTTTTTTTTTCGTGTGCAGCTTGGTATCCAAAGCTTGACCTACTTCCAGACTCAGTAGTAAAATAATCATTTTTAATTTAGAAAGTAGACAAACAAGTCTTCCACTAGTTGGATTAAGTTGCCAACACAAGCATCCTTTATCGTTAAGTTTTTTTTATTGAGGAATAACCTGCATATATTTATCACTATGTTGACGTACTGTATATTTCACCTGGAAACGGCTGTTTTCCACCAAGGTATGATGAAAACGATCATTTTAATGTATTCCAACACTACGGGCAGCTCAGCTGAACAGAAATCAGTAAATTCCATAAATCTTGAGCACTAGCAATCGCTGCTTTGCAGTCTTGTTTCTCCTCCTTGGTTTTAAACAGAGGGAAAGAGGTCTTCCTGATATTTAGTCTGGGTGTCGAACTGTTTCACTTTAACCAAACAGATCATAGTGATGTCATGATACCGAAACAGGACATCTAGGTGATAATAAGGGATCGCATCATTTAAAGCTGCAGTTTTTCTTTTGTCTTTTCTTGTTGGGTCTTCCACAGTTCTGGGCACATCTCAGCGCTTCAAGGGGGAAAAAAGCAATACAACCAAAGCAACTTCTTCCCCCGGGGTTTCTGCACTTTAAAGTTGTGTGTTATTAAGTCTGCGTTTTTGGCAACTGAGAAAATCTGGATTCACCTTTAATACAACCCGATGACAGAGTTTAGGCTAGAATTCTGATGCCAGTCAATCTAATGTGTGCCTGCTGAACGTTGAGCAGTTTGGGTGTTTTTTTTTTTAAAGTCTCTTCTTTTGTATTAATGCTGTCCAGAAACGGCCTGTATACTCAGTTTTTCTACTTTTTCTGACAGGGAGCAAATGTATTTTTCTGTGACTTATCTTCAGGTTTGTTGAACTTTCGATGTTAACGTGCCCTTTTGTAACAGTTTGTGAAATTTTTGTCACTTGTACAGCACGCATGAAATGTCCCTGTAATGTCGCCTTAACTGCTGTTAATACTGTATATACTGTACTGTATTTCTCATCACTTTATCAGTAAAAACCTCACGTCAGAACGTCTTCTACAAATTGGCTGCATTGCATTCTTCTGTGAAAGATGATAAACATGGGTAAAAAAAAAAAAAACATGTCTGTTTTTAATAATTTCTCAAACTTAAATCTTGAAATGTTTGGGCAGGGATGGGATTGGCTTTCATCGATCTCCAGGTCTTGAGAAGTCAGGAAACCAAAAAAACAAAACGTTGCTTCTTCCATTTAAGGATGATGGAGGCCACTGGGCTCATTGGGACTAAATCAGCAGTTTTCTTTCTGGATTCTTCTTCAGATTTGTCTGAGGTGATCTGGTCTCAGGTCATTCTAGCTTTGTGCCCAGACATGTACAGCCAGGTGTGGGACTTGGACAGACAGTGGATTCCAGCTGGGGTAAATGAATGGTCGAGATTTGGATAGCTACAGAAACATCTCAACAGTCATCAGAGGACACTGGATGAACCAGAGCTAGGAAGGCCTACGTTGATTCTAAAATCAAAAGGGTCCAGTTCACAGGTTGTCAATTATCTCTAGATCCTGGACCCAGGGTTCTTGAACTGGGTATTGCTGTTCACAAAGTGATAAATCTTTAATCAAAAATACCATCAAATTGTTTTCTCTTTATTGCAAGAGAAGTGAAAACGGTGCCAAATCTGAAGCCCAGGACTGTTTTATGGGTTGTGAGGCAAAAACCCAGATACACCTCAATAGTGGGATGTTTACAAGAGCATTTTCATTTGTCCATCCAGAAGGCTTTGTGGCCCTTAAACTACAGTGAAGTGAAAGAAGGATCTAGAACTTCATCCAGATTTAAAAATCAAGTCTTTAGTTGGGTCCAAACCCAGAACTAAAAGGATCTAGAAGCTAAGGCAGTGAAAGGGGTCCTTTCTTCAAGAATCACTTGTTTTTAATATGGTAGCAACTCAAAAACCAAAGGGATCGATGAGTGGGACAAAAACCCAAAGTCAAATCAAACATGATCAGCTATAGATAAAAATCAAAGTTAAAATCCCTTTTTGATATTTTTATATAAAGGAAACTTTTTTTCCTTTTTCTCTGCTTATCCAGACTTGGCTTATCATGAAGTCAAATATATGCTTTTTCAGGCTGTTTTAGAACTGTTATCAGAAGAACAGGAGTGGTTCAAAATAACATTTTTCTATAGAACCACCCCCAAAAAAATTATTTATTAAGGCTAAGGCCTTTGAATAAATGTAAGCATTCAACAAATAACTGATTTCATCAAAAACCCAGCAGCTAAAAACGGGTGCTATAGAAGAGAAGATGACTGTGGACTCTCTCACTTCACTCCCATCAGCCCTCAGCAGCACGTCCTTTTCTTCACTAACGACTCAAAGCTTCACAGCAAAGATGAAAATGACTTAAAGCAAAAGAGTAATGGCGGTTTTATTCCACACCATTAGGATGTGTTCATTGATAACCTCCTGCTCTAATGAAATAAGCGCTCAATAATTCAACATTTGCTCAAGCCACAGAAACATTTATTGAAAAACGTAGTTGTACCCGAACTGAAGTGTCTCCAGCTGAGGATACAGGTAAGTGCTGTTAAAACAGAAGACGACAACATCCTGGTTTCCCCTCAGTTTATTCCAGAACTCCGTTTCCAGGACATTATTGTAGTTGTTCTGCAGGTGGTTGAACTCAGAGGGCTGATGCTGCTCAGGCGTTCAGGTACTTGGCGTGGTGCTTGATGTGGTCGTTCATAAACGAGTAGATGAAGAAGTAGCTGTGATCGTAGCCCTGCAGGAGGAAACCAGCTGGCTTTTAAATAAATCTGTTTTATCAAAAGGTGAAACTAAAAAAAACTCATTCTTTACATTTTCTAATGATGGAAGAGGTTGTTTTCTCCAAAATGTTCAGGTATTTATGAAAAGCATACATTTTCTTTCAATTCTTTGTTTCTACTTTCAGAGCTCAGCAAAAGTATTCACACTCCTTGCGCTTCCCCACAGTGTTAATGTTACAACCAGAAACTGGGTTTTTGTGATGGACCAAAACAAAGTAGTGACTTTGAAGGAAAGTTTTTATTTTCTCAAGAAATTTTGCAAAGTGCATTTCTATTCAGCCATTTTGCTTTCTAACACACTTAACGAAAACCCAGAACAACCCTTTGATATGACTAGTATTAGTCACTGCACATATGCACCATGTAACACGGTGGTGGCTGCACTATGCTGTGGGGAGGCCTTTTATGACCAAGGATAGGGAAGCAGCTCATAGCAGAGCAATCCTTGAAGAAAACCTACTAGAGAGTTTCAGCTTCATCTATTTATGATGGTTAAACATCTTTCTAAAATCTAGATGAAAAAACCTGGTGAAGACGTCCCCCTAAAGACTGAAAGTGCGGCAAAAAGCGGACCGAGTACGACCTTCCCCTTCTGAGCTTTGCACCACTTTGTGATCAGTCATGCAAAAACCTAAGCAAGTTTCTGGTAGTACTATGACAAAACGAGAAGCTTAAGGGTGGGAATTCTTCGGCGAGACACTGTGAGCAACTACAAGGACCGACCGGCTGGAGTCTGAAAACCACTGGGATCTTCTTCTCTGAGCAGACGGAGATCAGATTGTCGGGCAGCAGCTGGCTGGCGGACAGGAACTGATCGTCGCGGCCCTGGTCGATGAGGATGTCGAGCTGAGGGCCGGAGTAAGACCCTGCCAGCACGGTGGCGTCATACGCCTGGAAAAGACCAGAGATAAGATGCTTCACATGAGCCAGTCTGGGAACATGCAGATGTTATTCTGTTGTATAACTGCAGGGTTCCTACCTCCCATGCGGACCTGTCAGGTCCCAGGTATCCTGAGAAGGCTTTCTGGCCCCAGGGACACTGCATGGGGTTACATATGGGAGCGAACGCAGATACAGCCTGCAGGAGACACGTCAGCAAGTATCAGCATCTAACTTCCTGTCTGCAGCTTAGTTCCAAACAGACCCAGACTGAGGCCTCATGGGAGCCACAGAGTACCTTGTATTTGCCTGGATTCTTCAGGGCACAGATGAGGGCCCCGTGGCCGCCCATGGAGTGTCCACTGATGGACATCCGGTCTGGGTCGGTGGGGAAGTTGGAGTTGATGAGTTTAGGGAGCTGACAAAAACAATACGGATAACAACTCTTATTGGTTTAAATAACAGGAACAGCAGAGCTTTTGGTGGGAAGATGGTGAAATGAATCCACCGCACCTCCTCAGTGACATACGAGTACATGCGATAGTTGGTTTTCCAGGGATCCTGGGTGGCGTCCACGTAGAAACCAGCTCCTGTCCCAAAGTCCCAGCTCTCATCTTCCCCTTCAATGCTGCAGCCACCTGGGGCAGGAAAGTAGCAATGCTGTCACTTTGTGCCCCAGACCCGCAGCCACGCTTCAATCTCAACCGTCCCCTGAGGACGCTAAAGTGTGGGCCGTCATACGCGGGCTGGTGTCTGGGGCCACGATGATTAAGCCGTGCTCCGCTGCAGCCAGCTGACTGCCTGCTTTGGTGATGAAGTTCTGCTCCGTGCACGTCAGGCCTGCGGAGAGACACGCGGTGAAAATGGGTCAGGAATCGACTAAAGACAGACGCCTCACCTCAGGGGGTCCCGTCACCTGCCACAATCTGCAAACACCCTCTCTCTGCATGCAAGAGTATTCTCCTGAAACATGTATGTGAGCAACCAGGAATCCATCCTGGAAGTCTATCCACACATCCAGCTACTGCTTAACGTCCAGCAGCACCAACCAAGAATGACACAGAACCAGCAAAAGTACTAACAGTTCCTGCATGTTTAGCTTTTTTCACATTTTGACACAAAACTACCTTCAATCCAGTTTAATTGGATTTTATGCAACAGATAAACATGAAATTAAGCTGTGGAAATAAAATACATGATTTTCAAAAACGTATACAACATAGATCTGAAGCAGGCGGTCTCCACTGGCATTTAGATGCCATCATTGATACTTTGAAGAACTACTTTTTGCTGCAAATCAGCTTTAAAGGGTTTATATTGTGCCTTTTATGCCTTCCACAGTTAACTACAGGCATAAATATGATGAAATATTGCCTTTGGCACTATGGGGTATTCATTTGTTATGGAATATTAGTTGTTTTCTGGTGCTATTTTTTCTAACCCAGAAGGAAGATGCTTGCCTTCATTGCTTCACGCTGCTTCTCCCCGTGGCATGAGGGGAGTGGGCAGGACTGTATCATTGAGGGAGCTGTGGGATTCATTCATGCAGCAACACACTGATTCATATCGTTCACAAAGGGACTGATGTCAGACTTTTTGGACTCTGATATGAATCCTTTCAGACCCTAAAGACTATTTGGACACTTTAACCTTCTCAAGAAGCGTGTCAGTCTCCTGAGCCGGTGTCCGTCTCAAACAAATGTCACTATGGTAAAGATTCTTGATTCTTCACAAAATAGCCCGGGCTCAGTCCGGCTGGATGCAGAATGTCTGCGTGCATCAAATTTTCATTCATTTTTAGGCCGTTCCAACACACAGCCACTACTACAATGGAATGGAAACTAAATTTGTAAGCTTAGGGTCATCAAAGGTGCACCTCCCCCCAGGCTAAGGTCTTATGTGACATCGGTCTGTCTCCCCATCAGTTCAGACCGTCGTCCCGGTCACAGCTAAACAGAGCCTCTCCACAGCATGACGTTGCCCCCACCAAGTGTGTTGAGGGTGATGTGCAGCATTAGTTTTCCTTCACACAGCGTTTTGTGTTGGGAGCAAAACGTTTATTGTTGGTCTAACCTGACCAGAGCCCCCTTTTCCACAGGTTATATGGCTCATGGCAAACTGTAGGGTGGGGGATCTGGCTTTCTCCAAGGCCAGAGTTTAAAGTGCACGACTCACGGCTGTCCATCCAACTGATGTACTACATCACGTTCAAAGCTTGGGTTATTTAGGTTATTCAGAACCTAAACCTGCGTAAACTTCTCTACTACCTTCTCTCTGACCCGTCTGCCGGGTTCCTTGGCCTCCATGACGCTGGCTGTGCACTAACGTTCTCTATCAAACCTCTGAGGCCAGAAATAGAACAGCTGGATTCACACAGATATTAAACTGCATACAGATCCATCCCGTTCGGGAATTAGGTGACTTCTGTAGGAGATGCGTTGCACCGGATTTATTTTGGGCATGTCGGAGTAAAGGGGTCGTAAGTTTCAGATCCCTATTAGTTTTTAGTCACAATAAAATACAGGAAAGTATGTGGCCGTAATGTGACTCACCAGAAAGCCAGTAGAAGACGGGACATTTGCCCGTTTCAGCCTTGGGAGGCAGGAAGACGGCAAACTTCATCTTACACTTCAGCTCGGTGCTGTGGGCAGCAGACAGACACGAGTTCAACCGTCTCCTGTGACCCTCGACCGCTTCAGCGACGGCAGAAACTTTTGTTTCGTCTCACCTGTCATGTTCAAACACCTTCTGGAAGCCGCCGGCACACTTGTTGGAGGACACCTGTGTGAGAGCCATCGCCGAGCTGCAGACCCAGCACCACAGGGAGGTCACGTTCTTTCCCAGCTCTCCTTTGCTTCACATTCATACACTCAAGCAACCAGTTCTCTTTAAGAACACAGTTTGAACACTAAATTACATCTTCAGAAATTGGCAGTAATTATGCGAAGGCCTCACTGGGGCTAAAGACACAGTTTGTATGAACATTAATAGTTTGTTTAGGTAAAAATATCCAACAGCGAAATATAGACGCCTTTGACGGGAACGGATCCCGTTAGGACACGGCTCCTGTACCCTGTTGGGGCCTCGATCTCACACGTGACATTAAATCAATCCCTAGAGGTATCCCTGACTAAGACGCCAACCTTTTGACTTTTTGCGCCACGTATCTAGCGACCAACGACTCGTATCGCAACAGCGCAGACACGCCAACGTTGGCTGAGCGCTTGGGCGAACTGCTCCGCGCGGACACGCGTCTGCAGGAGCGAGATGTCAGTTTGACTGAAGCCGAGGCGTCCCACGAGAACTTTAGAGCAGCTTTCCAAGCCTAGCTGACCGGGGCTGGCTGCAGCACGCTGAAGCTGTAGTCCCACACTCCTGGTGGGACAAAAGATCACTACTGTCAGGGAAATGGACAGTAAAGTACACAGAGGTGGAGATTTTCAGCGGTCTTAATGCAAATGCCTCACATTACTTCTTTTTTTGTCATCCATGTAAAAGATTAATACTATAATCGTTTGTACGTTCCACTTCACATAGCTGTGTCCATGAAGGTGACTTGCTAAACCGTCACTAGGAGGACAAGTGCTGGACGCCGTTACCCAAACCGGTCACTTATTAACCTCAGAGTGCCACTGGACTGGTGCTTTCTGCAGGTGAGGACCGGCTTCCACCTGCTGGCAACACAACGACGAGCACTGCCTGGAAACTGTGACCTTTGACTCCCCCTGGTCAGCATCCCATCATGCGTAGCCTTGGTGGGAGGGGCTTCAGTCTGGCCCACTAGCTGCACATGAGTCTGACAAACCCGCAGCCATGAGATCCAAACACATCTGCGCGGCTTCTCTAGTGTTCTAGTCGTCTGACCCAGACTTGTCAGGTCCGGGTTCAACTGAGATATCAGCTGAGTCCGAAACCAGGTCTACAGTGCTTATCGTCTCCCAAGCTTATTTCCATAGTTAGCGTTTTTTAAATGACTTTGCGTCTAAATATTGCTAAACAAACCCCCGAATAAGAACTGTACGCCAAAGCGAACACGAACCGGTTCCATATCAATGCTTGGATAACTCCCACCGTCCCAGTCAGTCTCCAGTCCACCATTATTATTATTATTATTTTCCTGCACAATAAACCACATAATATTTCACTGAGGAGCATTATATTCGAGCCGAATTGCTGCAATGGCGGCCGAAAAGTAAACATGTTTTTTCATGGGCCGAAACGTCGTTGACAAAAAGTCATAAACACAAAAGGACTGAAAAACTGTCCGAAATTAAACGGAGTTCTGCGTCTGGCATGCTGGGGGGTGGGCGTGCAGGGATTAGCCAGTAAAGTTAGCACCGCGTTACTGCTTACCTGTAGCTGCTTTTTATCAATGCCTGTCTACGGCTAACGCAGTTAGACGTTCGCGAATAAACTAATTCAGAAACTAAACGCATAATTTCTGCAACATACCTTAATAAATCACTGGGTTTGGACGGACAGGGGTGCTCGCTTCGCTAACTTCCCCGCCAGGAGCAGCAGAGGGCGAGACCGTCGGTAGTTCCACGCGGTGACGTCACGGAGCCGCCCCCTTTACTCAGTTGGAGACGCACTGATCAGGTTTAGACACCAGAGGGCGCTAAATTAAAGGGAGAGCAAAGTTCCTGTTACTTTCAGAAGTGTTTTGGATGAATAACTTAAGAAAAAGTTACTTATATAAGAGCTTATATAAGATTGAAATAAATCACAACTTCCTACAAGTCACAGAGGTATTTTCATATTATATAATATTACATAATATTACACATTTCAACAGAACACTGGTCAGCAATTGAAAACTGCGATTAAAAACTAATGTAAATGTAAAATTGAGATTACAATCAATTGCCAAATTACAAATTTGAGAACACATCTTTACAGAATCCACAGAAGCTTGCCCAAACTAACATTTGAGAATTTTTGAGAGATTAAGTAAAAAAAAAAATGTAAATAAACCAGTAGCACTGGCTTGGACCTGGAATGCCAGACTACCCAGGACTGGCATTCCTGGGTAGTTTTAATGTAAGGGTGTGAACACTTTTGCAGTCGGGTTATTGCACCTGTTCTATTATCTACATTTACAAACCCAATGGGGTGCATTTGTATTTCAGTTGACTTGTACAGCACATTTAGAGACAGTCTCCATCCAAGCACTCAGCAAAGGTAATTCTCATCCCTTTGACATTTACACATTGTGTCACGTTACAACCACAAAAGAGAATGTATTTTGTCGGACTTTTCAGTGATAGAAAAACACATAG
The DNA here is from genome assembly GCA_037039145.1 of Fundulus diaphanus. Taxonomy (NCBI): domain Eukaryota; kingdom Metazoa; phylum Chordata; class Actinopteri; order Cyprinodontiformes; family Fundulidae; genus Fundulus; species Fundulus diaphanus. Next base: position 14,952,946 of record CM073132.1, read on the forward strand.
CAGTGCCTGCTTTACATTTTTTTTCACAAATAAAAGTCTGAGGGGTGTGACCTACATTTGCATTCAGCCCCAACGCTCCGACACCCACAAAGAAATCCAGTGCACCCGATTGCCTTCAGAGGATACCTAATTGTGACGGCCTCAGGTGTTTGTTAGAGAACGGTCATAAACAGACATCAAGAGACCAGGATGTGAAAATCTGATGCTGCACAGTACGCCGCCGAGAGGATGGTATCTTAAGGGTGAAACATGGTATGGGTCGTGGGGATGCATTTCGTCAGAACGGTCAGATGGATGAAGCTAAAAACAGGGCAAGACTTGAAGAAAACCTGTTAGACACAAATGTCTCGAGGCTGGGTTCGAGCTTCACCTTTCTACTGGACAACGAGCCTGAACATACAGCCAGAGCTACGGTCAAAGCATGTTCTTGTGCCGGACCAACCCAGTCAAAGCCCAGACCTAGATCTACTAGGGAATCTGTAGCAAGACTTGACAATCAGATTCGCAAAGCTAGATGAGGCATACCCGAGAAGACTTGCTGTAACTCCAGGGAAAGGTGCTCTCATAAAATATTGACTCAAAGGTGTAGGCTTGCGCATGCTTTTGAAGATTTGCAAACATTTATTTTAAAAGACCTTGAAAGCCGTGCATCATTTTGCTTCCGCTTAATCGCAATGCGCTGCTGTCACATTAAATTCCAGTGAAATACATGAATGTTTTTGGTTGTAATGTGACCAGATATGAGAAACATCAAGGTTTATAAATACCTTTGGGAGGCTGCGTTCATGTGTTCGGAGCTATTTGTCCTCAGGTGTGATCACCTGGTATACCACAGGAAAAAAAGGCTGCAGAATGAAAAGCCCACTCACTCTACCAGCATATTCAAACACTGGGAAATCTAATTAGCGTCGCCTGGGGAGATGTTGAAACTGTGGAGAGCCTCATTTCACTCATATTAAGCCCATATTTATTTATCTGCTCGCATCTCCCTCCCATGTCTGTTTTCACACATCCTTTCCGTCATCCTCTTTATGTCCCTGTATAGCTGCCGTCTCCTCTGCAATCTTTACCCATCGATGAGCACAATATTGGATTGTAAATTAGTTAGTAAACGACTCGCAGTACGGCGGTACTCGTGTCTTGTTTGTCTCTGCAGCTGCTTCCTAAATTAGGCCATTTCAAATCGCCTCCCACCTCCGTGTCCGCCCACCGCCCTTATAAAACAGATTAAATTCACTCGGCATCCTCACACGCACGCCTTCGTCTGAACATGATTATGGTTCCGCCTTCAGCCATGAGAGCTGGAGGACTGTTTTTAAAGCAGAATTGGTCACACAAGTCTGTTTTTATTATTTTTTTTGGCTCTTTGTGTCTGCTGCTCATTCAGTCCATCAGATGGCGGCAGCAGACCCTCAGCGTGCAGAGCCACTGGGAACGAAGCTCCGTCTCTGCTGTTCCCAGAACTCTTCCATTCATGTCACGAGGAAGGCTTTCACCTTTCTAGGATATCTGTTGGCTGAATGAGACTGTATTACTGTATGTAGCATACCATAGCTCTCACATCCATTTCAAACCTTTTCAACCTTTAATGTGACCTGAATGTGCTGTACAAGTCAACTGAAATACAGATGCACTCTGTTGGGTTTGTAAATGTAGATAATAGAACAGATTGCATTAAAACTTTATTAAATCCTCTTTTCATACAGATTTAACATCAAATGTAGTTATTCTGCATTAAGCTGCATCCTCTGTGTTTTGTGTTCAGCCATTACTGCGCGGTTTGGCTCATCCTCGAAACAAGACAGGTCCAGGCTACTACAAACAATCAGCTCTCCAGAGAGTATAGATGTCTGACCTTCCCTCCATCCAGGACCTGTGCAGGTCTAGGGTCAGGAAATGAGCAGCTAACATCTCTGCAGACCTCACACATCCTGCACACCAACCAGTTAGACTTTTACCTCCAGGTTGGCGCTACAGAATCCTGGTTGCAGAAATCTTCCTCCACAGAAACCGTTTCTTTCTCACTCTGAAGAACACTTAACAGCTTATTACCGTGCATATTTGCACTAATTCAACCATGTCTCTTCTTTTTGTTAAAACACTATATATACATCCACCCTCCAACCTAAAAAGTCTTTCTTTTCCCCTTCCTAAATACTTATATTAAAAATATATTATTGAGAGCCAAGCAAATAAAGGTGATTCTGACTCTTTCAAATACTCTTGTCATATAGCTGGATCTGCTCACTAACAGCCAAAAATCTCAGCTTTAAGGTGCTGTCCTGAGCCCTGTCTTCTACACACGCTTCGCCTACTGAGCCCGATAACAGCTGGTGGCACAAAAATGGCAAATCTAACGATGTGGTGGGAAAATAACCCCTTTCTTAATGTACAAGAATAAAGGATGTGGAGGACGCAACACAGCTCCCTGTCAGTTAGAGGGGCTGAAATGGAGAGGATACACTCTTCAAACCCCGATTCATTGTCCTTGAATGTTTTTTTTTTAGGATAGAACAGATTTCAAAATATATTTTGAATGATTACAATCTCTGTGTCAGGTTCTGCAGGAGCCAGCGCTAATACAAGTGTCACAGTTGTAGGTTCTGTGTCCTCCCTCAGTCTGTCCTGCGGGTAGTGTTTGTGTGTGTGTGTGTGTGTGTGTGTGTGTGTGTGTACGTGTGTGTACGTGTGTGTGTGTATGTAGGAGAGTCTAAGCGTAATATTTGTGTTTCTCTTCCAGCTGTTTCTGCACAAGGCTCCCAAATGAGCTCGAACTTCAGGCACCGACACCAACTGCACTCAGATTCCTGCACATTTCGCCCTCTGTCTCTTGGGAAGCAATCTTCTTTTTCTCATTTTCTCCCCCAGCCACAAATAGGTGGCGGTACACAATAAGTATAGCTTTGCCAATGTGGTTCCTCATCACAACCCATCGAGATGGCCCAAAGATTCTCTGCTGACAGAGCCTTGAAATAGATTTGGGAAAAGTTTCTAACCATGTTGCAGAGAAGAACGTTTATAAATGAAATTTCAGATTCTGACAGTGAATTGAAGTGTTGGCTAGAAGGAACTCTATCTGTCTGTCCGTCTGTCCATCCATCGTCACCTGCTTATCCATGCTGCGATGTGAGCTAAATGGGTTACTTTTCTAACAAAATCAATATGAATAAAATTATGTAGTTATAAAGAATCTTGCTCCACCAGCCTCTTGTTTCCTTGGCAGACAGACGGAAGTTGAAAATCTCCCAAACGAATACATAAATCCGCTCCTTGCTTCTCTATCACCAACAAAACAAACTCTCTCAACTGAAAATTAAACAAATTGTTTAAACATGTTTTTTCATGGGCCGAAACGTCGTTGACAAAAAGCCATAAACACAAAAGAACTGAAAAACTGTCAGAAATTAAACGGAGTTCGGCGTCTGGCATGCTGGGGGGTGGGCGTGCAGGGGTTAGCCAGTAAAGTTAGCATCGCGTTACTGCTTACCTGTAGCTGCTTTTTAAATTAAATTAAATTTTAACATCTGGACAAACGTTTTCATATTGAATATACAGATCTGTAAAGAATGACATTCATGCAAAAAGACAATGCAGCTGAAGGGGTTTTCTGAGCAGAGCGCTGCATTCCACCAACTGTGACCATTTAGATGGAAGCCCCTACCCTAGCAATATCTGTGCAACGAGCTGGCAACACATTTTTAATCGGAAAACATGTCTTGTTCATTTTAGTTGTTTTTTGTGAGCATATTGTTAGGTTGACATGGGGCCAGGATAGCTAGCCCTCTTTCGCACTATTCAATGACCAAGCCAGGCTATGAGGAGAATCACCAGCAGCTTGTGTGCAAATACGACATACTCATGCCGCAAACGCTTTCAAGAAAAATGAGAAAACATGAGAAGTACAAAATTTTGCTAAATTTAACAGAGCAAAATTCTGGAAGCAACATCAAATTTATACAAAAAGGTTGTAGCTTTATTTGTGCACTTTAAAAACAAAATAATTGTGATTTTTAAATGAATAGTAACTTTATTTATTTTTTATGTGATACATTCTTGTTCTGTAGACGAGCTCATAGAGGGTTAAATAGACATCAGAGTTCCCAATTTTACAAAGCTGAACCTTCGAACTTGATAATGTTGGCAGAATCTTTTCAAGCTCAACAGACCGCCATCACAGCTTTAGTCCAGGTCAGCGGTGTGATGCTGGGGAAGATGGGAGAAACATGATAAGACTGGAAGTGGAGCAAGTGATCACTCAAAAGGGATAGATGTGATCGCTGACATGAGAAGCTGCACTGAGACAGGAGGCATTCTGTCGTCATGTTATCACAGCCATGAAGCCTTTGATGCAGCATGCAGAGCTAATCAGATTAGAGCAAATGGGAAATGGATTGAGACTCCTGTCTGAGTGCTCAGCTCGGCCTACTAATGAGTTGTTCCACTATGTTAATCGAATAAGATGGTATGATTTTACAAGCAGGAGCCACAGTGAGACATGGGGTCCAGGACTTTGCATTCATATTTAAATAATTTGACCTGCCAACTATCTACAGAAAGAAAGAAAAACATGTCTATTAATAGCCATGTTTGTGCAAACAAACAGGGAGTTTGACATCAGTTCCACTCTTTTCCACATAATTTTTTTTTAAAACATAAATATATGCATTTGGTGATAAATAAAGGGATCTTCTTTGCTCATAAATATACAGTATCATCACAAAAGAAGAAGAAAAGGTTGAACTAGTGCGCACACATGTACAGGGCTGATTCCCAGCAGAGTAGCTAGGCAATCTGAATGTTAAATATTCATCAGAAACTGAGCCTGAGGGAAGAAACTTCCTTTGCAAATAGCGCTCTGTTACGTCGACCCGAATGTAAACGTCTAAACAGTTTGTGGGTCTGCGGAGATGTGAGCTCTGTTTTCCTGGCCCTAGACCTGTCCTAGTCCTGGACGGAGGGAAGGTCTGTCCTGATGAGACGTCCTGTCCTGGTGACTGTTCGATGCCGTTTGGCCCTGTCCGGGTTTGTAGCTCAGAAAAATAACACACAGTGATAGATGAACATGGGGCCCACTGGATAATGGCAGCGTAGAAGATGACCAGCAGAAATATTTTTTTGGAAAACTGAAAGGCTAAACCAGACAGAGAACTTGATATTAGACACCATGTTGCGTTTAAAAGGTTGATTTAAAAATAAAACAACAAACAAAAACTTGGTGCGAGTAGCTAAAATGTCCTGAAACGAGCAGGAGACAGGCAAAGCTCACAGCAGGGAATGACAAGCTGAATAGCCTGGAGTAAGCAATCAGGTCCGTAAAACAGACAATCCTCCAGCAGAGTCTGGTAAGGCTGAGAGGGCAGAGAACTGGAGACAGAATCTGAGGGATGAGCTTCGGTCATACGCGAAGAAGTCAGGCAGTAGATGGCATACATGTCTAAAGGACTGAGCAACAGTCCAGGTAGTATCCAGAAATCAGAGAGCCGATGAGGGGTCCGACCGAAGGCAAGGCAAGACAGGAGAATGAAAAGATGAGAAAACTTGGTCAGGAAGACAGGCAATCTAGGCAAAGAACGGTGAACAACTACTCACACCAAGACTTTCAACAATCTCACATGGAATGACTATCAAGACCAGTAAAAAAAGGCAGCATCACAGGTGGGAGGAATGAAGTTAACTGGGCTGTCACAGGTGCAGCTGCTCCTGCTATTTAGCAGAGAAGGGAGGAGCAGAGCAGAAAGAGGTACCAGCCAGTCGGCACAACAAACAACAGATCATGGCGGGTGACAGGAAAAAACAGAGCAGAAGCATAACAGAAAACCTCAAGTTTGGATACAAACATGAATTATGTGGGCCCCCTACATGGATATAGAATTCACATTTCCATTTGCTTAAAAGATACTGATAATTAGCTTCTTATTCCAGTTCACTACATTTAATGATTGTCTGACTATCTCTGACTTAAAGCTAGATACACAGACCATAGCAGAGTTGCTTGGTAAACTCCACAAGGCTGGCTGTTCATAAACCTTCTGTATTCTGGGTGTGCCATTCAAGATGATGGATGCTGAGGAGGACCGGAATGAACGCTAACAGTCAATACACAACTAGCAGGCGACACCTTAAGTCCTGTAAAGAGAAATATTGCTTTGTAAGACCATGTAACGTGATATTATTATCAAGCCTTTCATTTATACGGGTAGTCTCACTGAGACCCGAGCTGTCATTCACAAAAGAGACCTGTTAGCGCATAACACATCTGTGTTTGTTCACACCTCTACACTCATTTGGCTATCAGCTCTGACAGAAAAGACGGTCTAGAGGTCAGTGTCTGCTTCTACCTGCGCCGCTGCAGGTTGGATATGTGTATCAGTGGCAGTCCTGCAGTTCTGTGCAGAACTAAGAGTGGCAACCAGAAAATTACTGTCCTTTTCCAAAATTTCTGTTACATTACATATCATTTCTTCTGTGATTATATGGTGTTTATGTGTCCGTAGTGTTTACTTTATTATGACATAAGGTGTCATCTTTCCAACGGTGGTTGTGGGATGTCAGCATAAGAGATTTTTTCCTCTCTATTTATGAGGATGTGTACATCAGAGGGAAAATTAGAAGAAACTTTAGGTGATATGTATGAGCTAGGCACCACATAAAGACTGCCCTATGTTAACATTTGTCTTAGATAAAGAAAATCTATATTAAGATGAAAGTTTTACTGCAAATAGCTTGGAAAATAATAGTAGAAATATAAAACAAAAACAGCTCTGAAATGATTCTCAGTGGAAAAGAAATATTTTCTCTCATGTGTCTATTAATCTCAAGGATTTATCAAGCACAAATATTTTTTTGGCACACTAGAAGCCAACTTTCAAAACTGCGAGCATATGAACAGGATTCAAAAACCTTTAACCTCCAGGCATTTGTTCTTGTGTTTTTGTAGACAACGGTCGAACAATGAATCCCTGCCTGACATATTCTATCATCCAGTCACAAAGAAAGATGAAGGACATTCTCTCTTGGCAATGTGAGTTACATATTGTCATTTTTTCCAGCTTTTTGTCCTCATCTTTCTCTGTTCTTGAAGGGGAAGCATTTCTGCAAGATATGCTTATACAACCTGCTCTTTCCACCACACTTGCAAAAGCTGTCAATTTGAACTTTTATCTATAATTCATTCTGGTCTTCTGGTCAGAAAAACTAATACATAATACATGGATTTATTAACAAGGTTTACCTACAAAGTATAAAACATATCAACAAATATAGACAAATAATTGTTAGCTTCCACAAATGTACCTTAACTATCTCAGCCATCAGTGTGGAAGGGGGTTTACACATGTCTAAGGACTTGGGACTCCAGAGAATCACAGCAAGATCCATTATCTAATAGAGAAATTATGGAACACAATTACATCAAGAGAGCATCAATGACTCATTCAGGAGGTGACAAAATCCAGAACATCTAACGCACTGCAAACTTCACTTGGCACTTTAAAGGTTTCAGTGTTTATTTCTAAATTGTTCTCTGTATGGTAAGTGTGATTCAACAATAACAGAACAGACGATGGAAAAATTCAATTCATGGCAGAGTTTGAAGACAAAAAACCCCTGCTGAGAAACTCATCTGGGGAGGACAGATACAAGCCAGAACAATATCTAAAACTCTGCAGTGAGATCAGTGTTGTTCAACAGTGAGAAGGAGAGTGGGTAAAAATGGGCATGGAAGGGTTCCAGGATGAAAACCTAATAGAGCATAAAGGGTAGTCTCATGGCAAAAGATATCCGTATGATCACCAAGACTTTTCAAACAAACTGATAGTGGAACATGGTGGTTTGAGAGGTATTGGGGCTGTTTTGCTTTCTATGGACCGAGTTGATTTGTTGTAATTGACGGAACCATAAATTCTGGTTTCTAGCTGAAAATCCTGAAAGAGAAGGTCCCACAATCAGTTTGCAACCTTAAACTCAAGGACACTTGAGTTATGAACAATACTAGTATCTGAAGCACACTTAAAAGCTTACCTCTAGATGGAGCAAACAATAAAAATTAAGATTTTGGAGTGGCCCAGTTAAAGTCTGAACTTCTATTCTGTTGAGATACATTTGCATGATGTTAAATTGGCAGTTCACACTAAAAAAAAACCCAATGTAGGTAAATGAAAACTATTCAAAACTATTCTGCAGAAAGAGTGGGACAAAATTTCTCCACAGTGATGTAAAAGACTCATTTCCAGTTTTCACAATACTTGACGGCAGTTGTTGCTTCAATAGGCTGCAAACTTAGTTATTAGCTTTAATAACCAATTACTTTTCCCCATAGACCTGTTTTATTTTTGCTCTCTGCCTCTCCGATTAACAACTGGCTCGGTTTGTTGCCTCTTAATTAATCGATGAAGATTCTCATCCGTAATAACCCATCTATTATCTTCCAACCATCATTGGTGGTTATCCTGATCTCAACATAGAACTTTAAAAACTGTGTTATAGTTCATGGAGTCAAACACAAAATTTTTTTTTCCCCAGAACAATAGGCCATTCTCATATCTTTTTCTTAAAGCAGAAAACCCAACAATCAAAATTTTGGCACAAAATGTTTCCCAGAATGAAAACTGAAGAATCAGTTTCCCACTAGCATCGATCTGTTTGCCGGGGCTGTACAGTCTTGATTTTTTAAAAACACGTTTTCAATGTACTGGTTGAACCAAAGTTTTGATCTTGCTCATTGGAGCTTCATTTTAAAGAATTTGAGAGGGACAACATATGGAAGCACAAACCTTTTTTTGTGTTTTGAAAATAGATTTTAAAAATGTAAGTATTTTGGAGGGGCTTTTTTTCCTCCTCATTAAATTACTTTCTAGATTAGTTTTTCAGTCAATGAAATGAAATCAAAGCAGAAATACCATAATCAAACAATTTCAGCACTGAAAAGCAATCTCTACCCTATCTTACATTCAGACATCTACAGTTGTGATTTGCTAATGTTTTACCAGCAGGAAATGTGGCCCAACAGTCTCCACTGTACAAGAGCTCATCAGTAAAGATGCTTCAGCAATAGATCTACTCCATGCTGTCTGAGGTCAGCAGCTGGAAATGATCCTTGGAAGCTCACCAGAGCTGATTACAGTTCCGCCAGCCGCCTGACAAACAGGATTAAGTGCAGTGTGACACCACCGTTTGAGCTGCCTCCAGATGATCCGTGGCCCTCAAAAACATTTCTTTACACGGACATTTTCAGCTGCTGGTGGGAGTGGATTTACATATTTCCACTGCCGTTTACGCTAAATCTGTTCGGTTGAAGGATTTCTCGTGCTGTTAAATGTATTGCATCCAGACGTTTTTTCCTCACTAACTTCCCATCATCCAGTGGCACCAGATTAGCTGTGAGGCCAATAATCTCCAAAATGACTGCCATGCTGAACATGTTTGTCCATCAGATTGACATAAAACTTCCCCATAAACAAACTATTGACATTTACATAAAAAATGCTTGACCCAATTACTTTCCAAAATCCTCAGCCTCAATAACAAAAATGACTAAAACTAATTTTAGATCAAAAGAAGGTGAGTAATAATCATAGACATGAATGTCATTAATTTAGGACTTTTATTTCTGAACATGTACCTTTTTCCAGAGGGAATTGATAATACATCACACAACTTCAGTAATCTTTAAAAATAGTATCTAGGTCATACACCCCTACTAATATTTGGATAAATGTCCCTTAGCATATTGCAACAAAATCACAAATCTTTTCCAGGCTTTTTGTGAACCTGGCATATTTCTTGCTGAATATGTGACCCCTCTACTCATCAGATATGGTACAGTTGATTTAGATACTAGGTTGGTTTCTTGGCACAGAATAAACCTATCATCAGGGTGCACAAATTGCTAGAAATGCTAAGTCGGTGTTCCATAGAAATAAGCAATTTTGAATCTTTAACCATGAATATGGAAAAGAATGATCACCAGAATCTTTGTGGGCCAAGTTTGTGTGCTCAAACAAGGAACTTAAAATAGCACAAATGTGCTTAGTTAATTTTGTCACACCCACGCACGCCCAGATAATACGACCTGAATCACTCTCTATCTTGTATGTTTAAGGTGTTTCCTTGCTGCCCTAAAACTGAGTTGAATGGATGGGTGATTGAAAGTCTTCTGTAGCACTTGATGGCATGCTGAGGAGACCCTGCAATTATTTCAGTCAGGTGTGCCGGAGGAGGGACACAATCACAACATCCAGGACATTGAGGGCTGTCGACCAGGGTTGGGGAACAGTGCATCAGATTATACAACTCTAATTAGCAAAAATTGTAGGCAAACAATCAGACTGAACCATATCTGTACTTTAACAAGATGGGTTTACAGTGGAGAGGAGCAACTCCCCTTTAACAGGACCACACCTGCAACAAACATGTTCCAGACAGAAAAGAGAACAAAAAACAGAACAGAAGTACATGACCATAGGAACCTTTTTTCTTTTCCAGACATCAGCTCAGAAATTCTTTGACAGAAATAACCTCATGTCACTCGTTGTGATGGATTGTGGCTGAAGTATATGAGCCATAGGTGAGAAAACATGTGAAACCACCAGCCATGGTTTGGGGGAACACTTTCTGGGAAGTATGGAAAGTTCTGGGAAGAAACAGCTGGCAATAAAAAGATACATTTCCGCTTCCATGTCCTTTTATGCTGCACTCATTCAGCTCATGTTTCCCCTTTCCTCTGATTCCCTTCAAACCCTAAAAGAGTCTAACACGGTCCTAATGAACCACTGAGCGAAGACAAGAGCTTCTCCAGTCTAAAGGGACTTGTTACATTCCAACATAACTCATTGCTCTGGGTGTTGTAAGGATCCTTTCTGTCTAGTCTTGATTAATGGCCACTGCTGCTGCACCATTAAAACAAATTTGTAGGAGAAATGATGAGAATAATCTGGCAGTTGAAACAATAAAAACAAAGTAGTCCGAGATGGTGTCAGGATTTTCTTTTGGGTTATAATTAGTGCGTCAGAGAGAGAATTAACACAAAAAAAGACTCAGCAAAACAAGTTTTACAGAGAACAAAATCTTTTTGAACTGTTTTAATTTTTTCCAGAAAATATTGTCCTTTACATTTGTAAGCCAGCATCTTTAGTTGTCCCAATGATGACACAAATCTTACATGGCCGATAAAATTTAATGAATAGATTGAAAAGATTTGAAAGCAGAATTACGGGGAAAATATCTCAAAACAACAACAAAAATGTTGAGCAGGTCCTCTGGACGGGTTCTTCTTTGTTGAAATGGTTTGTCTCTTCTCCAAGAGACTTCTTCAGTATAGGGAGTTTCAGGTAAACTCAGTTTTATATACAGCACTTTCACATAGTTGCTCAACAACTTCAACGGTGACAATCAAAACTAGTCGCTCAAATTCAGAAGAGGACCATCGGCCTAACAGCCAAACGTTAGTGCTCTGATGGCCGCTTATTGCCTAGGGGGCTGAGTCTTAGTCACAATAACAGCAACGTAAGAGGGGGGAAATTGGGCCTTTATGAGCTGTATAGTATGTTTTATGTCAGAGTAGGGGTCCTGCTAAGGAAGAACTGAGAGACATGTACATCTTTCAGAGTTGAAATTTTATTGCCATTAAATTATTTACATTTTCTGCAGTGAGAATTAGCACAAGCATGTGGTACTGTACAGCCTGGCTTCCGTCAGTCTACTCCAGGGCTGTGGCAAAAATGTAGCTCACCACCATCAGGGTGTGAATGTGCGCATGAATGGGTGAATGACTGAGCAGTGTAAAGTGCTTTGGGGTCGTCAGACTTGATAAAATGCTGTACAAGTACGAGCCATTTACCAAGCCATACATAAATTGCTGTAGTCCTCAGGCAAGCGCTCATATAGAAACGTATAAACAGAGTTGCTTTTCAAAAATGGAGGTGGAACAAGAAGGCTGGTAAATTCCTGCCTACACTGGCTTTTCCATTTCAGAAAGCTCAGAAGCCTTGGCCCTGAGTGAAATTATGACAACAAATTACTCAGTGAATCGACCCTGCTACCGAGCAGAGTTGTTTGGGCAAACTCTGAGTTTTTCCTACTTTTTAGCTGAGATCTGCACAATTAAGTGTCAGGAAATGTGTGTCCTTTTCTGGAGGAGCCTGTATGCTGGAGCGGAAATACTCCACAGACAATACACACAAATCTCTGTCAGGAGAGGCTGATCAGACCATGATTAAATGTCTGGATTAATATATTTTCAAACGTTACCATTTTCTACCGCTGTCAATGATTTATTTCAATATTCTCAGCTGCACATCACTTTTCTAACACAAGGGGACACTCTCAGTTCTGAACAAATTTTTTGTGCTTCTCTCTGTTTTTATGCCAACAGCAGATTTTTAATAATGCAGGAGACACAGAAAATCTTTCAGAGGCAGCTGTATGTAGCGCTGTCAGTAATGTTACTGTTGCACCCAGTTATAGACAAGTTTAATATTGTTCCATAGTCAGAGACCCACAAGATTAATAAAATAACTACACAGAATGAAAGCAATAATTTATTCTGTATCAGATTTTGAGACTTCCAGCTCTAATTTTCCATTCATATATTTTAGTTTCCATTCATATATTTTTCCCCAACACATTAGGGCTATGGCACATTTCTTCACTTAAATAATGCTACCTTTACTTCAACTTAAAATATAAATACAGCCTATATGATTAATATAAAGTATATACACCTACAAGAAAATCTGTCAACTCATTTTTAGAAGGCTAGGTGAACAATACTGGCGAAAAGATGAATGAACATATCAGTTATTTCAGTAACTCACACCATCCCATCATTATTGCAAATGTTGATTAGAGCCAATTAATACTTTAGTTGAGAACAGTCAAACATAAAAACTTATAACTTAATCTAACCTGATTAAACTATATTTGTATACTTCATCATGATTTGTTGCTGTGTCCTTTTAATGCCTTTCGGAATCAATCCCCCCTTTTGTGTTGAATGAGTGAAGTGTGAGAAAACAGCTTTAATTCTCTGTCAAATAACTCTCATATCACTCATGCATTGACTTTTTCAACAATTCTCTGCCGCTAACTCACTTTTTCTGCAGCAACAGCATTGATTCTTATGGTTTTCATTATAGATTTCTAATTCCACTCGCAGGAAATGCGCACTTCCAGGCTTCTTTATTTCCTGCCGTTGCCATGGTGAATCATGTTATCTGCATTCCATTGATGAGAGCTTCTTTCATGCTCGTGCTCGCGTTCAACTCAGGGCTGATCGGACGCTGTTTAGTTACCTGATTGATATCGCCTGTTCTGAAACCGGAAACACAGAGTATGACAAAGTGAGGTAGAACTACTCAGAGTAGCAGCTTTCTACTCAGGGTAGATCGGCCATTTTTTCCTGAAACGGGGCCCAGAACAAAGATGTACACCGCAACCTGCCCAACTATAAAGGCGTCTAACTTACCCGTCAATCAGTGGTGCGCTCCGATCAGCACATGGCGCTCACAGAGTGGGACCGTGAAACACCATCTCACTGGAATTGCAAAATGGTACAAAATAACTTGGTTTAGTATTATTTTGTTTGTTGGATTTTGTTTACTGCGCAGCATAGATTTGTTGTGCGCGCTGAATCCAGCTGCAGTGCGTGATTGAGCATGCACACAGCTTAGAGGGAACATTGGTCTTATCTCATCTTTTGTGATGTGCCCTTCCTCTACCAGGTCCTTTGTGCTCAGGCAGCTGGAGTCTACCGATAAAGCTGCCTGTGTCTGCATGCTGCATATGTCTGCATGTTTCCCCGTGAGTTCCAGCTCTGCCCGTTCTGGTGGTCCCCCGGTCCACATCGCCTGTTCTGGTCTGTTACTACCTGCATCTTCTGGTACCCTGCTCATCCCTGTCTGCCTGCACCATCAGCATTTACTCATCTGTCAAGTCTGGTTCTGCTTGCCTACCTCAGCTGCCACTACTCATTCTCACAATTAAACCTTTTAAAAACTTAACTCTGTGTCTGGCTGAATATCGGCTTCACCAGGGTCATCCATTACATAAACTGCAGAATCTTGGCCTGATGATGTTGCTCTTCTGTGCTGGGCCATCCTTTTGGCCAGTGGATGTTTTGTTTCCCCGGGGTATAACTGGTCACAGTCCTCTGGAGCAGCAGGATTCAACAGTTTTTGTTTTTTGAATATTTTACATTTTGGTGTGACACTTGTTACCTTATTTCTACATATCAGTGGGGGAATAAAACCTATTTTTAGGCATTTTCACTACTTGCTGCTTGCTGCCCCTTGGTAATACAAGCTGTAAGACTTTTCGCTTTCCCCCCAGTAAGTCAGGTCTCCATTGCAAAATAGATTTATTTAACCAGGAAGTCACTCAAAGGTGACTTCCTGGTTAAATAAAGGTTAAATAAATAAATGAATTACCCTTTAGCATCATTCAGTTTATATTCGGCCATTACTGTGTTTGATTTCTTTGGTTTCAGAATTGGATACAACAGCATAAGCTGCTCAATAAAGAGAAGCATACAGGGATACATAGTGGTGAAATCTCGGCTACACAAAAGAAAGAAAGAAATCCTAATTTTACCAGTGTATGGTTGGTATCTGGCAATCAGATATTTACTGATGACACCTCTGGACAATCTGTAGTTAAGTGCTGTACAGAGAGGGGGCACATCATAAGGAATCATCTGTACACCTCAGGACTTTTAATAGGACTGCTGGCATTTGAAGACCTTTTGCTCTCCTCCATTTGTATTCAGTTGAATTCTTTCTGGGAGGAGAGCAAATGGTTCCAGATGGTAGCTGTAGTCTTTAAAGAAGAGCTGGAGCAGAGTGCAAATACTAACATCAATTGAACAGAGCATGTTTGACATGTAAAAAAAGCTGTCTACATTTATGAGATAATTGTCCATTACGTTTTTATGAATTAAATAAACAGTGGGCATGTTTTTTTTAGCACAAGGGCTCGCAGTTTTAAATTACTGGAATATTATCTCTCACAGTTGTCTTGCCAAGAACAGCATATGACTTGGTCTGGTGAAGTAAGGCAGAAATGCACTGTTTTCAGCTTTGCACCCTGGTATATTTACATTTAAGACTTTTATTTTGAAATTAAAATGAAACTGTTCTATAGTGGTCTTGTTTTGTTAACTCCAAACTAAAGAAAGTGTTGCAGAGTGTCCAATAATATATGAATGATTTGAATACCATGACTGGCTGTCACTCGAAACACTACAGCACCTGGTTTGGGGATTCCTCGTTTGCAATGTTGGACACAGCTAACCAAAAAGTTAGCTTGGCAAACTCATATTTCGCAAATGAAAGTATTAGCTACTGCTAAACAGATGATAAATAAGGAAATCTGAGGAAGCTAACACTGATAGCTAACTGATAATCACAGGCAGTCTGTCTCAGACGTCTTCCGACTACAGGTGCTGCACGCAAGCACACGGCACAAGACAAACATGCACAGCACTGCATGTTTGAGGGGATAGCTGTTTTAGCTCAGGATAAACTACTTTTAATCTTTAATTTTTACACGGCAGTGGATGCATTGAAATGAATATTCCATCCCTCTGTGCCCAGGGAGCCAGGGTGTGAGTGTGTAGGTTGGAAGCAGTTCTTGCAGGAGACACAAGCAGGAGAAACTGCCGCTATTAGTCCATTGCAATGTGCTTTCCTCTGTGTGTTATGTTCTCTTCATGTACAGAACTTTGAATTGTTTTGTTACTGAATTGTAATAGACAAATAAACATGCCTTGCCTCCTGTCAGTATTATGCTAAAGTGCTATTTAATTTTTTTTGTTAAGTCTGGGCTGAGTTTGATCGACTCTAGTCCATCCTATGTATTCTGCTTATCCAAGTTCAGGTTGCAAGGGTAGCCAGTCCAGTAGGGAAGCACAGACATTTCCCCAGCAACACTCTCCTCTTTCTCGAGAGGAGAGAGGGAGAGGAGGTCATTCAGGAGAACGCTGAGGCATACTTTATAAGTTTTTATTGAATTTTTACACATCAAAACAAACAAACAGAAAAGCACAGACTAAACATCACAGCAAAACTACCACAAATGTACATTTAAACAGAAGATTAAATATACAATGTACAAAAATTAGATCAGAAATAGAACAAAAAAGTCTCTAACTTCTTAAGTAGACTCTAACACTTCCCAGACTTGCAAGTATGATTTTTTTTTTTGTGGTTCTGCAGTTTGGCAACTAAAAGCTCATATGAAGTAATATCTGTCATGGAATTAACCCATTCCTTAAAGACGGTAGGGTCTGGATTCTTCCATTTGTGAAGAATTACTCTAGCAGCGAGAACAAAGCCCGTTAGGACTAAGGCACTTGTACTTTTTGTAATATCGGGTAGGCAGGATCTGGATCCCCCAAAAGGCAGAGCCGGGCTTGCTCAAGTAAGAGTTTACGCAACCATTCTTCATACTTTGTAATCATTTTCTCCCATAATGGTTGAACCGTAACCCTGAAGTACTCTCAGGCCAGAAGGGACATATTACACCTCCAGCAAGTTCTGGGTCTGCCCTGGGATCTCCTTCCAGTGGAATGAGCTTGGAAATACTCGAAAGGAAGGTGCCCAGGAAGCATTATGATCAAATGCATAAAACAACCTTAAGTGACTATTTTATAATTCAAAACAGTGACTAAAGTCCACATTTTCCCTTGAGCATCAAAAAGGCTTCCAACACCTCAACTTGGATGCTTGTGCAGTGTCAGCGAAGTGTAGACAGCCTGTTCTGACGCATGTTAGAAGCAGCTTCTCTGTTCTGTTCTTTTTGTCATATGTGGGGAAATATTTACCGTGTTAACAGTCTTGATAATTTACCCGAGATCCTCGCTAATCGTCCTACAGGTAAGGTCCTTTACTGTCTCTGTAGTGATAGCTTGACTCATCATAGATAATAGGAGGGGCACAAACAACAACAATGAATTTGCCCTCCATTGTTGATTTCCCGGCCATTCAGGGTCCTTCCATCCCGTTGGAAAATCCGCCCCTACGTCACATAACGTCTCTCTAATCTGTGCGTACAGCTGCAAAGGTTCAGAGTTTCCAACTCTAGCATCTGCCGCTTTGAACATTCTGACGCTTGAAAGTTCAAAACGTGCCGCACCTGACATTTGAAACGCATTGTAGGACCCCTCACCGCTCCTAGAGGTACATCTACCATAGACTCTGCATGTACACCAGATACCCTGATGCTCAAAACGCATTCGGTGTGAACGCACCATCAGGCCTGGCTCTTTCTTCACCACAACAGACTGGAGTAGTGTCACCAAAGCAGGGGAAAAAGCTCCAAACTGCTTCTCGTTACCCTCGTGAACAAAGTACATTGTACCTGCGCTTGACGCAAAAACCAACCGTGGAGGAACAGATTCCCTCCATGGAAAAAAATCCACTGGTTGAGAACTACGGCCTCAGACTGAGAGGAAATGACTCTCATCCCAGCAGCTTTACAGTTAGATCTGAACGTTTTCCGGTGTTTGCTGAGGGCTATTGTCTGAAGATGCTAACAAAACCAGGAGGTATTCCCTCTGATCAGTGGTCCTATTTTAGACATGATTAATCTATCCTTAGTAAATGGATATGTACCACAGGCTTTTAAAGTAGCTGTTATTAAACCTTTACTTAAGAAACCTTCTCTTGATCAAGATGAGCTAGTAAACTACAGACCTATATCTAATCTTCTTTTCTTATCTAAAATTCTTGAGAAAGTAGTTGCTAATCAACTTTGTGAACATTTACAAAGTAATGACCTACTTGAGGAGTTTCAGTCAGGCTTTAGAGCTCATCATAGCACTGAAACAGCTCTGGTGAAGGTCACCAATGATATTCTCATGGCCTCAGATAATGGACTTGTGTCTATACTTGTCCTGTTAGATCTCAGTGCTGCATTTGATACAGTTGATCACAATATTCTCCTACAAAGACTTGAGCATACTGTAGGGATTAAGGGAAAAGCATTAGGCTGGTTTAAATCTTATCTGTCGGACAGATTCCAGTTTGTTCATGTTAATAATAAATCTTCTTCAAACTCTAGGGTCACCTGTGGAGTACCACAGGGTTCAGTCCTTGGACCAATTCTATTTACTATATATATGCTTCTGATCGGCAAAATTATCAGACAGCATGGGATTAATTTCCACTGTTATGCTGATGACACTCAGCTATATTTATCCATAAATCCTGATGAATCCAATCAGTTACTTCGACTGCAGTCATGTCTTGATGACATCAAAAGCTGGATGACTTTAAATTTCCTGCATTTAAATTCTGACAAGACAGAAGTTGTAATCTTTGGGCCAGAGTCCTCAAAAAATAAACTTCTTAATCAATCACTTAATCTGGATGGCATTAACTTGGCCTCTGGTAATAAAGTTAAAAACCTTGGTGTTGTTTTCGACCAAGACATGTCATTTAAATCCCATATTAAACAGGTTTCCAGAGTTTCCTTTTTTCACCTCCGGAATATTGCCAAAATTAGAAACATTCTGTCCAGGGGTGATGCTGAAAAACTAGTCCATGCATTTGTTACTTCAAGGCTGGACTATTGTAATTCTTTACTATCAGGAAGTCCACAAAATGCAGTTCGAAGTCTTCAGCTGATCCAAAATGCTGCGGCAAGAGTCCTGATGAAAATCAACAAGAGGGATCATATTTCTCCAATTTTAGCTTCCCTTCATTGGCTTCCTGTTAAATCAAGAATAGAATTTAAAATTCTTCTTCTAACGTATAAAGCCCTTAATAACCAAGCTCCATCATATATCAGAGCTCTGATTACCCCGTATGTTCCTAACAGAGCACTTCGCTCTCAGACTGCAGGTCTGCTGGTGGTTCCTAGAGTCTCTAAAAGTAGAATGGGAGGCAGATCCTTTAGCTATCAGGCTCCTCTCCTGTGGAACCAACTCCCAGTTTTGGTCCGTGAGGCAGACACCCTATCTATTTTTAAGACTAATCTTAAAACTTTACTTTTTGACAAAGCTTATAGTTAGAGTGGCTCATGTTATCCTGAGCTATCTCTATAGTTGTGCTGTGATAGGCCTAGGCTGCTGGAGGACATCAGGGTCTAATTTTCTCACTCTACTGATTTCTACTGTTCTTCATTCTACGGTTCTCCAGTTTTGCATTGTATTACATTGAAATGACTGTCGTCATTTCAGCTTTTAACTTTTTGCTCTCTCTCTTTTTCTTCATAGTAGGTACACCTGGTCTGGCGTTCTGTTAACTTTGACATCATCCAGAGAAGACGGCTCACCCGTTACTACCATCTAATGTAGAACAGATTACTAGATCAATGTGTGCTTCTGTGCTTTTTGTCTCTCTTGTTGTGTCTCTGCTCTGTCTTCTGTAACCCCAGTTGGTCGAGGCAGATGACCGTTCATACTGAGCCCGGTTCTGCCGGAGGTTTTTTTTTCCCGTTAATGGGTGGTTTTTCTTCCCACTGTCGCTTCATGCTTGCTCAGTATGAGGGATTGCAGCAAAGCCATGTACAATGCAGACGACTCTCCCTGTGGCTCTACGGTTCCCCAGGAGTGAATGCTGCTTGTCGGGACTTTGATGCAATCAACTGGTTTCCTTATATAGGACATTTTGACCAATCTGTATAATCTGACCCAATCTGTATAATATGATTGAACTTGATTTTGTAAAGTGCCTTGAGATGACATGTTTCATGATTTGGCGCTATATAAATAAAATTGAATTGAATTGAATTGAATTGAAAACCATAACCTCTACAAAAAACATTTTCGTCTCCACAAGTACACCTTGAGATCCTGTCCATGAACACCACAAACAGTATCAGTGTCAATTGTCAGTCTTGGTGAAGTCCAATGGCCACTCAGAAACTAGATCAACTTTCATGCTGTGCATGTAGACAGAGCTATTGCTTTGTTCATACAAGTACCAGAGAGCCATTAGGAACATTCCTACCATGACATACTCCCACAGCCACACACAAAATGCCTCAGAGATCATGATCTAAGCCGTCTCCAGATCCAAAAAACACATATAGACCAACCAAACCCCAATGACCCCCTCAGCAGTTCTGCAAGGACAAACATCTGGCCCACTGTTCTTCAGCCAGGACAAAAGCTTGGTTCCTCATTTCTAGTTCAGAATCTAATATGCATACAGTGATCAAACAAACCTAGACTGGACTATTTCAAACTGAGAACAGGTTATTGGAAACTTTTTCATTTGTGATCAAATAGAACACTGGATTTTGTTTTACCTCAAAGGTAACACAAATCTTGACTTGTTTTCTTATAGAGGAGTTTCACACTGTCTGCAGAAAGATAATTATATTCTGTTGATGATGACTGGCATTTAAGAACTAAAAAACCTTAATAAGATTAATCTTCAACATGTACTCACTTTGTGTTAAAGGTTATCTGGCCCTCAAAGAGGTAGATAAACCCACATTCAGTGAGCTGACTGACTTTTGTGCTGGTCACTGAGAACAAACTCTTGTTTGTTTTCTTCAATTTCCAGGTTGCTGCTAATCTCAGCTCATCAATATCAGTCATGAGTACAGTGACTATAGTTGTTGCCATGGCAGCCAGAAGCAACATCAAGCTTAATCAGATGTGATCAGATGCATCCGAAGCAGAACTGGATGTGAACAAGTTTTATTGCACCGATGCTCTTACTTACCCGCTCATGCAAACAACAGTCTTCTATTTGCTTGACTGAAAGCTTCCTGATGATCTCCGGGCTTACACTGTCTGTCAGAGCAACAGGAGAGAATATGCACTTTTACTATGTTGAACTTTATGCTAAATTATACATTCATAAAATAATGACCAGCACCGCTTTTGGTGAAGTTAAAACTATTTCATTTTGCTCCTAAGTGAGTGTTAGGAAAATGTACCACCTAGCTCCATGTTAGTTTAGTCTGGCAATTAAGGACACATATTAACACTAATAATTCACAGAGACAGAACTCAAAGTTAATCAACATGTATTTAAAAAGTTGAATAGTACAAAACATGTAACGATACATGGATCTTCCTGGCTTCGACCAACAGCTGGGGCCTTGAGCAAAGCAGATTCTGACTTATCTCTTACAGAATGTTATATAGTATTTCTGAGGAATTATCTACGCCCTGGAGGTGAGATGTGTGCAGCACCGGAGCCTGCCCACATCCTGCAGTGTTGGTCTCCCCCTCGTCTCTGGTAGCTGTCATCTCATCTGGTCTTCGTCTGCTTCTTTCTTGAAGATTTACACTTACGTCTTTCCCTCATCGTGAGTTACAGCTATGTCAAACTTCATGGAAACAAAGTGCCTCTGTAGTAACAACATTCCTTAAAACACTCCCATTTTACTGATTTAACCTCACCATGTCATGAATGAACACTCTGTGCTTCTACAGAAGCTTAATTTTTTTCAACTCGAGAAGGTCAATAAAAGCTCACTGTGATACGAACCTCAGCAAAGAGGAAGACACAACTGAGAATGAAAAGCAATACTAATTTAATTTCCTTTATGAGTTTATAACCTACACATTCTGGGTTAAATTCACAGTTCCAACATTAACTAGTCTCAAGCAGACGAAGGCTGTCTTCAAAGGAAAAATGGGACATTCGCCTGGTTGGCTGGAGCACGCTGGGTAGAGAGTATTTAGCTAATCAATGTCAAAACAAGTCTATGTTGCAGGTTGTTGTTTCAGTGTTGATATGCATATTGTATCACCTGCAGATTCACATTTAACCACTTACAAGAACACTACAAAGAAAAACTCACAGAGACTGCATTAGGACTATGAACTATGAAAACAACTAAGCCAGTCAAACGACACACTTATTCTAATGAATCTAATTCTGTGCTAAGTGCTTCTGCCAGCCTACTATAAAAATGATGGATATGTGCTAACTGCAAGATGTATTACTGCCAAGAGTGGTGCTTTATGTAACAAACGGACCATAAATTATGTGAAGACTTCCAAGATGCTGAGCCCTATTATTATTATTGTTTGCCATTTAAAAAAAATTATACCTAATATTTAAAAATCTGTGGAAAAGGTCAGAGGAAGACATAGAAATAAACTTGAGACAAGGAAACTTGGCATGATTCAGTGCTGTCAAACAGCCCAAATATTCCAAATCCCTGCAATTCTCCCTGCTGTTATGGCCACTGAGGGACGACTGTTAAATTTTCTGATAAATATATCTTGGTGTTTTGTTATAGATTAAAACTTCATTTGAGTCACACCTTGAATATAACCTAAGTAAAGCAGAATATAAAAAGTAGGGTGCTCTAATAGAAACCAAGCATTAGCCCTTAAAACACAATTTGCTGCAGCCAATTTATCTACCTCAAATTGACTACAGTGACATCTACATGACTGCTTCTGCTGGCTTTTGCAAATATTGGAGGCTGTTCGTCATGGAGTACTGAAGCTCAACACAGGATGTAAACATTTCACCCACCGTTGGACTTTGTGCACTCTAGTTGCCTGGCCTTCTGTGCCCACACGCAGAATCCTGCACTGATGTATTTTCAATTACAGCTTAACAATTGGCTCACTACAAGTCTATGAAACTTCATATACCATATGTCACTTAAGCAGAGCCTGTAAGCTCTTACAGGCTTTTATTGCATTCAGAGTTCCTTCTGTACATACAGCTGTCCAGGTGTTGAGCATAGATTTTGATGCAGATCAATCACAGACAACTGCAAGTACATTTTTCAAGTTTTATTCAAGAGTTGAAAAGTAATGGGAGCTTTATTTTTGCAGGCAAGGTGTCTGAGAGACTGGAAGGGAGAAGGACGAGTCAACATGTGGCAGAGGTGGAATGAAAAAGGATGCTGATTTTATAGTTGTTTATTTGCCTTACTTGTAATACTCTGGGTTCTGTTCTGGTTTATGTTATTAGATTAAGTTATTTCACTCTCCTGCCTTAGGTTCTCTGGCTGTTTTGAGTTCTGTCTTGTCTAGGTTGTTGTTTAGCTTATTTACTGTTTTAGTTTCTCCTGTTATGTCATCAGTTTTAGTCTTAGCTTTATCTTCTGTCTTAGGTTTGTACTTCAGGGTTGTTTTTGGTTCTTATCAAGTCTGGTGCAGCTTCTGTACCCTTCCACTTGTCCTGTCAGCCATTTAGTCTCTTCCCTCATTGATCACTTCCACCTGGTTTTGGTTAATTAGTCCCTCCGTGCTCACCTGTCCGCCCGCCTATTTATACCTGCCTCAGTTCTCTGCACTTTGCCAGAACGTTTCTCCTCGCAAGCCAACGGTAAGAGCATTCCAGCCTCAGTTAGTGATGGTGAGATGAAGCCTCATGAGGCATTGAACCACTTGAGCCAACTGGTTCGAGAAAGGGTTCATTTCTTGAAGCTTCATGTGTACACGACACCACCTACTGGCCAGGTGTATAATCACAGCCAGCTGTATCTTAACACGTGTGATGCATTGATTTTTTGTCTATTATGGCTCTTGGGAATGACTTCACAAAAGGTGTAAGACGAAATCATTTGTCTACATAAATTATGTATACACACATGTGTATATTAAAATATTGTTTGAATGTATTCTCTGTGTGTAATTATTCCCAAAATAGTAGTGTCATGTGATATGGCATGTTGTGTAATAATGTTTTTCTGTGACTCTACAAAAATGGCATAGCCTTAATCAGGCAGAGGACAGTGAAAGTGCTTATGGAACTAGGGAGGGGGTAGTGAATAGGCTGATGCTTGTGTAACTTGGATGATTTCATGCATTTTTATTAAGAAACAACAATTTCTCCACAGTTTTTGGTTTCAAACGATTTCTCTTTTTTGACACTACTTCTCCAGCCTTTGAAAAGACACGCTCACATGGCACAGATGATGCCGGGGTGCATAAATAAATAAGTGCAAGTTTGTACAGATTGGGGTACAGTGACCGATGATTAGCCCAGTACTCCAGGGGGTACTCCAGCCTGCTTATGTTTGCCTCTGACAGGTAGCGCTGGACCTCTACGGTGGCATCTGCTGACACATTTTGAGTCCTCTTTGCCTCCATGACACTAGTGTCCAATCTTTGCCAAAGTCTGCTACCTAAATGGAAACCACAGGCCATGTTGGTAAGTGTTGTAATAGGAATAAGTAATCTCAAAATGTAATATAAAAGATTACCTTCAGTGAATTCTTGAGAGGTGGAAGCCTGGGGAATCTCGTGAGTGTTCTCTTCTGTGTTCCGTCGGATGACGGTGGCACACTCTGAAGTCAAGCGCTTCACTGCTTCAGCAGCTTTTGTGTTGCTGAAAAATGCTATAACTGTAAATCGTGGATCCAGGAGTGTAGCCAGCGACAAGATGCTCATTGACTGGAGCATGTGCAGCTTCTCCCTGAGATGTCTGATGAGCTGCTCTCCTATTTCCACTGCTACTGCAGGTGCCGACTTGGTGCCTCCTGAAGGGGTTTCTCTATCATCTTCAGGAGGGGGATAACTTTTGTTGCCGACACGTGTTCTTCTGCAGAGAGCTCCGTGGTGGCGTCATAGAAAGGAGAGAGTAACGAGAGGCACGCTACAACAATGTCAAACTCACTGGCAGTGAAAAAGGGAATGTCAGTGTGTAATCCAGCCAATGCTGCTCCTACTGGCTCCCTCAACTCCACCAGACGGTGCAGCATCAAGAAGGTGCTGTTCCATCTGGTTTCCACCTCCTGCATCAGCTTGGTTGCTTGCATGCCCAGCTGAAGCTGCACTTGTGTAAGCTTCTCCTTTAAAGATACAGAAGAGTAGGCCATTAAGTCACTGCAGTAGGAGTACAGACAAACTATTAACATTATATATTGGAATAAAAGAAAAGAGCATACCTTAGCAGTGGTGCTGCTTCTAAAGTAGCCAACCAGCTTCCTTGCTTTGGCCCGGAGGCCATAGAGCACAGGGTGCTGGTCAAGCGCCCTCTTCACAACAAGATTGAGGGTGTGAGCAACACAAATGTGGTGGCGAAGCTTCAGCTCTCTCACGCATGCCACCATATTAGGAGCACCATCGGTGACCATGCACGTCACCTTGCCTGAGATTCCCCATTCCTCCATCAGGGAGGCTTTCACACAAGCAATATTTTCAGCAGTGTGAGACTGGGGGAATGCCTGCACTCCCAACAACACAGAGCAAACTTTATTCATACTCGGACATTCTTCTTCTCACACCTGACAGTAATCCAGCAGATCTACGTACTGTATGACGTAAATACGTTAGTGCAAGCACTCCCGGAAGCCATAGAGAATGCATTGCAGAGCCTGCGTATTGAAAAAAACGTTCTTAACGTGAACGTGTATGAGAGAGATCCGAGCGATATTCAACCATGTTGAAATCGCCCAAAAAGAGGCGGGACAGAGGAGGCGACGTACTCAACGTAACATTTAACGCAGATTGATTGGTTTAACTTATAAATTCCCTCCTCTCTCTTTCTCTCTTTGGTAGTGCGTCGCCCAATCGCCCTGATGAACAAACCGTCTCTGCTCAACTGACCGCAACTCGCCTACAACAACCCACATTTTGAATGGAGCCTGTGGGGTTCTAAAGCTGTCAAACCCCGCGCCAAACTCTGAGCCACTTCCTGAAGCAGTCACGTGGTACAGCCGGGCAGCGAGGCTTCGGACGTCATCGTTTTCGGCTTCTCCCCTAAATGAAGCAAGCATCAATACGCGCATTACGGAAACGACCCCTCCATTACTCGACACACGCCTCGAAGCCTCGGCACATCACGTAACATCACTAGCCTCAGTTATTTCTGCCAAGCCTGCCTGTCTGCCAGTCTGTGCCCGACCTGTTCTCTGCCCTTCTGTTTCTGAGTCTGTCTGGTCCCAGCCTGGTTCTGTTTGCCTGCCTGAAGTCCGCCTGATTGCTTCTTGGATTCTGTACCCGCCTCTGGAGGATTTCTCGGGTGCTTTGAGGTCCTGCAGTCACCCGGTTCTGGACTTGCTCGCTGTTGGATCCTCCCTGTCTGTACTGTTGCTGGAACTCTGCCTGCTCACCCCAGTCCGTGCCTCCGTCAGTGCCTTGTTCCCACAGTTCATGCAGGCTTATTCTGGTCTCCATTCTGTTTCTGCCCTTCTGGATTTTGTTAAATAAACCCTTTTGCATTGGCTCCGTGTCCGGCTGAATATCGGGTTCTGTTCAAACAATAATTACATTACTTGGTTGCAGGTTGTTAATATTTTGGAGGAGAGAATGCTGTAAAGCTGAGCTGAGGTGGTCAGATGTAAGAGTCGTCTGTGTGCCCAGTTGTTTTCGATCTGCAGGCTCTAAGGCAGGCAGACCGTGGACAGCCAGAGAGGTATGCTGAGGATGACTTTTTTCTAGGAGGCAAGTGACAAAGCAATGAGATGATTGACAAGGTCCATGTCAAGGAGGAGAAGGCGAGTGGCAGGGATGGAAGCCTCAACAAGGAAGATAATGAAGGACACAGCTCAACTAGAGCACATAGTGAATTTGTAGTGGGGAGAGGAGAGCAGACCCGTAGGTTAACAACTTGAAAAAAGACAAGGCAAATTTCCTGCATCTAAATTCTGACAAGACCGAAGTTGTAATCTTTGGGCCAGAGTCCTCAAAAAATAAACTTCTTAACCAATCTCTTAATCTGGATGGCATTAACTTGGCCTCTGGTAATAAAGTAAAAAACCTTGGTGTTATTTTTGACCAAGACATGTCATTTAAATCCCATATCAAACAGGTTTCCAGAGTTTCCTTTTTTCACCTCAGGAATATCGCCAAAATTAGAAACATTCTGTCCAGGAGTGATGCTGAAAAACTAGTCCATGCATTTGTTACTTCAAGGCTGGACTATTGTAATTCTTTACTATCAGGAAGTCCACAAAATGCAGTTCAAAGCCTTCAGCTGATCCAAAATGCTGCAGCAAGAGTTCTGATGAAAATCAACAAGAGGGATCATATTTCTCCTATTTTAGCTTCCCTTCATTGGCTTCCTGTTAAATCAAGAATAGAATTTGAAATTCTTCTTCTAACGTATAAAGCCCTTAATAATCAAGCTCCATCATATATCATTGCTCTGATTACCCCGTATGTTCCTAACAGAGCACTTCGCTCTCAGACTGCAGGTCTGCTGGTGGTTCCTAGAGTCTCTAAAAGTAGAATGGGAGGCAGATCCTTTAGCTATCAGGCTCCTCTCCTGTGGAACCAACTCCCAGTTTTGGTCCGTGAAGCAGACACCCTGTCTACTTTTAAGACTAATCTTAAAACCTTCCTTTTTGACAAAGCTTATAACTAGAGTGGCTCATGTTACTCTGAGCTACCTATATAGGCTTAGGCTACTGGAGGACATCAGGATCTAATTTTCTCACTCTATAGAGTTCTACTGTTCTTCAATTATGCATTACGTGTTGTCATTTCTGCTTTAACTTTCTGTTCTCTCTCTTTTATCTTCATAGTAGGTACACCTGGTCTGGCGTTCTGTTGACTGTGAAATCATCCAGAGAAGACAGATCACCGACTATTATCATCTAATATAGAACAGATTACTGGATCAATGTGTGCTTCTGTGCTTTTTTGTCTCTCTTGTTGTGTCTCTGCTCTGTCTTCTGTAACCCCCAGTCGGTCGAGGCAGATGACCGTTCATACTGAGCCCGGTTCTGCTGGAGGTTTTCCTTCCCGTTAATGGGGAGTTTTTCTTCCCACTGTCGCTTCATGCTTGCTCAGTATGAGGGATTGCAGCAAAGCCATGGACAATGCAGACGACTCTCCCTGTGGCTCTACGCTTCTCCAGGAGTGAATGCTGCTTGTCGGGACTTTGATGCAATCAACTGGTTTCCTTATATAGGACATTTTGACCAATCTGTATAATCTGACCCAATCTGTATAATATGATTGAACTTGACTTTGTAAAGTGCCTTGAGATGACATGTTTCATGAATTGGCGCTATATAAATAAAATTGAATTGAATTGAATTAATGAGTTATCATGTCACTGCAAGCTTGAAGGACATTGAATTCTAGACATGTTGGAACCAGCCATTGATAGAAAAAGGACTGAACTAGACACAGCAAAGAAAAGAGACTGGTAAAAACTCAACTCAGACTCCCAGAATGTACAATTAATTTTGATGACAGGAGGAGTTTCACAACTGGTATCCCCATGACATCATTGAGCTACAAAATTCTCTGAGCAGTGGAGGTCTTCCTCTTAGGTCGCAACTCTCTTCAGGTTGCATTGGGGAGGACATGCGTGTGAACGCCTTGATCTTGCTGAGTAAAAGACCACATCTTCAAAGAAAACTTGGATCCAGAGTAATATGGTCTGCTGTCTGTGTATCCGGTGACTGTACCCTGGCCAAAAGTAAGAGCCACCTAAACCTGGCTATGTGAAATTCTGCTGAAAGAATCTGAGCCATAGATTTTCCAAGAAGAGATGGGTTGTTTCTAATTACAAATTGGTTTTCTCTCTAGTGCCCGGAAGAAGAGACAGCATAGGAGCTGCAGCTTCACGTGCCTGACAAACGCCCCAGCAGCAAGACTCAGAGCGGCACCCACGTCTTCTCTGTTCATTGGACCAGCTGAGCTTAATGTACTGTCCTGTTTTTCAGAACGTGTCACAGGATGATCGGCCGCAGCACGCCCCCAGCACTCAAACACATATTGTTATTAGTGGTACTTAAATGTACACGTGGGACTTAGAGGAGTTGTTACTGTAAATGCGTCACAACTGCTGTTAACTTTCTTTTTAACTGAGTTGCTAATTTTGGATGTGATATCACCGTCTGTTGGATTATTCGCTGAACTTCCAACAGAACTCTCTTCTTTCTGAGTTTAACAGTCATCTTAAAACAGATTTATTTGCTGAGGCCTTTTGCACACCCTGAGAGGCTGACTCGATTTTCTTTTTACAATTTTAACTTGTCTGTTTTAACTCGCCCAATTTTCTTTTCTTCAATTTTTTATATAATTTTCCCATGGTACTGCACTCTGTGTACTTTGGTTTATTTAAAGTGCTTTAGAAATAAAAGGTGATATGGTATTGCAGAACTATGAAAAGGTTTTTGTTGCCTCTGGAATGGACTGGAACTCTTGCCTCTTTTCCATTCATTATTCCAAAAGCTTGCTGCTCCCCTTGCCCAGGACCTAGCAGATCAATCAGGTACAGGCAATGACTGGATAGAGGTATGTTTGGATGAATCCCCAACTGCATACTCTGCATAACCCTTTGGCACTTGACCACTAATGTCTTGGTTATATCGACAGAAAACGTGACTTTGTTAACTTACCTCATGTGATTTACAGACCAATTCTTCAACCTTGGTAAATTAACCCAAATATGTAAATTTTTTAACCAAAGTAAAAAAAAAATATTGGTATTGCTGCACAATCAGATAACTTTTGGCAGAATAATGGCAATCCTATTTATTCGGCAGTTTGTGGTAAATCTGTGTTCAACATTAACACAAAACGTTGTTTTTTATATCAACTGAAAACGATCATCTGTCATTTAAAAAGGTAAGACTGAACATAAGAGAATTACACATTAAATAGATCTCATGAAACAACACACTAAAAAAACTTCATTGTCGCATTAAAACATACTAAACACTGCTGGAAATGTGTCCTTGAAAGTAGTTTGCTGACATTTGAGCCCCTTTTTGTAACCTTGAATTGTTGTTCACTGTGAATCTCTTGCAGATGTTTGGTGGAGCTGTTGATCAGATGACAGGTGAGTTGAAAGCTGGCAGTGGTGTGCTCCAGAATTAATAGAGGCTTAGGCAGTGACAGCTCAGTATTAACAGTTCCTGGTGCACGAATGTTGATTCATCTACGCCCCGCTCACTATGACTCAGCGTATTTACAAATTCCTGCCCGCATGTCAGAAGAAACTAATTCCTTTCCACAAGTAGACCCCCTGCTGACATTAAGGTTATACTTAGTCGGTCAAACAAATGAAATTACAGCCTTTTTTCAACGTGGCTAAATGTGTTGTGTTTATATTTGAGTTGATATTGTTTGTATTGTTAGCTAGAAAATGATTAACCCAAACATCACTACATGGGGAGTCTGAAACTACAGGTACTTAGTTTTTCCAGGAAATAGGCATTACTACTACCTGTCCTGTTAAATTGCTGTAAAATCTAAAAATGTTGAAAAATGAAGGTTGAGAGGAAAAACATTAAAAATTTATTTTAGATTACATTTAGCATTCAAGCTGTGTTATTGTTCTGATCCTGAGCAGTAGGATGTGGTGTGGTGTTTGATTGCGTCTTCTTTATATGTAAATACTGGGTTCTGGACACCTATTTAAAAAAAAAAAAAAGCTTGCTGAATGTGCCTGATTGCTCCCTCCCTTCAGCCGTCTCCTATCAACACTGATTTGACCAGTTTCCCAGCCCTCTGGTCCAGTCGGAACCAGCGGCTGCATGAAATCACTTGCAGAAGCACAGGCAAACTTTTTTCCGGTCCGAGGTTACTTTTTGAGCTGCTTTGTTTTTGTCATTTTCAACTCTTTCTAAATCATCTGGCTCTTATGTAAATATTGGTTCCACTTATCCAGTGAGACATCCCAGGAATACCTGGGTAGACCTAAAATATGTACCCGACAACTGTCCTTTAGGTACATTTTCACATGGCTGTTGATATGTTTCACAATGACTGTCACCACAAAAACTATTTCTACAAATGCATCACACAACAGAGGTTACTCGACTTCATCTCACTTCCTTTATACATTACTGCCCCGCTTTCAAACATTTGGAAGGGGAGCATGACCTGTCAAATTCCTTGACAGCTGAGGACTAGGGAGACTTGCCCAGCAATTAGTGTAACTTGTTAGTCAGCAGTGTCTCTCCACTGGTTTGTGTCCAAAGTCTTCATGCTATACTGTCTGATAAATGGTAAAATTATTTCCTTAATGCTTAAGATCTGATGTCCCATTTGCACCACAGATTAAGAACAGTAAGCTTATGAAAGAGACCCACTCTTCGGTTACCTACACATGGTAGGATGTTAGCTCTCAACATCACTATGTTCACTTGGATTCAGAGATATTGCTTTGAAGCTGGTCAAAATCAAACTAGTGCCTTGCAGGTTTCTAAAACAGCTGTTTTAGAAAATGGTAGATGATCGTCAAGTAAGGGAAAAAGAAAACCACATCTTCCATTTTACACCCTTCTATCATGGCCTTTGATAATGAGACCCTGGTGGAGGCAACAACTCGACAACATACAGATTCAAATGATTTATTGAAGTCACAGATACAGTATATGATTGATTCTACTAGGTGACTCAGGGACTGGTTCCAGATTGTATTTGTGCTATATATGGATCCTGATGCAGCCTTTCTCTTACTTCCAGGAGGAGGATTTAGTGGTAAGGTGGGGAATTACTGATGAATCGACAGATAAGGTAAGTGAATGGAGGGACAGTGGTGTGACCGAGAAGACAGATCCAGGAGGGAGCGACCAGACAAGGAGTAGGGAGACTTCACAAAGGGATTCCAGAATGAAAGGACCAGAGACAGTGGTAGGAGAATTTATGAAAGAGTGAGACCACCAAGAAGTTCCACAACACAAGGTAGCAGTAAACTGGTGACCAATAGCATAGAGTAAATTGCAATGGTACATCTTCCTGGAAAGGAATTACAAAGGAGGTATGTTAAGGATCATGAGAGCTTGAAAGCTGGAGAGTAATAGGCCTAATTACCAATGGTAGAGTGAGAACTTCCTGGTGTCTGTTTCAGGGAATCCACTCCTCCTTAAGCTCCTCTGAATTGGTCCAAATTATCTCAGGCTGCGGACACATCTGCCAGTCACAGCCTGTAATTAGAAGAAGTGATGACCAAATACACACCTGGTCCTTAATTATGCACTCTACAAAACAATGGTGCATCAGAATCAACAGAAATTTAAAGGTACCCTGACATCATCGTATAACCCATTTCATGCTGTTGATATTGCTTCATATGTAAATTCTCCAAAGCATTTCATAAAAAAATACCGTCAGCTTATGGTTTTGTCAGGCCAAATGTTCCTCCTCAGTAAAAGGGTTGGTTGGGGTGATGATTTGCAGCTCTACCGAATTGACTTCACTCTGATTGGCTACAACCATATTTAGAAAACCGGTCAAATGCCCCCTCCCCGCCACACTGCAATACAGAAATATACAGTTGGGATCCAGTCCTTCACCGCGGTACCACAGCGGAGAACTTGCTGCCGGCATACCCGTGACAGACAAATGTTATGGAACTGGCTCCACCGCGGTGACTGCAGTGAAGAGCGAACTCTCCTCCGCAGTCATCGGAAGCAGCAAAAGGAATATTTCTTAGACCGCTGGGAATCTGCATTATCTTAACCATAATTTTAGCTTTTAATACTTTTTAGTGAAGCAGAACACATTTCCCAGGGACTCCAGAGGCATGCAAACACACCAGAGACACAAGAGGTGGAACGAGGATGATTCAAAAGGATCCCAATCTGTCTCTCTGACTTATTTCTGTCATGATATTTTTCTAGGATGAACCCGGACACAGCACGCACACACAGAGCTAGTTCTCAGGAGTGAGTTTATTGAATGGTGTGGAAGATGGATGATGATGAACCCAGAGTCTTTCAACAGACGGAGGTGTAGGGTGCAGAAGCTGGCCGGCAGGAGGCGTGTAGAGAGACTGACCGAGAGGAACTCTGGAGCCGAAGACTAGCGACCAGGACGGAGCATCTGAGCTGAGGACTTGAGACCAGAACATCAGAGCCGAGGACTTGAGACCAGAACATCAGAGTCGTGGACTTGAGACCAGAACATCTCAGCCGTGGATTTGAGACCAGAACATCTCAGCCGAGGACTTGAGACCAGAACATCAGAGCCGAAGACTTGAGACCAGAACATCAGAGCGGTGGACTTGAGACCAGAACATCTGAGTCGTGGACTTGAGACCAGAACCTCTCAGCCGTGGATTTGAGACCAGAACATCTCAGCCGAGGACTTGAGACCAGAACATCAGAGCCGAGGACTTGAGACCAGAACAGCTCACCAGGAGTTGAGAACAGGAGTGGGAACAGAGCTGAGCTGGATCTAGAGTCAAAGGGGCTAGAGAACTCTGGGGAACCGAAAGTCCAGAGAAATCTGGGGAACAGGCGAAAGGAAACACCAGGGAGACAAGACAGGCGTGCACCAATGCCAGGGGGGAAGAACGGGCGTACGGAAACGCCAGAGGAAAGGAACGGGCGCACGACAGCGCCAAAGGGAAGGAACGGCAGCGGCAAAGGGAAGGAACGGGCGCACGGCAGCGCCAAAGGGAAGGAACGGGCGCACGACAGCGCCAAAGGGAAGGGACGGGCGCACGACAGCGCCAAAGGGAAGGAACAGGCGTACTTAACGCCAAAGGGAAGGAACGGGCGTACTTAACGCCAAAGGGAAGGAACGGGCGTACTTAACGCCAAAGGGGAGGAACGGGCGTACTTAACGCCAAAGGGAAGGAACGGGCTTACTTAACGCCAAAGGGAAGGAACGGGCGTACTTAATGCCAAAGGGGAAGGAACAGGCGTACTTAACGCCAAAGGGAAGGAACGGGCGTACTTAGCGCCAAAGGGAAGGAACGGGCGTACTTAACGCCAAAGGGAAGGAACTGGCGTACTTAACGCCAGGGGAAGAACAGGCGTACGGCAACGCCAGAGGGAAGAACAGGCG
This sequence comes from Fundulus diaphanus, assembly GCA_037039145.1. Taxonomy (NCBI): domain Eukaryota; kingdom Metazoa; phylum Chordata; class Actinopteri; order Cyprinodontiformes; family Fundulidae; genus Fundulus; species Fundulus diaphanus. Next base: position 14,986,571 of record CM073132.1, read on the forward strand.
TACAGCAACGGCAGAGGGAAGAACAGGCGTACGGCAACGCCAGAGGGAAGAACAGGCGTACGGCAACGCCAGAGGGAAGAACAGGCGTACGGCAACGCCAGAGGGAAGAACAGGCGTACTGAAAACACCAGGGCTCAACAACACACGCTGGAGCACGACTGGCGTACAGAAACGCCAGGGGAAACTCGCCGGGGTGTGAGGGAAACACCGGGGCTTGGGGAAGAGAACGCCGGGGCGCAAGGGAAACGCCGGGGCACAAGGGAAGCAGGAACTTCTAAAACGCCAGGGAACACTAAATCTAAACACCAGGGATCTAAACACCAGGGAACCAAGAAACCTAAACACCAGGGAACTGAGGGCGTTCTAACATGCCGGGGAACCGAGAATATAGGGCGTCTAAACACGCCGGGGAACCAAGAACAGAGGGCGTCTAAACACGCTGGGGAACCGAGAACAGAGGGCGTCTAAATGCGCCGGGGAACCGAGAACAGAGGGCGTCTAAACACGCCGGGGAACCAAGAACAGAGGGCGTCTAAACACGCCGGGGAACCGAGAACCGAGGGTGTCTAAACGCACCGAGAAACCAAGAAAAACGTAAACACCAGGAACTAGAGGGTGAGCTAGGCAGCAACAGGCCAGGCGCGCCAGAGGGCACAGACAGCAACTTATAAGCACCGGAGGGCTCTGGCGGCGACCTGCGGGCGCTGGGCAGCGACAGGTTGGCGCACCAGAGGGCTCAGCCGGCGACATGGGAGCGCCGGAGGGCTCTGGCGGCGACCTGCATGCGCTGGGCAGTGACAGGCTGGGCTCGCCAGAGGGCTAAGCCGGCTACTTTGGAACGCTGGAGGGCTCTGGCGGCGCCTAAACAGGAGAACAACAAGAACAAAGAGGGCTAGGTGAACAGAACCGAGACACTAGGGGAAGTCAGGACAAAATAAAACTACTGAAGGCTAGAGGGAACTAGACTAACCTAAACAGGGCAAAAACAAAACAACGAAAACAGGAGAAGTAAGGCGTAGGGACCTTGAAAGTGCAGGGACCATAGAAAGCGCAGGGACCTTTAAGAGCGCAGGGACCTTTAAGAGCGCTGGAACCCATCCAACGCAGGAACCCATACGGCGCAGGAACCCAGACGGCGCAGGAACCCACAGACATAGACACTAAGGGGATAAACAAACAAAACTTAATAAAAACAAATACAGAACTAAGACTAGAACTACAGGGCTAGACAAGAACTACGGGTCAAGACAGGGACTACAGGGTCAAGACAGGGATTACAGGGTCAAGACAGGGATTACAGGGCTAAAACTAGAACTAGGATAGGAACTACAGGGTCTAAAGCCGGATCTACGGGTCTAAAACTGAAAAATCAAAACAAGACTGGTAAACTAGGAAAGGAACCAAACACTGAAGCAAAACTATGAAACAAAGCAGAACAGGGAGATGAGGGCAGGTACAGCTAAACTGATGAAAAACTAGATAACTAAAGCTAGAATTAAGAGCAAAACAGGAAGTCTAAGGTAAAAACTGGAACTCAAAAACAAAACTCGGAGGACTAAAAGCTAACCTAGAACAATAGAACCGAGCTGGAAAAACAAAAGCTAAATAAAAACTCAAATACTCAAAGAAAGAAAACGTCCAAAATAACCCTAAAACATCAAAAAATCCTAAGTAAACCAAAACTAAGGTTGAGCCTAAACAAATGAACAGAAGGCGGAAACAATTCTTCTAAAACAGTGCAAATATACAAAAAGCAAGACTAGAAACTAAAGCAGAACTAGAACACAACAAAACCAAACCTAAAAAACTCTAAGAAATCTAAGGAGCACTGAAAATCTAAGGGATGTTAAGTAACTCAAAACACAAGGACCCAAAAATAACTCAAAACAAAACAGAAACCAGGAGGCGCTGGGCAGCAAAGTCTTAATATGCTGGGCAGCGGCAAAAGTTAACGCTGGGCAGCGACGACGAGGAGCGCCGTCCTTTAAGGCTGAGCAGCGTGGGAGGCGGACTTCGCGGAAGGCGATCCGGGAAACAGAGTCAGAGGCGGGGCGTCGCGGATGCGACCCCGGCAGACGAACCGGAAGCGTGACGTCGCAACTCAGCGACCATGGCGAGACGAAACAGAGGCGAGGCGTCGCCGTACGGCGACCCAAGCTAGATGAACCGGAGGCGGGGTGTCGCCACATTGCGACCCAGGCGAGATGAACCGGAGGCGAGGCGTCGCCGCACGGCGACCCAGGTAAGATGAACCGGAGGCGGGGCAGATCCTACCAGCTTCTGCACCTGGCTCTGTGCGTGCTCGGGTCCATCCCTTGGCCGGTCCATAATGTCATGATATTTTTCTAGCATGAACCCGGACACAGCACGCACACACAGAGCTAGTTCTTAGGAGTGAGTTTATTGAATGGTGTGGAAGATGGATGATGATGAACCCAGAGTCTTTCAACAGACGGAGGTGTGTAGAGAGACTGACCGAGAGGAACTCTGGAGCCGAAGACTAGCGACCAGGACGGAGCATCTGAGCTAAGGACTTGAGACCAGAACATCAGAGCCGAGGACTTGAGACCAGAACATCAGAGCCGTGGACTTGAGACCAGAACATCTGAGCCGTGGACTTGAGACCAGAACAGCTCACCAGGAGTTGAGAACAGGAGTGGGAACAGAGCTGAGCTGGATCTAGGCAGAGACTGGAACAAAAACAAAGCTGACAGAAAGTCTATTGGCTGACTGGAACAAAAACAAAGTTGAAGTAAGTCTTCTGGCTGACTGGAACAAAAACTGAGCTGACAAGAATTCTGGCAGAGACGGAATGGGAGTGAACGCTATGGACCGGCGACGAGAACAGAATGAGGTGAGTCTTATAAAGAGGTGAACACAGGTGGCAACAGATCAGGGGTAATTGCAGCCTGACAGGTGAGGGGAATAAAGACTAATTGGTGTCCAGAGGTGTGACTAAAAGCTGAGCGAGGGAGAGCTGAGAGAACTGCAAAATAACAAGAAAGAAACCAGACTAACTTAAACCATGACAATTTCCAAAAAAGATCTTTAAAAAAGGTCACTGGCCAGAGCTTCTCCCACAAACACCAGTTGCAAAGCCATGATGCAGAAATCCTTTTTTCAAAATGTTTGTCTTATATAAGAAATATTTGAACATATCGCACCTCGGGAATCAGCCATCCTCACTTCCCTTCAGGATTAATAATAGCTCCCATCTGAAAAAACATCTGTCCACCCCTGTCTAATATTCCACTGAGCTATCTGACTCTAATTTAAATGAACACCTATCATATATTCTCTGGTGACACTTTACTGTACAGTTCACTTGCCCCTATTAGATTTGACGGGGCTCCAACTGTGCCCACAGATCAGGGCTGCTGCCTGTCATTGATCAAACATCACCCACTCAAATGTGTGGTAATGTGACCCATCTGTTAAGTGGATCGTTGATGTTTTTTTCTACATACATAACTTTGTTGTAATTTTAGATCTGAAATAATTACATTTTACAAAAACTGATGAAAATATTGCAACTTCAAAACAATTTAAAGCTACAGTCAGATTATTTCTTAAATGCCAAACTTGTTTTTGTGTCATGAGTGTCATGGCTTGTGGATGGTGGATATTTTGATCTTGTTCTTTCCGTTATTAGGGCATAAAAAAATCAAAACTATGAAAAGGGCAAGAGTAGAGGATAGAGTTCCTTGACACCAACAGCGTTGTCTAAGCCACCATCTGACTCTGGAACACAGCCGGAGTCTATGACAGGAGCAGTGGAGACAGGATAGCAGGGTGACAGCAGAACCAAGACTTCTGCCACTCCCCTTGAGCAGGCCAAGGAAAGCGGGTCATTGTCCTTCATATCATCATCTGTCAGAACACAAAGAACTGCTTAACTTCACTGTCCGTCATTACTATGTAATTTCCTTTATTTAGACATTCTGCATATTTACAGAGTACACAATGCTGTTGTTACATTTTCAAGTTATAGATTAGGATTCTACAAAATTATGTTCCATCAAAAGGCATGAAGCACTTAAAAATTAAAAGGCAGTAAATAACTCTGTTGACTTCTTTACTTAGAATAAATCCAGATTAACCGGCCCTGGAGGCTGGAGATAATTGCTGGACCGACAGACCATCTTCTGTTGTCTTAAATAGAGCAAGTAAAGCATTTCCAGTCAGGGTGACTAAAAAAATTATAGCACTATAAAAATCAATAAATAAAGTTCTTTTAGACAGCTATAATATATATATTTTTTTTTTTACACTGTCTCCCTTTTAAATCAGACCGTTACTCAGAAAACATTCCCTTTCTCATTGCAAGTCTTATACAGGAAGGTTATTGGTGTGCATTTGCCATACCTTTAATTCCTGTGTAAAAAAATGTTGGCTTCTGCGTAAATCACTGCTGATTGCTATCACAACAATTTAACGGTTAATGAAATAGCATTCACATAAACTGTGTTGGTGCGTTTTGACTGGAGTAATTTTACAACAGCAGAAGTCGGAGTGGTTCTTGACCATGATTGGACTAACCTACAGGACTAGCTAACCTGGGATATACTAATTCAGACACTAAGAGTTCCACATGGCAAGTAAGATACTGTAAAATATCCCCAAAGAACCTCCTTTCAAACATCCTTAGCTACCTCTATGTTTTTGAAGCTTTTCTTGATTTACCTTTAATGACTTTTCATTCTGTATTATTTGTGTTGTATCTTAAAGCTTCTGGCCTAAAGCATCCTGGAATAGTGTTGTTTTGGTCCTCAGTGCTTCCTGAAAAGTCTTATGAAGGAGGTTATGGATGAAACAAAAGGCTTTTAGATATGATCTTCCATTTAATCCACATCCACAGATGCCTGACTAAGAATTGATGTAAAGACACATCAAAGCAATGGTGAGATGGCGCATTTTATTCCCAATGTATTATGCATAACATCATCTTAGAGTCCCAACTCTGCTTACTGCTGAAAAACTTGACTAATTGGCTTTAAGTTAGTTTAATTTTTTTCAATTTTTGAGTCCTAATAACGCTTCTTTTCAAATTCAAAAAGCTTAAATTAGGCCTTAAAAACACAAACTGAGGTGTCAATGTACCCATTGTGTCTTCTGCTTGTGTTTTCAGGTGACCTCCTAACGATTGAATTTAAAGAAAATTTGGTTTAGACGTTTGAAACTGCTGAACAATTTTGCTTCCCAACCAGAGATTAAAGTAGAGTTTGAACTGTTTCTGTTATCCTTTTGGCCAAAGTACTGGAGCACACATTTTGTGTGGCAGAGTCTGTAAAGAGGTCTAATCCACAAAGCCAAGCAGGAAAGGAGATTTGGACATCAATCTGAGCTAGCTAGCATATTGCAGGAACACAGTTTGTCTACATTTAAATGAAGCATCATGTATCCATGTAGAAAAAAACTGTCCATATTTATGAACATTTACATTATGACAGTCAATATGAAAACAGCCCAATTCTCAAAGACAGGAGAGGTTTGAACCATACAAATCTAGGTTTGTATCAGGATAATCACTGATAAAATAATCAGTGCCTGTATTCACAAAGTCCTCTCAGAGAGATCCTATTTTAGCTTTAAAATTCCTACCTAGGAGTCTTAGTGATTAAGATAGATTCTAAGAGTGACTGAGTAAGAAGACAACAGAAATTTTTATATTACTGAGGAGGTGTGACGCTGTTCTCTAAGGGCTGTGATTGGTTCCTGGTAAAAGAAAAAAACAATACAAATATAATCAAACATTTTGAAGCTGTGTGACAATTTTTTTTTTTTTTTAAGTTTCATATCGTTTTCATACAGTTTCAGGATTTCTTAGGTTAAGATAGGAGCTCTCTGGGAGGACTCTGAGAATCTTTGTGAATGCGGGCACTGGACTTTAGGACAACCAAAGATGACTCCCTTGGGTCATCATGTAACTTCCCTGTTCAGACCACAATAGCGATGCCTAACTGTTAAACATACCACACGAGTTCACTGCAGATCCTTCTCTAACCTACTTACCAAAACGCACAACACTTTCTGTCCTCACCTACCAACATTCTCAGAGATTAACAACCCTGTCAAAGCATACAAGGATCAAATACTCATTTCCCTTAACTTTTATTAATTTTAATTTTATTAATTAATTTTACTTGTTTACCACTTGACAGAAAACTTCAGTACACACAACTCCCATAGCAATCCCTGATGCTGCGCTAAGCTCTTCTTCTTCTGATGACTTTCTGGCCAACTGCTTCAAGACACTCTAACAATATCCAATTGTACCTTAACACATCCCTCAGTAGCTCTCAGTGTGTTCCTGTATTTAAGTCAGAAAACATATCCTTTCACCATCCCCACCTGTCTTTTAAATTAATTAAGGGGACTTAAACAAATTTGCTTTGTTTAACGCTAAGATAATCCATTGAGAACCTCTCATTTAATTTGTATATTTGAATAGCAGGTCATCTCTTTGTTGTGTGTAAATCCATTTAGATTAATCAAACTGACGTAAGAGTGCAACACGGTAGAGGTGTTAATAATTAGTGAAGTGTCTCATGAGGAACTAACAACATCTATTTCTTCTTATGTGTGGTAATGGAGTTTAATGAAGACAACGTTCTACATTTATTTGGTCAGTTTAAATCTCATCCTTTATGAGCTAGAGTTTATCCCCCATGATAACATTTTTCTTTTGAATGGAGAACTTAAAAAAAGCTGTTTCCCTCCATGTTAACATATATACCTGAATGTTTTATTTGAAGGCTCAGTGTTAAATGTGTTTAAAGAGACTGAAAAACGCTTTCCTGAGACCCAACCAGGACCTTCTTTTAAGGTAGTTTTCCACTTAAAATTTAGCTGAGCTTGGAGACACGTTTCACTTTCTAAGAGTTGAATAAAAAAGCCAATCTTTTTCTGTACTATGCAGCTAAATCTAGCAAAGCTCACCAGTAAATCTGTCCATGACATGACTGTTAAATGTTTTGTATTTCAGGACTGAAAATTATGTTTTTGTGCTGCAATTCTGTAAGCTTTGTTATATTGTGGAAGACAACATGTTTAAAAATATTAATTTTCCATCACTTTGCACCTGCCTGCAGCCAAAAGTGACAGCTGTGAGACAGCATTTTTGTTCATCACCAGGAACAAATCCTGAAACAGAACTTTTGAGACTGAAGGATAAAACAGGAAACCAGCCAAACAAAAGCTTTGTAATTAATTCTAAAAAAAGAAAGAAAAAAAGTTAAGAAGTTACAGAGAAAACATTACCAAAGAATGGAGTAATACAGCAATTTTCACAAGTAAACCAAGAACCAAACTAAGAACCAAGGCAATACCTGATCAAAGTTATAAATAAACAATATCTTTAAATAATAACTTGAAATCTACCTTAAGTAGACCATGCCACTAGTATAGTCTCAGTCAGACACTTTCAAACACTCATTATGGGCTGTAATGCCATATTAATGTGTGGCTTTTATGTTGCAATTGGTGCTTTTTTCAGGGTGGAACAAACAACTAAAAAAAAGAAAAGAATCATTAACATAAGCTTGGATTTATTGCAGCTGCCCTAATCATGAATAGTTCAAAAGTATACATACAGCCTCAAATATACAGTATACAGTCATTTTCAATAAATTAGAATATTGAAACGTTTATTTATTTCAGTAAATTCAATTCACTAATTGAAGTATTGTCATGGTAGAGTTTTGACTTAGTTTCGCCCTGATTGGGTAGTTTTCTGTTTGATTTTGGCCCGCCATCCGTACCTCCCTCCACCCACCCTGGCTAGTTTAGTTTTGATTATGATTCCTCCGAGGGAGCCGCTCTGCCTCAGCCCGAGGCCTCCGAGGGAGCCGCTCTGCCTCAGCCCGAGGCCTCCGAGGGAGCCGCTCTGCCTCAGCCCGAGGCCTCCAAGGGAGCCGCTCAGCCCACGCTCCACGAGCGGGTCCAGGAGGATCCGTCTCCAATCTCGGCTTTCGCTGAAGCCTGTAGCCCGGCGCCGCTCTCTGAAGCCGTCGAGGGATTTGTTTCGCCGCCGTCCAAAACTGCCGACGGAGTTGCTCCGCGTCAGCTCGAAGTCGCAGAGGGAGTTTCTTCGCAGCAGTCCGGGTCCTCAGGTGATGTAACTCCTGCTCCCTGTTCTTCTGGCCAGGGTCGACCGCCTCTGACTTTCCTGTTCGGCCGGAGCCGCAGATTGCGGACTCCGAGCCGCTCGACTTTGCCTCGTCGGGGCCGTCCACCACGGCGCCCGCCTTTGACTTTCCTGTTCGGCCGGAGCCGCAGATTGCGGACTCCGAGCCGCTTGACTTTGCCTTGTCGGGACCGTCCACCACGGCGCCCGCCTCTGACTTTCCTGTTCGGCCGGAGCCGCCGACTGCGGACTCTGAGCCGCTTGACTCTGCCTCGCCGTGGTCGACCTCCACGACGTTCGTCTCAGACTTTTTTGTTTGGCCGGAGCCGCAGATTGCGGTCCCCGCACCTTCTGACTCTGCCTTGTCGTGGTCGTCCTCCACGACGCTCGCCTGGGACTTTCCTGTCCGGCCAGATCCGCCGACTGTGGTATCTGTGCCATCAGGTTCTGCCTCGTCGGGGCCGCCCTCCCCGAGATTTTAGTCGGGCGTTGTTGCTCCGCCGCCTGCCTCGTCCAGGACGACCTCCGCGAGGACTCTTTTTTTTTTGGCTTAGCAGCCGTCTTGCCTGGGCCCTTAAGGCCAGTGCCTTAAATTTATTTTGTTAAGACTCTGCCTTAGTCAGGAGCTATTTAGAATACCTCAGTTTTTAATTATTTAGGGGGTTCTTTGTTTTCTTAGAGTTCTTAGTCTCTGTTTAGCTTTGTTCCCCTGCTCTGTTTTAGGATTCTAGGTTTTGCCTTAGTTTCCTAGCTTTGCTTTGCCTTCTCATTTTAGCTTTAGTCTCATATTCTGCTTTAGTGTTATTTTGATTTAGTGTTTTTGCTTTAGTTTTTCTTTTGTGTTATCCCTGCCCTAGTTTTCTGGTTTTGCCTTTAGTTTCTAGTTCTTGGTTTGATTCTTTATTTTGTTGTGTGCTTTATTTTTGTCCTGTGCTCTTAGGTTCCAGCGCTCCTTAGGTCATAGCGCTCACTTAGACTTCTGACCCCTGGTTCTGAGCTGTTTCATGCTCCTTAGCCTTCTGTTCTTGGTTCCCCGGCGTGTTAGGATGCCCTCTGTTCTTGGTTCCCCGGCGTGTTAGGACGCCCTCTGTTCTTGGTTCCCCGGCGTGTTAGTACGCCCTCTGTTTTGTTCCCTGGCGTTTAGACGTTCCTACTTCCCTTGTGCCCCGGCGTTTCCCTCACGCCCCGGCGGATTTCCCTTTGGCGCTGTCGTGCACCCATTCCTTCCCTTTGGCGCTGTCATGCGCCCGTTCCTTCCCTTTGGCACTGTCGTGCGCCCGTTCCTTCCCTTTGGCGCTGTCGTGCGCCCGTTCCTTCCCTTTGGCATTGTCGTACGCCCGCTCTTCCCTCTGGCGTTGTCGTACGCCCGCTCTTCCCTCTGGCGTTGTCGTACGCCCGCTCTTCCCTCTGGCGCTGTCGTGCACCCGTTCCTTCCCTCTGGCGCTGTCGTGCGCCCGTTCCTTCCCTCTGGCGCTGTCGTGCGCCCGTTCCTTCCCTCTGGCGCTGTCGTGCGCCCGTTCCTTCCCTTTGGCGCTGTGGTGCGCCCGTTCCTTCCCTTTGGCGTTAAGTACGCCCGTTCCTTCCCTTTGGCATTGGGTGCGCCCGTTCCTTCCCTCTGGCGCTGTCGTGCGCCCGTTCCTTCCCTTTGGCGTTAAGTACGCCCGTTCCTTCCCTTTGGCGTTAAGTACGCCCGTTCCTTCCCTTTGGCGCTGTCGTGCGCCCGTTCCTTCCCTTTGGCGCTGGATACGCCCGTTCCTTCCCTTTGGCATTAAGTACGCCCGTTCTTTCCCTTTAGTTTGTTAGGCCGTCCGGAGACCGGCCTTTGGGGGGGGGGGGGGGGGGGTAATGTCTTGGTAGAGTTTTGACTTAGCTTTCTGTTTAATATTATATTTCAGTTTTTCTCTTTTAGGTTGTAGTTATGATTTGACCTTTATTTCTGTTAGTCTTAGCTCCTCCCTTCCCCTCACTTAAGCTTTCCCTTCACTCCCTTTGCAGTCAGTCACACCTGTTGGTAATTATTCAGTCAGATGCATTTCACCTGCTAGTCTCCCTATTTAAGCCTCCCTCTGTCTCACTCTTGTGCCGGTCCGTCTTCTGTTCTCATCCACTCCATGCCAGTCCTCGTCCTCGCCTTGGAAGATCTATTTTTGTTTTCTTATTTAAGGTTAGTCCTGCCTCGTTGAAAGACTTTGTACCTCACTGTTGTTCCTGGGAAGTTCTGCTCTGTGTTCTGGTGTCTCCAGTAATCAACTAACCTGAATAGCCGCTCTGAGAAAGCTCAGCTCGATGCCATGGTGCCTCCTGTGATCTCCTAACCTGACTAGCCGCTCTGAGAAAGCTCTGCCCTGTGCCATGCCTTCCAGCTTCGTTGGACTCTCTCTCTTCAGGCTGTCAGCTCCTGCCTTCACCTGCACCCCTGAGCCTCCGTATTTCTGCATCTTTGGTTACATCTCCCATCAATCATCTACCCTTCAATAAACCTCTCAAACTTTTGTCCTGTGTGTGTGTTCTGAGTTAATCGTTAAACAAATCCTGACAAGTATTATATTGCTTAATTATAATTAATAATTATAATTTCAACTAATTAATAAATCAGACTGAAAGATAGTTGCTCCTCCTTGTCCCGTAGTTCTGGAAATGTAGAAAGTTAAATAATTAGAGGGAGTCCTCGTAGTCCTCTTGCAGCCTGGATATCTGAATTCAATTCATTAACTAACAAAGTCTTTGGAGGGAGAGACCTTATATTTAATAAACCACATTTAATTGTTTTATTTTTTGGTTCAAGTTGAGTTGTATTGATTTTTAAAAGATTTGTATGATTTGCTCCTTTTAGATCCGTTTTTGATCTGTTCAGTTTTGGCCGTGGGAAAGACACTGTCTCAATAGGGTAATGGGTGGGTAAAAGTACAGAAGCTGCAGAGAGGTGTGTTAAACTACGGCTCTGATTCCTGGTCTGGACCTTGGGTTGTCAGCATTTTGCAGAACTAATAAATCTGGCCAGATTCCTAGAAAGAAGAGTTGCACCATCCAAAGTGGGATGGATGCCGTTTCTCCGGGTCAGACCAGGTTTTCCCCAGAAAGTTCGCCAGTTATCAATGTAGCCCACATCGTTTCCGGGACACCACCTAGACAACCAGCGGTTGAATGATGACATGCAGCTAAACATGTCATCGTTGGTCAGATCAGGCAGTGACTGCTCCTGTGAGCCATCCTCCACACCTGTTTACTGCTCTTTACAAGCTCTCCCCAGACAGCAAGACATGACAGTAGCAGTGGAGACAGAATAGCAGGCTGAAGGCAGAACCAAGGGTCCTGCCTCTCCCCTTGAGCAGGCCAAGGAAAGCCGGTCACTGAAATGAAAAAAAATGCTTTATAACAAATCAATATATGTGTTAGAATAGCCTAGTCAAAGTCCAGAGATATATTGATTTAAGTAAAGGACTTAAAAATAAATGTTCATATCAAGATTAGTCAGCCCTACCAAGATGACTAAGCTTGAGTTATTTTGGAAATAATTTGCAGGGAAATATCCGCCTTTGCATCTAACAGCTAACTATTCACATATTTGGTTGTCTTGCAAATGTAACCTCTAAGGATGTCCGAATGTGTTGAACAATTTTCTTGAATAATTTATTCAGTTATTATACCAATAACCAATGTGATCAGGGGCCACATTAGGCCTCATTCATATTTTCATTCATAGGATCAGTTGGCACAGCAATCTCCTAATTACCTTCCAGTAACTGATGTTCTCCTTACCTTTAAATGACCCTTTCATGATATGCAGACTCATCATAAAACCCAGGTCAGTCTGGATTGAAAATATGCTGTTCAATTTAATTTGTGCTCCATGTTTAAAAGCTTCTTACATTTTCTTAATTGAACTCTGGCTTTCCAACGTTCGCTCACTGGACAACAAAATGGACCATTTACAACTCGAGCTCTCTACAAAGAGGGAGCTCAGGGACTGCTGCGCTCTCATTCTGACCGAAACATGGCTCACCTCAACAATCCCAGACAATGCCGTTAGCCTGGAGGGGCTAGCTACTTTCCGCGCCGACAGACAAACAGAACTCTGCGGTAAGTCCCGAGGAGGCGGACTCTGCGTTTACACAAATAACTCCTGGTGTAAAAATGCTAGATTAGTCACAAGTCTCTGCTCTCCGGACATTGAGCTTATGATTATTAGCTGCAGACCATTTTATCTGCCTAGAGAGTTCACTGTTGTTATCATCGCAGCGGTTTACGTCCCTCCCAGCGCTAATACTAAAGATGCTATGGGTGTTCTCTATCGGACTATCTCTGAGCTGCAATCTGCACACACAGAGGGGGTTTTCATCATTGCTGGGGACTTTAACCAGGCAAATATGAAAACTGTTCTCCCTCATTTTTACCAACACGTGGATTTTGCAACTCGGGGAGAGAACACTCTAGACTTAGTCTACACAAATATAAAAGGAGCATTCAGAGCAGCCCCCCGCCCCCACCTCGGCTCTTCAGATCACCTTTCTGTAATGCTAATTCCCGCATACAGGCCCCTGCTGATCAGAGCAAAACCAACAGCGAGGCAGGTGAGGGTGTGGACTGAGGGAGCAATGGAGGCGCTCCAGGACTGTTTTGAGTGCTCTGACTGGAACATGTTCAAAGCTGCTGCAACTTATGAGGACAAAATCAACATTGATGAGTACGCCATGACTGTGTCAGCCTACATCAACAAATGCATTGAGGACGTCAGCACCACCAAGACCATCATCACCCGAGCAAACCAACGACCATGGATTACTGCGGAGGTCCGTCAAGCGCTAAAAGCACGGAACTCAGCCTTCAAGTCTGGAGACAAGGAGGCACTGAGGACAGCGAGAGCCAACCTGAACCGTGCCATCAGACAAGCAAAGCGGAACCACAGTCAGAAAATCCAGGAGCTTTTCCATGACGCCAGCAACACCAGGAGCATGTGGAAAGGCATCCGGGCGATCACTGAATACAACACGCCCTCCCCCCTGGTGGGTGAAGTTGATGCTGACTTCCTCAATGGACTAAACAACTTCTTTGGGAGGTTTGAGGCACTAAACAGCACTCCAGCAGTGAAAGCTGTTCCCCATCAGGAAGAGGAGGTCCTCTGCCTTGACACCGCCGACGTGTGGAAGACTCTAAGGAGAGTCAACCCGCGGAAGGCCCCAGGCCCCGACAACATACCTGGGCGGGTGCTCAAGGAGTGTGCAGGTCAGCTGGCTGGTGTCCTCACAGACATTTTTAACACCTCGCTGGACCAAGCCACAGTGCCTGCATGCTTCAAGTCTGCCTCCATCATTCCGGTGCCAAAGAAACCTCAAGTCACCTGTTTCAATGACTACCGGCCTGTTGCACTGACTCCCATCATGATGAAGTGCTTTGAAAGGCTGGTAAAGGAACACATCGTCTCCAGTCTCCCATCTACACTCGACCCGTTCCAGTTTGCCTACCGACGGAACCGCTCCACTGAGGACGCCATCTCCTCTGCTCTTCACCTGAGCCTGGCACACCTGGAGGAGAAGAACACGCACGTGCGGATGCTGTTCCTGGACTTCAGTTCAGCGTTCAACACCATCATCCCACAACATCTGGTGGGAAAACTGGAGCATCTGGGCTTCAACACACCCCTACGAAACTGGCTGCTAGACTTCCTCACCAACAGACCTCAGTCAGTCCGGGTCGGACAGAACACCTCTGATGTCATCACCCTCAGCACGGTTTCCCCTCAGGGCTGCGTCCTGAGCCCCCTGCTGTTCACCCTGATGACACACGACTGCGTCCCCAGGTTCACCACCAATCACATCGTGAAGTTTGCAGACGACACAACGGTGGTGGGCCTGATCAGAGACGACAACGACCAGGACTACAGAGAGGAGGTGGAGCAGCTGGTGGGCTGGTGCAGAGACAACAGCCTGATCCTGAACGTGGAGAAGACGAAGGAGATCATCGTCGACTTCAGGAAAAACCGGCCTCACCATGCTCCACTGCTCATCAACAACTCAGCGGTGGAGGTGGTCAGCAGCACCAAGTTCCTGGGGGTGCACATCACGGACAACCTCACCTGGACTGTGAACACCACGTCACTGGTGAAGAGGGCACAGAAGCGACTGTACTTTCTGCGGAGGATGAGGAGAGCCTGCCTGCCCCTGCCCATCCTCACGACCTTCTACAGAAGCACCATAGAGAGTATTCTGACCAGCTGTCTCTCTGTGTGGTGTGGAGGCTGCAGTGCCTCCGACTGGAAGAACGTGAGGAGAGTGGTGAGGACAGCAGAAGGGATCATTGGGGCTCCTCTTCCCTCCATTAAAGACATTTCATCGCAGCGCTGTGTGTCTCGAGCCCGTAACATCATCAGGGACCCCTCACACCCCCACCATAGACTATTCTCCCTGCTGCCCTCTGGAAAGAGGTTCCGCAGCATCCGCTGCAGGTCCACTAGGTTCTGCAAAAGCTTTTTCCCTGTTGCCATCAGACTGTTGAACTGCTGAACTGCTGAAGTATAAAAAACGGACTGTGTACCACACTAGATTCGCTGATTTGCACATCTGCACATTTGCACATTGTATCGTATCCTGCAAAATTGCTGCTGCACCTTAACCGGAAACGTACTGCAAAACTGTGTACAATGCAACTGTCTACATTTCAATCACTGATGCACCTTACTGCATATTTGTTTACATTTGGTTTACATTGTTTACATTTCAACTGCCTACTGTTCACTGCTGCACTTTATCCGGAAGTCAATTGAAATTTATCCTGTAAGTGACTGCGATTGATCACTGCACTTTATCCTGTACTGTAATTCACTGCAAGGTATCCTGTAGAGTTACTGCAATATTTCTGAGCTGTGTGAAAACGAAATTTCGTTCTGTATGCACTCTGTGTATACAAAATGACAATAAAGAAAGTCTAAGTCTAAGTCTAAGTCTATAGAGGGTGTAAGTGTCAGAAGGGTATGCTTGCAGTTCAATAAAAACTCTGTAGATTAGCACGCAGTCTGACATGCTTTGTAACACTGTGTTAAAATCTTCAATTATCTTAAAAAAACTTTTCATTAGGACATTCACACTAAAAGCATGAAGCAAAAATTGTTGCCTTAATAAGGGGAGCATTAGCATGCTCCCATGTGTCTCAGTGTGTTTGTGTCAGTGTTGTCAGTGATGTGTGTTTTAGTGACTCATTGCCTCCCACCCAATATAGTAACTCCTGCCCCCCACCCATCCACTCCAAACACCTCCCCCAAATGGCCCTCCCAAATGCCATCTGTCAGTCAAACTGCATTAGGTAGTGCCCTTCAAGTGGCTCAGCGGGGGCCTTTGAGCCCAAGTCTGTGTTGGGTAAACATGTGATGGTGAGAGGTGAGTAATTAACCTCTTCCCTTTATTCCCCCAGTGCAGACTTGGGCAGTGGTGGGAGTGATTCTGCAGGACACAAACTGAGAGGCACACAGGAGATTAGGTGGCCCAAACCCTATCTTGAAATACTCTGTGCCTACCACCTGGCACCTCAGGGAAATGTCAGCAGTGTCGTGTCATTTTCTGTTTGCTCAGCCCATCAGCTGGAGGTGAGGTGACTGCATTATGTGTGTGTTCATTTCTGGAACAAAATAAAAATAAACGAGGTTTCAGGTTTTAAAAGAGGGCAATAATTTAGAACATAATCTACAGAAATGTATCTTTAACTCCTTATGACTTCTGTTTATTTACAATTGTGCAAAACATAAGAAAATTCTGTTAGTGGTCTCAGGCAGGTCATAAATGAAGTGGAGATTGTTAATTTGAATATACTGCATACAAGGTGGGCATTTAGGTATTTAGTGTGAAAGTTTGTTAAAATAGGTATAGTTGTGCATTAGTTAAACCACTAGGTGGCAGCAAAGTGCTTTTAACATGATCTATTGTATGTGTTGAATCTGCATCAACTATCATGAGTTGTGAGTAGGGGCTTGGGCACAGCATGGTACGAAAGTGTAGAACTGACACATGATCAAAAATTGTTATAGAGGTGTATCTCGTTTAAGCAAGATATTTTCTCGTTATAACGAGATAGTTTTCTTATAAAGATGTGAAAGCGTTCTCGTTCTAATGAGAAAACTATCTTGTTAGAACAAGATGCAGTTTTGTGCGATGATATCACATTTTTTGGACATCTGACTTACTTGATGGAATGAAGCGTGGTGGGAAACAGGGTGAGCCACTTTATGCATTTTTACTAAGAAGAAATCTCCAAGAAGATAGGTATTTCAAAAATGAGAAATGTCAAAGTAAGTCATCAAATGGTGGATGTGTGTTCAATCCAGCCTGGAAAGTGAGTCTGATTGCAGCGAAAATAGGACATCCTGAGGAAAAGGAGACGCCCGATGTCTTCTGACAGCCACCCGCTGTCATCACAACAGAAATATTGCGCTTAAAGAAAGCAGATGGTTACTCTTGCAGCTCCTTAACCTGTTTGAAAGAGAAACTGAGTTTCTGTGACTCGTGAAGATGGACCTGGTCAAAGCATCTAAATTACAGCACTGAGGCCTTAAACTTATTCTTAAAATCCATCCAGTGGGACTGAAAGAAAACTATCCCGCCATGCAGAGTGGGCCAAAATTCCACTTGTTGCCTGTTATCACAAATGCTTGATGGCAATTGTTGCTGCCAAGAGTGACAGAGGCATTTATCAGGTATAAATCAGAGATAATAACTTTTTCCACATGGTGTCAAGTTGTTTTGCATAGCTTTTTACCTTTAAGATAAATCATCACTTGAAAGCTTCACTTTCCCTGTTCTACACAATTTACACAGAATAAGAATATCATTACATACCAATTAAAAAAATCTTTTGAAATTAGATTTTCTTTTAAAGTCAATCACTAACAGCCATCCCAATCTTTTTTCTACACTCTTTTCTACACATCTCTGCATACTTCTCACCCATGTGACTCTCCCTTAAGCTGGGTGCATGGATGGCCCTGTCCCAATACTCACACTTCCACCCTTGTGCCCTGAAATGCGCGTTCCCGCTGAGGATGTGAGTACGTAGTGGGTCCTGATTCTCCAGAGTTGAATTTTGTCCCACCCACTTTGCACCCTCGATCCACACTTTGGTGAAGTCCACATTGATGCGGGCTTCACTAAAGTGTATTACCCACAATGCATCGCTGCATGTGAAATGTGAAAATATTTAATCTAAAAAGACCTAAAATCATACTGCCACCTTAAATAAATGACTAATCACCAGCTTGTTAGACTTCCAGTGTTGTTCTGTTGAGAGCAGCACAGCAAAAAGGCATAATATTCTGCACAATAAACTTACTTAAAAACTTTTACTACATTCGGTGACTGTTTACTGCTTATTTTGCAAATCTCCCACCGGTGTGTGCATGTTTTTTAATCTTCCAAAAGGACCAGTTGTTTTATTTGACATAAGCTTTTAATTTATCGCACTAAAAAAAGATTTATCACTGACTGAAACTGATATTTCGTCATGAGTACATGAACATGACAGATTTAAAATACTGGTTTGTGTGTTGAAAGAGTTTCTTCTCTTCTGTTATAATAATGTTACAGATAACTATAACTGTAAGAACCAACAAATAATTTTATATGATCTGCAATCATTATTGCTCTTCAATAAAGCAATTAAATCATATTACATATTTTTGTCCTAATGCTGTGGAACAGTAGTGATTTACTGAGAGTTATCATGCTGTCAGATTCTTATGATGGACCATGCCTAGTCTGCTATGATATGTCAATTTTTACCCATCTTGATTTTTTTGACAAATTGGTGAAGTATGAAGTGACCCAGAAATGACTTCAAAGATAACAGGAAGGTTGAATGTCTTACAGCAAAGCCGCTCTGTTTTTTTGGTGTCATGGAAGATGCTGGGTTTGAAAATGTTGGCAGCTGTATTTCAAGTCTCTGAACTATCAAAAGGATCTCCATAGAATATTCATGCAGAGTCAGACGGATGTTTCCAGGTTACTGACACCTATGCCTATGCTAAACACATGGATGATTACCCTCCATATAAACATGCTTATTACAGATATTAAAAGTAGGGCTGTCAAAATAACGCGTTAATTTCGATTAATTAATTTAAAAAAAAATTAACGGATTAAAAAAAATAACGCAGATTAATTGATGTCGTATAGGGGTTTTCAATAGGTGAGGCGCGCCTCCCCTGGGGGGCGCCAAAGAGTCACAGGGGAGGCGCATGAAGACAGAGAAGAAGACAGCGCTGCCGCTCAACTCTGTGAAACATGTAGCGATATTCGTGCCTTCTGTTTGAGCGCGCAGGAACCAATCCAAGCGCGCAGTGAAACAACTCTCAACAACAGTCAAAACCGGTCTGGCACGGTCTGAAAAACTCTTCTCAATCTGCTGTCCTCGCAGTGAGTTCCATCTCTGCTCGTGCGCTACTTTGCTCGCGCACACCTGCTCGTTTCACACTCAACACCAGCTGTGCACTCGCTCGGCTGTTAAAGCCAATCACAGACAGAGTAGGGCTTGCAAATACTGCATTCAGATGAATTAAATCAAAATGCTGCAGCCTTTGGCAGAAATTACTAAACATCACCGAGGGATTGAAGAAAAACAAATAAAAAATGTAATATTTTAGCCTAAAATATTTAGGCTTAAGTATTTAGACTAAAATATTAGAGTTACTAAGTGAGCTGTGAAAAATGTTTTTGTCTCTTTTCTTTCCAGCTTCTGGGAGGTGATGCAAAAGTTTATTCTGATCATAATCATCATGAATGTCATTATTATTTAAAGAGCACTTTAACACGAGGTAAAACAAAGTGCCAAACATCAGAAATACATCAGATAAGAGATGACAACTGATAAAATGCTTATTTGTTAAAATAGCACTAGGTATAAATTATGTATAATTAGCCTAAAAAGTAGATTGGAATATGGAATATGTTGACGTCTGTTAAATTCAGGTTATCTTTTTTATTATCATTTCAGTTGACATTTCCTGTTGACGTGAGTTCAGTTTGACATTGGCATCTGTTTAGTTCAGTTTGTCTGCTGTTGAAAACAGCACTTTAATGTATCTAATGCTGATTATTCATTGAAACATTTGAATTTAAATATTTTAAATACTTTCACAGCAAAAATTATATGCGATTAATTTAGATTAATTAATTACAGAGTATGTAATTAATTAGATTAATTTTTTTAATCGATTGACAGCCCTAATTAAAAGCAAAATGTAGTTTAAACTGACCACACTGTAATCTCAATTAGGTTTTGAAATAAAATAATCTGGTTTTACAGCGACTGTTCTCGCTCTCGCTCAAACACACACACACGCGCGCGCGCGCACACACACACACACACACACACACACACACACACACACACACACACACACATTGGTATATACACCGTTTTGTGGACCTTCCATAGACTTCCATTAATTTTGTATTTCTTTCTATACCCTAACCCCGAACCAAACAATAATCCTAAAGTCACGAGTACATGCCTAACCCTAAACTTAACCTGAACTCAATTGACACCTTAGCCCTAAACCTAAGGATTAGCTCAATTTGCATTGTGAGGACCTTGCAAAATGTCCTCACAATGCCATTTGTCCACACAACACTGGTCTACTGTCAATTTTTGGTCCTCACAACGATAGCTATACATACCCAGTGACATCCTTTCTAATCCAAATATAGACCGTTCAAAGCAGAAATGTTAGAGCAAAAATATTTTGGACGCTGTTAACTACACAGTCATATTCAATAAATTACAAAATGGATTTCTTTTTTTTTTAGGCTTTTAAGGCACTAGTGGCTCATATTTCATACAGTGGGCTGACAGGAAAGGGGGTACGTGAGAGGGGTAGAGACATGCGGTAAAGGACCACAGGTCGGAGTTGAACCCGGGTCGGCCGCATCGAGGACTAAGGCCTACCGTACATGGGCCGTGCGCACTAACCACTGCACCACTGAAGAACGCCACACAAAATGCATTTCTAAGTACCTTTTGAAAAAAAATAACAACCTTTAAGCAAGTATTAAACATACTTTTCATCAACCTCTCATTTCTGCATGAAACATTTTGTATTTTCATTGGTGTGATGCAATATTCTAATCCTAACTGCTATGTTTGTATTAACCGGTAGATCGTAAAAAAATCACAATTAACAGAAATAAAGGGCTTTAAAACATAGTCAGTCTGTTTTAAGCTATATAACGTGTTTCCCTTAGTGAAGTGAATTACTGAAATAAATCAACTTTTAAATAATGTTCTAATTCATTGAATATGACTGTAGTTTTAAAAAAGAAAATAGAATTGACTATGGTATCTGCAAGTTATAGCTTTTCAAAAAACAAACAATCAAAAAAAAAACTGCCCCTGAGATTTTAAATCATACACATATTTCTAACAGCCTCTCTGGTTTCTGTTGAGCTGTGCAGTAGAGATCATGAGATATAATTTGGCAAATACTGAGATAAAGTTCCACTAAACCTTTTTTTTTTTTTGCCCTTGCTGAAATCTTTGTATTGTTACATGTAAATGTATTGCTTACCAATCTTAGCAAATGTCCTCTATGCTTTCATATTTTACTACTCTTGGTGTTTGGTAAGTGTGCAGCAAGTGAGAGAAGCATTGTAAAATGAGACTTTATTGAACTCTACCTCCATCTGCTCCTCAGCTGCTGCCGGAGCACACCATCTGTGTTCCAGTACCAGCCGTGTTAGCTCACACAAATAAACATCTGATTTGTTTACTGCAGCCTGCAGGGTATACTGCACTATGACATGATAAGCATGAAAGTATTTAGGTCAAATATCCCAAGTGGGGACAACGATGAGGAAATGAGGAGATCAGGGATCTTGAGAGGTAGCAAAGGAAAAATGAATGATTAGTGAGGACAGCAAGAGCAGAACTTCAAAGCGATGGAATAGATGAGTGATAGTGAGCAGGATAATTAGGGAGAACCATGAAGAGATCTGCCTGTAGGGGGCAAGGAAGATTTGATTGTGTAGGTCTTCACATTTGCTTTCCAATTAGACATGTTTCTATTTCTATATACTTTAAATTAAATAATGTATCGCTTTAAAAAATAACGTAATGACGTAATAACGTAATGTATTCTTTGGGATGAACATCTGTTGCTTTTTTATTTTAAATCAAGATTTTAAATCAAATAGATGATCTAGTCTTGACAATCTAAATGCACCAGTCTGCACACATTCTTCTGTTTTTCTTCAATAGATTCTGAAAAACCTGGCTCAGTATGTTTTAGAAAAATACATTAATGCTGGTGAAGTGCATTTGGCTGACATCTTTGCATTTGACAAACATGTGTTTGACTTAAGCTGCAACCAGCCTATTTCTAATGATGCCAAGTATGCTCACATATCCCAAAAAGCTTTTTATCTTGGTCCAAACGTAAAGAAATGGAACACTTTTTGTGAAGTGTCAACTTCTGTGATGTAGGTATACATCTGGGATGTATTAAGATATATGTTTGTGGTGGTTGTCGATTTATTCAAACCACCTTCTATTTTGTACCCAAGTACTTTCGTACTGTTGTGCAATTAAACATGTTTTTAAGTTATTTAATGTTTAACAAATAGCTCTCGGTCTGTTAGGAACCGTTCAGTGAATATCAGTCCAATCGGCTGATATTAGGACTAAAGTTGAAAGAGGGATTCGAGCACTGGTATTCTTCTAACAGCAAACTGCACACATATGGAATAAAGGAGCAACTACTTCTCTTCAAGTATAAGAATTTATTAACAGAAATAAATGCCCATCCAGAGAATACCATTATATGTTTACCTGAATTAACAATATATTTAAATCAATAACTCTTCTTTACTAGATTAGTGAAATTTAACTAAAATTAATGAGCAAAGATAAGATTAAAGAAACTAAGGAACTATGTACACACAAAAGAACAAATAAAAATAGTTGAAAACGATCACCTTAAAATTCAGTGAATTTAGAGTTCACTGAAGATCTAAGTTAAAGAACTGAAGTTCATCTTAGAGAATGTCAAATAATCTGAGTAAGATAAAACATTTGAAATTTAGTAGCAAGGCTAATAGCGGGGTCTAATGCTAGGGGATATTCCGGAGCTTATTTAAAAGGACTTTTAAGCTATATTTGGTATAATGAATGGAGCAGAAAACACAAACATTAATGTCCCATCAGTCCATCCCTTATGGAAATAAAGTATGTCATGACCTTAAAACACAACCCAAAACACATCAGCATTATTTTTGTTTCAAAGATTGCTAGAGGGTAGCTTAGCCTCTTATCTCCAGGTCTTACCCTCAGTAAACACAGTGAAAATACATTAGAAATTAACAAATTTAAATTGCTTCACACTTTCCATGTTCATCTCTGCCAAAGCACTTTCTTTAGTTTTGCTGGGTTTGGGGCATCAGGATGCGATGAATTACTCCAGGGTGAAAGCTAGGACTCCAGCTCAGGTTGAAAGGTCTCGTTTGGAATCCAGGCCTGGGTGAGCCCTACCCAGATCTCCAGTGGACTGCACTTGGCCTGGAGGCCGCAGGGATGTGGCTCAGCTCCTGGGTCAGCTTCCTCCTGCAACAGCTTAGAAAGATCCCCCACCCCCCAGATTGTTGTTCCTGCATTCTATTTTTTCTTGTAGCTTCAGCCTATATTCTTACTTTTATTATTTTGCTGACTGAACTACAATATCAAAGAACTACAATATTTTAGGGTGCTCAAGCACCCCTAAAATATTTTAAGCCCCCCTAAAAATATTGGGGGTAAAATTATTGTTTTTTGTATGTTTATTTTCTAAACAACATAACACAAACTTAATGCAAAATATATATTACAATAACACAATAATTAGATCATCCCTCCGTCTTTGGCAAATTGTTTTATCCATGATGCTGCATTCATCTCCCTCGATCCACATACACCTGCGTCAGCTCTCGTGGGGTCAAAATGTGCACTACCTCCGTGAACTGAAAGACTGACATGTGACAGGAAGCCAGGAAGCCAGCAAACCAGCGGAGCCGCGCTGTCAAGTAAAAATAATCCATGCAACTGTCTCATTTAAGAGGTATTGCTACTATATCACCAACTTTCTGAAATGTGCTGGTATTGTTTTACTCAGCTAGCTAACGCCAAACACCACAATGCACTGCATTAGTGCATTGTGGTGTGCGTGGTCAGATGGACGATGATTAGTTTTCAATTTTTGTCACATTAGACCTCACATTACCCCACAGGTATCATTGACTAGTTCTCTCGCTGCTTGGCTATAAAAGCCTGTAGTCAGCGACAGTAAACACTCAACACATTAAACTAGATAGCCCTTCAATCTGTGAACCATTAGGCATTAACTCTTTCTGTTTGTTGTTTCTTCAGAAGCAGTGTGCGGTGTCTGTGTGTGTGTTTTCCCCCTGCAGGGTGTGACAGGTGCTGCAGACTGACATGTGCAGCTTGTTAAGAGGCAATCAAGAGCTGGATAAAGGGGGAGCGGTTCCTGACAGCAAGCGCCAGTTGGTTAACTCACCTAGTGTGATAACAATATCAGTAAAGAGACCAGTTACATCAGCATTGCATGCTATTCTCTCCATAGAAGCCCAATGACTGCATTGGCTAAATAAAATTCTTAAAAAATTGTAAATTTTAATTAATTGATTAAATCGTTTTATAGCCCAGCCCTATATTAAAGTGTACTCAATATCAGAATGTGGAGTCAGTGGTACAGGTGTCTGCTTTGTGTCTCTTGTGTGTTTGTAAAAAAAAAAGAATGACCATGTTAGCGGTGCATATTAATTGTGTCTTTTGGTTGAAATCAGAAAAAGGGAAAGAGGAGGTGACTTCAACAGAGCATAGTGATAAGGGGCAGAGGGAGGGTGCAGAGCATCCAGGTGAGATACTGACAGCATTGACATTGGGGTGGTGTAGATCAGAGCATTTACAATACAACAGGTTTGAAGAAGATTTATGGGCCATTTGGTTCGATCCAAGCGATGATCTTTTACTGATGCTGATTGAAATGTGTCAGAATTGATAGTACACAAGAGTTTTGGTGTAAAACCTGACCTTAATTTTCCTAATGCATGACACAGTAATCATGTTCTTTGCTCTATATTTTATTTTTGGGGGAGCAGCTACCTTAATTTGGCATACTGAATCATGGAGAGTGAGCAGAGTTACGCCACGGTTCGATTTCTTGAGGTGGAAAATGTTTCACCCCCCTCGTCACCGGACCTTCAGGGAGGCTTTGTGGAGCCCAGTGGGCCAGAGCCTTATCAGCTTGAGCCGCTGGCTCAAGGCGCTGACTCAGCAATGTCTGAAGCCGGTGCTGCCGAGGCAGTGGGGGAGAGGATCGGTCCAAATTATTGTATTTATTTCCTGCCTTTGTAATCCAGAGCGGGATCAATGACAGCTTTGTGCATGCATGATTCATTTGCAATGTGGAAACAGAGCGTTGTTGATCTCTCTGCTCTGACTGCAGGCGGTTTCAAGATGAAGCAGCGGCTGGCTGCCTGTGAGACAGCACTGAGGGATGTAGGGAAGGCTCACAGCAGCATCGCCTGTGTCTCAAGACAGTAACTGCAGAACAATTGGTGCCTTTACATAAATATGCCAATAACGCATAAAAACTTGATAGATTTGTTGCTAAAGAGTCTGAAAAGTGTAACAGTGCTTGTCTTGTAATCTGGTGCATCTAAAATGCACCAGATTACAAGCCATTACATCAGTTTGGTACAAGATTTTTCCCCAGTCCACCCCTGGTGCTAAGCACCCCTAAAACTGAAAGTCTAAAATCTCCCCTATCCAACAGTACTTTAGTTCCCTTGTAGTCAAGTATTTTGTTATTGTCAGGATTTGTTTATCGATGAACTCAGAACACACACACAGGACAAAAGTTTGAGAGGTTTATTGAAGGGTAGATGATTGATGGAAGATGTAACCAGAGGTGCAGGAATACAGCGGCTCAGGGGTGCAGGTGAAGGCAGGAGCTGACGGCCAGGAGAGAGAGTCCAATGAAGCTGGGTGGCGTGGCACAGAGCAGAGCTTTCTCAGAGCGGCTAGTCAGGTTAGCAGCTCTCTGGAGACACCAGGACACAGAACAGAGCTTCTCCAGGGACAATAGCAGAATACAAAGTCTTTCAAGGCAACAGGCAGGACTAACCTTAAACGAGAGAACAGAAAACAGATCTTCCAAGACGAAAACGAGGACTGGCATGGAGTGGTGGATAGCAGAAGACGGACCAGCGCAAGAGTGAGACAGAGGGAGGCTTAAATAGGGAGGCTAGCAGGTGAAAATGCGTCTGACTGATTAATTACCAACAGGTGTGACTGACTGCAAAGGGAGTGAAGTGAAGGCAGAGTGGAAGGGGAGGGAGAAACTAATACAATAAATTAAGTCAAATCATAACTAAAACTTAAACAAGGTGGAAAACTGAAAACTAATGGTAAACAAAAGTCGCATCAAAACTAAACCATGACAGTTATCAAAAAAATGTTTTTTTATTTGTGGCATAATATAAGCATAGTTAGACATTCAAATTTTAAACACACTTTTGCTGCTTTGGGAAGTTCTTCCAGCGTATCTTTCAATACAAATGGCAGAGGTTTTTTTTATGTAGAATGAGGAGATTGCTTTAATTTATTTACTGGAATTTTAAAGATTCGTCAGATTACCTCAATAATTGAATTGCGATTACATATACTAGCATATTTAGCTGCTTTGGCAAGCCTGTTAATAAAGATGGAGAAGAAGACTAAGATATAGTTGAATTCAATATCAAACTGTGATTTCAATGGTTTTAAATTGCACAGTGTGTTCATGAATTGAGGATTAGGCAAATTTTTTGCAACTTCTTTCTTGATTACTCCTCTGTTGGTAACCAAAGAAAGATTATCCACTAACTGAATGACTAATTCTATTTGCCTTTGGATGTATGTTTAATTAACACCAGCTAAAGCCACAAGTTAAGCTTTGTCCGATTATAGGTGCAACCTAGAACAAGCAGTAGTCATGTGTGAGCTTTGCAGGGATATATATGTCCACAACTAAGGGATTCTCAAAACATACAATAAAGAGGAAATTGGGCTAAACTGCAAACCAAGTACTTAAAGACACAGTTAATTAGTAGGGGTTGGAATCTATAGAGACCTAACAAATCAGTTCAGCCTCCACCCAGGTAGGGTGGTGGGGCAGCACAAATGGCTTATGCTGTTTCACTGCTTAAAATATAAGTGTGAGAAGAGTACAACATCCACTGATCAACTGCAAAACACAATGCTCTGGAAGAGGTTGACATGTTCTGTTTCTGCAATTTAAAGAGTTTTGATTATTATCATAACGTTGTAATCTGATCTGCACAGCAATGTCTACTTAGACCACGGAACTAAATGTGGACAGTGGATTACATGACCGGCCTAACTATAATGCAGTTTTTTTCGTCACCTGAGACATCTACATCAGGACTCTCTCCAAAGTTAATAAAACACTATAATTAATTACCCTGGGCCAATTGAGCTAGCAAGTGTCGCTGGAGAGAGGGAAGTCTGGGTTCCCCAATAGATGGATGGATTCATTCTTCTCTACTGTGCTCCTCTCTGTAAAACTGTGGTACCACCAGCTGGACGGAGAAGAGGCCCCACTATTCTTGTTTGTGTTATGTAAGTTTGTTTTTGTTTTGTTTGTTTTTACCAAAAAGTCCTTTCAGTTCTTATTTATTAAGAAAAAAGTCTGCTCTTCTAACTATTGTAAGATATTACAATACTATACTATCTTATCTTATTGTAAGATAAGATAGGGCTTTATTGATCTCACAGTGGAGAAATTTATTTGTCACACATCGGCACATCCTGCTCTTCTTAAGACAATTACACTCTGTTCATACATAGTATAATATACATATATTACATATTTCAGATCAGACTAGTGATCTAAAGGCTGGAATTGCTCACCTAGAGATTGCGGTAAACAAATTGCAACAAGTAATTGAGGTTAATTCTGCATTTTCCAGGGAAAATATTGACCTCAGAGTCAGCAAAATTGGAAGAACCTGTCTTGACTTGCTGTGTGAAGCAACCAATCAGACGTCATGTTCTCTAGTCTATACGAACCACCTTAATCCCACCCACTGAGTTTGATGGGTGAAGTTGACAGTTTAATTTTATGGTGACACTGCTGCACGGAAGCCATGAAATAAATAAATACAGAGTGAAATAATTATATGTATATTTAAATGAACCTATTTAAAAATGCTATTAAATATTTTATTCACTAATAAGGACCATGTCACAAATATATCAGTTTAAAGACTTATTGAAGGAAGGGGATGAAAGGATGGATGAATAGGTAGTGAGGATAGGGTCATCTGGGGATACTTGGTTAAATGCTTGGGAGGATAAGATAGAGCTGGACGATATAGAAAAAAAGCTTATTGATAAAAAAAAATGCATATTAATCGATATCGATAATTATTGAAAATATTTAAAACCATATTTTATGTGCAGCTCTGCCTGGACATTTTATGATATTGCTAAATGATTTAATTTTAATAAAGAACACAACCACAGAATTCCAATTAAATCTTTATTTAACCAACTTTTATAACCATAACAGAATTTTTTTAAAGAAAAATAACTTAAGAGACCTGAGTTATGTTATTAAATACTGACAAAGAATAAACTAAAGTGACCAGTAAAATTACAAAAATAAATATACCAAATAAATAAATAAAATAGCCTATTTAGGTGGGAATAGTACACTAGTTACTTCTCAGGTTTCATAATTGAGAGGCTGATGCAGGGCTGAGGTCCGAGGCTGTGGCGTGGGAAGACACAGACTGCAGATCATTTTGCACTGATTCCTTGCACTTGTTGCACAATTTAGGGAGCGCTGTTAGAGAAAAACTTGCAGCCCAGAACTTTATATCGCGGATCAAGAGTGGCGAGTAATTATTTGAAGCCAGGTTTTTCAGCTGCAGACAACAGCAGCATATCCATCACTATGAAGCATGTTTACTGCATGCCTGATGTCCTTATGCCGCTTGGGCGCTGTCATTTTATCACAAAGAAGGGAGCGCAGTTTAGCTGCTATACCTGCTTTGTTTTGGAAGAAGTTCCAGAAGATTCCCACGAAGACGCGCAGCAGCGCGGGGCTGCACAGCTCGCGCTGCTGCGGGTGTGAGCGGCTGAGCGGTTACGTGATGAAACAAGTTGGTTGTGTTACCAGACTTTGTTTTTACCGGTTCCTTGCAAGTTTTACAAATCACTGTGGTTTATTTCTGTCAGACTGGCGAACTAGTAAAACCCCGTTTTGGGACCGTTTCCTCCGCCGCTACTTGCTGCGATATATTCACATGCTCTGTGTTGTGGTTTGAGAGGGCGGCACTTTGGGACGGCGTGCCTGGGTCCGGGATTACGATTGGTCGAGAGGAAGTAGTGACTGTAGCATCAACCATATATGTTAGGCTGAAAGGAAGGAGGGAAAACTCTCTATCGAACTTTTATCGACCCTATTTTTTCCTATCGCGCCACACGTCTATCGATCGATATATATTGTTATTGAATTATCGTCCAGCCCTAGGATAAGACACAACGTGGGAGTGCAGTCTTCTGGAAATGGCTGTCTTGTGTCCACTTGGTACCCCCCCCCCCCATACAATTTACCATAAAGAGAAGAGGGTAAAGGATGAAGACATAGGGATGAGGTTAATGGGTGAAGAGGGATGAGGTGAGACGGATTTGTGGGTAAGGGAGGGTGGGGTCAAAAGAACGAGACACACTGAAGGTTCGGGGTGTATGAACTGGGTATGGACTGCTGGGTAACGAAAGGTGTGGATGAGGCATGGCCCTGCTCCCAAACCTAAGTTAACATATTAACTTCATATATCCTCATTTAAAGATATAGTTTGTAATCCTGTTCAGAAACACTTTTTGTTATACTGGGTGAAATGGTCCTTCCATCCCGACAGAAGTCAATACAATATATATTCAGAAACGAAGGTTAAAAAATTAGATCTCTGTGAGAGCTGCAGACCTGTGAATTTATTTATTTGCGAAAATGCGAAATGTATATAACTCAGATAACTCAATACAAAGAACTAATCACTAAAACTAAATCCACTTACTACTCCAACCTGATCTGCTCACACGAAAGTAATTCTCGGACTCTGTTTTTGGTGTTTAACAATATTTTCAAATCCCCAGCTTCTCTTCCTCCCCACCTATGCTCAACTGACGCCTGCAATTCGATTATGCAGTTTTTCAATGATAAAATCAAAATAATTCACCAGTGCCTGCCTCCTATCCTGTCACCCCCTTCCCCTATAACCCCTTCACCCTGCCAGCCTTTTTGCAGCTTTCATCTACCAACCCTCTCCGATATTTCTGATTTTATCAACAAATCTAAATCTACCACCTGCCCACTTGATCCTATCCCGTCTGCCCTGGTCAAATCCTGCCTCCACGCTCTTCTCCCCTTCATAACTGCCATCATTCACTCCTCTCTTGGTTCTGGAATTGTTCCATCTCTTTTCAAAACTGCTGTTATCACTCCTATTGTGAAGAAACCTGGACTAGATCCCAACAATTACAATAATCTCAGGCCAATTTCAAATTTACCTTTTATTTCAAAAATATTGGAAAAAACAGTCGCTTCTCAACTTCATTCTCACTTAACTCACAACAACCTTTATGAACAGTTCCAGTCTGGCTTCCGTCCCCGTCATAGCACTGAAACCGCCCTCTTAAAAATAATCAATGATCTTTTAATAGCAGCTGACTCTGGTCTAATTTCCATCCTCATTCTTCTTGATCTAAGTGCAGCCTTCGACACAGTTTCACACTCTACCCTACTCCATCGACTTTATACAATTGGCATCACTCACACTCCCCTAGCCTGGTTTCAATCCTATCTTTCTGGCCGCACTCAATTTGTTCAGATTAAGTCATATCGTTCCAACTCCTCTCCAGTTACCACCGGTGTTCCCCAAGGCTCTGTTCTAGGACCCCTACTCTTTATCATCTACATTCTCCCCCTTGGCAATATCTTTAGGAAATTCAACATCAATTTTCACTGTTATGCGGATGACACCCAGCTCTATCTTTCTTGTAAACCAAACTCTTCACTCCCACCTCCTTCATTAATCTCCTGCTTAACCGAAATAAAATCCTGGTTCACCTCCAACTTTCTTAAATTGAATAATGACAAGACTGAAATCCTCTTAGTGGGAACAAAATCTACTTTATCCAAAGCTGACAGTTTCTCCCTTTCATTTGACAACTCCATAATTTCCCCCTCACCTCAGGTCAAGAGTCTGGGTGTCATCCTTGATAGTACCTTGTCCTTCTCCTCTCACATTAATAACCTTACCCGCTCCGCTTACTTTCACTTACGCAATATCAATCGCCTTCGCCCCTCTCTCTCCACTAGCTCCACCTGCACTCTTGTTCATAGTCTGGTCACTTCCCGCATTGATTACTGTAATTCTCTTCTTTTCGGTCTTCCTCAAAAATCCATTCACAAGCTTCAGTCAGTACAAAACTCAGCAGCTCGCATCATTTCTAGAACCCCCTCTTTTCATCACATCACCCCAGTCCTGCAGCAGCTCCACTGGCTACCTGTGAAGTATAGAATTCAGTTCAAAATCCTCCTACTTACTTTTAAAGCTATTCACAATCTCTCCCCTCCATACCTTTCTGATTTACTTAAAATTTCTATTCCCTCCCGCATTCTTAGATCTTCTTCTACCACTCACTTAGTTGTTCCTTCAGCCCGTCTTAAAACTATGGGGAGCAGAGCTTTTTCACGTTCTGCGCCCATACTCTGGAATTCTCTCCCCCCTGACATCTGCAATACCGAGTCTTTACCCGTGTTCAAATCCAAACTCAAAACCCACATGTTCAAGATTGCCTTTTCATTATGATTTTAAATTACTTTCCTCTGTGTAATTTGTGTTGTTTCTTTTAATTATGACGACTGCTTTTACCATTTATTGTTTTTACATGTACAGTGACCTTGAGTGTTTTGAAAGGCGCTTGAAATAAAATGTATTATTATTATTATTATTTATTTCAGACACACAAGTACACAATAAATGACAATATATGTCCTTGTAATATAAATAAAAAAGGGTGTATTGGCAGAAGCAATAAGCTTATAATGCTTACCCACCAAAACCAATTTACATTGGACTAGAAAAGAAAAAAGAGATGACCTATAAAAATTGTAACCAATCCTGTCATTCGGACCAAATGGCAAATGCGCATTTGCATGCTTCAATCTTTTCAGGGGCCGTCTGTTTAGATATCCATACAAATTGCACAATTCTGCAACTAAATTATTGCACAGTATTGTAGACATTGTCTGACATTTTGAGAATGATTGCATTAGCTGATAAGGACTATATGTATGCTCAAGCCCCTCAGGGAGTGTTTTTGTGGTACTGTACAATCAACTTTTTGTTTTAATAAATATTGGATTTGGTATTATGTGTAATAATGTGCTTTCTGAGCTGGTGTCTGCACCACCAAAAATGTCATTATGGTAACAAATAATGACAATAAAGCTTCTTGATACTTGATTCTTGATAGTTCACCCCATTTGTCATCTTCCAAGTGTTAACAGAATGGTACAACCAAGACAAAAAATCTTTGTCACCATTTATGCATTTTTCAGAAAATAGTTGGCAGATTAAATTATTGATTGCCTGATAATGGAGCAGCAGACGTAGTATATGTTGCAATACACATCTGTCTATACATGCAACCCTCTTTATTAAATGAATCCATAATCTCAACTAAATAAAAACGCAGTTGCATGTTTTTCTTTTACCATGCAGCAACAGGTAAATTTAATCCATATTTGTCCTGGACAGTCAGCTGCAGACATTTTTACAATATCTGTTCAAACATAATTGATCTAAAGTTCTATTCTTCCTGCACCAGTACATTTGCCACCTCTTTAAACTTTATTAAACTTCCATAAAGACAAAACAAAATGTTATTTGTACTTTCCGTGCAGATTCTAATTGTCTTTTTAATGCGGTTTTGTCACATATTTGACTTTCTACATAGGACACCATTTTTAGAAAACAAATCTAATATTTTACAACCTTCCATTATGCTAAAAGTTGTGAAATCAAATGGTGATGGTGGTAAATATATTGTTTCTACAGGAAACACAGACTGCAAGTATTAATACTTTTCAGGTTTTCTAGAATGAAACCTTTATTACATACAGCCATTGATCCCTCCCACCAAGCTCTGCTCTTCCATAAGATTATTGTAAATAATATAAAAACTGTAAGACTTTGATTAGGATTGCATTTTGTCTGAGATTTTTCAGGCTTCCTGATACAGACAAATAGATCACATTATGAGAGATAGCTGAACAAAATACCTTATACAGCCCCATATCCCCTTGCACTACCGTTGAACTTATAGACAAATAAGCAATAAGCAGTAGCTTGGGTGTTTTGACGTCTCTTTGAGGTTTCATACTGGTTGTCACCTAATCAGTGTTACTGACAGGTGCACGATGTAAAACATCCATCATTGCTGAACATCAAACCCCCTCATTGAGAATGTAAATGTCAAAACATCCTGAGGTTTTGTTAATGATGGATTCATTTATTTGATGCTGGACTTCTGAAAATGGATATATTATTCTCTCCCTTCTGCGTGATGGTGCAACAAGCCCTGCCCTTTTCCTAAGTACAGTTTGGTGTCCTGCGTCTGAATGTGGACTGCACAGAGAGTTTGGTAGCACTGTTGCCTTGCAGCAAAAAGGTTCTGGGTTTCAACCCCCAGGTTTGACCTTTGCTCTTGACCAGACTGTTTCTGTATGGAGTTTGCATGTTCTTCCCTTTGTTCTCTCCGGGTACTCCGACTTCCTCCCGCAGTCCAAAAACATGACTGTTAGATGAATTGGTCCATCTAAATTCCCTTTAGGTGTCAGTGTATCTGATCACTTGTCCTCTGTGTCGCTGATGGATTGGCTACCTGTTCTGGGTGTACCATTCCTCTCACCCACTCATAGGTACCAGTGCCCCTGCGACCCTGCACGGATAAGTGGGTATAGATAATGGATGGATGCTTCTAAAATGTAGATGCTGCTTTGTTACTATGGAAACAAATGAATTAATCAGAATGCCAACCATTAGACAGAAGTTATAATCAAAGCTGCATTTAACAAATAAAAGACTGCTCTCCATATATACGTGACAATTTTAGGCTATGTGGCTCATAATTCTCATTAGATTCATGCATTCAAGTCTTACCCTGAACACCTGTATGTACACACTTCTCTTTAAAGCATAAATGTTAACTAAGTGTCAAACGAGTTGTATGACGTCACTAGCTTGTTGCAGATACAACACCCGGAGGCATTTTACATGGTTGCAGGGGACTTTCATAACATTAAACGAACGAACACTCTGTATAGGTTTTACCAGCATGTCACCTTTCCCATGTGGGGAGACAACACTCTGGACAACAGGTTGTATGCTGGCTTTGAGGATCTCAATACTTCCATCAGCACCAGATCTATATCACCACCCAGTGACATGCCCCTCTATGTGACTACAGCAGACGTGGGGAAGACCCTTCAGGGAATCAACTCCAGTAAGGCTGTAGGCCCCAATAACATTCCACTGTGCGTACTAAGGGACTGTGCACACCAGCTGTCTGAGGTGTTGGCAGACATCTTCAACACTTAACTGTCATTGACATCTGTCCCAACCTGCTTAAAGACCACCATTATCCCTGTCCCCATGAACTCCACAGTGACAGGCCTGAATGACTTCCGACATATAGCCTTAACATCGGTAGTCATGAAGTGCTTTGATAGGCTGGTCATCATGACCCACATCAAGGACTCCATTAACGTCACTGTCTACATCTGTCTGCTTTTCCTGGATTTCTCCTCGGCCTTCAACACCATCAACACCACAGACCCTGGTGTAGAAGCTCTCCTCTCTTGGACTGAGTCCCACACTTGGGAACTGGGTCCTGGGCTTCCTGACAAACAGACCTCAGACTGTCAGGATCCACAACACCATCGCCTCCTCCAACACCCTGAGCACTGGTGCGCCCCATGGCTGCGTGCTGAGTCCTCTCCTGTTCACTCTGCTGACATATGACTGCACGGCAAGACCCCCAGTTGTCATATAGTGAAGTTTACAGACACCACAGCAGTAGTGGGATGCATCACAAACAATGATGAGTCCAAATACAGAGAGGAGATTGAACACCTGGTGCAGAGACAATAACCTCTGGATCAATGTGAAGAAGACTAAGGAGATAATATTGATTTCAAAAGGGACTAGGATCCTCTTCATCCCTTGTACCTAGGAGGTACAGCTGTGGAGGTGTTCTCTAGCTACAGGTACCTGAGTGTGCATTTATCCAGTGACATCACCTGGAGTGCCAACACTTCCTGTCTGGTCAGGAAAGCCCACCATCTTTACTTTCTCAGGAAGCTGCGGAGAGCTGGAGTCGGGAGCTCAGTCCTGAGGAACTTTTATTGCTGTGTGGTGGAGAGCGTTCTATGCTCCTGCATCACCATGTGGCATGGCAGCTGCACTACTGCTGAGAGTATGGCTCTGCAGAAGGTGGCTGCACAGAGGACTGTAGGGAGGAGCCTTCCCTCCACCTCGGACCTGAACACATTACAATGCAGGGGGAGGATGCTCTACATCATGAAGGACTCCACCCATCCTGTACACAGACTTCCAGCCTCTCCCCTCAGGCAGCCGTCTGAGGAGCATCCAGAGCAAGACCACCAGGCTCAGAAACTGTTTCTAACCTGCAGCTGTTGGACTGCTGAACATGGGCTGCACTTAAATTAGCTTCATCTCTTTTTCGTTTAAATTTTAAGCTTCTTGAACTGAGATCTGAGTCCAAATTTTATACCATAAACATGCAACTGTAAGTAAATTGACAGTAAAAAACCTTGACTCCTTAAGAATCCTAAGATCACTATGCCTTTAAAAAGTTTGGGAACATCCAGATGATGATGTCATGTCTTTGGAAGCTTCTTAAAGAATTATTGATGACATTTTAGTTGAGTTGAAACACACCTGTGGATGTTTTACATACACCTGAAACACTTTGCCTCCTTGGGTAACATAGTGGGAAAGTCAAAAGAAATCAGCCAAGCTATCAGGAAGATAATTGTGGAAATTGTACAGGTCTGATTCATCCTTGGCTGTAATTTCTAAATGCCTGAAGGTGCCACATTCATCTGTTCAAACAATTATACACAAGTATAAACACCATGGGGCTGTCCAGCCATTATACCGTCCTGCAAGGAGACAGGTTTTATGTCCCAGAGATGAACGTGCTTTGGTCCAAAACGTGCATACCAAACCAAAAACAAAAGCCAATGACATTGTGAAGATGCTGGCTGAAGCTGTTAAGAGTGTGCCATTATCCACAGTGAACTGAGTACTGCACCAACATGAGCTTAAAGGGTACTCTGGCAGGAAGAAGGCATTACAACAAAAAATAACACACAGAACTGCCAGATTACAGTTTGCACAGAGGGGCAAGGAAATTTATTTCTGGAGACATATCTGGTGTACTGAACTGTTTGGCCATAATGACCATCGTTACATTTGGAGAGACAAGCTTTCAAGTCTCAGAACACCATCCCAACTGTGAATAAGGGGTGGCAGCATCATGTTGTGGGGTTGTTTTGCTGTAGGAGGGACTGGTGCACTTCACAGAATAGATGACATCATGAGAAAATATTATGTGGAAATTTTGAAGCAACACCTTCAGACATCAGCAAGAAGGTTGAAGCTTGGGCACAAATGGGTCTTCCAAATGGACAATTATCCGAAGCATGCAGCCAAACTGGTTACAAAGCAGTCTAGAGATAACAAAGTCAATGTTTTGGAGTGGCTATCACAAAGCCCTGATCTCAATCCTATTGAAAAAATATGGGCAGACCTGAAAAGGCATGTGCGAGCAAGACAGCCTACAAGCTCAGTTACACCAGTTCTGTCAGGTGGAATGGGCCTTAGTTCCTGCCAACTTTTGTGAGAATATTGTGGAAGGATATCCAACATGTTCAACCCAAGTCACACAGTTTAAAGGCAAGGGTACCAAATATTAATAATTAATAAAACAATGTCTAATAAAATTATCACTCTCATTATTTTGACATTTATAAAACAGAAATCATTTTGGTAATCCTAACGGACCAAAGACAAGAAAGATTAATTCAGATTTCATGTCTGACGGTCAGAAATAAAAAGCTTGTGTCTTTTTAAATTGTGTATATAAGCTTCTGGTTTCAACTGTATGTATACACTGCTTTGCAAATGTCTACATATCCATTGAACGTTTTCACATTTGCCAGGTTACAGCTACAAACTTCAATGGATTTTAATTGGATTTTCTGTGACAGAATGACAGAATTGTTATGTAGGCAATGAATGTGAATTGGAATGAAATGATATATGGTTTTCAAATTTCCATGTGTGGAATCTAATCTCAATAAATCCAGCTGTTCCCTGAAGTCCTCAGAGGTTTGTTAGAGAACATTAGAGAAACAGCATCATGAAGACCAAGGAATATAGTAGCAGGTAAGGGAGAAAGTTTTGGAAATGATTAAAGCAGTGTCAGGCTATAGTAAATCATTCTAAGCTTTGAACAATTCACAGATCATTGTTCAGTTAAACGTCTGAAAATAGAAAGAGCAGGACACAACCACAAACCCACCAAAACACGACTGTTTCCTGAAACAGGGAAACTGTTAGCTGAGTACTCTGGATTTAATAGAAAGGTGCCAATAAGAAACCCAGTGTTAAAGTTAAGCTATAAAAAGTCCCATTTGCAGTTTGCCACATGCCGTGCAAGTCCACAGAATATGAGTGGGAAGGTGCTATGGTTATATGAAAGCAAAACTCTACTTCAAGCCAACATACAAAGCACCATTTGTGTTAGAAAACATGACCCTGAACACACATTCCTTGAGTATCACATGATGGAAGCACTATGCCGTAGAGATTCTCTTCTTCAGCAGGGACAGGGAGACTGATCAGAGCTGATGAGAAGCTAGTTGGAACCAAATAAAGAGCAATGTTGGAACAAAACCTGTTAGAGGCAACAGATAACTAGAGACTAGGGTGGAGGTTCACCTTCCAGCAAGAAAACAGGTCAAAGCATATTCATGCATAGAATGGACCAGTCAAAGTCCAGGTTTAACCACAATGAAAAAAGTCTTCAAAAGTGCCAGATGCTTCCCTTCCAATCTGACTGAGATTAAGCTATTCACCTAAGAAGGATACAATAATTTCAACAAGTTGAAAAAAAAAGACATAGCCTAAAAAATTGCACCTGAAATTGTAGCTAAAATGTTTTTTGCAGCTGCAGTAGTGGGAAAACTGGCCTGGGTTACACTATTTCATTGAAAAAGTTGGCCTGTTGGGAAACTTTGACACAAGGTAACCTACTGTTACTCTTGGTAATGCTGACTGCACTGAGGATTGACATCTAAAAACATCTGTCATGGGTTTATGTCCAGGGTTTTCTAAACTAGGAAAGTCATGTTTTATTGAGCTATTTCATGTAATTTCTCTCAATCTCTCGCATATGTTCTTGAATTTCTTTAGATCGGGGATTAAAGTGTTGCTTTTTGACATTTGCTGTCAGACAGGTTCTTTTTCAGTGATTGCTTGATTCTAAATCTTGCAAAATTGAAAATAGCTCTCTAGAAAATGTGGTTAATACTAAGTTTGTTTAGGATTTAACAAAGTGGGAAATTATATTTTCAGATAGGGCCAACTTGTCTAGATAGCCCTTTCTCTTGATAAATTAAATCATTATCTGAAAACTTCTTTTTGTATTTACTCAAGTTATGTCTCATTGATATTAAAATTGTGTGATGATCTAAAAAAAATACAGGAAAAAAAGAGGTAAACCCAGGTAAACCATAACTTAATATTCTGTGTTCTCTTGAGGCCCCAGTGCTTTGTTTACTCATGCCTTGGCCCAGGTCTGTCAGGGACATTTTTAGTGTGACCTATATTAAGTAACATAGCTGGTTCTTATGATTTTGATAAAGCCATGGATGGTTTTATCAGAATTCTGTTTATACGCAACGGAAA
Organism: Fundulus diaphanus; assembly: GCA_037039145.1. Classification (NCBI taxonomy): domain Eukaryota; kingdom Metazoa; phylum Chordata; class Actinopteri; order Cyprinodontiformes; family Fundulidae; genus Fundulus; species Fundulus diaphanus. The sequence goes on from CM073132.1 coordinate 15,024,794, forward strand.
GACATCTTAAATTTCTCAACCCTCCTTAGATGTAAATACACTGCGAATTGTAGACTTGTTGGTGTGATAGTGGCTGTGAGTTCTGCAGAAAGCTGCTGCGACAGTCCAAAAAAAACAGAAAGAAAACCCAATCAAAGCCATTGTTGGTCTTCCTGTCACGCCTCCGGTGTGTTTGGGTGACACAAAGGCTGTTCTATAAAGCTCTAAATGTCCCAAGACCAAACTACATCTTGAACTTTCTTTTACCATTTAGGCCCTCCAGGGCCTGCAGGTGATCAGGCTGTCAAGATGTGCATTGTTACTGAGCAACAAAGTGCCTCAAAAAAGCTCCAAAGGACATAAGACAACCCATCCCAAAAATGGTCGATGTTGCTATACCACATCTGATTCAGCCATAAATCATTCTGTCATTTTATTTTTCTAAGCCTTTGCCAGAACGTCTGTTCATTCTTTACACTTCTGTGCTTTTTATGGGTGAAAATTACTTTTTGAAAGGGGTCTATACCTAGCCAACCAAGAAAAATGCAGGAAGCTTAATTTAAGTTTTTTGCCTCACATGACAGCCTGTTCTCACTGTTTATCGTAATCCCAATTCAACGGGGGATTATAACAACAGTTGATCTGTTTTGCTTGCAATTTAGATATAAAATAAAACATATACCATATACAATATAGAACATATATAAACATATTTCATTTTAGTTGTCGAAACTTTGTTAAAATCATATACGTGGAAATACAAAATAGTTCAGATAATAACGGCAGCATTTCAATCAGTTTTAATCAAACAATTAATAATAGCAAAGTGCATTTGACACAATTAACCTTGTAAAATCTGGAATTATTCCTTTGAGAAATAGAAAAACCCTAATGCTCTCTCTTATGTACGGCCACTTTCCAGCAGCAGCATGTTGTCAGATATGAATTTGCTAGTGTTTGTGTTCTGGGAGAAAATTGTAATGGTTTCTGAAGGATATTAAACAATAGCAACAGATGTGATGTAAAACACATAATAACGCAAAACTCTTGCGTTATTATTAAAAATTAGAATGGTTACAGGGGGTGTGGTGCACAGGTCCAGATGCAAAAACATAAAAGCCTGAAAGAGCACAACAGCAGTCACTGTCAAAAGAGATTTCAGATGACGTGCAGAAGATTTGTCACAGAAATGAGAAGTTAAAGCATGCAACACTGCAGGCTTCATCTGCAGAGCGAGATTACCGGGAGTGATTCATTTCAAGTTCTTTCAAGACTGCCTTGCAGGCCTCTGTGGTGGTCTTCTGTTCCTGCCTGGCAGGGGACATAGCATGGACGTCAGTGTTGCAGTTTTTTAGCTCCTTCAGACATTCTCTGCTTGAGTTTTTGACTGTGAATAATAGCAGACAGAACATGCACTGTCTTTTTGGAGGAGTTTTTACACAACCCAAAAGTCTGATAATCTGTTATGAACAGCAAAACATGGTAAAATACATGGTCATATTCTTGCTGTCCCAGAGATAAGCATGGCAAAATGCTTCAATAACGCTCTACAAATTTAGGAAATTTGGTCCCTTGGTGCACATATTTAACTGTTTAAAGGACAACACAAAAATCTCTTGCACAGGACCTTAGACTTGAAGCCATTTTTACATTATTTCCTGCCTTTTCCAAACCTAACGTTTGGCCAAACCCCTGTGTATGTATTGCCAATAGGGCTGGGCAACGATTAAAATATTTAATCGCGATTAATCGCATAATTTGCCTGATTAATCATGATTAATCGCATTGTATTTACAAACTCCAAGAATTAATTCAAAAGTAGTGTAAAGAGCCCTTTTATTTTAATGTTCTGCTGCCATATGAACAAAAGTGTTGTAACATTTGTAGCACTTATCGGTAACACATATTTAGTGTAAAGCTCAACTTAAACATGTAAAACAAAAAACAGCAATAATAATAAATTAAAGCTTATTGCCACTGACAGGAAATTCTCTTTATGGGGAAAAAATCTACCAAAAACAGGCAATTTCTGAGGTAACCGCAGGGAGCGGCATTACCATTTTATGTTCAATACCAAAGTTTAACTTGGCAGTGGTTACAACTAACTTGTTTCTGTCATATTCGATGCTGGAAGAACTTTAAACTGAAATGCTTGCTAACTCGATATGCTTGCATGTTTATTTGACGTTAACACGCGTTTTTTTGTTGTTGCTTTCTCGCGTGCATATAGTGAATGGCAGGGAAAAACAGGCAAAAACACATGGATACTTTGAAGCAAGAAGCGACTTCACCAACGGCGTCGATGCAGACCCCGCTCAGCACAAATCTTGTTCCGTTCGCCAACTCACCGCCTCGCCTAAGCAAATTCCTGCGGGAAACACTGCCTTCCGCATGTCGGCTTTGTTTTTTTCCGGCCAGCACCTTTCTTCCTCTTTGAATCCGAGGCTGGGCTGACAGCGAGGTTATTGGCGCATTATTGCCACCTACTGTTCTGATTCAAACCCCTACACCGCAGCAACAGACCTTCACAAAATAAAAGCATGTGAGCAACATGCGTTAACCCGCGTTAAAGTAAATATTGCCGTTAATAGTCTAATGAATTAACGCGAAATTAACGCGTTAACTTGCCCAGCCCTAATTGCCAATAAAAGACATCATATTTAGTAAAAGACTGTGGTGAATTTCTGAAATGAGGATTTTTAAAAGTACTTGTCTATGTTTTTTAAGAGTAGAGTTGTTTTATCATTTAGAATTTCACGTTATTGGATGTCCTGATTAAGATAATTTCTTCAAACTTCTACAAACTTACTGGAATAATGGTTGTCATACTGCAGGTAAAGTTCTGACTTAAGTGCCACACTTAAAGAAAGCGGGTTTGGTTAGAAGTAACGGTCGTGAGAGGACCTCGGGTACAAATGTACAACATCTGTTAAGTATCAAAGTTCACATATCTGACCACAGCCTCCTCCACACTTCTGTGGCAATATTCCTCCATCTACCTTAACTCTGCCCTCCATGAACAGAAAGTCATGTTAAGGAGATCTTTTTCTCCCATATTAACAGCAACAACCGTGAGATAACAAAAACAAAGCAAACAAAAAAAAAGCGTGACTTTATTTTTGGGTTAATGACGTGACGCTCATTTTTTTGTGTACATGTGGGTTAGATACATTTAAAATAGTTAAAATTTGAAAATAATTTGATACATTATTTTCAAACATAATTTTCATCAAACCCTAATCTTAAAGTTTTGGATTTATTCAATTTTGAGAGTGTATTAAGAGAATTTGGGTAAAAATGTCAATGCGGTGTAACCACAAAAACATGAACCAAATAATTTCCCTTGCTGAAAAAAATGTGTATTTCTCTCCAAAATCCCTTCCAAAATAATCTGGCATGATCTTGCACTAGAACTTGTCTATATTTAATAAAAGTAACGAAACCCCATTATTCTGAATGTTTTAATTAATATGGGGAATCAAGTCTGTCACATCAACCACTTGAAATTTCAACTGGTGTAACCACCATTTAAGGAGCCATTTTGTCAGTATTATGTCAGAGGATCATGTGACAGGAAATGATGTCACAGAGAAGGACCCTTGAAGACCCTGTCTGCGGTGTGTCAAGGTTAGTAGCTCTCTTAAAAATGTAACATAATTAAGTGTTTTTAGGCCATGGTCAGGCAAGCTAAGGTTGCATGTCAAATGGTATGACCTCATTAAAACATTGATAAATCATAATGATCATAAAATATTAAATTTAATGTAAAATCTGTGTTTGAATATTCACATAAAGTTCAAGTGTGTACATAGTTGTCCATAACAATGCCTGCAAATTTTGATTTTAGATAGAAATGTCAAATGGTGTAACCGGTTACATCATTTGACTCATTTCTGTTTGAGACCAATTTGATCAGATTCAGGGCCAAGAGTGTCATATTTGGTGCCAGTTATATTAGTTTTATAATTTAAATAGATTAAAAACTGCTTAGCATGAACAGTAGCTTTATAGGGTTTAGTTAAATTGTAATTTAAGTGATTTTTTGAAATGTCAAAGTTTTTTATTTTTAATTTAAACTTCCATAATACATTTTTAATATTTTATTATGATGTATGTAAATAGTATGTTTAAATTATAAATAAATAATATAAATACATTTATTATAGATAAAGTGTACTTCTTGTCCCCCAACAGATGCCACTTTCAAGCAAGGAAAAAGTGTCTAGCCATAGAGCGCGAGTGAACGCAGATCCTGACTTATCTGGTCAGGAATATTTCAAGTCTTAGGTTTCTGAGATGCTGTTTCATTTATATTGTTATGTTCATGTGAAATAATTTGTTCAGATCCCATCAGATTGCATGAACTCACACTGATGGTTTTCGGTTATTAAAAATGTAATCAAAACAGTTTAGTGATGAAAGAAATGAAAAAATGATACTCTCTCACTCACAATTCTCTCTAACACACACTCTCTCTCTCTCTCTCTCCCTCTCACACACACTCTCACTCACTCTCTCTCTCTCTCTCTCTCACACACACACTCACTTTCTCTCTCTCACACACACTCTCTCTCTCTTTCAATCACACTCACTCACTCTCACTCTTTCAAAACAGTGGCTGTTATTTTACAACAGGAAATTGTATGAAAACTTAACTGAAATCACAACACAAGTCAATCCTGTTTGTTCATGGTTGTTAAGAAATGATTATACCCACTCTTCACTCACTCTTATTCTCTCACACACACACTATATCGCACTCTTTTTGAAAACAATGATCTGAAATCAAAATGGAACACAAGTTACTTTAATCCTGTTTCTTCATTGATGTTATAAAATGTTTATTGATTTGGAATATGATGAATTACATGAATATATATTAAAATATCCAGTTCAGTTTACCTTGATGCCTATTTTCTGTGTCAATTTCTTGCCCTATTGCTGTAGACGTTATATGGTCAGTTGGTGTAACCGATTTATGTCAATTGGTGTAACCAGGATTTTGTCTAAAAGACTAATATTATACAAAAAAGTTAATATGGATAATGATTTAATACTCTACTACACTGCATTAATGGGTGTTTGAACCATTTTTACTCAAATGGTCAAAGAATAGACAAAAAACAAGATGTTTATCAGCATATGGTCTTGCTCAGTACAAAGAAAAACCCATATAATTTAAATTTAGAAATAAATATAATAAAACATATTCTCATAGGATATTACAGAATAAACTAATAATTTCATCAGAACAATTGCATGACCTCTAGGAGGTGTGAAATATTAGATATTTGTCATTTGTTGTGGTTACACCATTTGTCAATTTAACAGGCTGTTAGTTCTATTTTTTGTTAAAAAATAGTATAAACGTCATATTAAATAATATGAATACAACAGAAATACCAAGTATACACTTGAACAAACCTCAGGCATGTTTTGTTTTAAAGGTTTAAACATATTTTTGATTTGCTCATCTTACCAATCCTTATCCGTCACTGACCCTTTTGCCAGTGTGTCGATGGGTATTACGAGAAATAAGTCTGACATGAGGAAAAAATACTGAACCACATTTGTTATGAATAACAGCAACCTGTAATTTTTTTTACCTACACATGTTGGCACAGCTAATGGATTACACTGTCCTGATTGCATTTGATCATCTCTAGTTCAAAATCTAAAAGACTTGGACTGATCCAACCTGAATTGGACAATTATTCACTGAGCAGAGCTTTTATGAAAAGCTGTGCTATAAGCTTTTTCATTGTTTGTAAATGGACAACAGCATAGAGGACCGAAACTGATACAATTTAAAATAAAAGCAGAAAAATATAATTGGCCCAATAAATAAATATAACTGAAATAATAATAATAATTGAACTTTATTGATCTCACAATGGAGAAACTCACTTCTGCATCTTAACCCATGACCCTTGGGGAGCAATGGGATGCCATGTGTGGCACCCAGGGAGCAATCTGGGGTTAAGGGTCTTGCTCAGGGACCCAGAGTGCAGGCTGTGGGGATCGAACCAGGTACTTGCAACTTTCTCAGAGCGCAAGCGCACTGCTCTAACCACTAGGCCAACACTCTAGGCCAACACTCTAGGCCAACACTAATCGAAATGTATCAATTAATAAAAATATAGAGAAACAAATTTATATTTAATAATGTATTTCTTTAAAATATTACATTTATTTACTTTAGCACATGTTTATAATTTAATTTACATTTGTTTCTTTTGTATTTATAACCAAAATATTATTTATATAAGCATTTGATTTTTATTTGACTTTTTTCAAAATTTTCTTTCACTTCTAGATGCATTTATGTCCCCCCTTGAATTTTCTGACCTTTTTTCCACTCAAACATTTTAATGTGTTCATTTTACAATTTTAATTTTTTTTTTTTTTTTTTTACTTTTCCTCATGCATTTCCACCTCATTAAGTAAAAAAGGTGAGCTGTCGGTCTGCTTATAAAATGCTTATTCTAAATCTGTCTAAAACGTTGTGGGTGTGGCTAATGTCAAAGTTGATATATCTTTTAATATAGGATCTCCTTGTAATTTGCAATATCAACATTCCTTCATCACTTTATAGCACATTTCTATTTAATGTCGATAGCTGGATATCATATAGGTCGATATGGACAAGGGGTTTCAAAGTTTTTATTCCATACTCTTCCAAGGTAAGTAGTTCCAAAAGAACTAACTATATTAGTACAGTGAACAATGTTCATTTAACAAGGTAAACATGTACAGATGTGAAACTGATGTTAGTTTGTGTTGGATTTGCAAAATCTGGGAGGTTTACATAATGTAATGCCTGTCATTCCTCTTCACAGGAAAAAAAAAGGACTGGTGCAGACTTATGTTATAAGAACAGTTTCTCCTTCGTCTTCTTCTTTAAAGTCCACTTAAATGGCTGTATGTATAACATTTGCAATCTTTGATATCAATTAGTTGTTTATTGTGGAAAATGGGTTTTGTATCTTCTATGGTGCGTCCATGTCCCAGTAAACCCATGCTTTAATATTTACTAATATACAAAAATAAAAATAAGAATAAAGAAAATAAGGTAGCATAATCCGTTTTTCAATTTTGGTCTCAACTGATTATGGAATGCTATGGTTGCCAGCCTAACGGGGCGTCAAGAAATGAATGTTAGACTTTGAGATAAACAAGATAACTTATGAGGTGGATATATTTATAACAGCATATTTATAGTCTTAGAAGAAGTCATTAAATGTATATTTGCTAAAGATAATAAAACAAAGAAACACTTTAGATGCCACAGAACCTCTCGCTGATCTCCCACAGCTTCTTTGAGGCAGCATCATCCCTGGCCTTGGCAAAGACGTTTCTCGCGGTGCAGTTGGAGAAATAACGCCCACTGAGTTGTTCAATGCCCTCCTGCAGGGCGCAGTGCAGAGTGGTTTGGCTTCCCTGCATCGGGTTCTTGAAGAAAAATCTTCCAAGGTTCCTTACAGTAATTTGAAGGATTGAGTTTGCGTTCCTGGCCAGCTCAGTCTTGATGCCACCTGCGAGAACATGAAGTACTTTTGGTTATGTGGTCTTTAGCTCACTGTGTCAAAGTAAACAACCAACTCAACCTATTTACTCACTACTTACTATAGGACTGCAGTTTGCTTTAACCTGATTTCTGGGTCAAAGGGAGCAGAAAGGTGTTCAGCTCACTGCTGGTCTGAGGCTGTTCATTGTTGATTATTCTGTGGTTAGAAGCTGCATGGTCCTGTATCTATGAAATCCTTCTTCATACAGACTGAATACCAGCTTACTGTTAAGAATGTTTAAAATCGAGCTTGCACAGTGTGATATGTTTCTAGTTTTAGCAGCGTGTGTCTGTCATCATATGAGCAATCATTGCTTCTTTTAAGGGTTACCTTATCTTTCTGAATCTTGAGGCTCATGAGTCTTTCTCTTGTTGGGTTATGTTCTGTCTGTTTAATGTTTTCTATTTTCTGGTCGCTGTTTAGTTTCCATTCTGCTGTTCATTCCATCAGATTCCCTCTGTTCTCTGGTCTTTTCACTCAGCTGCATTAGCTCTGTTTGCTTGTCTCCCATCTGTCCTGTGCCACTGATTTACCTGTTCAATCTGTTGCCATCCCTCCATGTTTCTAGTTCTGTGTGTGGATTTATCTCCGTTTCGTTCTCTTGATTTTGGTCACTGGATTCAGTTTTTTAATTCATTTATCGAGCATCTTTAATTGATTATTATTATTATTATTATTATTATTATTATTATTATTATTATTATTATTATTATTATTATTATTATTATTATTATTATTATCTTCCTCTCAACTTGTTTGCATTTGAGTTCTCCAAACAAATCCACTGCCATTATCGTCCATTTCTAAATAATTAGTTTTTCTAAATCATTGTTTTTTTTAGTACTAGAGATCAGTGAAAATCATTCAAAGATTTCATAAATGTTTATAGAGGAGAATAAAACTAACATCAGACATTTTTAGACTCAAAGAAACTACAAATCAACAACCATGGCTTGCTTGAAAGGATTGCCAAAGAAAAACACCAGCTTGGCAACAGGTCTTTGGTTTTCAGGACTGAGTGTTGGCCAAACCTACCTCAATGTATTTCGGACCAACCTTTTGGGGAAGTATGCAAACTAATCTGATACTTCAGTTAAGCACCTTTTGCTTAAAATTCAGCATTTATTCTTCTTTAAAATAAGTTTATCTGTAGACCTTGTCTTCATGTCCACTCTTCTAGTGTGATTTCCAGTTGGACTTTGTTCTGGTCATTTTTAAAGCTTTATTTTCTTTTAGTGAAAACATTTTTCTACTTGCTCTGATGTGGTCAAATTACCTCAGTTTTCTAGCAGATACCTGAAGGATTTAGGTCAACAATGACTGATAATTGGAACTGTTTATAACTTCATCCACCTTGACAGAAACTCCTGTATCATCTCAAACAGGGGTCTTCAACCCTTGTCCTCATGACCTCCTCAGCAGCCAGCAAGGGTTCAAAAGGCCAATTTACTTAGGTCAAGTGTGTGGGGACAGTAAAAAACCTGAAACATGCAGGACAGTAGGTCCTGAGGACCAGGGTTGAAGAGGTTGAAGACCCCGATCTAAAGAAAAGAACTGCAGAACACGTTGCTGCCACTACTGTGTGTCACTGTGGGTTTGGTGTACTTTTGGTGGTACTCGCCGTTGTTTCTTGATCTAAACAGACATTCTGAATTTGTGGCCCAGAGGTTCAACTTAGTTCAATCAGACTATAACACATTCTCACACAAGGTTTTCTTGGGAAGAAAAATGCTTCTGTACTGAAACTCTGTTTCTTTGTCTAGACATGAAAAGAATACTGAAGATTGTGAACATGTGTAGAATTTCTGCTGCTCCTTCAATATTGCTTTCAGGCTTATCACCCTTGTTCCACAGCTTCCCAAATTATTTAGGACATTTTCCCTGTGCCCTGGTATATCCAACATTTTGTATTCTTCTCCTGACTGACACCTTTGTTTGTTAAAGTGCCAGCTCATTGTAACTTCAGAAACGACACAATAATAAATCCTGGACAAAGTCATATAAACATTAGAGATCTACAATTTATGGTGAATGCAGGTCAATGCAATTGTTTTTCTGTCATTTGACTGGTTCTTACCTGGGTGGAGGGAGTAGCAAGTGACCTTGGTTCCCTGCAGTCTCTTGGCCAGCTCATGAGTGAAGAGAACGTTACACAGCTTACTATCAGCGTACACTCCTAAGCTTTCTACTAAAGACGTCCCTTCCCTCAGAGCTTTGTGGGTGTTCAGGCAGTCAAAATCAACTCTTCCCCAGTTGTGTGCCGTAGATGACACATTTACTACCCTGCTTGGCCCGCACTCTTTCAGCCGGTCCAGCAACAAGTTAGTTAACAGGAAATGACCGAGATGGTTGACACCAAACATCATCCCAAATCCGTCCTCTGTTCGACCCAACATGTAGAGACCTGTAGGACAAAACATGGGGAACCAAGAATATTTTTTTTTACATTATTCTACTTCAAAGAGCTTAAGTTACATCCACTTAACCTCAGATAGAGATGACCTATTAAATATGCAGTCAATATAAACCTAAATGACAAGAGTATCTGGCACACTTTTTAACTTTATTAATATCATTCTCATTTGTTTTGATAAAACTAAACAAAATAATGTTCAATATGAAAAGGGAGGAAAGAACACACAGTTTTTAAATTCTATTGCAAATAAAAATCTAAAGGTTTGGCTGGCATTTATATTCTGCCCCCTTTTTAATATGTTGTTGAACTTTGTCTTCTGGGGTATGATTCTACAAGGTTTGCATATGCAGAGACTAAAGTAATTGAACCCATTCTTCAAAAGTTCAGTCAATTTGGATAGAGAGCATCTGTAAAGTATTGCAAAAAAAAAATTGTCCATTTTAGGTTTAGGCCTTTCTACTCAGTGTGCTTTACAGTCCTGTCTCCATCGTCAGTCCGAGTCCAAAATTACTCCCAAATGTCCCCAAAATATTGAAAAAAGTGATTAAATGGAGTCTTTTATATGTATAACGTAAAATATAGATTGAAGTTGATAAGTTTGGACAAAGTGTGATGAAGTTTAGGTTTTACTGATACTTTCAGAAGAAACCGTAACATGCTGAGGCGAGCACTCCTATACCTGCATTGTTGATCAAGATGTCCAGTCTGGGTTCAGACTTCAGGAAGTTCTCTGCAAAGCTGCGGACAGACCTGAGGCTTCCCAGGTCCAGCTGCATGAAGACCACCTGATTACTGCCGCTCTCCTGCAGCAAATATTAAATACTGATAAGTCAGCTGATAACCAGCGGCCATTTGCACGTCTTACAGCTTTGCCTACTCTGGCTACACAACAGACAGTGTGAAATTTCGGTTTGGCATTCATGTTTTTCTTACAGAGCAAATGTTTCCTTCCACCGAAGTTAAACTTGCATAGTCTCCTTTTGGAGGTACAGCCATGAACTTTCATATCAACAGCAGCAAGAGCCCGCTTCAGATGCTGTAATGACGTTTAAGGGTTTTTCTTTTACCATCTCAAAGTCCTCTTTCGGGGGGGAAACTTTCTTAAACGGACAGATCTGGGCTTGTTGGACTTTGTTTTGAATACCCAGCATTGTTTTCTGTACAGTGGAATGGCCGATGTCAACTTCTTCTGAGACCTATTTAAATCCCTTATCCATCTCATCTGTTGCTACAACTTTCTTTCTGAAGAATTCAGACAGATCTTTCCATGGTGTTTACTTTCACTTTAACAGTTACACCAAACATAATATCTGAGCTTTGCACAGGGCAAACCTCCTTCAAACTGATGTTGAAATGATCAGACATTTGATTCAATACAGCTTTTCTTGTCCATATGTCCTATTATTTTATAAAATATGCAGGCTGATGAAGGAGGTGCTAGTTTTTTTCACATGAATGTATACAAGCAAATTTAGAAAAAATGTGAATATAAAATATCTATAGCTTAACAGCACAGAGTAAAATATTTCAAGCCTGTATTTCTTCTCATTTTCATGATCTAACAGATAATGAAAACCCAACATTTAGTGTCTCTGAACATTTTTTTAATATTCCGAGAAAGTTAAATGCTGGAAACTCTTGGTGTTACATCCTCATCAACATCCAAATTGACTCCAAAGGTTTCCTTTGTCGCCAAATAGTCTCTCAGCCTTGTGAAATTATTATTTTGTAAATAAATGACAACATTTTCTGTTGCTGCTGGTGTTGATCCACTGGGTTCTCTGAAGTCCACAGTCAATGCAGCCATTTGCCAGGAAATTCTAGAGCACTTCAGGCTTCTCTTTGTAGACAAGCTGTATGAAAATACTGATTTTATTTTTCAACAGGACTGGGCACTGGCCTACGCTGTCAGAGGTACCAAAAGCTGGTTCTGTGACTATGATGCTACAGTGCTTAATTGGCCTGCTAACTTGCCTCACATGAACCCTATACAGAATCCATGGGGTGTTGTCAAGAGGAAGATGAGACATCAGACCCAGCAAGTCAGATGACCTGCAGGCAGCTATCAAAGCAACCTGGGCTTTCTGAACACCTCAGCAGAACCACAGGCCAATTGCCTCCATGCCATGCTGCACTGATGAAGTATTTTATGCAAAAGGAGGCCTAATGTAGTGTTGTGTGCACAGAAATTAAAATTTTTTTAAAAAACAGTCTCACACTTAAGAGCATATCCTATATTCTAACTTTCTGAGACGCTGAATTTTGGACTTTCATTATCTGTTATGTAATCATCACAATTACAAAACATAAAGGCTTGAAATATTCCACTGCATATATCTATGTGAAATAAATCTTTATATTTATGAAATTACTAAAATATTCAACTTTGTTTTTTACAATATTCAGTTTTTTTATACACCTGTATACAGCACAACCTCTCCACATACACCCACCTCAGTCATTTAAACTCTTTTAATTTTTAACATAACATAGTTGCATTGTGCAGCTACAGTCTTTTATTAAGTGTTCGAAAGAAAGAAAGAAATAACCTGCAGATACCCACTCTCTTGATGTCCTCGAGAGCAGCTTCTCCTCTCTGCTTGCTGCGACAGGCCAGAATCACTCTGGCTCCTCTCTTAGCTAGATCTGTGGCTGTGGCCTTCCCTATGCCAGTGTTGCTGCCTGCATGTGGAAAGTGGTTAGAAGCTGAAAACACGTAATCGCAAGAAAGCTGAAGCTCTACTTACCAGTAACAATCACGGTTTTCCCATGCAGCTTTGCATTGCTCTTGCAGCTCTTTCCTATAACTACAACCTGACGGAAAATGTAAACAAGGACAACAAGTCCCAGCAGCAGGAGAATGGAACACATTGTTCTTGCCTCAGCTTCACTGAGGGAGCAGTTGGAGCAGTTTCAGGGCTCAGGGTTTATACCAACAAACACGCCCTCTTCCTGTATGGGCTGGACTATGTTAATGTTATCATATTATAGCAGCACAAGAAACACCCCAGAAATTCTTAAAAGAGCCAGGATGGCCCATGCAGTCAGTGTTGACAGATCAGTCAGGCCAGATATTTAAAAGTGTGGGTGTGTTTGTTGAATCATGCCAGAACAATGCTGTTCAATTTTGTTCCTTTTTTTGAGAATATGAACACTTGTTTACAGTAGAAGTTATGAGTAAATTTGGAGCAAATGTAATTGTATTCCCTTCTTATATACTTGTTTTTTTTGTTTCAAGCCAGAGCATGTAACAGAATTACATTGAGAACTGCATTCAGTGACACAAAGTTTGCATTTCAACTTTGAGATAAAACTGATGCTATTAGCTTCTTATTTGTGGGAAACTAACATTTAATAATTCAGGTTCAACAGTCAAGTTCTGTATATATGGTAGCTCACAAAAGTATTCAAACCCCTTGAAACTTTTTACATTTGATAACAGAAAAAACGTCAAACATTAATGTAATTTATTAGAATGCAATGTGACAGAACAGCATACATCCATAATTGTGGAATAGATGGAAAAGTATGAATGATGTGCTAGATTATTTATTTATTTAAATAATAAATAGAACTGGACTTCTTTGACTGGGGCATTCTAAAATATACACAATAGATCTAAACTATGTAACTGTTTCTTTGGCTGTAGGTTTAGAGTATTGCCTTTTCCAGCCCTAAACATTGTTCCAGGAGTGCCCTTTATTTAACTCCCTCCATCTTCCCATCCAAAGGACAGATTTGTTGTGTGCATACCATTTATAAAGCCCTTTAAAATAACCTGGGTCAACAAAGTGCTGTACATATACAACTGAAAATAACAATAAAAAAATAAAATAAATAGACAAGTTAAACACAGACAAGCTAAATTAGACTAATAGGATAGTAAAAACCAGTTAAAATAGTGACAAACAAACTCTCAGGATGTGCAAAAGGCTTTGGCAAATAGCTGTGTTTTAAGAGGAGACTTAAAGTCAAACTAAAGTATATAACCATTTTCATGTAAAACATGTCATATTTTTAGTATAACACATTGGTGCATTCATAATTGACACATGCTAACTAATAACCTCCTGATGCTCCTCAAAACATTTGCGATTGCAGAATAGAAGTAATCCTCGAGTGCAGCCATTACTTAGTACTTGAAGGCTAAAAACATGAATAAAAAAAAGTGTAAAATTAATTTTATATTGAGATTTGTTTTTTTTACCTGCTCTACAAAATTCAATCATAGATTAGTCAGATTATCTGTAGGAAACGGATGTGTAAATCATTGTAGGTCCGGTAGTTAAAACTGGGTTTTGCTCATTTGCCATATTAAAAGATCAGCCAGTTTGCAAATTACTTTGGGTTCAAAACATATTTAATCGGGGTGCACTTTGGACACACCTGCACTAATATTTGCTAACAAACCTCTGAGGCCTTCACAAAACACTTAGATTCATATAAAGATTGAATTCAGATAGTTCTGAGGCTAACTGATGGCGCTAAACTTTATCTAGGGGGTTTCAGAATAAAAGACACTGAATACAAGTGCACAACACAAATTTTTATATGAAAACATGTCTCTGATTGTACCATGAAAAGGAGATAAAAAAAGTTCAAGGAGCATTCATTTTTCAGAAGCCAGTGATTGTATCGGAATGGTTTGTATGAGTAGCTTAAAGGTTAGTTCACACATAGGTAAACCATAGAAAGCGTAATAATTCATGTTCACGGTTGAACTATGTGCATGATACAAATCCATGTTTAAACTTGAACTGTGTACACAGTGTTAATCCATGTTCATAGTTCATCACTTTAAAGTAATTGAATTATTGAATTGACACTCCCATGGCCAAGTGTACCTCGGAGATAGGAAGTCTTGATATGCCTTATATGGAAAATTTCTGAATCTGCTCCCCCTTGCTTTCGTTGATTTGTGTCGTCAGAAAACAAAGATGAATGAGACTACAGTTTCAGCAAACCTAACCAGTACATAAATAAATTAAAAACAACATCTATGCTCCTACATATAGAAAAGAAAATGAAAAATGACAGCAATGTCTCAAAGTGTTTTCCCCTAGTTTTCTACAATGCACCTTCCTCCACTGTGGCATGTCATGCCCAAAGATGAATGAGTGCACCTGTACTGATAACAATAGCTGTGTTTGTTTTGGCAGGTACTTGGTTCAACTTTGCTCTGGTTTTGTTTTCATACCAGTCTTTAATCCGGTCATTTTAAAGGACAAGAACAACAGGTCCTTATCTAGACACAAACTGATATTGTAATGGCAAGAAATTAGATATGCATCAAGTCTTGTTATTTGCCAGGAAAGCCCTAACTACAGCTCTTTATGTCTGTATGTTACACAACGTATGATCGTGTCTGATTAAAAAAAAGTTCAGCTCAATGTATTAATTGGGTACAAAGTAGGGTTGTCACAATACTAAACTTTCAAACTCATTGCTGATACTTAGAAAAATACTTATTTCTGATTAAGATAAAAAATACGATTAATTACAATATGACAAACTAAATTTTAACTACGTTAGCAAATGTTTGATTTATAGACCGACAGAGCCTCATCATTGGGCTGCCAGCATCCATTTTGCTAATATTTAAAGAGATAGTGTTAGCTTATTTCATCTGGGAGGTTAACCACTTCACTGTTGCAGATATAAGAGCTTTACTGAACCTTTTACATTGCTGTGAATCAGAAAATCCCGTCATAGCTATTATATCTGGTCAAAGTTAATGGGGCCGGGCAGACCGGATTGTGGTTTTCTGCAAATGTACCGAGTAGCTCCAACCAAGGTAAACCCCTGCTATATTTTGGTTGGAGCTACACAGCATTTTGATGGAAAATCCATGAGTCAGACAGGAAGAGAGACAGTTTGGCAAAGTAAAACACATCCACTTAGGGGAAAATACAAAATAAAATCTCCAAACCAGAAGGTAAACGGTACACAATTTCTGACCAGGTTCATCCTTATATAGGTCTGTCCCGGAGAACACACAGCTCTATAAATAATCAATAAAATATTTCAATAAATTGTGCACTTATCTATGGCAGGAGCTCAGAAGTACAGGAAACAGATAAGAAAATTAAACAGCAATCTTCTTTGAGCTTGTTTGAGCAACAAATACAGTTTTATGTTTACTGCCCAGCTTGTTTATGCTTGTTTTGATAGAGGAAATCTAGTGAGATTGCAGTGGTATAAATATAACTAGGAGGAGATATTTAAGTAAAGCACATCAGTCTAGAACTTTTAAAGAAAATGTGCAATAAAATAAGTGTAATTCAGATTAAAATTTATGAGTGAAGGTTACAGGCTCCAATGGATAAAACTGCACAATTAGCATAATGATCCATTATAATAACTAACAATGGTAAATTTAGGGTTAAAGCGACAGCAGAAAATTATAATAGAAATACAGGATGAGGTTGAATTACACACAGTCACCTGCATGGTATCGGAAGATTTAATATCCCTCCTCTTGAAGGCATATAATGAAATAGTTCCCCTTTTACCAGTTGTTAAAACATCCTTATGGCAGAAAAAATATTATAGAGTCCTACCAACTCTGCCTCAGGGTCTTTTTAGGACAGGATTATTTAAGAATTTTCCACTGACCAATACTGATAAGAAGAAATATGGCAAATCCGATTTGCTGGACATTTTTGGATCTGGTCAGTATGGCAAGTTGACTGCTGGACATGCACAATGTGCTAATAAGTGGATTACAGCTTGAAGAACAAATTTATGAGTGAAGGTTGACTCTAGAGGACATTAGAACTGCAATGGTGCCCTACATTGAAACTCTTTCTATTGAGACATTTTAAGAGGACTATGCACAGATGTTTTACAGGTGTTGGACTTGAACTGCGTGGTTTCATAAATCTAACCTGGATGGGTTTGTGTTCAGTGAACCCAGCTAGAGCATCTAGACTCTGGTGTTCTCTTGGAACATTTAAATATGGTGATCGAGCAGCATGCATCTGGGGCCAATGAGATGACAATTAGGGCCTCAGACAACTTGATGTGGAGAGATATTTCACTCTCAGGGGGTGTGGAGATACTACACTTCCTGGATCAATGTGTGCTTCTGTGCTTTTTTGTTTCTCTGCTCTTTTTTCTCTAATCCCCAGTCGGTCGAGGCAGATGACCGTTCACACAAAGCCTGGTCCTGCTGGAGGTTTTTCTTTCCTGTAAAAGGGAAGTTTTCCTCTCCATTATCGCTTCATGCATGCTCTGTATGGGGGATTGCTGCAAAGTCATCGACAATGGAGACGACTGTCCACTGTGGCTCTACGCTCTTTCAGGAGGAGTGAATGACCAATCTGGATGATTTGATTGAATTTTACTTTGTAAAGTTCCTGGAGATGACATGTGTTGTGAATTGGCGCTATATAAATAAAATTGAATTGAATTTTTCTGAGTTTTGCAGGAAAAGCTGACCCAGGATTGAGTGAAGCTGCTATTAAAAATCTACAGAACGAATCCCTCATTCATCTATTGTCCTAATATCACAGCCAAATTGAGCTGATGTTCACTGGACAATATCTGACAGACCAAAAGTTGTTTTGTTAAATATTAGATAGGTTTGTCGTCACTTAACTGCACAACACTGGTTATCAGAAAACTTGGAAAAGCAATATTTGATATCAAACATATTTTTTTTTTGTTTCCTAGATTGTGCTTTCTTTAGTTATTCCCTTATAACAGGGGTCACTAATTAAAAATCAGCGGGGTCCGAATAAAGAAAATCAACAACCAGTAAAGGTCCGGACACATTTTTTATTACAATCCGTTACTTTAAACAGTATTTAACACTGAAATAAAATGTTTATTCATCCACCTTATACATTGACTTTTTAAACAAAAAAATAACATAAAAATAGAACGTTTTTCTATTTTAAAATCCAAAGGGCTTTTTGAAATAGAGAACCACAACCTTTCACAGTTTGGTATATAGACAATTTCTTGACTTTCACATCTTTTATAAAACAACTGAACATTTTGTAATTTCTTTTTTATGGCTTAATGATAGACGTGAGCTTTAGGCTGCCCTGCAAGGATTTTAAACCTGGGTTTGATTGGCAACAAAGCCAATCTCAAGCACATACCAAGGTGCTCATTCGTTCTGCGCCTTTAAATCAGCTATATTCTCCGTATGTATCAGCAAGCGGATATGTTTGGGAACGCTCCGGAGGGCTTTGCCATATTAACAAGAGAAGCGGCGCAAGTGAAGTTAGCACAGGGGTTGAAGCAAAAATAATGTTTGACTGAAAACATTTTCTCGCAAGCCCATATATTGCCGGGGCGTGGACATCATGCCGCATTAGTTGGCTCACTTGCTTAGTGTGCAAAGTCAACTAAATCTGATACTTTTAAAATATCCATTGAAAATTTCTGTATCTCTGCCACCTTTCAGCTTTAGAGCCTTTGCGTCATCCTGGACAGCCTCTCCATCACTTTCCACATCCACATCATCATCTGGGTTACTTTCATCTCTGCAGCATCAAGTTCTTCCTTCACACTGTTGACAAACTGGTCCACAGTCCACTTTACAATCCCAGCTCCCTGTCCTCTCTGTCCTCCAGAAACCCTCCATAAACTGCAGCTGATTCAGAGGACAGCAGCATCATTACATCATCTACTTCACACCTGTACATCAACTCCACTGGCTCCCTGTCACATTCAATATAAACCAATATTATGATCATACAAGGCCAAACACAGCCTTGGAAATGCAGGACACATCACCAACACTATCATGACATAATACATTTTAATTTGACACAGATTGCACATGACAATAATCAGTCTCTGCTTTGCCTGTTATTGTTCACCAATTAATCATTACAGTTTATAAAAAGGCATGATTTAACTTTTTTGAAGTTTAATAAAATGGTTATATTTTAGCTCAGTCACTGGAGACCTGTCCAGGATGAACCCTGTGTCCGCGCTCCACTTTAACTTCATAAAAAAACTCTCTGAGAATCGCCTTTCTCTGGCCTCACCCAGTTAGAACCCGTTCTCCAGTCCATGTTGTAGCTGCAGTTTATTTATTTTATCTTTTTGATGTAGTTTTCTTAACAATCTGTAAGCATCAAAATCCTTGTCATTTTATTTAGTGTCCTGGAGCGCAGCTGCTCATCAGGTGAACACTGCTGCATACCGACAGCCGATGCAGCTCCGCCTTCTTTGTTTCAGAACAGCACAGGGTTTTTTTTTTTTTACTCTTTCCCAATCGAACCCAGTCAAATGCGGCACATCGTTTCACAGTCCGACTCTTCTTCTTCAAGGGTCATGCTAAATTAGCCTGAGCTAGCGCGTTACTCTTCTTTGTGTTTAAATAAAACAAAATAGCGAATCACAAGGAGATCCCTGGTTGGTCGCCGTGTTTATCAGCGAGGGAATAAACGCTGACAGACGACATGACCACAGGTGGAAATAATTCATTAATTAACTGCAGGAGGAGATTGACACGCTTACCGAGGGAAGACGTTGTCAGCTGTTCTATCTGCTGAACTTTCTGACCTGCTGGTTTGCATAAATCCAAAGAAAACCTTTGACCACCGCTACTTTCATTCATACCATCTGTGGCCAGTTTAAAATGCTCTCCCAAAGGTTAAAATGATGAACACCGATAAACCTCAGACTGGCCATGTCCGCTTTGGAAAGACCCGCCCTACTCTCTTTCTGATTGGCTAATGCCCCGCCCCTGCCAGGTTTGATTGGTTGAGAGCAGCTTCAGATTATAACCTTGAATAAAAAGTCTAGACGGGACTTTTTGCGCTCAATTTCCAAATGACGGAAATCCGTCGCAGCGACGGAGAACTTTAACCCCTGAGTTAGACACTGTCGTTGGACAACATGCAGTAATATATAAATGTTTCAAATCAGGTTGGGTCCGGATTAGCCAGCAGGTGGATCCGGATCCGGACCCTGATCCGTTAATCCGTGACCTCTGCCTTATAACTAACTGTTTTTCTTGGGTGTTTGTTTGTTTTTTTTTTGGATCCTTATCATTTCCTTTTTGTGTTTCTTTCAAGTTGCTGCCATTTTAGTTTGTACTTGTGTGGATATATTCTTAGTTCATTCTTGGTACATTGTGCATCGTTTTTGTTAGATATTTCCTTGAGTTTCTTTGTGCTCTGCTCGGTTTACCATTTCATTCTGCCAGCTGCTCCACATCTCCTCTGAATGTGCTCTCTCCAGCCAGTCCGAGCTGTTCCTCATTTCTCCTGATCAGCTTTTCTATGTGCCTGTCATTTCTCCATCCTGCCTATGTATAGTGTGTTCTACATGGTTTTCTTTGTTCCCCGCTGGTTTCTCCCATTGTCTTCATGCTTCCTGTTGCTTTGTTGCTCTGCCAGATTTAGTTTCATCATTCATCCTCATGGTTTGTTTCCCTGCCCTGTTCCTTGTGTTTGTTATAAATTTTCCTTAATTTTATTATTAATAAAATCTACACTTACAGGTCTGTCTGCATTTGGGTCCTTTAACAACCAAAAACAATACAGAACAAACCAGCTAGTTCGACCCTGCAGACATTCTTTTCAGAGGAGAATTCAGTTAATGGAGACTGTAAAGAGATTTAGACAATGTTTTTCAGCCCTGCTCTCCACGGTAGCGTTTAAATGCACACATGGATTGTGTTTGGAAGTTGGTTTTGACCTCATGGATTATCTCCTTGTCTGCAGAATCACCACCAGTCACTGTAACAGCCTGCTGCCACTGCTGTTTCACCTTAACAGAGTTAGAAATACCTTCATATGCTCCACCAGCAGAGAGGACTGCAATAAATGTTTAAACTACAGTCATAAAAGTCAGCACAGCAGAGCAATCAGAGCTTTTGATTAAATGGTGTGAAAGCATGTCAGCTAACATGAGTGACTCATATCTGCACCCGAGTTACCTCCTGAGGCTGTTTCTGAGGCGGCAGACTGGATGTGTTGTTTTCTCCCAAGTACAAATGACGCAGCAACAACCAATCACACTGAGTTTAATGAATCAAGAGGACAGTCCAGTTCGGGTTCATCAACTCCAGAGCAGAGTCACAGCAGACAGCACAGCAAAGGGAACATGCATCAACACAAACACAATAGCACAACCTCTGAAAATATACAACACAGGCTTTAATCCTACTGTTGTAAAAAATATGTCTAATGTTCTCGGTCAGCACATTGAATTGTCGTTTCTTAGGTTCACAGTCATGAGAAAAAAATGCACCTACCAACACAAAAGAAAGTTATTCTTTGTTATACCAGAATCCATGATGTTTTAGTGTGAAAAATAAAACTTAATTGGAAATGTTGTGTGTGATAAACAAACTACACCCATGCTGTCATCACAGAATCTGTCAGAAAGTGTAACAAGCAGATGCTGCTGATAATCTTAAGTGTCAAATGTTTGCACACCTCTGCTAAATTGCAATGTTTTAGTATGTAAAAATACTTATGATAAATCATTTCAAAATGTTTTCCACCTTTATCATGACACAGCCAGAAATACACTGACCTGTCCAAATCACATGCTGTATGAGCAAACCTGTTTTATCTACAACCCTACACCACCACAAAAAAAGCATTTTAGGAAGCTGATGGTCGCTGAGAGCTGCCTGGGTGTTAACATAGGTGTACCTGTGGTCTGGGGGTTGGGGGGCGGCCTTTCAGCACCTGAGAGGGAGGTGTAGCCAGTCTCCCCTTCAGGTTATAGCAGAATGCAATGCTCAGAAAAAGCAGCATATTAGCCATCATTGGCCAGGAAATATTTGATCTCTGAAACCGCGTTTCCTGCTAAAAAATGTTTTGCAGACCTTTATTTATTTGAGCTGTCCTTTTGTATAGTTAAGTGTCACTGGCGCCAGCATAAATAATGCAGCATATATGAATGCTTATCATGAAGTCAATCTATGATTGAAGTCTGATATGGAGTGAAATTGAAGTTTGAAAGGAATCATGATGCAGTTTGGTTGCAATTCACCACTTAACCATCTGTGTTGCCAATTTCCTCTGTCTCCAATTTTTCTTTTTTCTTTTTTATCCCAACTTTTGTGTGGAAAGTGACATACGCATGTTTCAGGTCCAATTTTGTGCATAAGCAAGCTAATGAGACCCCAGATCTGGATGTGAATTGTTAACAAGTGAGCCAAAAAACTGTGGGCCCACATTAAGTCCCCACCCCCTCTATAAGTGACACTGGCTCCGTGCCTGGTGGCACTACTTAGTTTTAGTGGTAGGATCTCTTAACGCTGCAGGAACCCAAGACATTTTAACTAATTTTATGCTCCTTACTTTGTGTGAACAGTTTAGGGGGTGGCTCCTTCCTGTTCCAACATAACTGTGTATACAAAGCAAGTGTAAAAACAATGATGTATACTTATTATAAAGACCACAGATTTCTCTTAGGTAACTTCCCTGCTTGATAATGATTCAGTGTTATAATGTCAAGCACCTAGGAGACCCACACTGTGGGAAGAAGAACTGAACAATTATTTATAACTGATTGGATTAGTTTTTTGTTTATGGTTTTCAAACTTAACTTGGAGCCTGAGCCTCACACAATTGTTATAGTGGTGATGTAACATAGCGTGATATCAAACTTACTAAGTGCTAATTATAAACTGCCAGCAGCCCCCTCGTCATTTTCTTCATGCACATTTATTTATACAGTGTTAAGGGACTCACCGAAAATACTGAGGACTACAAGACTGATAATCGATTATAAAACTGTGAAACAAATCCAAAATGTGTTTTTTTGCTCAAGTATTACAAATCTTGACTGTTTATGTACTGCACACTCATTTTTAATCTGTTTTATACGAAAATATTCTATCCTTACTAAAACTTTATCTACAGCACCTTATTCCCCCCCTGCAGTGCAGGGCATTACTATTATTAATATTCCGACTGCAACTTGTGAAGGTGAGAGTTTCTGACAGCTGAATAAATCTCCATGTGACTGATCTGGATGCTGTCTGTCAAGAAAAAGTCCCTCTGTAGGATCCTGATGACTCAAACTGCAGCTTGTTATAATTATTTTACAGGTAACACACAGGCCTGCATTTTTTTTTCCCAGGCAGACATGTGCACCACACTTGGTACCTCCACTTGCAACAGCTCTACCCCCTTTGCCATTTATTAGCTGTGTCCAAAACCAAGGGCTGTGTCTTAAAAAAACTTTATCTTCTCTTATCCTACAGACACAAACAGAAAATAGATTGAGATTAGCACAAATGCATAAATAAAAAACAAAGGCACATCATTACTCTTTTCAATTAGAGCCAATCAGAAATGATTTTTGGACATGCATCAGGTGTATTCTGCCTTTCAGTGTGTAGTTAACTTTAAAGTATTTACATATGAAAAGAAATCCACTATGAAGGTTTGGGAGGAATTCAGAGAGCCTTGCCTAATGCATGTGAAGTTTCTCTAACAGAAGCATTTGATTAATAATAACGTTTAAAGTTTCATTACTACATTCAAACTTTACTATACAGTAAAGGACTGCGGTCCCACAGTTAAAAAACAGCTGTAAAAAAACGTAACTGGTTTATTTTGCATAATGGCTGATCCTATGGACATTTTCTCTACTCCACTCATTTCTTTCCAGCACATTCACTACTTTAAGTCGGTCCAGTTTCTTTCTTGCTTTTTTAATATTGAGGGGTTGTTTGCATCTCGCATCATATCAGATTGACTCAGCCTGGTGCTGTGCCACCTGTAGCTGGGAGGGCGGCTTTGCGCCCGCTCATCACCGTGGCTGCGTTTTATTATATGGTAGAAAGAAAAAGAAAAAGAAAAACAGTTCGACCATCGAGCGGTTAGCCCTGAAACAGACCGGCCTGTTGGGAATCCTCCTGTGCCTTGGTGTGACTAACTTTAGCCATCGCTCAAAGTTGGTACTACTGGAAAAGCGGCATTAATTCAGTTAGACCGTTAATTTGCACTGTAGAGTGGATCCCCCCAGCCCCGCTGCCCGGTCCATTTGAGAGACCCAGAGGTGAACTGCTCTTCCCCATGGCCTTTCCTCCTCTCATTTAGCCTCCAGCCTGTCTGACTCTGTGCAGTGTGCAGGACTGCAGCATCTTCTCACAACAAGCAGGGCACCTGTAGCTGAGAGGGGCATGAATTCCTCACACAGTGATCCATCCATCCATCCATCCATTTTCTGACCCGCTTAATCCCTCATGGGGTCACGGGGGTTGCTGGTGCCTATCTCCAGCGTTCACTGGGCGAGAGGCGGGGTACACCCTGGACAGGTCGCCAGTCTGTCGCAGGGCAACACAGAGACAGACAGGACAAACAACCATTCACGCACACACTCACACCTAAGGACAGTTTTAGAGAGACCAATTAACCTAACAGTCATGTTTTTGGACTGTGGGAGGAAGTTGGAGTACCTGGAGAGAACAGTGGCGCTGTGAGTAGCACTGTTGCCTTGCAGCAAGAAGGTTCTGAGTTCAAATCCAACCCTTGGCCTTTCTGCATGAAGTTTGCATGTTCTCCCTGTGCATGCTTGGATTCTCACACAGTGATATGACAGATAATGGGAAACTGCTTTAGAGGCACAGATTGTTTTTTTTTAACTGCTCGTGCCGCCCCCCTATGCGTCATTGAAAAGAGTGCCACACCGGGCAGCTGCCTCGTTTGCCCCCGTCAGCTGCCTCGTTTGCCCCCGTCCCAAAAGCAGCTACAGGTCCCATCACTGTTATCTGGATCTTGACTACTTGAACTGTTTCTTGACCAAGCCTGCCTGTCTCTTACTTTGCCTGGAAACCTCTGGCTGGTTGTTCTGTCTCTCGGGAATGGCTTCAAATTAAGGGGGAAGGTGAAATTTGACATCTCAGACATTTTGACAAGTCCTCACATATCTGGTGCCAGAACCTCTGAACAGGTGTACATAACCACAGTGCATGAATGTCAGGATTATTGCCTGTGCACTGTGAACAGATATTAGATTGTGCAAAACCCATCCTGAATAATCTTTGACCTGTATGGAGTACTCTATGAAGGATTTAGTATTGTATTAGTTGTAAATTTGGGTTTCTAGTCATTTTGAAAGGAGTTTTGTTCAAAGCTGACTGATAAATCTCCTTCCCATTTCATTGTAGGAATACTGACTCATCTAGTTTAGACAGTGTCCTGTATAATTTAGACAGTAGTTGTTGCTTTTTTTTTTGGGGGGGGGGGGGGGTTAGATCAAAGAACTCTAATACATTTGTTGGAATTTGTAAATCACCTTTAATGAGCTTAAATTATTTTTTATTATAAATTTAATTTGTTGATATTCTAAGGATTTATTTTTATTAATACCATATTGTATATTTAATCTATCAAATGTGATAAACTCAGGTCCTTCAAATATATGTTCAAGGTATTCAATACCTTTACTCTTCCAGTAAGGAATGTTTTTCATATAATTTTTTTGTAGGATATCAGGATTATTCCAGGTGGGTGTATGGCTGCACGGGGTAAGTGATGACTACGTCATCTTTAGAAACTCCCACCATGCTGTCAGAGAAGAGCTGATATTGATATTTTTAAAGCATGCATGTCGTTATGTTTGATTCAGAAATCTTGATATCATCACATACTCACTGTTCTGTGTCTAGGCAGGGCTCATCTAAGGGTTATGTTTTAACCATTTTGGAAGGTATTGTAGCCTATTGTGCTTAAGTAGTGAGACCTAGTCCCCATTTATCTTTAGTCTTATGTAAAGTCTTTAAGCTTTTAGTAGAAGCAACCCTTCCCATAAGCGAAATTGGTAGAGATTTCATCTTTTATCGTTTATAAAAGATGGATGTGGTTAAACTTTGTTAAATCCGCCAATTTAGGTGACACAGTAATACCCATCTATTTAATCCTCCCTGACTGTAGTTTTAAATCTATGGGGTTATGTAAAGAGCAGTTTTGGGCAGTACTGTAGATTTTGACCAATTAATAGAATAATCTGAAATTTTTTAGACTCTAGTAATCTAATTACTTGAGAGAGAGAGGTGTTTGAGTGCTGGAGATAAAGTAATACATCATCTGCATACATTTTATGCTCTAAATTCATGCATTTTATACCCTTATCATTAGTGTGTCTAATTGTTGCTGCTAGTGGTTCAATAAAAATAGCAAACAGTGAGGGGAACAGTGAGCATACTTGCCTGGTGCCCCTCTGGAGACAAAAGCTGGAAGATATTTGTATTTTTTGCCCTTACACGTGCTGTTGGGAAACTGTATAAAATATTTAACCAATTTATAAAAAAAAGTTCCACAACCAAATTTATGTAGAGTAGCAAGCAAAAGATTCCAGTTAACTCTATGAAACGCTTTTTCTCTAAAGACAATATATCGCATTCAATGTCTTTACTACCGGAATAATCTATTAAATTAAGTAATCTGCGTGCATTTGTGGATGACTGCCTTCCTTTAATGAAACCAGTTTGATCAGGATGTATTGTGAGAGGAGTGACTTTATCTAATCATTTTGCAAGAGCTTTACAGATAATTTTAATATCAACATTAATAAGGGATATTGAACGATAGCTGATTGGTAACACAGGATCTTTGCCTGGCTTAAACAGGAGACTAATGGTATCAGAATTTAGATTTGCCAGGAATCTGCCATTTTCCTGAGTTTCCTGCAACATTCTGTGGAATGTTGGTGCCAGAATATTCCAGGATTCATTATAAAATTTGTCTGGAAATCCATCTGAACCCGCAGCCTTTTTATTGAGAGCTTCCTGAATTTCGACTGTTGTTTATTGTTAAAAACATCCCCATTAGCTGTCACCAAAAGTGAGACGAGCTAGTCTTCCTGGGGTCCACAAGACAAAACAAAAATTACTTAACAATTAAACATTGTAGACATTATTATAGATGTCATCAGAAATCATTCAGAATAAGTTATTACATTCATATATATTACATTAATTCTCACTTTCATGCAGTAAATATGTTAATTCACTACTCACAAATTTAAATGGTGCATTCTCAAGTAATAATTGAAAGATACTTTACTATTCAGTTCACGTACATTCAGTGGGCAATTATTCCAATAGCTGATGGCGTGATAAATAACTGTTCTATTTAAGGCATTTGATTTTGGACATGGTAACATCATCTGACCACCATTAGCTGACCTTGTCACATAAGAATGAACCTGATCACATCTGACAATTTGCTTATATAAGAAAACATGTTGAAAAGAATAGACAGTGTTTCTAAAAAAATGTGTTGTATTGCAAGCCAGTCTGTACTCTACCTTTAACCAGGAAATTTGACGGTGCATACTGATAATGTTTGTTCTTATGGAACAATGTAAAACCAACCTGGCAGCTCTGTTCTGAGCAGTTTGTAATTTCCTTAGTTGACCTTTAGATGCAGAGGACCATACAGGTGCACAATAATCCAGGTGACTGTGGATGGAATTCTAAACAATAATAACTGAGTTTCCATCTTTACTAAATGAAGAGACGGTGGTGATGAAGTTCCAGCACTTTTATTGAGAAACAGAGCAGAGATCACATAGATGGAAAGTAATCGCACCCCACGGTCCCGCTGCAGTCTGCGTCTGCCCTGTCTCCGCCTGTCTCACTTTTCGGCTCCCCCTAATACTGCACAGTGGCCTTGGCTTGAGACAAAACAAAGACAGTCTATCATAGACAATATTCATTCTACACAGCATTCGGCCTTGCAATCAGCAAACAGTGGATCTTATACACAGCCATCATATCTGTAGGCCTCCTCTGTCCGAGTGGTGTGAGGCCATAGTGACTTCAGAATAATATTTCTTACAACATTCCTCTTTTTTTTTTTTTGAGTATGGCGTCGTCGGCAGGATCTGTGGGGCCCAAAAGGTTCCCGTGTTGGAACCGAGCAGTGCTGGAACTTTTAGTACAGATCAACATGAATGCTTCATAGAGTGTTATCACACAAGATCAAAGGTTTAGCTTTTTCTACAATTTGGGGTTCATCTAATTAATTAAGACCTGTTTTAGGTCCCTATGCGCACATTATTTTAAATTTACATTAGGCTAGGTAAGCTAAACCTGTTCAGTAACCAAGGTCGAATCCGTCTACTCTTCCCCCACCCTGTAAAACCCCTTACTTGGTTCTCCATTCTCCATTCCCATGAATAATCATCCATCACTTTTATAGCTTACAAATCCAGGAGTACCAGTGTGGGGCATCAGAGGGCAGGCTGGGCCTTTACTCACCAGAAAATCTCATCCTTTCTAAAAGATGATGAAAACTGATGTGACCCCAGGTGAAATTCCGCTCTCGGCCAATCCTGAGCAAGAAGTACCTGTATTGAAACTAGGAGTTACCATTACCAGCTAATATTAAAGGATCTTTAGAACCAATCAGATTCTGGTTCTTCCTATATCAAATCAAAAATTGCATAAACCGTAGGTCTTTGTGTGTCTGAAGCAAACAGTTTACATTCTTTACCATAAAACCATATTGATCAACATGATGCAACATCACAGTGTAGATGTCATAATACAAAAAAAACAAAGATGTAAGTCAGTGGAACAGAGCAGTTAAACAAACAGTAACACAACACAAATTTGCGCGGCTCTGGATTACTGCGGGCACCAGTCCCGGGGGCCTGTGAGGCGGCGGACTCGGCGAGCAACTCACGCCGGTGGAGAGCGACGCGGAAGCGGTTTTAGCCGGCCGAAGAAACGCGGCTGCCGCTGGGGCTTAGCCGCGAAGCTAAAGGCTAACCCGTTCAGATCGCCGCTCCCTTCCATCCTGCTGTCCAACGTCCGCTCACTGGGCAACAAAATTGACCATCTACAACTCGAGCTCTCTGCAAAGAGGGAGTTTAGAGACTGTTGCGCTCTGATCCTGACAGAGACATGGCTCACATCATCAATCCCGGACAACGCCGTTAGCCTGGAGGGGCTAGATACTTTCCGCGCCGACAGGAATAAAGAGCTCAGTGGTAAGACCCGAGGAGGAGGACTCTGTGTTTACACTAACAACAACTGGTGTAAAAAAAAAAAAACTGTTCTCCCTCATTTCTACCAACACCTGGATTTTGCAACTCGGGGAGAGAACACTCTAGACTTAGTTTACACAAATATTAAAGGTGCATTCAAGGCAGCCCCCCGTCCCCATCTGGGCTCTTCAGACCACCTTTCTGTGATGCTATTCCCAGCATACAGGCCCCTGCTGATCAGAGCTAAACCTACAGTGAGGCAGGTGAGGGTGTGGACTGAGGGAGCAGTGGAGGCGCTCCAGGACTGTTTTGAGTGCTCTGACTGGGACATGTTCAAAGCTGCAGCAACTTATGAGGACAAGATCAACATTGATGAGCACGCCATGACTGTGTCAGCCTACACCAACAAATGCATTGAGGACGTCAGCACCACCAAGACCATCATCACCCGAGCCAACCAACGACCCTGGATAACTGTGGAGGTTCGTCAAGCGCTAAAAGCACGGAACTCAGCTTTCAAGTCTGGTGACAAGGAGGCACTGAAGACAGCGAGAGCCAACTTGAACCGTGCCATCAGGTTAGCGAAGCGAAAACACAGTCAGAAAATCCAGGAGCTTTTCCATGATGCAAGCAACACCAGGAGCATGTGGAGAGGCATACGGGCGATCACCGAATACAACACGCCCTCCCCCCCGGTGGGTGAAGTTGATGCTGACTTCCTCAATGGACTAAATAACTTCTTTGGGAGGTTTGAGGCACTGAACAGCACTCCAGCAGTGAAAGCTGTTCCCCATCAGGAAGAGGAGGTCCTCCGCCTTGACACAGCCGACGTGTGGAAGACTCTGAGGAGAGTCAACCCGCGGAAGGCCCCAGGTCCCGACAACATACCTGGGCGGGTGCTCAAGGAGTGTGCAGGTCAGCTGGCTGGTGTCCTCACAGACATTTTTAACACCTCGCTGGACCAAGCCACAGTGCCGGCATGCTTTAAGTCGGCCTCCATCATTCCGGTGCCAAAGAAACCTCAAGTCACCTGTTTCAATGACTACCGGCATGTTGCACTGACTCCCATCATGATGAAGTGCTTTGAAAGGCTGGTGAAACAACACATCGTCTCCAGTCTCCCCCCAACACTCGACCCGTTCCAGTTTGCCTACCGACGGAACCGCTCCACTGAGGACGCCATCTCCTCTGCTCTTCACCTGATCCTGGAACACCTGGAGGAGAAGAACACACACGTGTGGATGCTGTTCCTGGACTTCAGTTCAGCGTTCAACACCATCAATCCCACAGCACCTGGTAGGAAAACTGGAACATCTGGGCTTCAGCACACCTCTTCGCAACTGGCTGCTGGACTTCCTCACCAACAGACCTCAGTCAGTCCGGGTCGGACAGAACACCTCTGATGTCATCACCCTCAGCACGGGCTCCCCTCAGGGCTGCGTCCTGAGCCCCCTGCTGTTCACCCTGATGACACAGCACTGCGTCCCCAGGTTCAATATGACAAGAGTCCGAAACGACAAGAATGCAAAGTTAAGAAAGCCTTCAGGCCATTCAGGGCACAAGGCAGAAAATAATCTAATCACGCTTAGGGTCTCTTCAGGCAACTCCTCCCGTCGAAGAATAAGAAATCAGAGTTCTCTGGCTTCTTCATCTCCAGTCGTCTTCTTGTTTCCCCCTTGCAGGCTGGACGATTGAGCTGGATGGTAATGAGCATTTTATTTTGCATTTCTCTCTAATAAAACACTTTGTGAAGATGGTCAGCAGACACGAGCCCTTGTTTCTATTGGGGAACAAAAACAAGGTGTAATTAGTGTTCTTATCAAAGCCCCCATTCATGTGTCATTTATTAAAAAAAACATCCTCCAAGCACTTTCACATTCAAGATATTTCTGTGCACAATTATTTAGCTCTCAGAATTCTGCAATTTAATTATTAGTTAAAAGAGTAATCTTTAAGTTCAAATGTATTTGCAGTAGTTTTCCAGTAATTCTTAACAGAATGCATTCAATGTGTGTCTTAACTTTTAGTGTCTGACAGTTGAAAGTTCTCTGCAACATATATTCATCAACATATTTGTTTCATGTCATTTCCCGTTTTATTTTGAAAACCCAGCTGAGAAAAAAGAAACCTTTCCATGTGGAAGCCTTTTCCAACTTCAGCTTGAATTGGATCAAACCTTTTTCCCCTCTCTTTTTTTAAAAAGGAAGAAAGGGAGGTGCTGTTCTGTTTAGACTTAGACTTAGACAACTTTATTTGTCATTTTGTATGCACAGAGTGCGTACAGAACGAAATTTCGTTGCATACAGCTTGTAAATTTCAGTAAATTAAATTACAGTATAAGGTGCAGCAGTGATTTAAAAGTAAACCCCTGCACAGAGAAGACAAAATATTTATACCATGCTGTTACTGTTCAAGCATGCCAAGGTTCTTCACAACAAAGCAGTGAGCAGGAGACGTAGAGAAATGAAGCTGAGGCGCAAGTTCAATCGAAGAAACTCATCGCCTGCCTCCATTCAATCAGAGTCCGATACGCCTCTGATGTGAGCCAATCAGCTACGAACCGCACCTCCATGAAGCCAATCAGCATCCCGCGCTCATCTTAAAAGCAACTTCAAATCCACGTCTCAGCCTGCTAACCAGCAAGCGCAAACGGATTGCATGTTGGATTTCGAATCAGATGTCCGATTCAAGACGATAACAACTCATCCTCTAATCCTGCTGCTCATAGGAACGCCATCTAGCCGCGCATCCATCCTCTGCAATCTCTGTATTCGCTCCGGCATATCTTAACCAGCACTGACCTGGATTCGCTCTCTTTGCTGGCCTTCTTCCGCTGTGGCGTCTCATCCCGTCACCCAACCTCTGTTTTCATCAGCTCCGATTCCTGGCGCTATGAACTTGCAAATCCCCGCTTTTCACAAGCGACGTAGACGCCGTCCCAACTCTGACTCAGCTCCGGTCGCGCTCTGCTTCATAGCCGAGAGCGGCTATCGTCCTGCGCAACTTTCAGCCGGATCTCCTCTCATGCCCGCTCCTAGCAGCTCAAGGGTAACACGTATCCACTCATGTTTTCATTCTTATTACATGCATTTCGCTCATCATGCTCCTGAACTGTCCGTCTGTTAGGCAGAAGTATCCCATCCATTCTGTTTGTTTTCGTTTTCTTCTTCTTCTGGTTTTGGCGGTTGGCTACAGGCTTGTAGTAGCATTACTGCCACCTACTGGTTGCAGTATGGTTCGTGATGGACTCCATTAATCTTCTCTTATTTCATAATTATGTCATTCTAATTCAACTCATTGTTCATATTTTCTACAGTAATTTCTTGTCCATAGTATGCTTGATTTTAAGTGTTAATTAAGTTTGTAAGTTGAAATGTTAACCTTACCATTTTCCTCTTTTGTTTTTCCCATTCCTGTGTTCTCTTACTATCTTTGATATGGCAACGTTCTTCTCGTCTCCCCTTTATCATCAACCTGCAGGCTGTATTAGCAAATGTCTCAGCATTTTAAATCTCTGATTTCGTCATTCAAAGACTTACTATTGGCAATCCTTCCACATTAAGTACCTTCAATGTCATTCACGTTCAGTTTAACCGGACAGTAGGGTTGAGTTGTTACTTAACCCATTTTATTTCAGAAGTGCATTTTAAATCCAGCGATTTATACCAATTGTTGTGCCCTTCACGAGCTCTGCTGCTCTGGCCAGGCGTTCATAAAGTATTCTGTCAAATTCTCTTCACCTACTTTCATCGTGCACTGCCACGTGCTACGTCGTGTGCCTTGTCTCGTGCCCTGTCTCGTACCCCGCTCGTACCTGTCTCATACCCCTGCCATGTGCCCTGCCATGTGCCCTGCCATGTGCCCTGCCATGTGCCCTGTTTTGGTAGGCCTTCGCGGCAAACGGCCCTGTTTTGGTAGGCCTTCGTGGCAAACGGCCCTGTTTTGGTAGGCCTTCGCGGCAACGGCCCTGTTTGGTAGGCCTTCGCGGCAACGGCCCTGTTTGGTAGGCCTTCGCGGCAAACGGCCCTCTCATTAAGCTACGCTGCTTCTCCTTTTCATTCTTCTCTGCTGTCTGGAGCACGCTTTCTCTGTGGTGCCTGAATTAGCACAATGTTCAATTGGTGAATCCTCTTTGCTAGGTTGGTGAGACTTGATTGGGCTACTGGGCAAAATGAAGATAGAAAGAGGCTAAGGAACTATTTGCAAACAAAACAAAGAAAGGACAAACAAGGGTGGTTGATCAGGATAACTCTGTGAATCCTTGTTCACTGAGAGTCTGATTCCAAGATCATGGAATGGAGTTGAGACATTTGCATGTATTTCAATCTATTCACAATGCGGGGCCCAAGTTAAACAGAACATTATTTGTTGAAATAATGGCTCGGACATGTTCCCCAGGCGATGAGAGCCTCTCCAGATGCTGAAGCAGGCAGTCGAGTCTAGCAGACCCTGGATCAAGCGTGGCTGGCCAGGCACCTTTCCCAGCTGCTGGCTTGTGTGTTGGTCAGGGCCGACCAGGCCTCATGGTTGGCCTTCTTTGTCTGCTCTGTGAGAGCTTCTAAGGAAGTCTGCAGGAGTGAGCTGAACAAAGAGAGCTCTTTGTCTGTGGGAGGAAGGTTTTTATTTGTAAAGAGGGTTTTCAGCAGGACCCCGGTGGGAAGAAAGGCCGTCCAAGCCTTGAGGGTCTCATGTTGCAGCAGGACAGAATTCCTGTTACCTTCCCCATACCACAGTTCAGAATTCAACCCGAGATCAATTATTTATCATGCCGTTATTGTATAATATTAGTTTAAATTACGGATCCTGTCTGCAGACTGGTGAGGCTAATTAAGCTAATAAGTAATGAAGATCATCAGTTTTATCAGAATGTTGTAAGAATCTAAAGTATTTTCATTTCAAACATCATGGAATGAGCTTAATAGCTTAATCCGTTCATGACAGCATTTATTATGCGCTCGGCAGTTTATGCATTCATGAGTTAAGCAAACATTATTTGATAAATTATGTCTTAAGTCATGTTACCATCTTCATCCTCTTCATTCATTCATCTTGTGGTCACTTCCTCTCCTAGATCTTCCTTTCACTATTCTCAGTTTGTCCTTTTTAAATTAAACCTGTCGGCCTGCAAATCGAATTCTAGGTATTGATCTCAACTTGGTTCCAGCATGGTTCCTGCCTGCAGTTCAGCTCTCAAATTCACAAGATATCAGTCTCATCCCATATCAGTTATTTTCAACCGTCAGCTGCCCTCCTTGCTTGGTTACCTCAATCTCACAAATGCATCACTGCCAGAGTCATGCTTTATTTCCAGGCAGCTAGAGTTTGCTAAATTTGTTCTTTCCTTCTTGAACAGGATACTCTGGTTGAGAGCTGCCGTTCTGACCGTCTGGTCTGCTTCTCGCCTGGATCGAAATATATTTCTATAATGCCTTTCTGTCGTGGATGTGTTTACAAATGTACGGATGCTGCCATCCATAGGTTTTGGGGGGGTTCTTTATAATTGTTCCACAGATTCCTGATCACTCAAACAATGGGCCATGGTCATCATCATCATGCCTCACACATCGTTCTGAGCATCCATTCATTTAGCTGCTCAATGCCCTCTCGGCTCTAAGGTAATCTAACTGCAAATACTGGTGGTGGATTGAACTTTTCACATGTCTCGCCAGACCCTTCATGTTTCACTCTTTCGAATTGAGTTTATCATTCATAATCATCACAGTCCGTAACTCTCCTATCATATTGTTGATCTTTCATGCTTCTTTCATATCATCATTCATCACATGTATACTTTCGTTCATATCGTAACTCATATTGTCAGTTTATCCTGTCACTCATTCTGTTATGTATCCTTTCATGCATCTGTCATGCATTCGTTATGTATCCTGTTGCACTCTCTCGTACGTCTTGTCGCATCTGGTCCTGCGTCTTGTCATGTGTTCTCTCATGCATGCGTCGAGCATTCTGTTATGCATCCTGTCATGCATCCTGTCACCTGTGTTGCATCTTGTCATAGTCACTCATTTCTCTATGTGCATCATCTGCAAGACATCTTCCGCAAGAAGCATAAGCAAGACATCTTCCGCAAGAAAGCATAAGCAAGACATCTTCCGCAAGAAAAGCATCTCTGCTCACATCTTCCGCAAGAAAGCATAAGCAAGACATCTTCCGCAAGAAAAGCATCTATGCTCACATCTTCCGCAAAAAGCATACGCAAGAGATCTTCCGCAAGAAAGCATAAGCAAGACATCTTCCGCAAGAAAAGCATCTATGCTCACATCTTCCGCAAGAAAGAATCTCTGCTCACATCTTCCGCAAGAAAGCATACGCAAGACATCTTCCGCAAGAAAGCATCTCTGCTCACTTCTCCTTGTTCATTTCTTTCATTTCATTCACCTAATCATCTCCCTTTCAAATCACTATCCCGTCACACTGCCTTATGAGTCAGGCGCTCTGACCTCGGCATTTTTGGGGGGAACATCCCTGTTCTCATAGATCTACTTATGCATATTAAAGTATAATTCAGCATTAATGTTCCTGCCGAGGTCTGAGCGCCAAAGACTTAAAATATTGTATCAATAAAATCCTTCTAATTGCCATTTCTTTCTCTGTGAGTTTTTCAGATTGAAATGAAGCTGAGGCGCAAGTTCAATCGAAGAAACTCATCGCCTGCCTCCATTCAATCAGAGTCCGATACGCCTCTGATGTGAGCCAATCAGCTACGAACCGCACCTCCATGAAGCCAATCAGCATCCCGCGCTCATCTTAAAAGCAACTTCAAATCCACGTCTCAGCCTGCTAACCAGCAAGCCCAAACGGATTGCATGTTGGATTTCGAATCAGATGTCCGATTCAACCCACCCCCAACCCCTTCTCCACCATCATAGCTGAGTTCATCTAGCTTCCAAGACGTTCCTCCATCCTCAACCCATCAGTGTTTTCTCCCTTCAGTCTTCATCACTCCCTATTGCCTGTTATTGGTCCGGCAGAAGACCACCATGTTAGGCCCGGTTCTGCCAGAGGTTTCTTCCCAAAGGGGAGTTTTTCCTCTCCACAGTCGCTTCAAGCTTGCTCATCATGGACAGTTCATGCAAACCTGTGTTTATCAAGTTGGACATCTATCTTAAACAGATCATCATATGGACTGAACAAACTTCTTCTATCTCCACTCCACCACCAGTTTCAGACCTGGGGGGGAACATCCCTGTTCTCATACATCTACTTATGCATATTAAAGTATAATTCAGCATTAATGTTCCTGCCGAGGTCTGAGCGCCAAAGACTTAAAATATTGTATCAATAAAATCCTTCTAATTGCCATTTCTTTCTCTGTGAGTTTTTCAGATTGAACAGGTGCTCTTTCGAAAACGTTCAAACATTGTTGAACAACCAAAGCTACGTAAGCAAATCAGAATTAGTTCCCAATTAAATCCTAAAATAAAGTAAACCATACATGTGATTATTTGCCATTTTTTTAACTGAGGATTAAGGACTTTGATTAAGAAGTTCTTGGATGAATGCGTCTCTGCGTTCCTATTTGACTAGGCCTCTGTAATCTGATCTATGTGTTCTGAGTGCCTGGTCAGGAAAGGTTAAAGGTTCTCTGAAGCTTTCTGTTTTCAGCAACCCTGAAAACCCAGAACCCTTTACAGTCAGTGTTAGGTGTCAGGTAACCTGTGGGACCACGTCGTCGTCTCTCTGGTTCCACCAGCTGTGTCAAGTTCACAACAGCTCCAAACCACAGGAGCTTGTCCCTGGGTGCTGTGCCCAAGGGGTCTCCACACTCTTCTGTGTGAAACGTCTCTTGTTGTAAGGATATCACCTTATGTCCCATTCAAGATGTTCTTTGTACAACAGGAGTTCCAATGTGGAAAACATTGCAGCTTTGATGTTCCTCAGAGAAAACCTTCATTCATTGATATCACCTTCAAGCTGTTACCCTTTTATCATCACAGCCCCCGAACAATCCTGACCAGATCCAAAATGTCCCCATAATTTAATCTAATTAAATTAATCTTACTTCTTTTCTGTATGTAAGAGGATAACCATTAAAATATCCTGATCTAAAAGCCCTCTAGGTTAACAGTTAGCTAAACTCAGTTTTATGTGTTTTTCCCCTCAGGATGTTTTAACATCTGGTTAAAAAGAACTATTGAGTTATTTGTGTTCTAGTTATGAGATATTAAATCTCCATAAATTTACCCATGTTAGTTAGTAGAATATGTTATTATGCTAATTTTGCAGCCTTATCCATTACTTTAAGATGTTCTTTAAATGCGGTGTTCGCAATTTCCTTTGCATCAGCAGGTAGTTTAAAGGTTCATGTTACTCTGCTTATATAGTGAAAACTAATAAATTTATTTATTTATCCAACTATTGATATAATACCCACTTTATTCATTAGGTTGCTCTATGATTCCATCAAGTTACTTCTTTAAAAGTTTTCACTTTTACGTAATCTTAATGTGTTTCGTAATGCGTGTTTTGTGTGTTAATTGTGTACAAAAAAATCTGAAGTGAAATGCATAAAATCGTGTCTGCGGAACTCATCTGTGTTTTTTGTCGAAGGTTGTCTGATGCCTCAGTCATAGTCCTTGCCATTGTCCATTTTCAGTCCAATGTCTGAGTTCAGCAGCACAACATTCTCCTTCCCTTCAAGAGCCCATCATCCAGTTCTCACCCCTGAAAACAGAATGAATTCTGCCAGAATTTTTTGCCAAAGAAACGCTCCATAGGTTGAAAAGAAATTACAGCAAAGCAGTCACCAACAGCATTTTAACCACAGTGTTCCCTCTAAAATGAAAACATAAAAGAAATAAAAGGATAAAACAATAAATCAAACTTTGCCTCTGACAAAATAAAACTCAAAACTGGATCAGGCTGAAGTCAATGAAATCACATTTTCTCCTTGTCCCCAGGATCAGCCCCCATGTCACTGTGGCATCGTTTTGGTATTCTCTCGCATCTGAGAATGTCTAAAATGAGACTAAATCTCTATGTTAGCACATTCCTATCATATTGACCAGGTTTCTTTGCAAAGAAAAGAGCAGAAAGATAGAACTGTTAATAGCAGAAAGCAACAAACAATTTTAGGACACCACCTTTCTCCGCTGGAAGATCTCCTGGTATAAATTGGTTAAACCTTAGCATAATTTAGTGTCCAAATCTGATTATGACTCCTTACCGTACTGCTAACACTGTCTTCTCAGAGTCTTCTGTTGGCAGAAAGGTGGCGTCTCCTTTAATCTGAAAGCAATTACTCAGAGAAAATAAAAGTGTTAGTAGCACTCAAAACCCTGGTCCTCTTAGTGTCATTTGAAGGTGATGCTTTTGGCTGATCCTGGGAAGGTTCTTTCCTTTCCTTGGAAACTCTGTTCAAAACACCCCCAAAAGAAAGAAACAAAAGATAACCAAAAAAACTAAAACAAAATTGTCTCCCGAGGAGCACAATTATGTATTTTCCAATATGACATAGGTTTTTGACTTATTACAAACTTTTTTGTAGTAGTTGTAGGTCCTTTGACCATGTGTATTTACTGTTAGTAATACCGTTATTTATACATAACTTCCCAAATCTCAATTGGTCAAGGGTGAAACCTTAAAGCAATGATTTTCTCTTTTAGTTTTCTGAGCTTCTAGTGTTTCTCTATAAATGATAAGAGTTTCCCCGTAAGCACATTGAGAAGACTGCCCAAAACAAACCGAGATTAGAATTAGAATTTAACCCTTCAGAAGCTGGCTTTATTTTATTTTTTTTCCTCTGACATAGTTTTCGTGCTCCCAGGCCAGAACATACTGAACCCAGCCTCGCCATAAACATTCAGATGTTTACATCATGGTCAGATTTGTTTATCATATCTATTGTTCTGTTTCAGATTAAACTGTCCCTCTAAGGTTCGCCTCAGCTCAGCGTAACTGGATAACATCAGATGATTTTGTAACTGATGACGCGTTTAATGTGGCCTTCTGATATTTTGATGCTTTTCAAGATTTCTCTTTAGTTGCATTCAAATTCCAAGTAAAAAAGAAATAAAATAAATGAATAGAAAACCCTTAGAAAACAGCAACCATATTTAGTTCCAGCACAGTTTTTTTTACATCTATTTAAATCAAAGATCTCAGTAATTTTAAATTACTTTAGGGCTAAAAAAAAACAGTGATAGGATCTCTGCCTAATGTTGTAAAACAGTAAACTCAACAAGCTTTATGTACGGCTTATTGCCAGTTTCAATTTTCTAACAAAACTGAAATATTTTCGTTCAAGCCATGTTAATCTCTCCGTGTATCAATTTAATTTGGGTTGGATATTTAATGTGGGGAAAAAAAACTTTGTTATTGAAGTCTCTTTTTTCCTTTCTTTAGCTTTTAGTTAACATAGTTCATGCTTAAAAATGCCATTTGAATTAGGGAGCTGCAGTCTCCATAAAAAATTAACATTTTTTTAAACCATGATTTTTATAATTTTAACCATTACCTCACACAGACGTACGTTTAGTTACATACGATACATACATACAGTTACATACAAATGATGACATTCATTTTTTTCAAACCTTCTCTGGCAACGCCGAAAGATATATTTTCAACGTGTTAAGTTCTCGCTTATTTTAAAAAGGGAGGGCGTGCGCTGGCTACAACCCCCGAATGCTTCGTCCAAACACGGTTATATGCTTCAGTCCCGCAAGGATACAACTCTTTGTCTCGCAGACACCTGGACGCTTACCCATTTTTGAAAGTTATACGTCGCTATTAGAAGTTCCGAACACTTTAATCCATAACGGAAGTTTCTAGTTGGTGCCTATGTAAACGCTTCCCCGGTGCAACGCCCTTTTAGTTCCGTTTCCGTTTCCTGTTTTTATTCATTTTATTCAATTTTCGCTTTTTCTTTTTTTTTTTTTTATTCTTAATTTTATTTTCATTATTTAGTAGCAGTACTGCAATAAAAAATTAACCCCTATGTGGGAAATCTGCATGTTTAATCCAATCATTTATGCATGTCATGCTTCTGGGCCCCTACCTTTCCAGCATGAAATTGAACGTCTCACCCTGGGGCAAGGCTTGACCCTGGTAACTGCCTTTGACCCATTATACTGACTACTCTGCTTCCAGACTTTTTAAAAAAAATTTTATTATTTGTCCTTGATCGACCAACTAAAATGAAAGGCCTCACATCTGATGATCGTTTGGGTATAATGATCGAGATCTCCTTTCAAATCTACATACGTCTACATAGAAGTCAGGAACTTAAGCATCCCTGCCGCTTTCACTCACTACACTAGTGGGCAGCCTCTGTCCAACTGGACAGAAGGACTTCCATTGACCAGCTGCAAATCGCTCAGCCCGGTCTTCTGTTCCCAGGTGAAAATCGTTCTGCCCCTCCTTCTCCCAGCATGAGAGTCCGTATTTCATCTCAAAACGTATTTTAATTAAATTTTGAATTTTAGTTTAATGTTAAAACCTTAGTCACTGTTCTGTATTGCGAATCCTGTTTTATTTGCCTGAAGGATTGAATATAATCCATTATTATTATTCTACCGGCTTT
The DNA here is from genome assembly GCA_037039145.1 of Fundulus diaphanus. Lineage (NCBI taxonomy): Eukaryota > Metazoa > Chordata > Actinopteri > Cyprinodontiformes > Fundulidae > Fundulus > Fundulus diaphanus. The sequence goes on from CM073132.1 coordinate 15,065,229, forward strand.
TAGTTATTACTACCTTTTTAGGTTTACAGTTTTAAGTTTTAAAATTTCTTGAGGTATTCTTTAAATGGGGTTTGAATTTTAAAAGCTTGCAAGCATTTTTGAGCAATTGCGTTTGTTTTTAAAAGAGCTGGAAAATAATCCCCTTACGGTCTCATGGAAAAAAGGTTTGGATCTTCGCCCCGACGCCCGAGAGACGCTCCGAGACCAGGAGCTCCTCCACGTCCCTTGGAAATCCATTTGGGGTAACAGAGGCCTGATAAACTTCTCCGGGCTGGCCAAAGCTGCTCCTGTCCCCGGACCCCCCTGGCTCGTCGGTCGGAGATCTTGTTCGTTGATGCCAAATGTTATGGGAATTCTAAACAATAATAACCGAGTTCCCATCTTTACTAAATGAGGAGACAGTGGTGATGAAGTTCCAGCACTTTTATTGAGAAACAGAGCAGAGATCACATAGATGGAAAGTAATCGCACCCCACGGTCCCGCTGCAGTCTGCGTCTGCCCTGTCTCCGCCTGTCTCGCTTTTCGGCTCCCCCTAATACTGCACAGTGGCCTTGGCTTGAGACAAAACAAAGACAGTCTATCATAGACAATATTCATTCTACGCAGCATTCGGCCTTGCAATCAGCAAACAGTGGATCTTATACACAGCCATCATATCTGTAGGCCTCCTCTGTCCGAGTGGTGTGAGGCCATAATGACTTCAGAATAATATTTCTTACAACAGTGACATAAAATTCACGATTTAGCCACCTGTCCCACAATATTTGTAGGGACATAAGAAAGACATTTCCTTACCATTGATATACCACAACCCATCTTCCTCACTATGGTATCAATGTGTTCTGTCCATGACAACTGATTATCAATTATTATGCCCAATCATTTTAATTTATCTACCTGTTCTATAGGTTCCCCAGACAAGTTCAAACTCATATTTGGTGTAGATGACAGTTTACGACTTGATCCCAAGATAATTGATTTGGTTTTAGAGATATTCTGTACCATCTTATTTTGTTTTATCCAGTCAAAAACCATATTTAACTCAGCTGACAAAACATTGTCCAGTTCACTGACAATTTTTGCAGCATAATACAGTGTTGAATTATCAGCATACATTTGTACAGTGGCTTTATACAAAACTGATGGTAAATCAATTATGAAGCTAACATATAAGAGTGGTCCCAGACAGCTCCCTTGCGGGACCCCACAATCCAAGACCCTGGAGTGAGACCAACTGCCAGTGTAATAAACCCGTTGCGTCCTACTTGTGAGATAACTCTTCATAAATTTGATGGCAGTTGGACTAAATCCATTGCATTCTAATTTACTGATGAGTAGATTATGATCTATGATATCAAATGCCGCACGGAAATCGAGTAATACTGCACAGCAGTGACTATGTGATAATTTAGGAAGTGTTATTTTATTCAGGAATGAGTCAATGTCATTATCTGATGAGTCTAACCGTGATAACGTTTTGTAGGAATCTCGGACGGTGTTATTCATACTTTCATATATAGAGTAGTTCACGCGTGACGTAACGCGTGACGTCCGCGCTACTTCCGGGTCCCGCTGGTAGGCAAAAACAGAGCTGCTCTCGTCTACAACATGACAAAACGGGTGATTTAGAGCGTACTTTTAGTTCGTTTATTTATGGAATCTAAGCAATGCCTACGACTTGTTGCGCTCCCGGTTGCACACAGAGGCATTCCAAATCGTTGGATGTACGTTTCTGTCGTTTTCCAAAGGAGGAAGGAAGAAGAAAGAAATGGATATTTTCAATGAAAAGAGCGCAGGCAGACACTCCCAATGGACTGGGGGGGCATCGTACTACGACAGAATTTGCAGTCTACACTTCATCTCCGGTAAATACAACTTAATTCTGCTCTAGTCATTGTTCTACTTAAATAGCGGCGGAGGGTACACAGATCGCTACACGGGCCGGAGAAGCGGTAGCAGCAGCAGCCAAGCAGCAGCGGCGGAGCAGGCAGCGGCTGCTCTGCCAGTTCACGGGCTGCGGCAGCAGCCAGCGGCTGCTGCGTAAACACTACACGGGCCGCCGCCCCGGCCCGGCTACACGGGCCGGGGCGGCTAGCAGCAGCTAGCAGCAGGCTACAGCCGCTGCTGCTGCTATTACGCCCCGGTTCACGGGCGCTAGTACTTCTGTGTTTACGCTGCAATGTCGCCGACACCGCCACCCATTTTAACAAGACAAAAACACCTAAATAATCCGTAGTGAAATTTTTTTTTTTTAACCTACCGGGCCTCTGCTGAGACGCGGCCTGTGTCCGACGCCGCTTTGTGCTGTTGCACAAACATGTGTGAACAACATCCATCCATCCATTTTCTGACCGATTAATCCCTCATGGCGTCGCGGGCGTTGCTGGAGCCTTTTTCCCGATTTAAAATAATTGTAGCCGTCCAGTGGTTTCATGGCTTTCGTGCTCTCTGTCTGTACTGGCCTGCGTGTTTATAAGGCAGCTGTCTATGTCATGGTACGGAGCGCTTGGCCAGCATTTCACAGACTCGCTCCGTCCCTTAAGGCTTTTGCTGTGTGGATCTGGCAATCTGATACCATCAACCATCAACTTACTCTTAAAACGATCTTGTGATACGTCATCTAAAGAAGAAAAATACGCGGAGAACTCGTCAGTTTCTCTGTTTGCGTCCGCCATTGTGTTCGCCTTTTGCCTACCAGTCCGGCGCGCATGCGCGAAAAACCCGCCTCAAAACAATAACAATGAACTGGTCTATAGCATATATATGCCTCTTCCATTTTCAGTGTTGCTGGTTTATTTGTGCTTCTTCAAAGCAGAAAATAATTAAACAGCAGTGAGACACCTTGCTGATGAACTATAACTACTGTGTCTTGTTGCTGTGCTCAGTCTTGTATGACCAGTGACATGAAACCAAAACTTTTTACCACAAAACAGTTTCTTCCCATCTGCAGCTAGCCTCATTACCATGACCTGGATCCCCCAATGACACTTCCCCTCCAAATAGTACAAATGTCTCCACACATGTACTTATTATTCAATTGCATTTCATATCATGCACAAACCTAGAATTTTGCTCATATTTGTTAATTGTTGGTATATTCTATATCCTATGTTATATTCTGGATTTTATGTGTGTGTGTTTTTATGAGCATGTATGCATATGTATATACATATTTATGTAGACTATATCCTCTCCCATTGCAAAATGTCTACACAACAGAAACCCAGAATAACACACATGGAAATATCTACCACATTGTTCTTTGAAATAACTGCATTATTCTCAACTAATCTATTATTGTTATACAACTTGCATTTGATTTATTTCATATTATAGATTTCTACATCTACTTACATCAACTGTACATTTGTCTATGTGTAGCATTTTTCCACCAAAGCACATTCCTCATATGTGTAAAATACTTTTTTTTTTTTTTTTCTTTTTTTTTCCCAGTGACCTGTCTAGCAATGTGGCAATAAAAATTGATATCTTAATGCCAAATAGAGCTCGACAGATTTTACTTTCACAAGTGGAGCAAACAGCTTTCGCCATAATGCTGCGCTTGATTTGTGCGTGTAAATAGCTTTATTGTGATTCCTGCAGGGAGAATTTCAAATTATATGGACACTACAATGGGAAAGTAGGAGAGTAAAAGAAAAACAAGAAGAGAAAAAAAAAGAGAAAGAAAAGGGTGAAAGAAAGAAGAGATAGAAGGAAGAGAATGATAAAACGTCCTCTGTCTGCTCCATCACCTGGAAAGAGACACAAAAACAACAGCACAACCAACAGACATAAAGCAACAGATACAATCGTGTAACACCTTGATACCATTGCTAAATCATATGTATTATTATTTAAGCTGACATGTGTAATGTGATACCTAAAAAAGAAAGTAAAAGAAAGTAAATAAATAAATTATAGCCTTTCTGTATATAAGTGAACATTTAATACCTGGGACCCAGCACCTGTAGGAGTTTGTGAAAGTGCACTAGTTTAGGTGAAAATTATCCAGAAGGAAATATATTCATAGTGATTGTGGAGAACCGAAGACCCACCTTCCCTAAGCACAGAGGCAGGAGTCAGGGGACCCGTAACCCCGGACTCCCAAAGGGGCCACCAAAGCAGTGCGCCCGAGAGGGGCCTTCACAGGAAATCTGCAACCCCCCCCCCCGAGGAAAGAGGAGAGACGACCCCGAGGAAATCCCCCAGCCACCGCAATGCCGACGCCCCCAAGAGCCGCGGGGACGAGCCCGTGGGCTCCGCCGGCAGCCGGCCGCGCTGAAGTGGTCCCGGCCATGGGCCCTGGGGGCCAGAGGCCCCAGGGGCGCCCCGCCCCCGCGGCAGGGGCCCCGGCCGCCCCCCGGGGGGCCAGGCCCCGCGAAGCCACCGCCGGGAATGGGCCGGCGCCCACCCGGGAACCCGCCCCAAACCCGAGGACCGCCAACGCGCCAGAGGGCCAAGGCGCCCGCCAACGCAGCGGAGGAGGGCAGGACGTGGGGGGATGGGCTCCGCACCTATCGGAGACTTGAGATGATCTTGGGAGAGGGAGCGGACCGGACCCGAACCTGGAAAAAAAAAAAAAAAAAAAACTCATTCACACCATCCCTCCCTTGTGTCCCACTTGCCACACACAGACACAAAAAAAAAAAAAAAAAAAAAGGACGCTGTACACACATTCCCACATAGTATTCACATCCAAACATCCCAAGTGGGGGGGGGTCACCACAATTCAACAATACCACTGCCTGTGCCCGACCCCCGGCCCCGCCCCCGGACCAGACGCCCCCCGGACCAGGCCCCCCAAAGAGGGGGGGCCGACACGACCCGCACGGGCCAACCGACCAGAGCCCCCCCTCACCCACTATATACCTAATAAACCCCCAGATCCAGTAAGCCGCTGGCTAGCCGCAGCAGCCCCCCGCCAAGACCCCGGACCCAGTGGCCCGCACCTCCTCCAGGCCCCAGACTCCGTGCCGCGATCGGAGATCGGGGGTGTGCAAAAGACCCCCGATCCTCCCTACGCCCGCTCAGATGTTGTGTTGTTGCATGTTGATCTCAGGTGTGTTTAAAGGAGAAGTCCGGTCAAAATCAGAATTCAAACTGCTGAAAGTACTTTAAATATAAAACTACTACATAATGTGCAAAAAATTATAAGTTTTTTTAATTAATAATAATTCTCATTTAATCATGTTTATGTGGAGGAATCCATCTTGGTCAAGAATAGTACTGTCACCTCCCATTTTTTTACGTCACTCGGCGGACCCGCTGTTGAGCAAGTTTCAACGCTCTGTTTGTCACGCCGCACTATTTTCCAAGATCAAACTCAGTCGGGTCCTACAGTATATATCTATACACGGGTGTGTGTGTGTGTGTGTGTGCGCGCTCCGCGCAGCACGGCTCTGCATCTCACAGACGGGGTTTCAGTTTCAGTTTGCAGCAGAGCGCGCGCACACACACACAGACACACAGCGGAGGAGAGATCGCTGAAGTGACTTAAGTTAGCTGATTATTATAGTATATTAAAATATAAGAGCATTCCAGCACATGCTGGGCTGATCACGGCTTTGCACCGGCGCTGCAGCTGAGCGCGCACACACACACACACACACACACAGCGGAGGAGAGATCGCTGAAGTGACTGTGTTGAAATAAGCAATGTTTTTTCCTCTTTTACCAGTTGTGTTGGAACATCCGATGGCCATGCACGTGGGCATTGTTGCTTCAGCAATAGCTCTTGGGAACGTCAGCGGTGAAGTCCTCTGGAAATCCGAAATAATTATTGATGATCGCAGCTGTGTAGAACGGCTCCTATTGACTTTGCATGGAAAGCGGAGAGAAATGCTGTCGCCGCTTCCGCTCTTCCACGTCGCAGGATGTGATGTCAAACGCCCCTTACTGCCCATATTTGGGCAGTCATGTCAGCCCCCATACACAGTGATTCAGACGACAATTTATGTTTTTATTTTCTTATTGATTAAAGATAAGTTCATTAAATAACCACAAATGTATTAGTTTTAGTTATAGCTAATGATACCCTGATTTTTCCTTGTTGACCGGACTTCCCCTTTAAAACTGGGAGCACCGAAGGGGGTGCACGGCACAGCCCACCCCCCCTCCGGAAGAAAGCTGGTGCCAGCGCCCCCCCTCCAAGCAACTACCCAGAATCCTCAATGTCTAAATGCGAGAGGGGGTGAAGGGAGCCGCCCGGGGCGAGGCTCACACAACATAAGCCCCTCCCCAGACGTCTTCCCCCCACCCCCCCATATCATGGCCTACATGAATGTGCGTTGTGAAAATGTTTGGAGTGAAAGTGTCTAAGATGCATGATAAAATTGGGGAGAGGGACGTCACCAAAAGGTGGCAACCTCCAGTAATGCCCTCTCCCCAAGGACCTACATGTGTGGCGGCGTGATGGAGCAGGCAGAGGGAGGAGTCCGGGGATGGGGAGCAAAGGACTGGGGAGCCAACCCAGGGAGCCAGCTCCCCTACTGGCTCCAATAGGCACCCCCGCTCCCCGAAAGCCCCACCCGGAGAAAGGGGCCCCTCCAGCGGCACCACCATAGCCCGGGGGCCGGGGAGAGGCCGCAGGGCCCGCCAGCCAACCACCCACCAGGACCAACACCTCTACCTCCCCCAGCCCACCCCCCATGCCTACTGTATTTACCCCCCCCCCCCAAAAAAAAAATTAATAATAATAATAATAATAATCTATATATAAATAAATAAATTAAAAAATAAGTTAATAAGATGGGGGACCCTGGCCAGCCAGCCCGCACGAGCCATCCCGAACCCCACCCCCCAGGTGAAACCCGCACCGGGAGACTACACGGACCAGGACCGGGACATGGGGCCGGACACAAGCCCACCAGAACGTCCACCAACCCCCCCCCCCCCCACACCACCCGTAGATTTAACCCCTCCCCAACACTAACATTCAAACATCTCACCATACATTCGACACTAGACATCCAAGCTGGGTAAGTCACTACTCCCCCTCCCTCCCCTCCCCCCACTAGCAGAATGCTACCAGCTCAACAGGCCCCGAGGCCCCCCAGCGCGCCAGAGGCCCCGTGCAGGGGCGGACACCCGGGCGCACGCCGGCCCAGACCCCAAGCGGCACACCCCCCGGAACCGGAACCCCCGAGGCCCCACCGGGGCCCCCGCCCGAGGGCGGCGCGCCCCAGGGACCCCAGGCCCCCAGACCCACCCAGGTCCCACCCAGCGACAGCACAGCTACCAGGTCAGTAACCCACGTCCGTCACCGCGTAGCTCCCCAAGGGCGCCGCAAGCGGCGCTGTGGGCCACCCGTAGGCCTCCCAAGCTCCTCCCAGATGGGGGCAACAGACCCTGGAGTCAGACCCACCAAGCGCCCCACTCCAAGTGCCCCCAGAGTCCCAGGATCCCCTCCACCCACCCACTGCGCCCTTCAGGAAGCAACCCACCGCCCCCCATTCCACTAAGTGATAGTGCTAATCAAAGGAGCCCAAAGAGATCGAACAGATGTGGATGCAGATGCTGTCTCAAGATTAATATGATCCAACAAAAGATCTCTATACTGATTCATACTGAGATTCTCCTTACTTTTCCAATTCATGAGGATAGTTTTCTTTGCGATACATAGTGCAGTAAAAACCATGTAAACTATTTTATTCCCCAGCGGGCTTTCCTCAAAATTACCAAGCAAACAAACTGATGGGGAAGGTGTAATTTTACAGCTCAAGCACTTTGATAAGTCCTTACATATCTGTGTCCAGAACCTCTGGACTGGTGTGCATAACCATAACGCATGAATATAATGATCAGGATGATTGCCTATGCAGTGTGGACAGATGTTAGATTGTGCCAGACCCATCTTGAATAATCTTTGTCCTGTGTAGTGTACTCTGTGAAGGATTTTGTATTGTATTAGTTGTAAGTTGGTGTTTCTAGTCAATTTGAAAGTTCTTAGACATATCTGAGCCCAGAAGTCTTGTTCAAAGCTGACTGATAGATCTATATTGAATCATCTATTTTAGTCAGTGTCCTGTATGATTTAGACAGTAGTTTGGGGGGGTTTAAATCTAGGAACTCTAATATATTACTTGGAATTTGTAACCCACCTTTAATATGCTTAATTTTTTTTTATAATTATAGATTTAAGTTGTTCATATTCCAAAAATTTATTTTTACTAATGCCATATTGCATATTTAGTTTGGAAAAATTGATGAACTCGGTTCCATCAAGTAAATGTTCCAGATATTCAATACCTTTATTCTTCCAGTATGTAAAGTTTATCATATTATTATTTTGTAGGATGTCAGGGTTGTTCCAGATGGGTGTACGACTGCATGGGATAAGTGACGACTTTGTCATTTTAAGAAACTCCCACCATGCTGTCAGAGTAGAGCTGATATTGATATTTTTAAAGCATGTATGCCGTTTTATATTTGAGCTAATAAACGGCAAATCTGAAATCATGATATTATTGCATATTTTCTGTTCTATATCTATCCAGGGCTCGTCTAAAGGATTTTGCTTTATCCATTTAGTGATATATTGTAGTCTATTTGCCAAGTAGTACTTATGGAAGTTAGGCAGGTCTAGTCCCCCTCTGTCTTTAGTTTTCTGTAGCGTCTTTAAGCTGATACGGGGCGGTTTATCTTTCCAAAGAAATTTAGAGATTAAAGAGTCTAGAGATTTAAACCAGTCAGATGATGGTTTATTGGGGATCATTGAAAATAAGTAATTAATTCTAGGTAAGACCATCATTTTAATCGAAGCTACCCTACCCATGAGTGAAATTGGAAGCGATTTCCATCTATCCAGGTCATCTTCTATCTTTTTTAAAAGTGGGATGTGATTAGATTTTACTAAATCCGCAAGTTTAGACGACACAGTGATACCCAAATATGTGATGTTTCCTGAGCGCAAATGTAAATCTAGGGGGTTTTGGAAAGAGCAATTAATTGGCAGTACCGTAGATTTAGACCAGTTTATAGAGTAATCAGAAACCTTTGAGAAGGATTCTAGTAATCTAATTATTTGAGAAAGGGAAGAGTTTGAGTGCTGAAGATAGAGTAATACATCATCAGCATAAAGACTAATCTTATGCTCTATATTCATGCATTTTATACCTTTAATAACCTTTGTTTGTCTAATTGTTGCTGCTAGAGGTTCAATAAAAATGGCAAAAAGTGAGGGGGAAAGTGGGCATCCTTGCCTAGTGCCCCTCTGGAGACAAAAGCTGGAAGATGTTTGATTATTTGTCCTGACACAGGCTGTATGAGAGCTGTATAAAATTTTTAACCAATTTATAAAAAAATTGCCAAAACCAAATTTATGCAGAGTAGCGAATAAAAAATTCCAATTTACTCTATCAAATGCTTTTTCTGCATCTAAAGACATTATAATAGTTTTATTATTTGTACTGTAGGAATAATCTATTAAATTAAGTAATCTGCGTGTATTTGTGGAAGACTGCCTTCCTCTGATAAAGCCAGTTTGGTCTGGGTGGATTATGAAAGGAGTGACTTTATCTAATCGTTTTGCAAAAGCTTTACATATTATTTTAATATCCACGTTGATTAAGGATATGGGACGATAGCTGGTGGGCAACATAGGATCTTTGCCTGGCTTAAGCAGAAGACTGATGGTGGCAGAGTTCATATTAGCTGGAAATCTGCCATTTTCCTGAATTTCCTGCAACATTCTGTGGAATGTTGGTGCCAGAATATTCCAGAATTCTTTATAAAACTCAGTAGGGAATCCATCTGGGCCTGGAGCCTTTTTATTGGGCATGCTTGTTAAAGCTTCCTGAACTTCAACTGTTGTCAGCGGTGAGTCCAGTGTCATTCTTTGGTTAACTGATAGTTTAGGAAGGGTAATTTTATCCAGAAACTGCTTGATGACATTGTCTGATGGATTTATCTGTGATGTGTATAAAGTTTTGTAGAAATCACGGAAGGTGTTATTTATACATTCTGGATCATGCAATGTATTCCCATTGGAATCTGTAACTGCAAATATAGTTGTTTTCTCTTTATTTATTTTTAACTGATTAGCTAAGAAGCTTCCTGACTTATTGCCATGTTCAAAATTTTCTAATCGAAGTTTTTCTATTAGAAATTTGTTTTGTTTTTCAATATACTGGTTTAATTCTAGTTTTATTTTACGGATTTTGCCCAACTTTCCCTCTTCCAGGGAAGTTTCTAGTAACTTAAGTTTTTCTTCTAATTCCTGAATCTTCTTGTTTTCCAACTTCTTTTTGTGAGATGAGAATGAAATTATTTTGCCTCTCATCACTGCTTTCCCTGCTTCCCAAAGTATAGATGCTGAAGTGCCTGGCAGATCATTGTGTTCTAAGTATGAAGCCCACTCTTCTTTGAAAAATTTATTAAAATCTTCATCTTTAAGCAACGATGTATTAAATCTCCAGCTCTTGTTTTGTGGGGTTATTTTTTTATTTGTTAGGGTTAAAGTAACAGGAGCATGATCACTAACAGCAATAAGATGAATTACAGCCTCTGAAACATCCGACAGCAGCGAGCTGCTGATTAAGAAATAGTCCAAACGAGAATACGAGTGGTGAACATTTGAAAAAAAAGTATATTGCTTACTATTAGGATGAAGAGAACGCCATGCATCGCAAAGACCAAAATCACTCATGTATTGTTTGACTATATTTAATGACTGCCAACTACGCTGAGACCCTGTTGCATTCAGCCTGTCTATTTCCTCATTTAGACCAAAGTTGAGGTCACCCCCAATAATTAGAGAACAATCCCCGTGTTTTGAAAGTGCATGGAAGAGTTTGTGGAAGAATGAGGGTTCATCAACATTTGGACCATATACACTAACAATACATAACTTCTGGTTATGAATAGATATTTTAATTATTATGAATCTACCTTCGGGATCAATAATTTTGTCTAATATTTTAAAACTAACGTTTTTGTGGATTAAAATTGCTACTCCTCTCTGTCTAGAGTTATAGCAGGCAGCAAACACATCAGGGAACTCAGGTGAGTTAAGATCACTTACAGTTGTATCTGATTTATGGGTTTCTTGCAATAAGACAACATCTGCCTTTAATCTTGTAAGCTGGTTAGAGATCTTTAGCTGTTTTTCCCTGGTGCCTGCTCCATGCACATTCCATGATACAAACTTTACATTCATCATAGGTGAAAGTGAGAAGTTGAAAAGCGCATGTCCTCAGAAGAATAGTTATACAAAGAGCCAGGTAGCATCATCTGACGTGCTTGTGATTTCCTGGTCAGCAGGAGAGGAGCAGATGAATAATATAAAGAAAGACAGAGAATTAAGAAAGTGCAAAGAGTGAGAAAAGATGAAAGAGAAATAACCATCACCCATGCCTCGTGTACCCAACCGTGACTAGCAACCATACCGTGCAAACGTGCTCTTGAGCTGTGCGTTTATTTTTTTATCACCGTGTTCCGAACACATTTTTTTTTTTTTTTTTTTTTCCCAAGAGTGACAAGCTATAAATCCACCCTTTGTGCATCTAATAAAGCCAAGGAGTGATCTTCTGATCCCTGAACAACTGACCATTGATATAAAGTTTGTCAACTGCCACGTTAGCTCTGACGCCTTCATTAATGTATTTTTTCCTGATTGGAAATAACACTCGCCTACGGTCTAGGATTTCCTTAGGAAACTGGTCATTAACACTGAAATCCGTTCCTCTCAATTCGCGGCCATAGCTTTTAACAAACACTTTTTGTTTATAATGCTCAAATTTGGCTACAATCGGACGAGGCCGGATTTTATCGGGTTTCTTACCTCCGAGCCGGTGAACGCGGTGAAAGGTGATGTTTTTTACCTGATCCGCCGGTATTTTCAGCTTCTGCTGGAGAAACCCACGTATAGCAAACTCAGGGTCCTCTTCTTGGCGCTCCGGGATGCCTGCAAAGACGAGGTTGTCTCTCATACTTCGCGACTGTATGTCCAGAATGGATTCTTTCATCTTCTTATTTTCGCCGGTCAGCCGCGTCAACCCCTCGGTTAGCTCCGTGACTTTCCCTCTCAGCGCGTCGTTCTCCGCGGCAACAGAAGCTAGCTGGGCTTGGCTAAATTCGACCGCTTCTCTGAGAGCCTGGAACTCTTTGTGGAGCACCTCTACCAAGGCGAGGCGAGCGTCCAAGCTGGTAAGCTTTTTGTCGATGGACTCCAGGACGTCGCTGTAGCTCCTGTCGGGAGACAGAGTGGAAGTTGAGGTACCGGTAGAGCTAGACCGGGTTCGTTTGAGTGAAGGTGTGTTTGTGGCTGCGGGATTTTTTTTCTTCCCCATCACGATGTTGTCAAAACACTCGTCCAGGTAGCTCTCCAGGCTCGTCAAGATCTCTTCTTCCAGTTTGTTCCCTCGTGAAAATGAGACAATTGTTAATGTTTAAACTTTACTTTGTTTAATTTTCAGGTTTTGGTTATTACTTACCTGAGTGGATTTAATTTTGAACTACATGTATGCCGCCATTTTACTTACGCACAGCTCACAGCTCTCGCGAGATCTCAGCCGCTCATCTCCCCCAGTTCCTCTTTCAAAGATGCCCTAATATAAAATACTTCTTAACAATAAGGCTTATTCTGATTCCGACAGCTGGTACATGTTCTTATGTTTGAAAGTCTTACATTGATTCCTCTAAACCCACTTTTTGTCATTATAGACAAAGGTCTTTATCATGGTCTGGTTATTTAAATTAATTTTTTGGAACTAACAATTTATACGTTTTAACGAATGACTTAAAAATGGTGAACAAACTGCCCAAGTATTGTTAATCTAAAATTCCCTTTTTTTGTGCATTTCTTAGACTGTTGTGTTTTTCTGTGAGGTGCTGCTGTAACAAATATGCTGGACTGGGGAAGCTGCCAGCAGCCAGTCTTGGGTTTGTCAAATTAAGATATTTTACAACTTTCAGCATCCCTTAATAAAAGGTTTAGGTGAATGTATGTATATTTGTGATCTCTTATGGGTGATATATGCCTATTTTGGATTAGAAAACAATCCACTATGAAATTAAACTTCTATAATGAATTGTTTCAAAAGCTGTTAATGCTGTTGATTGTTATATTCTCGAATCTGAATTACATATCATCCAGTTGTGATGAGTGAAAGTAAACTCCTGATGGAAGTATAAATTACAAAAGGAATCACCTCGAGAAATGTTCTAAAATTATGATTGTGTAGGCTACAATCTGCATTACTTCCTCCCTCTATTGTCTTGTAACCAATGTTTTGCTACAATGCTCCAATGACTCACAAATTGGCAGTGATGCTCTGTTTTGACAGTTTAATTAACTCAAACTGATGTAACCAGTCAATTCCTGGAGAATGTCTGTTTTTTCATGTCTGTGGAAAAGTGAAAATGTGTAAACAATATAAATGCTTCCTTTACCTCACACTAATGCTGAAGCTCCTTATATTGCATGGTTTTATTAGTAGAGACACAGGTTAGTCTTTTAATGTACTTTCATCAACAAACATCCATTGTTTAATTTATTATATACTCTGCAGAGAATATAATAAACAGCCAATTGAAGATACCATTTCCGTGAGCTCAAATCTAAAACCATGTGGAGAAGACAGCTCCTCATCTGTGGAGAAGACAGCTCCTCATCTGTGGAGAAGACAGCTCCTCATCTATGGAGAATGTTTGCCAAACATATGTAATTTGTTACCTTTTTAGGCTCCCGCAGTGCATGTTACGCTCACAGAACTAATTCACTCGTGCTGTCTGCATTTCAGCAAACATCTTTAATTCGATGAGACCCCACAGAGCAAAGGAAACAAATGCTCATAGCTTTGCAACCACACTCCAGGGGGACAACAATGACATGTTGATTGGTTTTGTTTAATTTTTATAATTTAAAAAAATATATATGATATGCAACAGAAGCGAAACACAGCAACTCACAAGCCTATCAACAAAAATAAAGTTAAAAAACAACAAAAGATTTGTATCTCACTTACAAATCCAAATAACAAAAAACTGACATAAAAAAATTAAATCTCTTCAAATTGTTCTCCAGAGATTCTTTTGCGTTCTTTCATTCAATTCAATTCAGTTTTTTTTTTTGTAGCACCAATTCACAACACATGTTATGTCAAAGCAGTTTACAAAGTCAAATGCAATCAAATCATACAGACAGATTGGTCAAAAAGTTTACTATCTAAAGAAATCCAACAGATTGCATCGAGTCTTGACAAGCAGCATTCACTCCTCATGAAAGAGCATAGAGCCACAGTGGTCAGTAGTTTGAATTGTCGATGGCTTTGCAGCAATACCTCATTCTGAGCATGCATGAAGCGACAGTGGAGCGGAAAACTCCCCTTTAACAGGAAGGAAAAACCTCCAGCAGAACCAGGCTCAGTGTAAATGTCATCTATTACCCCGTTTACACTACCCTTTTTTAACCGTGCCGAGACCGGTCCGAGCTCGGTAACTGAGAACTTTCGAGTGTAAATGGATCACAAACTGAACTGAACCGTGCCAGACACAACCGGACCGCACTAAATCTAGACCAGTTCGATGGGTGGGCTCGACCTGGTTTTTCAGTGGCACGGTTCTCAGATAAAAAAGAGCGCATGAGCAGACCGCATCATCTCCTTACAATCAGCTGACTAATTTTGCGGTTTCAGACATTCATAAAAATACTAGCTTCCTTACCGTGCCACACAGTTTTCAGTGATGATTCTGCTTAGCAGTGTGATGAACCTCATCGTCTGTCGTTGTTTCCTGTGTCTGTAAGCCCTGATTAGACGTTCGTTTGTCTTATCCACTTCCCAAAAGCTGACTCTGTCAAGTAAATTCACCAAAGGTTGCCTTCTTCGCCTGACTCTCTGGAAAAAAAAGAAATATCACAATTATGACCAAGCATAACTTCCTGAATGTTACGGGCGCCGCCATTTTGATTTGCTTAAGTCTTTCCTTCAATCCTAGAGAGCAATAGTACCGTAGATCGTCACTAGGAGGCGAGGAACTGTGCTAGCATGATGTGTAAATGGTCGTAAGAACCAAGCTTGGCACGGTTAACTGATCCAAGCTCGGTCCGAGCTCGGCATGGATCGGTTTAACAAGGGTAGTGTAAATGGGGCTTTTGTTGTGCCATCAAGCCACGAGGAAAAATCAGAATGGGTTGTAAGCAAAGGAATTTCCGACTTTTACAGGCACCAGGAACTGCCCCCCTCAGCAGGGTGCCGTTGCTTTAAAGCCAAGCTTCCCACAGACAAACGTCCTCATTTCCTGTTGCTTCATTGGAGCGACATAGGGGGGAACTCTCTTCATCCTCTGCGAAGCAAAGGACCTAATTGGGCTCAGAGAACTGCTGGCTGGAACGAAGCTAAGCTAAGCTAAGACGCCGAAGTAAAAGAATCCATTTATGCCGAAACCAGCTTTGTTTATTTTTCTCACCTGCTGCAGGAAAACTGACTCGAGATGACGTGGAGCGGTCTCCTTTCCTCACCAGGCCAAGCTGAGATGAGGGGCTGATCTGAAGTTGCCTGCTGCAGCGCTGAGTTTCACATGCCGGAGACCCGACTATGACCAGGAGCTGCCTGCTCCCACCGCCTCTTTTCGGCTAGCCCATAGCCGCAGAGCCGCATGCTAGCCACTGGCCGTTGCTGAACAATCAGTTTTCGCCCTGCCGGCTTCAACTGCTTCCAATTGGTTTGGCAGAGAAATAAACAGGGAAAGTCAAATGGTTCATTTAGAAGGGTTTACTTAATGCGTTTTCACTGTGTTTTTAAAATGTGTGGAGCTAACAGACATAGCTCCCGCTAGCTTCTTCGAAACCATGCCATGCTGATGTCATCCGAGTGTGTTTTTACAGTTATAATAAACTTTATCTCCGTAAGGGTTTTATACATTGATGGGATATTAATGTTTGTGTTTTCCGGTCCACTCATTACGACCAAAATAAAGCTGAAGCTTTTTTTAAATTAGCACTGTTTAGCTACCATAAACACACTAACTATTCTTCATTGTTTACAATACCCTGCACGACCATTTTGGAAGTGACATCAACCATTTCTTCTCCTTTTACTGCATTTCCAATGGTTATGTTGAGTACATTGGTAATGTTTTCGTTGGTTATGTTTTGGCGCATGCAGCACATATGTCTCTGTCAAGAATAAATGTCAATAGTGATTCTGGGATCGCACCCAGTCCACACAGCAGCACAGAAACACATGAGTATAACTCAGCTTTTAGGTGGCGGCATGTTTTTTTACAGGGGACAAGCATTCAAATGGTATTAAAAATGTTACTGTATTCTAAATACCCAACTGTATCGGAATACAGTTACTTATAATTGCTATTCTAAATACGTAACATGGTACTGTCAGGGTGCGGTATGTGTGTTCCTGCTCTGAGATTTTTCCACAGGTGGTGGTGGTGTCTGAGGGGGCGTGCCCCACAACTGCGGCTCGTCAGTGGCAGATTCCTCTGGCTTTTTATGCAGCGCACAGACAGACGGAAGATGCCAGAGCCTTAAACCAGTCGTGGTACGACGTGGCCTCTGACCAAGCCTTGGATTCTGCCTACTGGGAGTTTTGGCTTCTCTGACTTTGGACTAATTTTGATCTCCTGTTTTTTGTCACAGTTTTGTGTACATGGATGCACTCACCTGTCTTGGAGTTCTGAAGAGGATTGTGTACCAGTGGAGTTCTCTGCTCAGATTTTGCTCTGGCATTCCCCCTCTTACTCCCGTGGCATTACCAAGTCGGGCCCCCTCCCGGATCCCACTGGCATCCACAAGCCTTCCGTACTCTGGTTAATCCGTCTGTTCGCTCCTGCCTGATGTTGTTGTCTCGGATCTCTTGCCAGCTCCATCTGCCGCCTTCCAGCCACCACCCACCTACTAGAGTAGGCACACTCGTTCCCTTGGCACTTACTCTTCCCCGGTTAGGTCTCTTCGACTAATGGTAAGCAGCACACGTTCTGGCAAATTCCTGGTTCTAGCTGTTGACTTATCATTCCCCTTCTTTTTCAGTCATCCCCGCTCCGACGTTCAGGCCTCGTTCCAGGCTACTTATAGCTTCGCTCTCTGTTCTGCATATTCCTTTAAAATAAACATCTTAAAACTGTGTACTGGTCTCCCGTTCGTGTCTGCATGTGGGCTAAGCATTTGAAAAACATGACAGGTACATCTATCAGAATCAGAAATACTTTAATAATCCCAGAGGGAAATTACTTTTGTTACGTGCTCCAGATATACACACATTTTTATATATATATTTACAACATTCCACACAAAGTAATATAAATATATACATATATAAGTCAATATATATATATATATACATGTATATACATATGTTTAACTATAAATCCAAGTAAAGTGATAGTGACTTGTGCAAAGAATGAATAAATGTCAGTTACAGAGTGGGGTTGTCTGAATCACTGAGGGAGGCGTTGTAGAGATTGATGACCACAGGCAGGAATGATTTCCTGTGGTGCATCTGGGTAAGAGGAGTCTTCTGCTGAAGGAGCTCCTCTGCTGGGCCAGTGTGTCATGGAGAGGGTGTGAGACATTGTCTAAGATGGACTGGAGCCTGGACAGCATCCTCCTCTCTCCCACTGTCGTCAGAGTGTCCAGCTCCTCCCCCACAACATCACCGGCACTCCTGATCAGTTTGTTCAGTCTGTTGTTGTCAGCAACCCTCAGCCCGCAGCCCCAGCATGTGACAGCAAAGAAGATCGTACTGGCAACAACAGACTCATAGAACATCCTCAGCATCGTCCCACGGATGTTAAAGGACCTCAGCCTCCACAGGAAAAAGAGTCGGCTTTGACCCTTTTTGTAGACCGCCTCGGTGTTTCTAGTCCAGTCCAGCTTATTGTTAAAGTACACTCCCAGGTACTTATCCTCCTCCACAGTGTCAACAGGGACCCCCTCTATTCCATTACTTCCCAACACTGATTATGTGAAGTTTGAGCCTGTGTCTTCCAAGACATTTCATTAGGGCTACATAATGACTATGAAGACTCTTGATTCTCGATATTATTTCAACTGCTTCAGGATGTGTCTTCTGATATGGTTGTTTAAGAAATGAGGAGCTACTCACTGTATCAGTAAGGATCAAATAAATTACAAGCTGAAAATAATTTTCCATGAAGTAATTATCTAATAAGAGACTTCTGTCTATACAAATTGTTACCACCCTATTAAGAAGAGAATTGAGTTGAATTTATGCCTTGATTTCTCAAAATATGCACACATAACGCACAGATGTGCTGTTTCTTTTAGTGTATCTGTATGAGAAAGCTACTAACAGCCTTTTCTTTCAGTATTTGATGCTCAAAATAGAACTTTAAACAGAAAATGTAGTTCAGAGTACAACAGGTTTACTATTGTTGCAAAAAGCAATCATCCCCTGTAGGCTGTTGGTGGGCTGTTGAGAAAATAGCTGTACAGAATAGAAGGATCCTCCAAATATTGTATTGTGGATCTTCAGCTGTTTGTGTTGAACAAAATTAAATAAATAAATCAAATGAAAAAGCTTGTTAGTTATACACACTCAGGGTTTAAAAGCTTTGCAGATGTGCAGGACATAGGGGGTGACTTATAACTGGGAGACCAACAGAAAACAGAAACAAGTAATGCAGTCAGATATTGTGGACACAAGGATGGACAATCTGGTTTAATAGTACATCTGATTAACATATTGTAAATTCAGGTTTGAATGGGAACCATCGGATTAAATTCTATTTTTAAAAAACATCCCTTCTTTTGGGATTTTTCCATGGCCCTTGTCTACCCTGCACCACTCTACTCATTTTTTTATTTTATTTGTATAGGCTGGATACTGGGTATTCGCGTTGTGCTGATTCGGCCGAGTGCTGTTTGGGTTAGATCTACAACAGCTCAGCTTGGAGCAAAGCAGGCTCCACACACAACGTCTGCTAAGAGCATGGGTTAAAGCAAAAATAATCAGTTTGACTGAAATTTTTTTCTAATCACCCCATATATTCCCGGGACCATGGAAATAATGCCACATCAGTTACCTCACTTGCTTATTGTACAAAGTCAACTTTTACCAAATCTGGTAGTTTTACAATATGCAATGAACATTCCTGTCTCTGTCCCACCTTTCAGCTTCAGAGCCTTGGCGTCATCCTGGACAGCCTCCCATCCTCTCCTTCACTTTCCACATCTAGAACATCACCTGGTTAACTTTCATCTCTGCAGCATCAAGTTCTTTCTTCACACTTTAGCCAAACTGGTCCACAGTCCACTTTACAGTTTCAGCTCCCTGTCCTCCAGAAAACCTCCATAAAATACAACTAGTACCAAAGACAGCAGTTTGCATCATTACATCATCTACTTCACATCTGAACATTACCTCCACTGGCTCCCTGTCACATTCAGGATAAATTAATCCTTTGATCATACAAGGCCAACCACAGCCTTGGACAATGCAGGACACATAACCAACACTATGATGTCATACATTTTAGTTTAACACAGATCGCACATTACAATAATCAGTCTGCTTTGCCCGTTATTGCACAGCAATTAATTATCACAACTCGTGAGTTTATAAAAAAGCAATATTTAACTTTTTTGAAGTTTAATAAAACAGTTATATTTTAGCCCTGTGACTGGAGAGCTGTCCAGGATGGACGAGCCCCCCCCCCCCCCCCCCCCCACGACCCTGTGTGACGCCGAGCCGCGTTTCCCCATCAGATACGGCATGACGTCACACCTGTATAGAAAATCGATGAAGGATGGGATGTTACATTTTTAAAAAGTTTAATAAAATTGCTCAAAGTTTATCAGAAAAAACATAACTTGCTTTTAAATATGGACATTTTTAATAAGCAGAATGTTAATGTCTTTCGTAAAGTTATATTGTTGAAGGTAATCTTGGCTGCAGTCTTGTCTGTCTGGCAGGTGTTTTGGGGTTGGAGTAAAATGAGTCCATAGTTCCACAGACAGGAGGCTTTTTCAGCGGTTTCTAGTACGACTTGCTTCTACAGTGTAGCTTCACATCGCGCTCCACTCCGTGTAAAAATAAAAAAATAACTTCATAAAAGCTCTCTGAGAATCTGAGAATCACCTGTGGCCTCACCCAGTTAAAACCATGCTCTCCAGTCCATGTTGTGGCTGCAGTTTATTTTTTTTATGTAGTTTCCTTAATAATCTGTACACATCAAAATCCTTGTCATTTTATTAAGATGTTCTGGTGCGCAGCGGCTCATCAGGTGGAGCTGCTGCTTATTGACTGATAGCCGCTCTGACTGCAGCTCTGCCTTCTTTGGTTCATTTGACTGGGTCCAAATCGGACCCAGTTGGGACATTGTTTCACACATTCCAACCCTTCTTCTTCTTCAAAAAAAAGCGCGTCATGCTAAATTAGCCTGAGCTAGCGCTTTACTCTTTGAATTTTAAATAAAGTGTAACAGCATATAATGAGGAGGTCCCTGGTTGGTGTATCAGCTAAGTTGCTAGAAGCCAGTGAATAAACGCTGGAAGGTGACGTGGCCACAGGTGGAAATAATTCATTAATTAACTGCAGGAGCAGCGACAGATGCACTTACCGAGGGAAGTTGTCAGCTGCTCTATCCGCTGAACTTTCTGACCTGCTGGTTCGCATAAATCCAAAGAAACCTTTGACCACCGCTATTTTAATTCATGCATCTGTGGCCAGTTTGAGATGTTCTTCCAAAAGTTATAATGATTGAACACCGATGAAGCTGAGTGTGGCAGATTTCCGCTTCACAAAGACCCGCCCTACTGTCTTTCGGATTGGCTAATGTCCTGGCTCTGCCAAGTTTCATTGGTTGAAAGCAGCTTCAGTTTAAAACCTTGAATAAAAAGTGTAGACGGAACAATTTGCACTCATTTTCCAAATGATGGAAATCTGTCGCAGCGACGGAGAACTTTAACCCCTGGCTAAGAGAGAAGCTGTCCCCGCAGCAGCTCTTACACTGCCAGTACACACACACGATCACTGATCTTGAGAGAGAAACAATCAAGTTGATCCATGACAAGCTGAAACCCACCAAGCAAACCACCACCATGTAATACAGATGCTTCTAATAATCACACACTGTAAAACGCAAAATTCTGTTAAATTAAAAACTTCAAGTGAGGAGAACTCAGTTGTCATCAACTCGTTGTTTATACTAATTTTAAATAAGTGCTTTGAACTGATAGACAAAAAATGCTTGATAACTTAAAATATTTAAATTGAGTCAATGCATAAAAAATAAGTATTTCAAAGAAGTGGAGTCTTGAGCAGATTGGTTTTTTTTTTTGGCAGTGGATAATGCCAGACAAAACCATGAGCCAGTGGCATATTTAGGCCATTATTAGTGGTGCTTGACCTAAATCTTAGCTCAGCTATGAAGGTAGTTTTGTGTCTTTATTATTCAATCAAAAAAAAAGGTTGCTTCAATCAAAAAATATATTTTCAATTAAAAAAAACTTCACTTCAATGAAAAAAAAACTTTTCAATCAAAGAAAAAAAGTATTTGAATCCAAAAATATATTTGAGACTCAAAAAAATACATTTGAACACTGATTTTCTTTGATTGAAAATGTTTTCTTTGATAGAAGTCCGTTTTTTTTTTGTTTGAAGCAACGTTTTTAATTGAAGTAGCATTGTTTTTTGATTGGACCATATAATGGGTAGGACATTTGTGTCTTTATCATTCAATCAAAAAAGAAGTTGCTTCAAACAAACAAACAAGAGAATCAATAAAAAAGTCACTTCAATGAAAAGATAAAGGTTTTCAATCATAGAAAAT
The DNA here is from genome assembly GCA_037039145.1 of Fundulus diaphanus. NCBI lineage: Eukaryota > Metazoa > Chordata > Actinopteri > Cyprinodontiformes > Fundulidae > Fundulus > Fundulus diaphanus. The sequence continues at coordinate 15,086,977 of CM073132.1, forward strand.
AGTTTTTGAATGCAAATAAAATATTTGAGACTCCAAAAATTGCATTTGAACACTTTTTTTTTATTCAATTTTTTTTTTTGATTGAAGTAATCTTTTTTGTGTATGGGGTATACATGGGTAGGACATTTGTGTCTTAATCATTCAATTCCAAAAAAGTTGTTTCAATCAAAAAAAAATATTTTCAATTAAAAAAAAAATGTTTAAATGCAAAAACAAATTTACCCATCAATAAAAAAGTATTGAAGAGAATGTGTTTTTTTATTGTTTTTGTTTTTTCTATTTGAAGTGGAAAAAAATTTGAAGTTCAAATTGTTTTGATTAAATAACTTTTTTTTTTGAAGAGAAAAAAGTTTTAAAGTTCAATTTTTTTTGATTGAATAATTTTTTTTAAGTGAAAAAAGTTTTGAAGTTCAGATTTTTTCGTTTGAATCACTTTTTTTTTGAAGCTCAAAAAGTTTTGAAGTTCAAATTTTTTCGATTGAATCATTTTGGAACAAACGTTCCGCGGTGGGCGGGTGCTTCTCTATTGGTCAGACATGTTTGATTGACAAGTGTCTACACCAATGACGTCTTTCTGACAAAGAAGTCATGTTTGCCACTCGCCAGAAAGCTTTTTACCAGCGAGGGAGCAGCGGTGAAGTTGTCGGTAAGTAGATAAAACAGGTTGAAAATAATTGGTGTCATGTTATTAGCCTATTCTGTTGATATTTACAATAAATTGTACGCTTACTAACTTAGTTCACGTTGAGGAATGTTTGTAATGGTGTGAGGTTAGATGTCTAAATATTTTCAGACAGGCAAGCAAAGTGGGCGAACCTAGTTGATAACGTTTGCCGATGGCCCCCACACAGCAGCTTGCTATGTGCTAGTGCTACTGTGTTATGTTACACTGAGTAAAGTGGCCACAGCGCTGCCTGTTTAGTAGATGCTTTTATCTTGAGAGCGGGATATAGGTTGCTTAAGCTGCTGTTAGTCGAGGTGCATGCGTCTCTCTCCCCCCCATACAGTTACCGCCGGGTCCCGTGTCGGCCAAGTGCCATGTACTGCGCGGGGTATGGCAGGGCGTTTTAACATTTATTAGCTTGACTGAATATGTATTTCAGACATCTCAAATACATTCCTTCCTAGTCAAAATTTACATTTCAGACATCTACAATAACATTTGTCCTATCTAAAATGAACATTTCAGATATCTTGAATATAATTCATACTAGTACAAATTACGTCACTTTCCCCATTCATGTGTATAGGGCTTTTATTTACAGACATCTACAATAACATTCTTTCAGTTTTAGATGAGGCTCAACAGCCTTTCTGTGAAGTTTGCATGTTCTCCCTGTGTATATGTGGCCCCCTTCAGGCACACCGGTTTCCTTCCATTGTCCAAAGACATGCACTTAGCATGAGTTTATTGGTGGGACTCATGTGTCCATCCATCCATTTTCTGACCCGCTTAATCCCTCATGGGGTCACAGGGGTTGCTGGTGCCTATCTCAAGCGTTCACTGGGCGAGAGGCGGGGTGGACTCATGTGTATTCATCTTTATTCAGACAAAAGAAGGTGAAACCACCAATGAGGCTAATTTTGCCATTGAAGAAGCAGCAGACAGCCTTAGCATCAAGGGTTGCCTTAGGCATGTCCCAAACTGGAGAAAAAAGGACTCCCTAGTTCACTCCGCTGTCAAGTTTATTGTCAACGGACGTATGAGAGATGCCCACGACCAGTAACATATTCCCACCCTCTTATCTTAACAAAGGCGTTGATGTTGTCATAAGATCTGAAGGGAAAAAATGGGTTCCTCTATGTTTCTGTTAGCATACTTGTGTTATGGTGCTTTTATCACTAAGATTGATGGACAGGGATATTAATCTATACTTCTAAAAACCACCAACCAGGCCAGAAATCTGGATTTAGCGACAGATTGAAAAGTTCAAGGGGGCTACATACTTTCAGAAGGTTCTGTATGTGTGATCATGTTGGTCCAGACAACTCCTGTATGTCAGCAGCTCCAGATGGAAGGGAGAGGTCGAAACTGAGTAGTAGGTTAAGTGTTGTTTACACTGAACCTACTAGTGAGAAGGCTTTCCCATATAACTCACAGTATAAGATATGAAAACTATATAGAATTTCCCATTAGTGTCAATCAAGAAGCTGTTTTATATTACCTAGTCTGTCTGATGTGTTTGTTCATAATGTGTACAGTCCTTTGGAGTTCTTATGGAAGAGATGTTGTGAGCCTCTGTCGTCTTGACTTAGTTGGGCATCTAAATTTGCTAAACAGAATCTTTCCCTCAGAGCACAATTAAAACGTGGTAGGCTATGATAGAAACACAAACATCCGAAGGTTAGGTTAGGGATACAGTGACGGTTTTCATGCTTCTTCCTTTTCCTGAACCAAAGTTTACAAGTTCCTCACAGCGGCCTGACCGCACCCAACAGAGTTATTTCAGAATCAGAAATACTTTAATAATCCCAGAGGGAAATTATTTTCGTTACACACCGCAGATATAAAAACAACATAATTATATAAATACAACATTCCCCACAAAAGAAATATAAATATATACATATGTAACTATATATATAAATATTTACAGATCTAAAATAAAGTGATAATGGCAATGTGCAAAAGAATGAATAAATGTCAATAATTGTCAATAAATGTATAATTCTGCATCAGAATTACAGACAAGCTGCTGTGTGATTACTTTCTGTTGGCAAACCATGGTGGTTCCAAGCCTGTCTGAACTGTTCCAGCCTCCTTTGAATCTCAGGTGGATATACAATATGTAAAGAAAGTCTGTGGATATCATTATCTGGGTCAAGATTCTCTGCGTCCTCCAGACAGTAGAATGTATGGTAGAAATGCTGCAGCACATGCAAAAATACATCCTGCCAAAGGCGTTCTATGCGCTGATTATGAACTGATTCTCCTGTTATGAAGCCTCTGTGTTCCAGCCCTTGAACTAGATGCATGCATAAAGCAAGCAGCATGTTTTCATCCCCATGGTCTGATCTGACTCTTGATGGTAGTCCATAGTAAGATGTTGCTTTCAAAAACTGACAGAGTACTGTTGTTGCCCTATTGTTTGTACTGCAGCTGAGGTAATATACAATAATGATCAGAAAACCCGTATTAGAAATAAATTAATGGTTTCAAAATGTGAATGAATAATTGAATTAGTATATCAGCAAATATTTGAAACACATTATCACCTAGTGCTAAAAATCAACATTATCAATCTTCAAAAAGACAATGTTATATAGGCATTGCTGGAAAAACACTCAAGGTCACTATATTGTTTCAGTTGATAATTTTCTGTAAAAAGCGATTCAGAGCACAATAACTCAACAATAGAACTACAAGAGCTACTGATATCAACCTGGATGGTATCCCAGATAGGAGGCTTAACAAATATGGAAAAGCCTGGTGTCTAGGTTGCTAAATTCTCTGACACCTTAACATGCTATGACAGTTCCTTAACACCTGCTGTTAAAGGGTAACTCTCCCCCAAATCAGCTTTTTGTTGTCAATAAACTGTTAACATGGTTGTTTTATAGTACTATCTACATATCCTGGTCATTATTTTTGAAAAATTATAATGCATATTTGTTGAAATCCGGCTTTTATGTCCAAAACTCTCAGTATGGCGCCTTCCTAGGATCAAACTTCTTGCATTGAATTTCAAATTAACATTGGTTTCTGCACGTGCAAATTCTGAGCGTGTGACATTGGTCCCCTGGCTGCTCAGGACTATAAAAGCCAGCTCAGTCTTAAAAAACAAAACAAAAAAATAGAGCATCTTCTTGTACCTCCATAGGGAGCACTATTGCACTTTTCAAACCCTCTAGTGACCTTTTTTTCTCTTCAAAAATCAAATCTACCAACTTTTTATGTGTTGTTGGGGAGTGTATGTGAAAGCAATCAATCGTTCTGCAGTTAGTGTCTTGAGGCAGCTGGGAAGGGGCTGCTGTGAGACTGTGATGTTGGTTCTAGGTTGGACATTGGACATGGGCGATCTGCGGTATCTGCCTGCTGTTTGAGCCGATACAGAGAGGGTGATCTGGGGCTGACGTGTCCACATTACAAATGAATCATGAGGCACAAAGCTGCCGGTGATCCCGCCTGGGTTACAAAGCAGGAAATATATGTTGATTCTGATTCCGATATATGATAATATATAACAGGACCAATTCTGTCCACCATCTGACTCTGCAGCGCCAGGTTGTGGCTTCACTGAGTCAGGGCCTTGAGCCAGCAGGTCAAATTGATCAGTCTGGCCTGCTTGGCTCCACAAAAACCTTCCTAAACCGCCGGTGATGAGGAGGGTGAAAAATCCTCCAACTCAAAAGACCGAAACGTGGCGTAACTACCAGCATAACTCTGCTGCTCACTCTCCATGATTCAGTACAGCAAATCAAGCAGCCTGTCTCACTCTCATATATATATATATATATATATATATATATATATATATATATATATATATATATATATATATATATATAAATATATATATATATATAATCAATATGCCACAAACTGGTAAGCCCACCTTGCAACAGTCCGACTCCACCTTCTTGCAGCAGATGTCAGGTTTGTCCTTCTCAACATTTAGCGTACCCTGGCCCATGTGACAATCACACCTTGAGCACAAAGCAGCACCCTCATCATCTGAAAAATACAAACATGAAAGCATTAATGATTAAAAAAGACTCTCACAAGCCGATCCAACTTAAATATCAATTTCCTTTAGGAAAGACAAACCTCATTCCCAGAGTTTGGATACTGGCCCTGCAATGTGCTCACACGCTCTTGCAGCTGATTGTCATCTAAAGCAGACAGTCTTCCTCTTATGCGTAGGTCCACCAGCTTTGATTTGTTGTTCAAAAACGACGAGGAACATCCCATCATTTTTGCCTTTTTTTTGATTGTATGTCCTTGCTTCATAAGGACGTCTATGTGCTCTCTGGTAACAATAGATGGTCTGCCACTCCACCCTAGGAAAACAAATGTTAAGTATTACATTTTATACAGAAGACAACCCAATCTTTAACAGCAAAAAAATAAAATATAAATCAATTAATAAAAAAAAAAAGAAATTCTGTTTGTGAGGACCCGCCTTATGAAGAAACGACGATCCTCGGTTCGATGGAAATGAGCTATTGCTAGCACTCCAACCTCAGTCAAACTCTTTAGTTTGAACTGTTCATTGTAGGTTTCTGTAGACAATAAATGTTCAATTCTGTGAAGGTTTCTTACACAACTTTCTATTGAACGTCGCTCTCTGTCGCTACACATTCCCTGGCTAAGGGCTCGCTCAGTTTCATGCCCTTTTCTTGCAATTCTGTTAAAGGTATACTATGCAACCGGGGTTGATTTTCCAGCGACGCGCCCCCCAGAGGGCGAAAGTAAAAGTGCACTGTCGTAAATATGCTCAGCTGTTCTCCTGGTTTCTCCGGCAAGCCAGGCGTGGTTGTTTTGAGCTTAGCAGACAGGCGAACGCAATGAATCACCATCCTGCTGTTCAAGCAGAGCTACGAGGGAGCGCCCTCCCCTCCTCTCTGTCCCCGCCAGTGGAGTGAGGGGAGCGGGCGTCCCGAAACGACCTCCGCCTGGCCCGGGACCCGCTCGGCCCGGACATCGGCTCGCGGGGGGTTGGGTAGGGCGAGGGTCCCGGTCCGCGCGACGCGCTGGCCGTCTGTTTCCGTATGCCGCGCGGCCGCCGGGGTGTCTCGTCTTTCCTCTCTCCCCTCCGTTCCCCCCGACGCCCGGTGCCTCCCGAGCCGCGTCCGAGCGTCGCGCGGTACAGTTTGAGAACACAGATGAGCGGTGGCCGTTTAAACTCCGCGGTTCCGTTGCACAGTTTGGAAACACAGATCAGCAAACAGATGAGCGGTGGCCGTTTAAACCCCGCGGTTCCGTTGCACAGTTTGGAAACACAGATCAGCAAACAGATGAGCGGTGGCCGTTTAAACCCTGCGGTTCCGTTGCACAGTTTGGAAACACAGATCAGCAAACAGATGAGCGGTGGCCGTTTAAACTCCGCGGTTCCGTTGCACAGTTTGGAAACACAGATCAGCAAACAGATGAGCGGTGGCCGTTTAAACCCCGCGGTTCCGTTGCACAGTTTGGAAACACAGATCAGCACACAGATGAGCGGTGAACTTTTAAACTCCGCGGTTCCGTCGCAGTTTGAGATGTATATAAGTACCACGACTGAAAAACTCGTACAGTGTATGCCCGGCTTTAACACAGTGAAAGTATGAACATGCACAGAGAGAGAGAGTAACCATTCCAATGTTACTTACAATCACATCAGCAGAAACGTGAGGTCCGCGTCAGCCTTGCAGCCTTATTTTTCTTTTAGCTCTCGCCATTCGGAAAAAGCTTTCCCGATGTTCACCCGTGTAGGACTCTTCTCTCTTTCCACAGCCCTTTTCCTCTTTCTTGCCTGCTCCAACATGGGCTTTCGCTGTTTTATCGCCGGTTCCGCCATGATAACTGCACAGATATCGCCACTGCGCTAGCACCGAACATGCCTTTCACTGGGGGCGTGTAGCAGTTCTCGCCGTAAAGCAAGACCGACTCTCGCGATCTTGCATGAGATTCTGAGCCTGTGGGCGCGGGCCGAGGGCTCCTGCAGTTGCAAGTGCGGTATTTCCCCCACAGACCACCAGGGCGGCCAAGAAAACCTTTGTTCAACCTGAAATGACTCATTTAATCATCCAAAACGGTATGAAACACATTAATTAACTGAAAAATGTTGCATAGTGTGCCTTTAATTACTACCAACGCCATTACTGGTTGCAAATTGACGGACAGAAAGCGGAATTTATGAAGTTGGATGTCTTACATATTGGTTTCAAAACTTTTCATCATTGATTTTTGATATCTGAAATAAAAACTATGACCGGTAAAAAATGGATTATGGAGATCCAAGATTAGTTTTCAGACATCCAGAAAGTTTATTTTAGATAGGAAGAAAGTTATTTTAGATATCCCAAAGTAAAATCCCACTACACATAAATGGGAAAAGTGATGTAATTTCTACTATAAATAATTATATTTAAGATATCTAAAATTTCCACTTTAGATAGCAAGAATTCTGTTGAAGATATCTGAAATACACATTCAGTCAAGACTTTAGCACTGCAAAAAGGGAACTAAAAGTGAGTAAAACTTTCTTGAAATCAGTGTATTCTTCCTTGATTTGAGCAGCTAATTGAGATGGCTTGGTGCTTTCCATAATAGAAATGTGGCTAGTCAGCTTGTCTATTTTATGTTAAAATTATTGTGTTGAAAGCTAGTTGAATGTTTGTAAGTGTCTATAATTGCATTTGTATAGGCATATTGAAATGTTAGATATCTGAAATTCCAATTTAGCTCGTCATATAATCAGTAGTGGATATATGTAATGTCATTTCTACTAGTAGAAATATATTTTTGATGTCAAGAATTATATATCTGGATATGTAGAATGTTTTATTTATTTTTTATATCTGAAATGATAATTATGACTAGTATTGACTGGATTATGGAGATCTGAAATTAGATTTCATCCTAGTCGGAATTCAGTGTTAGACATCTGGAATGTTTATTTTAGATTGGAAGAATGTTATTGTAGATGTCTGTAAATAAAAGCCCTATACACATGAATGGGGAAAGTGACGTAATTTGTACTAGTATGAATTATATTCAAGATATCTGAAATGTTCATTTTAGATAGGACAAATGTTATTGTAGATGTCTGAAATGTAAATTTTGATTAGGAAGGAATGTATTTGAGATGTCTGAAATACATATTCAGTCAAGCTAATAAATGTTAAAACGGCCTGCCATACCCCGCGCAGTACATGGCACTTGGCCGACACGGGACCCAGCGGTAACTGTATGGGGGGGGGAGAGACGCATGCACCTCGACTAACAGCAGCTTAAGCAACCTATATCCCGCTCTCAAGATAAAAGCATCTACTAAACAGGCAGCGCTGTGGCCACTTTACTCAGTGTAACATAACACAGTAGCACTAGCACATAGCAAGCTGCTGTGTGGGGGCCATCGGCGAACGTTATCAACTAGGTTCGCCCACTTTGTTTGCCTGTCTGAAAATATTTAGACATCTAACCTCACACCATTACAAACATTCCTCAACGTGAACTAAGTTAGTAAGCGTACAATTTATTGTAAATATCAACAGAATAGGCTAATAACATGACACCAATTATTTTCAACCTGTTTTATCTACTTACCGACAACTTCACCGCTGCTCCCTCGCTGGTAAAAAGCTTTCTGGCGAATGGCGAACATGACTTCTTTGTCAGAAAGACGTCGTTGGTGTAGACACTTGTCAATCAAACATGTCTGACCAATAGAGAAGCACCCGCCCACCGCGGAACGTTTGTTCCAAAATGATTCAATAGCATACCGCGCACGTGACGTCACCATCTCAAGAGCAACGCCCCTTTTGCCGCTTTGGTAGGGCATACAGGTAGAGAACGCCCGTAGCAACCAGCTGTTACACGCGCAACATAAACAGCGATATCACCGACTTTACAGCCATTAAACTTTCCCAAGACGATGTCCCAGGCGCACGGATTACTGGTCGAACTGTCGAAGAACACACCAACCTTCAGCTCAAACGATGGCTTGAGTGTCGAGGGCTTAAAAAGACCGGAAAACGGTCCGAGTTGATCGAACGGTAAGCTTTGTTTTGTTTTTTTCTGCGCGGCGTTCATGGCGTCATCGGCCGTTTTTTTGTTTGTAATCACCGTCCAGGAATCGGTATATGTTTAATGTTTGTCTTATTTGAAATGTTTTTGAGTAAGCTATCCTGGTAGCAGGGTATCATGTTAGCGCCTGCTACCATGATAGCCTATATGCTGTCATGGTAGCAGGCGCTTCATTATTAACATATCGGCCACCAAAATACTCTTACCTGTTCACTACTTGATGTCGCTGGAATTGGGTCAGGATGTTCTTCGGTTGTGCCCTTTCCTCCGATAAAATGCTTGCTACATATGTAGGCCGACCGCACCGGTGTACCCAGTGCACACATTTCTCCTCGGCACTCTTGAAGAAAACATCCTTCATATGCGGCCGATCAGCGTAGCTCGAGTCGCTGTTGCACGTTCCATAGCAACAATGTTTAAAAACCATGGTCTTAGACTTGGAAAAAGCAGTCGTTTTACGAGTAAAACCAAGGGTAAAGCACAGCTCTTTTACAGCAAAACAGCGGCGGACTATGCAAGTTTGCCCTACCGCGTACCACGTGATGTGACGTCATTGTGACGTTACGTTTCTAAAAATAGCTCGCTCACGGTACGCTATTGAAAAAATTTGAACTTCAAAACTTTTTGAGCTTCAAAAAAAAAAGTGATTCAAACGAAAAAATCTGAACTTCAAAACTTTTTTCACTTCAAAAAAAATTATTCAATCAAAAAAAATTGAACTTTAAAACTTTTTTCTCTTCAAAAAAAAGTTATTTAATCAAAACAATTTGAACTTCAAATTTTTTCCCACTTCAAATAGAAAAAACAAAAAAAGAAAAAACACATTCTCTTCAATACTTTTTTATTGACGGGTAAATTTGTTTTTGCATTTAAACATTTTTTTTTTAATTGAAAATATTTTTTTTGATTGAAACAACTTTTTTGGAATTGAATGATTAAGACACAAATGTCCTACCCATGTATACCCCATACACAAAAAAGATTACTTCAATCAAAAAAAAAAATTTCAATTAAAAAAAAAAGTGTTCAAATGCAATTTTTGGAGTCTCAAATATTTTATTTGCATTCAAAAACTATTTTCTATGATTGAAAACGTTTATCTTTTCATTGAAGTGACTTTTTTATTGATTCTCTTGTTTGTTTGTTTGAAGCAACTTCTTTTTTGATTGAATGATAAAGACACAAATGTCCTACCCATTATATGGTCCAATCAAAAAACAATGCTACTTCAATTAAAAACGTTGCTTCAAACAAACAAAAAACGGACTTCTATCAAAGAAAACATTTTCAATCAAAGAAAATCAGGGTTCAAATGTATTTTTTTGAGTCTCAAATATATTTTTGGATTCAAATACTTTTTTTCTTTGATTGAAAAGTTTTTTTTTCATTGAAGTGAAGATTTTTTTAATTGAAAATATATTTTTTGATTGAAGCAACCTTTTTTTGATTGAATAATAAAGACACAAAACTACATTCATACTCAGCACCCCTAAAAAATTACTGATTCAGAGTATTCCTGCGTGTCGGTTCGGCTCTGCCAGACATGCGTAGATACACAGGTTCGGCCTGAGCGCCTCCGTTTGAAGCGCTCGGCGTTCCTACGGTGTCATTTCAATGCTGCTGTGCGGCCTGGTGCTCCACGCAGCCAATCACTAACGCGTCTGGCCTTTGATTGACAAGGTAGACACCCCCCTTTAACTCCACTCTCATTGGTTGTGCTGCCTTAAATCCCGCCTTCCCTCATCCTGATTGGCTGCTTTCTATTGCGTGTGTGCCTGCATGTTCATGTGTGCTTGGCGCGCGAGATTTAAGTTTTCATTCATACTGGGATACTGCCGTTACCACAATTAATATCAGGCTATGAAACTAGTCCCAGGTAGGAAACTAAATATTATCTGCACTAAAATAGGTGAAAGCTGCTAAACGCAGTTCTGAACAGAAGCAGGAGAGAGTTTTGATTTGTTGAACTGGAGAATTGTAAGTAACTAACGTTAGCATCTAAAAATAGCATTTAATTCTGAAGTATAATACATTTTATCAACAAAAACCTAATCTCTTTTATAAAACTAAATATTCTGTGCCAGACAGGAGATCTGAAGACTGTTGGAAAGATGGAAAAACAAAGACTGTAGACTATTAAAAAGTCAGATTCTTAGCCACTGCCACAGAAAAGGTGAGAGTGTCACTTTTACCAATATTTCGTTGCTATTGTTGTTTTCATTTATTGTCGACCATTTGAGGCAGTTCAGGCATAAATAGCAGGTGTAATTAACATAATATACAATATAAGAACACTAGATGCCGCCTAAACAACTATTTTTTGTTTAGACTTTTGCTTAGTTATAATAGTATGATTAGGGTTCCACAAAATAATAGTGCTATTTATTTGACTATTTCTACTTATAGAATTAGGATAAAGAGAAATAAAACAGAGAAACACTATTTACATTGGTTTTATTGTACATAGATTTCCACACTGTTCATTAGTAAATTAGTACAAACCAGAGGCGAAGCTAGACATTCTCATCATCAGGGACTTAGCCCATAAAATATTACATCATTACAAGGGTAATTTGGTACACCAAAAAAGTAAGCAATTATTTAATCTGTTGATGTGGTCGCAAAAGTAATTTAAGCTATATTCTTTTGTGCAGCTATATTCTTTTCTGCACATGTGGCATCTGTGTCCGAAGCGCTTCAACTGTTCTAATGAATTGTTTCTTAAACATGAGCTCAGTAGATGCAGTCGTGGATTCAGAATGCCTGTCTGAAAAGTTAAATCTGAACTGTATGTTTTTTTCCTAATAAGGAAACTGTTTCTCTTAATCTGAGTTTAAAAAAAACAAAGTTCAGTATGCAAATTCATAAAGGATATGTGTAGGGATTTATTACCTTATTAGCAATTTGCTTGACAGAAGACATGGACTGGTCATGAGACCACCATAATATATGGCAGGCTTATGTCTTATATGAGACTGCATATATAATGGCATATATATATATATATATATATATATATATATATATATATATATATATAAATAAATGCTTCTCCACAACTGGGTATATATCCAAACTGTTAAATTTGTCTCTCTTGTAAGCAAAGCAATATGACAATAAGGAAAGTGTAGTAACAGCAGCCCTTTTTTCAGCCAGCTGACAAACGCTGTGCATCAGTGCCCTAACCCTAGTTTTGTGTCTTTAGGGAAATTATTCCTCACTTTTATCAATATAGCTAGTCTAACTGTTGCCATCATGCAGGTTTTACAAATGCACAAGGTTTTATCAAGTACATTTCAATCTGTTTGTCACTGCTTTTGGATGGGCCTATATTTGTTTGACGAGCTTTAGCTCAAAAATGTGTCAACTCCAAGAATCTTACATCTGGACTAAACATGGAAAGCCTGTTGATCATGCCAGGAATCACAGTCAACACTGAGGGCTGAGCACCCCTAAAGGTCAGATCCTAGAATCGCTCATGGCATGAGCGAAGCAGCTGTTACAATTTCTTACATATTTGAAGTAACGTGAACTTGTCAGATTTTAGAGTGCAAATGCATGTATTTAGCTGGTATGTATACACGCAGGCAAAAAACAAGCCCAAAGTCGCTTGCAATAAGCAGACTATGCAACACTAAAGCTCACATAAACACCCCTCATGGATGTATGATGTTTTCATTCCGCTGAAAAAAGCCAAATAAACTTAGCCTACCTGCAAAAACGTTGCAACCGCTGGGATTAGTCTGGAGATTCAAATGTTGACTCCTTACCACAGAGGAAATGTAGAGAGTACATAGGTGACTTTGGTCAGATTTCATAGTAAAGTCCTCTCGGTTACAAGCTCGTATCCAACACTGACATTTCTTGACAATCCTTCGCGGTTTTGGAAAATCCATGGAAAAAACTCCTTATGGTCACATTCATCATATCGAGAGTCACTTCGACACCTCCCGCCCATATAATGCCTGTCAATACAGGGTCCAGATCAACTCACAGCACTATTTTGTGCATGTAAAGATAGTATCCAGCCTAACATGCAATGGTTTTGTTGCTTTTTAATTCCTCCTTTTGTTGTTTAAAGAAACTTTTCAAAAGCTTTTTATAGGCACTTGTTCAAATAACATTTCTCATTGCCATTGCTATACAAAATAATCCCATGGAGCAATCTTCCAGGTATAGCAGCAATCAATCATGCAAAAGAAGAGGCTATGTGTTTCTGGCTCAAACACCACAGTTTAGGGGTTGGTGATGTGTGCATCTCCACAGAATGCAGGAATGAACCGAGATGTTCACACACAGATACTACATTTCTCATAATATTGGGCTAAGCCTATGGTTGAAACACAAGAAATATATATTTTTAATGTCTTGTCTTACATTAAAAATACGTAACAAAATCCTCTACCACTTAAATCATGTTTGGATATTAAAAAATTAAATGTTGAATGATATACGGCTTTAATTTCAATATGATGCATCATAAATGTTTTTTTTTTTATACTTCTCAAACTCACGCCATGTGCGATGAGTCCTATGTTCTGATGCTTACATTCATACTAATGCTCACTCCTCTGCCGTGAGTCCAAAGCTTTCTTCATCAACTCCGGTTAACATCAGCTGGAAACTATGAATGCTCTCTATCAGCAGATGCTATTATTTTACACTGATTTCACCTGATACTGAACTGAACATATTCCAGTGTCCTGGTAAAAAAAAAAAGTTCCCAGAGCGAAGCGCTGTACCGCAGCGGTGAAGTTGTCCAATCCGTTCATATTAATGTCAGTTTGTTCCGCTTGAGCGCTCCTGATAAAGAATATGAAACAAGACCTGCGTCCTGGTCAACATGTAATCCACAGTGGAGTGCTGCGCAAGCCGGCATTCTTCTCTTGGAGATCCGTTCAGCTCAGTCAATCTTACTCACAAGTCACAGAAACTCAGTTTCTCTTTCAAACAGAGTTAAGTAGCTGCATAAATTGCCCTCTTCAAGCATGGAGCTTATTGGCCAAAACGCATAACAAAAGCCTCTGCTGAGCCACACAAAGGTGGCATACAAATGAGCCGTGGCTTTCCCCACCCTGACATGCAGATATCGGTCAGGTGGATTTTAGGCTGAAAACATCCCAAGTTGCAAAAGTTTCATCACAAGATTTACTGTTTTAAAACCTTCAAAACGGTCATTTAAAGCACTGAAGGGTTTCTTCATAACTACAACAAACATATTTTGCAATAAAATGAAAATCACAATTTTCTCAGAAATGTAAGGTTTTTCACGTTTTACTCAGTTTTTCTCTGCTGACTTGTTCCTACATTTACTGTGGCGTGTCACATTTGACGTCATTTGAGGAATGCCATATTGACACGAAAGCCCAGTCAAGAAAAGATGGAGGGAATGAGGGACAATTTCAGCACAGATATTCAGGAATGTCAAAATCAGAGAGACGCAGAGAAAGAACAGGTGATCTTCTACCTTATCTGGCACTCTTTAATGAAGGCTTCTGATTAGCCTTGGTGAACTGCAGCTGGAGTGTATAAACGCTCTCAGCCATGACTGCCGCAGACAGACAATGTAATGTAATGCAGCACAGTTTTTCACAACAGCCTCAGTGGGTAAAATGCCTTTTTTCCCCAACCATCTACTCTAAAGAGAAAAAAAGAACTTTAAAAAAACTAAAGTTATTTTGCAACAGAATCTCGATGCATTGCATCAGAAAACACCAATTGATCTCACCCACTGTATCTCTCAATAAACAATCATCACTGTTGTTGTTTTTTTCTTTTGTTCTGACTCACAGTTTTCTAAAATTGCTGCATGTTTGGTGCTATTGTTTGATTCAGACCTTTAGCCTTAATCAACAGTCCCAAAATTGACTCTCCTATGACTGTACAATGGGGTACCGCGAGCGAGCTATTTTTAGAAACGTAACGTCACGATGACGTCACATCACGTGGTACGCAGTAGGGCAAACTCCCAAACCAGCCGCTGTTTTGCTGTGGAAGAGACGTGCGTTAGCCTAGGTTTTACTCGTTTAAAAGACTGCTTTTTTCCAAAATCTAAGACCATGGTTTATAAACATTGTTGCTATGGAACGTGCAACAGCGACTCGAGGTACGCTGATCGGCCGCATATGAAGGATGTTTTCTTCATTACTTTCCCGAAATTCAAGAGTGCCAAGGAGAAATGTGTGCGCTTGGTCCATCGGTGCGGTCGGCCTACATATGTAGCAAGGATTTTGTCGGAGGAAAGGGCCCAACCGAAGAACATCCTGACCCAATTCCAGCGACATCAAGTAGTGAACAGGTAAGATTATTTTGGTGGCCGAGATGTTAATAATGAAGCGCCTGCTACCATGATAGCATATAGGCTATCATGGTAGCAGGCGCTAACATGATACCCTGCTACCAGGATAGCCTACTCAAAAACATTTCAAATGAGACAAACATTAAACATATACCGATCCCTGGACGGTGATTACAAACCTAAAAAACGGCCGACGACGGCATGACCGCCGCGCAGGAAAAAAAAACAACAAAGCTTACCGTTCGATCAACTCGGCCCGTTTTCCGGTCTTTTTAAGCCCTCGTCACTCAAGCCATCGTTTGAGCTGAAGGTTGGTGTGTTCTTCGACAGTGCGACCAGTAAACCGTGCGCCTGGGACATCGTTTTGGGAAAGTTTAATGGCTGCAAAGTCGGTCATATCGCTGGTTCTGTTGCTACGTGCGTTCTCTATCTGTTTGTCCTACCTAAGCGACAAAAGGGGCGTTGCTCGCGAGGCGGTGACGTCACGTGCGCGGTACCCCATTGTCAAATTAGACAAATAGCCATTTATGTTTCCTGGCAAAATCAGGTTACTGTATATGTTGGTTTGAAAAGGAAAGGGTGAAATTGTTGCCAAACTGCTTCTTACCCCCGAAACTTGGAACATATTAAGTGTTCCTTGGGAGTCGGTGTTTTTTTTCCTATGATTAGCAGCTGGTAAACACTGTCCCCCCTCAGTCTCAGTCAGTAAATAATAGATGATAGCCTCGGCTGTCATCACAGAGTTGACCTTTTAAAGAACTCACACTATCTCTTTCTTTAGTGTAAAACTGGTAGAAAGGGTCAATGTTGTTTCACGTATGGTCAATTCTATATATATAGATTCCATCCATTTCCATTTTCCGACACGCTTATCCCCGTTGGGGTCGCGAGGGGTGTTGGTGCCTATCTCCAGCTGTCAATGGGCGAGAGGCGGGGTACACCCTGGACAGGTCGCCAGTCTATCGCAGGGCAACACAGAGACAGACAGGACAAACAGGCAATCATGCCCACACTCACACCTAAGGAGAATTTAGAGAGACCAATTAACCTAATAGCCATGTTTTTGGACAGTGGGAGGAAGCCAGAGTACCCACACATGCACAGGGAGAACATGCACACTCCATGCAGAAAGACCCAGGGCAAGGGTAGGATTGAAATGAAAGTTATAGATCATCATGAATAAATACATAAGAACGATAAAGAATATTTCATTAGGGCCATGACAGACACGTATGAATTTAAAGATTGATTGAAGGAAAGGGTTGAGGTGTTGAATGATTCTGGAAATGAGGTCATCTGGGGAGATAGTTCGCAGGCTCGGGAGAAGGAGACTCAGCATGGGTCTGCAGTCTTCTTGATAGGGTTTCCCGTGCCCACTTAAGACCCTCAAAATTATCAGAAAGAATTAAAGCAAAGCTTTAGAGATAATCTGTAGATTATCTCTAATTTTGTAGATAATCTGGACAGGACATAGCAGTGGACCTGTTCATATGGACTGAGAAAAGAATTGAGACTGAAAAGATGAATTGGAAAGAAACTGTTTTTTTGGAGAGTGAAGATGAGAGTATTGTGACTATGGATGGAGAAGTCTGAAAGACATGGATGAATAGATGGGTTGTGTCTGGATGAGGATTGAGCAAACTCTTAACATCTGACAAAGCCAAACAAGGTGAGCAAAACATGAATTCCAAGGTCCGGTCGATAGCAGGTGATGAGTAGCCAGAGCGTAAAGTGGAAAAGCAGCAGCTGAGGAGGTCTGATGTTAGAGGTAAGTGAGGAGTAATGACCAGAGGTTCTTGCTTTTTAAACCCTTTGAGAAGCATGAGTACATGGCAGTGAGTGAGGAATGAACAGGAAAAACCTGTTGTCAGTTTGAAGAAGTTGATTAGTAGAGGTTCATATGTTGAGAACCAAATGAGTGTAAGTTATGAACTGACAGATGGGCATGGTAATGAGAGAAGGTAAGAGCAGTTGATGAGCTGCATGGAAAGATTTGAAGCTGTTCCACCCACATAAGTAGGCAGTCAGTCAGTCTCATGAATACTAACCAGGAAGCCATTCTTAACAGCCATGCTCCTCATACTCTAACTGTGGAATTAGTTGAATACTGTTGAAGAAAACTGTGGGTTGGAGTTGGGTTGATGTCTGATTTTGTCACCAAGAATCTGAATTTCTGAAAGGAGAAGCAGGAGAGACTGTCAGCGATGCTGTTATGTTTCCCTGGAACATGAGCTTCTCTTATCAGGAACTGGTGTTTGGCATCGATATGAGGGTAAGTCGGTGGATAAACTCCATGAGACCAAGATCAACCTTTGCTAATGATTTCTACAACATCTGTATTGTCTTAATAGACAAGGATTGACTTTTTGAACCATTCATGCCCCCAAAGGATAGGTGCAATAGTGTTAGGGTAAAGCTCACGAAGAGCTGATGAGGGAGAAATTAACTCTGACTCCGGGGGCCACTTGGATGCAAACCACCTGCCATTGTAGTTGCCGCCAAAATCCACAGAGGGCAGTGTGTCTGTGTAGAGTTGAATATCATCCGGGTAGGTAATGAAATCATTGCAGAAAAAAAGATACCATTCCAAGACATCAGAAAGTGGTGCGAAAGACCCATTTCCATTTTGCATGAGTGATCTAAGATAAGAGAACAATGGAGAAAAGGGATGCTGGCTGCTGTAGACAAGAGGTTCAAAATGAAGGATTTACTTTGAGGGATGATCCGAATAGCATAGTTTAAATGGCTGAGAAGAGTTAACAGCTGTTGTTTTGTACATCTGTCTGGGAGCAGGAAGTTTGAAATGAGTATAGTAATGCAGTTACGTTTTTCTAGAGGCAAATATGCTAGGAAGGAAGATGAGTCCAGGGTAATGCCTAGGAACTCAATTGAGGTGGATGGGCCAATGGTTTTCTATTCAAAGAGTGGGATGCCATGGTCTGAAATTGTTAGGCTCAGAACAGGTGGACCCAGTATTCGAGGCAGACAAACAGTTTAGGTTTAACAGTTTATTAAGATCGGCGTCTACAGCGGGAGCCTCTGGTCTTAATGTCCAGCTCAGGTCCCGTAGCAGAGGTAGAACCCAGCTGGCGGGTTGCTAACCCGGCGCGGCGGTTGCCGCTCAGAAAGTCCCAGAAGCAGATGTAATGGAGGTCGGGGGACAGGCAGGAGGTCAGAACCGTGAAGACAAACGTCAGCAGGAAGATCAGGAGGATGAACCAGAAGCCGATGTCGGGGACGAGATCCGAGGTCAGAGCCAGGTGCATCTGGACTCGGAACCTGCCCACACTGCCAAAGGTACCAGAAGCTGATTCAATGACCATGGTGTTCCTCTTCTTGATTGGCCAGTATACTCCCCTCACCTGAACCCAATAGAAAATCTCTGGGGTTCAGAGGAAGATGAGAGACACCAGACCCAACAAGGCCGATGTCCTGAAGGCAACTACCAAAGCAATCTGGGCTTCTATTACACCTTTGCAGTGCCACAGGCTGATCGCTTCTATGCATCTGCACATTGATGTCATGTTTTTGTGATGAACCCGAACACAACCACACACAGAGTTCTGTTTAGTGAGTTTATTGAAGATGATGAAGACCAGAGTTCAGACCAGACGGAAGTAGGAAGCTGTTAGTGGTTGAGGCTGGCAAGCTGGGCGGAAACAGAGCATGGAGGCAGCAGGACCAGCAACACGGCAGAATGGAAACTTGAGAACCAGAACTTGACAGCAGCACGGCAGAGTGGAGACTTGGAACCAGAACTTGACAGCAGCACGGCAGAGTGGAGACTTGGAACCAGAACTTGACAGCAGCATGGCAGAGTGGAGACTTGGAACCAGAACTAGACCAGCAGAATTAAGCAGCACGACTGGATGAATACTTGCTGGACCGGAGTGGGAGCTGAACCAGAACCACAGCAGGCGGACGGAGGTGAAGGGAACCCAGGCTGGTAATGAAAAGGTAAACGAGCAGTCATGAGCAGAGTTTAACAGAACGAACCGACGAGGAAGGACTGAATGCAGGCAGCTTAAATAGAGAGGATGACAGGTGAGATGAGTTCTGGCTTGATTAGAGGCTGACAGGTGTAGATGATTACTGAGGTGGAGAGGAGATTGGGATGTATGGAGGGTGAATAGTGCCCCGAAATGTCCATGGTGCAGCAAGCAAGGCTGCAGCATGACAATTGATGGAGTAATTCATGCAAAAAGAGGCATAGAAAGTGCATAGAGATGGACATACTTTTCAGAAGCCTGGGATTTGTGCTTTCAACATACTTTATTGATTAGTCTAATGTGTTATTCTAATTTTCTGACACTGAATTTGGGGTTTTCTTTACCTGTAAGTCATAAACATCAAAATTACAAGAAATAAAGGCTTGAAAAATGTTACTCTGTGTAATGAATCTCTACAAAATAACCGTTTCACTTTCTGAAATGACTGGCAAAACATATTGCACTATTATGCAATATTCTAATTTTTTGAGATGTACCTGTAATATGATTTTTGATAAGTTCAATTGAGTAGATTATCAGCTTCTACAGTTAATGGTCCACAGGGATTAACTGTTCATCACTTTTTTAAAATTGTTTCAGGGGGGAAATAACAAGACAGGGTGGAATTCAGAGTTCTGTTGAAAAAATGACTGGATCCATTACCTCCTCTTCTTATCTAAAATCCATTCTAAAATCCATTATTTCTTGAAGCTGATAACAAGACTCACCTACTACTGGCGTCCTGGAAGTTAGTCTGGAACCCTCTGTATCTACATCTTATGTCCATTTTTGCAAATAAACACTTGACATTTGATCTCTGAACCTTGTTGAAACTGCTAAACCATGAGAAAGTATATCAAATTTAAGTTATAAAAAAATATTTTGTCATTTTATGATATTGTGTTGTTGAACAGTATGGAATTTTTTACAGTACAGTTGAAAGCTTTTGAAATAAAACCAATATATTTCAATTAAGATCAAAAATGAAATATAAGCATTTTAGATTTAGAATTAGACAACTTTATTGTCATTTTGTATGTACAGAGTGCATACAGAATTAAATTTCGTTGCATACACCTGGGATTGCAGGTGGAATAAGGCAACATTTCAATATAAAGTGCAGCAGTGATCAGTTGTAACAGTGCAGGAGAAAAACAGTGTGCAAGAACAGTATACAGAAGTATGTTCAACTATTTGTTTATGTGCAAAAATAATGGTGCAAAAAGGCAATAATAGTGCAAAAAGGCAAATGGATAATGAAAGATCAGCAATTTTTGTAATACTAAATAAAGATGCAAATTTGATGCAGAGTCCAGTTTAGAGTTCAACAGTCTGATGGCAACAGGGAAAAAGCTGTTGCAGAACCTGGTGGACCTGCAGCGGATGCTGCGGAACCTCTTCTCAGAGGGCAGCAGGGAGAACAGTCCATGGTGGGGGTGTGAGGGGTCCCTGATGATGTTACGGGCTCGGGACACGCAGCGCTGGGATGAAATGTCCTTAATGGAGAGAAGAGGAGCCCCTATGATCCTCTCTAAGATAAGATAAGATAAGATAAGATAGGCTTTATTGATCTCACATTGGAGAAATTCACTTGTCACATCGGCTCAGTAATCAAAAGAAGGTGCCAAAAGGAGGAAAAGGTGCATCAGGTATATACAGTGTGTCCATATATATACAGTGGATCAAAGAATAATAAAAATAAAAATACAAAAAGGAAATAAAGCAGAGATTTAGGATGTCTTATGTACATTCTGTACATTCACAGTGACTATATACATATGTATTGACGTACATTAAAATGGTAATAACAGCAGCAGTCACTTCTTTTTGGGATTATTGCACAGGTTATTGCACAGTGTATTAAATAGAATTGCACATTGGTTATTGCACATTAGTTGTTAGTTATAGTGCAGCATTGTAAAGTCTGATAGCAGCAGGGATGAATGACCTGCGGTAGCGCTCCATTTTACAGACAGGATGTCTAAGTCTGTCACTAAAGGAGCTGCTCAGCTCTTCTACAGTCTGGTGCAGGGGGTGAAAGGTGTTGTCCATGATGGATGTGAGCTCGGACAACACCCTCCTCTCAGCCACTTCCTCCACCGAGTCCAGAGTGCAGCCCAGGACAGAAGTGGCCTTCCTCACCAGCTTGTTCAGCCTCTTTCTGTCCCGCTCTGCGCTGCCTGGAGCCCAGCAGACGACAACGTAGAGGAGGGCTGAGGCCCCCACAGAGTCATAGAAGGTCTTAAGCAGGGGCCAGCTCACACCAAAGGACTTCAGCCTCCTCAGGAGGTGGAGGCGGCTCTGGCCTTTCTTGTACAGGGCGTCAGTGTTGTGAGACCAGTCCAGTTTATTATTGACGTGAACACCCAGGTATTTGAAACTCTCCACAGTTTCTATGTCCTGCCCCTGGATGTTCACGGGGGAGTGAGGTGGGGGTCTTCTCCTGAAGTCGATCACCATCTCTTTGGTCTTACTGGTGTTTAGACACAGATGGTTTTTCTCACACCAGTCCACAAAGTTCATGATGACCGACCGGCTCGTTCCCCTCAGACACACAGCCCACGATAGCCGAGTCGTCGGAGAACTTCTGAAGATGGCAGCTGTCCGTGTTGTAAGTGAAGTCCGAGGTGTAGAGGGTGAAAAGAAACAGAGACAGGACGGTGCCCTGGGGGCCCCTGGTGCTGCAGAGTGCCACCTCTGACTGACAGCCGTGCAGCCGCACGTGCTGAGGGCGGTCAGTGAGGTAGTCGATGGTCCAGTCAGCAAGATGTTTGTCCACTCCAGCGTCCTCCAGCTTCCCCCTCAGCAGCACCGGTCTGATGGTGTTGAAAGCGCTGGAGAAGTCAAAGAACATGACTCTCACAGCGCTCCCGGTGGTCTCCAGGTGGGTGAGCGCCCGCTGCAGCAGTTAGATGATGGCATCCTCTACTCCGATGTTGGGCCGGTAGGCAAACTGCAGCAGGTCCAGGGTGGGGCCCACCACGTTGCGTAGGTGAGCAAGGATGAGGCGATCTATGGTCTTCATCAGGTGGGAGGTCAGAGTGACTGGTCTAAAGTGGGCTGGTTCCCTGGCGTGCGGCGTTTTGGGAACCGGTACCACACAAGAGGTCTTCCACAGGGTGGGTACCACCCCCAGGCTGAGGCTCAGGTTGTAGATGTAGCTGAGAAACTGACAGAGCTCATCTGCACAGGTCCTCAGCAGCCTTGGGGGGATGCCGTCCGGTCCTGAGGCTTTCCTCTGTTTCAGCCTCATCAGCTGCCCTCTCACCTGCATTGGTGTGACTGTGAAGGGGGAGGAAGGCAGGACCGAAGGTGTGGATGGGTCGGGGGTTGGTGAGAGTGGTGGTGGGGGGGAGGGTCGGTCTCTGGGGGGCTGGGGGTTGGAGATGTGTGGAGGGTTGACGGCAGGGAGGGGGCCAGTGTAGGGGGAGTCAAACCGGGTGAAGAACCTGTTTAACTCATCTGCAAATTTGGTGTCACCGTCTGCAGCCCTGCTGGTCCTCTGCCCAAAGCCGGAGATGTTCTTTAGACCTCTCCACACATCTCTGACATTGTTCTGCGCCAGCTGTTCCTCCATCTTCTTCCCATAGTTCTTCTTTGCCTCCCTGATCCTCCATTGGAGCTCCCGCTGAACTCTAAGCTGCTCCTCTCTGTCCCCTGAGTAGAAAGCCTTCTTCTTCTGGTTCAGGAGGACTTTCAGCTCAGGGGTCACCCAGGGGGGGTTGTTTGGAAAGCACCATAGCCGTCGTGTAGGCACAATGCTCTCCACACAGAAGGTCAAGTAGACAGTGATGCATACAGTCAGACTGTTGATGTCATCACCGTGAGAGCTTTGGAACATGCTCCAGTCTGTGGTTCCGAAAAGTCCCTCAGCTTCTCACTGGCCTCACCTGACCAAACTTTCACTGACTTCTTCTGTGTTATTGTCCTCCTCACCAGTGGAATGTAATGGGGGAGCAGGTAGACAAGGTTATGATCTGAACGTTCGAGTGGGGGGAGGGGAGCGGAGGTGTAGGCGTTCTTAACACTAGTGTAAAAAAGGTCAACCGTTTTATTGTCCCTTGTTGTACACGTGACGTACTGGGTGAGCGTGGTGAGGGTGGAACGAAGGGAGGCATGGTTGAAATCTCCTGTGATGAGCAGGAGAGCGCGGGGGTGCTGTGTCTGCAATTTGGTTACCGTGCCGTGAATCCGCGGCGGCGTCCGCGGAGGAAGGTATATAGACACCCAGCACGATCACGTGACCAAACTCTCGCGGCAGATAATAAGGTCTCAAACTCACTGCGAGTAATTCGACATCCGAGCAGCATATCTGCTGCTTCACGTGAACATGAGCCACGCTGCACCATCTCTCACTCACAAACACCGCCAGCCCCCCTCCTCTCTTTTTTCCGCTCTCCGCCAAAGTTCTGTCCGCGCGGATAAGTTTAAAGCCGTCCAGGGAGACCACTGAGTCCGGGACAGATCTATCTAACCACGTCTCCGTGAAGCACATGATACTGTACCTCCTCTGGAAACGGGTTAGTGCTGCAAGCTCCTCTGTCTTGTTGTGGAGAGATCTTACGTTTCCCATGACAACCGATGGTAAATAACTCTTCCTCCACTTCGTCCTGCCACCCCTGCAGCCTCTCCGTCTCCTCCGTATGTCTGCAGGTATGTCTGATTTCTCAGCGTGGTGGGGAGCAGGGCAGCAGCGTGTAGAGTCCCGGAGCTGGTTCCGTGTGTAAACGATGGGAAGCCCGGGGTCGCAGACAAAGGGGTCTCCCCTTACAGCATCAAAAAGTGCCGAAAGTAGCAGAAAACTAAGCACTAAAGTCCCAAAAGTTGGCTTCTTCAGTGGACATACGTTCACAATACCCGATCCGGTTAATATAAAAACACTCCAAAAAACACTATAAAGAGGAGAAAGAAGGAAAAGAAAGGAGAGAGCCGAGGTGACCGGCTGCTGCGTGCGCAGCACCATCTTGGGAAAAAAAAAAAAAAAAAAAAAAAAAAAGAGGAGAGTGGTGCTGTCCTCACCATTCTCCTCACTTTTTCCAGTCGGAGGCGCTGCAGCCTCCACACCCCACAGAGAGACAGCTGGTCAGAATGCTCTCTATGGTGCTTCTG
The DNA here is from genome assembly GCA_037039145.1 of Fundulus diaphanus. NCBI lineage: Eukaryota > Metazoa > Chordata > Actinopteri > Cyprinodontiformes > Fundulidae > Fundulus > Fundulus diaphanus. The sequence goes on from CM073132.1 coordinate 15,111,104, forward strand.
TAGAAGGTCGTGAGGATGGGCGGGCACAGGTGGGCTCTCCTCGTCCTCCGCAGGAAGTACAGGCGCTTCTGTGCCCTCTTGACCAGTCACGTGGTGTTCACAGACCAGGTGAGGTTGTCTGTGATGTGCACCCCCAGGAATTTGGTGCTGTTGACCACCTCCACAGCTGAGCTGTTGATAAGCAGTGGAGCGTGGCGAGGCCGGTTCTCCCTGAAGTCGACGATGATCTCCTTCATCTTCTCCACGTTCAGGATCAGGTTGTTGTCTCTGCACCATCCCACCAGGTGCTCCACCTCCTCTCTGTAGTCCCGGTCGTTGTGGTCTCTGATCAGGCCCATCACCGTCGTGTCGTCTGCAAACTTCACGATGTGATTGGTGGTGAACCTGGGGACGCAGTCGTGTGTCATCAGAGTGAACAGCAGGGGGCTCAGGACGCAGCTCTGAGGGGAGCCTGTGCTGAGGGTGATAACATCAGAGGTGTTCTGTCCGACCCGGACTGACTGAGGTCTGTTGGTGAGGAAGTCTAGCAGCCGGTTGCGAAGGGGTGTGCTGAAGCCCAGATGTTCCAGTTTTCCCACCAGATGCTGTGGGATGATGGTGTTGAACGCTGAACTGAAGTCCAGGAACAGCATCCGCACGTGGGTGTTCTTCACCTCACTGGACCAAGCCACATGCTGGCACTGTGGCTTGGTCCAGTGAGGTGTTAAAAATGTCTGTGAGGACACCAGCCAGCTGACCTGCACACTCCCTGAACACCCGCTCAGGTATGTTGTCGGGGACTCTCTTCAAAGTCTTCCACACGTCGGCTGTATTAAGGCAGAGTACCTCCTCTTCCTGGTGGGGAACAGCTTTCACTGCTGGAGAGCTGTTTAGTGCCGCAAACCTCCCAAAGAAGTCGTTTAGTCCATTGAGGAAGTCAGCATCAACTTCACCCACCGAGGGGGAGGGCGTGTTGTATTCAGTGATCGCCCGTATGCCTTGCCACATGCTCCTGGTTTTGCTGGTGTCGCGAAAAAGATCCTGGATTTTCTGACTGTGGCTCCGCTTCGCTAACCTGATGGCACGGTTCAGGTTGGCTCTCGCTGTCCTCAGTGCCTCCTTGTCACCAGACTTGAAGGCTGAGTTCTGTGCTTTTAGCGCTTGATGAACCTTCTCAGTTATCAGAGGCTTATGTAGGGAGGCTGGCAGGTGGAGTGAGTTCTGACTAATTAATGTCCAACAGGTGTGACTGATTGCAGAGGGAGAGAAGGTTAAGCTGAGTGAGAGGAGGAGGAGGAACTGAAAACTAACAAAAAAGGCCAGACTAAAACTAAACCACGACACTCACAAAGTATACTTTGAACATGGCTGAGAGTCCCAAGAAGCAAACTGTGTATCAGTTTAAGAGAAGAAGAGGAAGGCCTCAGTAGCAACAAATAAGACCAAAGTGGATTTGGGAGATTTTTTTCACGCGATCCCTTAGGAGGAGCAGAGGAGCAGGTAAGATGGTCTTGCACATGTGCAGTTATTCACAAAGGGACTCTGGGAAACTTCCGGAAAGATCCCTGACCCTACCTTTAACACAAACTGCTACCTTACATAATGCTCGTCATTTAAAAGGAGCGTAGGGGTGTAGACTCTATTTTATTATTCTATGCATTTGTTAAAGTTAGAAACCAACAAACAATCATTTATGTAATGATATCGAGTGTTGATGGAGGAAAAATAAACTCATTTGCAATATCGCCCCCTGTTGGACTGAATAATTACATTTTGTTCCCAGATTATTCAAAGAAGATAAGATTGAGGAAAAAACTGATTCAGAAACTATCTCTGGTATCCTACAGGGAAAAGGGTGTGTAGCAATTAATGGAATGAAATGATAAAGCTTTCTCTCCATGTGAAGATCTAAATATATAACTTAAACAGAGATGTTTTAAATTAAATAAATGTAGCAGATTTGACAGAGGCTCTGCTTGAGGCTATAATATCTGATTTAACAGAGGTTCCCTTATGGTAAGACAGAAAGCCAGATACCTTATGTCTATGGTTTTCAAACAGGCCAGAGCAAAAACACATCGTCAGCTCAGTTCTGCTTTGATATTTTCAAAATAAAGTGTTCTACTTATACACAAACGTTATATTTACTCTGGTATTTACTTTTTGTTCTTGGTCTTTCTTTAAAACTAATTTTAGGTTAGACCAGCTTGTTCTTTGTTCTTCTTTTTTCATTACTATTGTGTGTAACTCTATCTGTGTCTTTGCCACTGTCACACCTGAATTTCCCAATTATAGGACAATAAAGGCATTTCCTATCTTATCTCACCAACATATAACCTGAAACTGTCAAAGGAGGGAAGGAGTTGGGGAGTTAAAAGGAAACTCACATGCTTTGTTTTTCCTACGGTTATAGATATTTTAGAACCTGTAATGGAGTCTTATACCTCTGAATGTTTTTAAAAGTATGTCTTGACAAAGTAAAAGGCAGGAAAGATGATTGCTGAAAGACGTGGAACAGTGCTGTTTTACTACACTCAAGTGTTGGCAAGAACAATGCTTCGTCACTTTGCCAAATCAGGATGTTAAAACCCAAATATCATTTAAGAGCTAGAAAATCTGAAAATCACAAATCAACTTTCACAGTTTTAAAAATGATTTCAGACGCAAAAGAGCTTTTAAAGCAATGCCCTCCAGTTCAAGCCGAGTGTTTACATTTGAAAGTTTTTTTTTTTTTTTTTCTGCATCTCAAATGTTATTTTCCCTTTTTGGTGTTTTGTAACTTTGTGTCTGTAAAATGCGCTTTATCAATAAAGCTTACTTATTAAGAACCTGAGAAACACAGAAGGACTCAGTGTAGTAAATTGAGGTTTCCAGCAGCTTCCATTGACTGTTGGTATGTTTACCACAATATGTGAGTGACTTTGTTGGGGACACTATTGTTAGGAAGAATAGGATAATTCTGTATCAAAGTAACAATGGTGGTCAGAAGTGGAGCAGAAATTGCAACTCAATTTGTCTTATACTGAATTACTTTTTTGTCAGGGGCTACCATTTCCAGATATTTCTCCCGACTTCCTCCTCAAAAGATACATCTTTGGTTAATGAGCTCACATTAGAGCTGTTAACATTTCTTTCACTACTCTTATTGTATGGAGTCATTGTGTATTAATATCTCAGTGAGATTTGCTGTTTTTCTTTGACATTTTTGTATTTTTTGGCTGTACTTGAGGATGAGTCACAAGCATGAACAAAACTGAAAAGCAAAATTTATACAAACTATGAAATGTCTTTTAATTGACCTTTTGTCGATATATAGAGACACACATTGTTCTCAAAATGATTGTGGTAGGATTTCAGAAAATTAACTCAGTGAGTGAATAAATATATTTCTCAGTGCCGTGCAAGAATTTAATTAATTCTTTGCTGTAATTTTGAAGAAAAAAATAAATGCTACATGTGATCAGTTGATACTACTAATTCCAGATCAGTTGTTTGGCTTCAGGATAAAAAACATTACACCGGATAAGGCTGACATCAGGTTGGGTGGACTGAGATTAAAATGCATTTCTCTTATGTGGCTGAGCCCTATCTATAGAAGTGTAAAGCTACAAGAGCTGCAAATGCAAATCTTTATCAAAGAGCAGCATGCAGCACAATGTTTATTTTTAGGTGGTAAAGCAAAAAGCTGCAGCAGAAATGGAAATTACCTACAACAGAGGTGAGTGGGATTTACTAATTAATGCTGGCTCTGGCAGGAGAAGAATAATTAAAGAGGGCAGATTCCTGGAACATAAAATTAACACAAACCCCCAAAGGATCATGACATTTTCCTGTTCTTATTTGTGTATGTATCTACACACTTGCATTTACGGTAAATTTAATTTTGCTGCTGGGACATTAATTTCCCCACTGAGGGACAATAAAGATTATTTCTATTCTAACTGCTGGTGTTTCTTTTTTTATCTCTCTTCCCAATAATGTTGACTAAATATTAGCTGCTGTCCATCTGTTGCAAAGTCTCGCGTCATCTTTATTTTCTCTCTGTTCTGTTGATTCTCTAAATGCCAAACAAACTCTTTTCCCCAGTGTGCATCTGTCCTGCACAGTGGCGGCTGGTGAAAAAAAAAATCTTGGTGAGGCTGGCCAATAGATTTCCCTGCCTAACCCAGTACATGCATTTAAATTAAAAGTCGGAAAATTACTACGATTCCACAATAAGCATTTAATTAATAAAACAACATTGTTCACAAAGGATTATTTTGGTGTTTTTGTCTTATTAATCCTTTTCACAGACTCATGCCAGAGGGTTTGCATACACTGTACATGTACGTATATTATTATGAAACGAACGTTTACGTCTTGACTTAAATATATATCCAAATTTTTTATTTATATAATGATTTAAGTAGAACAATGACTAGTGCAAAATTAAGTTGTATTTACCGAAGATGAAGTGTAGACTGCAAATTCTGTCGTGGTATGATGGCTCCCACAGTCGATTGGGATTGTCTGCCTGCGTCCTTTTCATTGAAAATATCCATTTCTTTCTTCTTTCTTCGTCCTGCGGTAAACGAAAGAAACGTACATCCGACGATTTGGAATGCCTCTGTGTGCAACCGGGAGCACAACAAGTCGTAGGCATTGTTTAGATTCCAAAAATAAACTAAAAGTATGCTCTAATTCACCCGTTTTGTCACGATGGTAAGCGAAAACAGTACTGTTTTTGCCTACCACCGTGAACCGGATGTAGTGCGGATGTAGCTCGTGATATCGCGCGTGAACTGGTCTATACACCTATCACTGGCCGTTTCTCAATTCACGAGAACGCGAGTACGGACTCGCGTTCTCGTCAAGTCCGGTCTTGGCGAGAATACAGGAAGATCGGACTTGACAAGAACGCAAGCATGCAGCACGTATGGTGTATTGGAACAGAAGCGTACTTGTGATGTCATGAGACGCACAGTTCTTTAGCATTTCTTTAAAACAACATTTTTAATTTCTAAAAAGCCTAAAAATTATCTTGCCGCGGTGCATTCTGGGAAAGCGGTCAGTCTGAAGAACGCACAAGTCTGCTCTGATGCATGCTCGATAAAGAGGGCGGGGCGAGAACAACATCCGGGGATGTGGCGCGTTCTCGCTCTGGCGTTCTCGGTAATTGGAACAGTGCTTGGGCTGAGGCTGATGACGTGTCACGAGCACACGAGACCGCTCAAGAACGCATATTGAGAAACGGCCACTGTGTGGCAGGGGCAAAGATTCCAGTAGCCCCAAAGCCATTCATTTTGGCGATGCTGATTGGCCAAATATTTATAAATTTTCCCTAGCAACAGTATACGATTGGTTATTTCGCTACACTTGTGGAGCTCCTTGAGTGACAGCCCCAAAAGTGTAGAAGAGAAATGATACGTTCTGTTGGTGGAAATTCACTGTTAAATGAGAGTCAATTGGTAGAGTCAATTAGTAGAAGTGTTTTAATAATTCTTATTACATGTAGCCATGTACTATTAAGTAAAAACTGACATTAATAATACTTTTAAAATCTATATATATTTTGACTTTTCCCCTCCACATCTAGGGAGGGCAGCGCCCGATCGCCCCCTATGGGCCAGCCACCACTGGTCCTGCATATCTAAAGTATACTGCAATATGTTCATGATGGCACCTTCTTATAATCCCCGCACTACATAGAAGAAGCACAGCACCAGCATGTGTTGGTGAATGTTGCATCTTCCTATCAAATCCAAGTTTTTAACTTTAAGCTTGGTTGGCATTTTCTCAGCAAAAACCCACTCACAGTAGTTAAATTTAATTATTCATTAAATGTGTCTCCTAGAGACTTTTCATTGCTGTAATTCCTGCTGTCGCTGCAAAACAAAAATGGGCAGCAAACAAATGAGAGAAATGCAAAGAGATGGAGCTGGAGAGGAGTTGACAGTCAGTCAACCAGAAAGAGAATGACAGGACGTAAATGATGGAAAGTGCAAGAGACACTTGAAGACTCAGCAAGAGGACGAAAGAGACTGTGATTACCCCTCTGACTGAGAAGGAGCATAAGGGAGAGAAAAAGATTATGATTTAGGGAGACTAGATGCAAAGAAAAGTTCCAAGAGTAACAGTGGACACTTTGATGTTGTTTTCAAGGAAAAGCATCCTTGGTGGATTAGAAATAATTTACATGAAGAGAGCCAACATTTGTGTGTTGAAGCAGAGAGAAATGCAAACTTTAAACACATTCCAAATCATGGTTACTTTGCTAATCAACTAATCTGTGAATGACAATTTTAATCCATCTTTGATTCATCTTGCTGCTCCTACTCTTCTCACTGCCAGCACGTGTTTTAACACACCTACCTGCACTGCAGTTAATGCTGCTGCATTTTTGTATGCATTCCCAAAGTAAGTTAAAATAATATTGTGTGAAATGTGAATTTGAACAACTTTTTTTTCCTTTGCTATGCTCATAAATTAAACTTGAGATGGATCAGACTATGCTGATTCCTTGAAAAAACTGTTTAGCCCCCATACCTCCAAGCGTCAGTTTCATGTATTTCCACCAGCCCTTACTTTGGCTCTAGAAATTAAAAAATGGGCTTATTTCAGCACTTACTAGTGATGGGAATTCCAGCTCCATTTGAAGAGTTGGTTCTTTAAAGGAGCATTGCACAAGTTTATAGGTTAAATATATATTATTTTATTCCCCATACACTTCCTTACATTGCCTGAAGTGTAAAATTAATTTTCCTGTATTAACCACAGTTGCCTCTATAGACTCCATTAGTGAGTTAATGAGAGAGTGATTTCGGTCATATTCTCTGGACATGCACATGGGTGTGACATGCTGCGGGTTCTCATTCACTTGGCTACTTTGTTATATCTCTGCCACCATTTACGCATAGCAGAGAACATGGGCTAACTTCAATATTTATAACATTCTTACTTCAGAAGACATAACACCTCTAAACAAAAGACCTGTGCAGTTGCAGCAGCAGATGATTTTCCTCTTCTCCCATTACGCCAACACTGATGACATTTCAACTTGTCGCCAGAGGGGGCATGCTTCTGCAAAAACTCTGGAAAAGTTTACAGGTTTGATCAAAATGTTAAAGGAGCATAGTGAAACTTGTAATGGGCCTTGACAGGACATTCATTTTGTATTGGTGTTATATAAATAAACTGAACAGAAGTAAATTTAACAGCAGGATCAATGCCACTCTTTTGGACCTAACCATGAATCCCACCTGTGTGACTCCAAGTTTGCTAGTACCCAAATATTTTTTTCTTTGAAAGCCTATTACTATTTTCTGATCATCCCTGTTCATGCCATAAGGCAGAAGCAGCATTGGTCTCTGTCCTCATTTTCCTTTTTTTCTTTTTAACATGAAATACTCAAAGAATCAGCCAAAGTTTTTCCTGGTTTTGTCACTGTTTTATAATGTTACAAATCCACATAAAACGACCATTTGTTACATTAATTGGTCTTATTACATTGTTCAATTATGTAATGATCCGCAGGCCTGGCAATGGAAGAAGGCCATAACAGAGGCCGCCTATGTGTTTTTTTGTAAAAGATTCTGAGATATTTTGGAAATTGCTTACAACAATATCATCTAGCTATCCATCAACTGTACAAACTCAATTATCTGTGTGGAATCTGGGTAGGGGCTGTGGGCTGGTGCCTGTTCAGTTTTTTTTAATATAACACCAATTTGAAATTTATCACATGACATTGGGTGAGAGGTGGGATACACCCTGGATCGGTCACCAATCCATCACAGGACAACAGAGAGACACACAGGACAGACATCTATGCACGTACGGTCACACCTAGGGTCAGTTTGGGGAGACCAATGAATTTAAAAAGCCTTTTGTGGACTGTAGGAGGAAGCCAGAGTACCTGGAGAGAACCCACACGTGCAGAAAAACATCCCAACCCCATGCAGAAAGACCCCAGGCTGGGATTTGAACCCAGGACCTTCTTGCTGCAAGGCAAAAGTGCCAAGTCTGGACAGCCCCCTCAACAATGTCCATCTATTCATAATAGACATGCACAATGCTTGTAAAACCTAAACCATTAGTCAACAGTTACATTACTTTGCAAAATCCAAAAAAAGGTAAAAAACAAAGCAACTGGACTTATTTTCCGTAGTTGAAGACTACGTCCAGTTGCTTTGTTTTTTACCTTTTCTTGGATTGACCATGACCTGGATGACTGAGAATCTTCACCAGCATTACTTTGCAAACTTCCCTCTAAAATGTTAATGTAAGAAATTCAAATAATTGCTAAAAATGTGATGAATTAAAATTGTGTCAATAAACATTTATAGCTCCATCCATTCAAAGCCCAGGCCTTTCTCTCCCCAGAGACACTGTACAGCTATATTTGGGGTTTATCTCAAGGTGGACAGAAGGGAAATATAGTTCCCACCAACAGGCTCTGTTTCTGCCCTGGGGTTTCCTTACAGTGGGAGATGCCTGGAAACCCTCGAATGGGAAGTGCTATGCATGCTAATCAGATGCCCAAACCACCCAAGATGACTCTTACTATGTCAAGGTGCAAGCTCCCCCTGGTTGACTGACCAGTAAACGTAGAGCTTTGGTTTCTGGCTAAGCTATTTCTTCATCACAAATTGTAATGCCCTAACATAATCTGGAGACCTGATAATTCAGCCAACACAGAATAAGCATTTAGGAATGTTTGTCTAAACTAGTGTTGTTGGAACAGGAACTGACTGGAGCTTGTGTTGGAATCACAGTGGGGAGAAGAGCAGGGTTAGTGGCTGATAACTCAGTGGAAGTAATGATGTACTGAATAAAAGCCACTAACCTTCTCAGATGTCGGGAGGTTGAGCTGGCTCTGATGATTGATCCCAACAGCTTTGAATGATTCGGATCACTGACTGACTGATCCGAATCTCTGCGGGGTTAGGCAGGTCACAGGCTAGCGGGGAAGTTGTTGTTAGTTCAGGGGTCATGCACAGGGATACAGTCCACAGGGTAGAGGTTTCCAGAAGGGTTAAGCAAGAAGGAAATCTGGAATCCAGGTGAGATAATCGGTAACAGGAGGCACACACCAGGCAGAAGTGTCAGAGTGGGAAAGAGACAGGAAACAGGTTTGAGGTCCAGGCTTGGGTAGTACATGATAGGCAGGAGAATCCAGACAAGGGCAGAGGCAGACAGACTTGGTCCATTGGCAAGGGAGGAAGTCGATGTCCAGAACACAGAAGCCAACTAGAGAATCCAATAAAGGCAAGGCAGGCAGGAGAAAACATGAACGAGACAGGTTGAAATCAGGAGGTCAATACAAGGAACACCAGATGGTCTACTCACATAATGGCTTTCTAGAATCTGGCAGTTACCCACTGAAAGAGCCAGGACTATATAGTGCTCCTCTCAGGTGCAGCAACTCCCAGTAATTGTATCCTCCGCAGGTGTAACCACTCAGACCATTGCTGGTGTAGCACAGAGAGCAGGGAGTGATGTCCTGGGACTGAAAACTATGGCTTTTCAGGCAGGATCAGACAGGAATCATGACAACAAACAAGACCAAAGGTCTCTTTGTGGTAGACAAGGCTCTAATTCATTCATTTATCTCCCACTCTATCCTTTATCATTTATGAATCAGCTATTAAGATACCTGAAGTAAATACTGATTCCACACACAAAGGGAGCAATGCATCTTCTTCTGGTTTTGAACCATAGCCTTAGACTTAGATGAGCTGATGAGGTCATCTCAGTCGCTCATGACCAACAAACGTCCTTCTCCATAACCTCTCCAAATTGCATAATATCAATAAGCCTTCTGGCACTTTTCCAATGCAATTATCTCTCCTGCACAGCTCTATTTGTCCAGCCTTGTCTCTTCTTCCCTGTTCTCCTGTTGATTTCTCACAGACCGAGTAAGACCCAAGGGTTGGTGAAAGCCTCAATTCAATTCAATTTTATTTATATAGTGCCAATTCATGAAACATGTCATCTCAAGGCACTTTCCAAAGTCAAACTCAATCAGATTATACAGATTGGGTTAGATTATACAGATTGGTAAAAAAAATCCTATCTAAGGAAACCCAGTAGATTGCATCAAGTCTTGACAAGCAGCATTCACTCCTCCTGAAGAAGCGTAGAGCCACAGGGACAGTCGTTTGCATTGTCCATGGCTTTGCAGCAATCCCTCATACCTTGGGGGCTTCAAGCCCTACCTCTAGCCATCAGTGTTCTGTGCCCTGCTGGTATTAAGCATTACTGAGTGGCATTAACACTTTAAAGAAAACAATGAGAAATGGAAGAATAAAGAATGTAAATAAGTAATAAATTATGAATAAAAACATCAATTAAATAAAAAGTACAAATAATGTTTGTGATCCAAATATTTATCTAAGACACGTATAATATACATATATAATATTGAAGACATTTTGGCATATACAATAATACAGACCAGACTGAACTAATAAATATGGCACAGCTTCTCTGTGCCTGCAGGTATTTGTGCCGAAGCACAGAGGGGAGACAAGACTGTCTGATCTGCTCCAAAGTTTGCCTTATGTTAAAGTTAAAATTATTGTCTCACTATCTGAGCGCCTAAGTATCTTCACACATATCCGCATCTCTCCTTGGGCAACTCTTAAATGGGAGTTGAGGGAAGAGGGAGGGATAACATAGAACACCCAAAAAGCTGAATTGTGACACCCAGAAACTTCATGCCTTGGCTATGTCCCTCTGCTTGCCTCACCTACCACTAAGCTCAAACAGTACCCAACATCTACTCCTCTCCTTACAGGTAGCAAGCCCTTATGGAGCTCGTCTCCTATTGCCTTTTAAGGCAGTACCAGCGAGCGGCATGAGCCAATGTTCAACAACTAGGCACTTTCTGGCAAACTCCCCCTCAGGGCATGCCCCAGAAGGATACCTAGGTTTCCCTTTTTTGGGCAAGGTTCACATCTTTAAGTGATCTTTTTTTTTTTTTATCAAGATCTGAATCACTCTTAGTCTGTCAACTTCCCTAAGACCAGTTTGCCATGGGAAACCTGTGCATAGGCTGCAGTCCTGGATAACATAGCCCCCAGGATCACACAAAGTTCTTCACCTCATGAACATGATGATTCTAAAGAGGGGTATGTGCCACCTAAATAGCATAAAATAAGTGAGGGCTGTCACTTCGCCTTGAAAAATAAAAAGGTAAACTGAAAACGGAGTTGTTGTTAAGCTTGTATCTTTCCCTTCCCACAAAGGGAAAAAAAATTAGTCACAGTGTGGAAATTAGGGAAAAAAATAGAAAAATACTAAGTAATTAATTTTAATTCAACATGTGTGTGCTGTTCTAAGAACTCAATTAAGAACTAATGGGAAAATGACGAATACGCCACAGATTGTGATTGGAAAGACAATTTTTACCAAAAAACACAACAAACCAACAAATTTCAAGCTCCATCTATGAAAGTATTTTTTCCTAAATGACCATTATTATTATTATTGTTATGAATACCATTTTCTTTAGTAATTCTAAAAAAACATACCGTATTTTCCGGACTATAAGTCGCAGTTTTTTTCATAGTTTGGCCAGGGGTGCGACTTATACTCTGGAGCGACTTATGTGTGAAATTGTTACACATTTTTACCGGTATATCATTACACCGGTTATTTTCACACCAAACAGAAGACAAGCTTTGCGCGGAGCGGGGGGAAGAAGACATGCTTTGCGAGCTCTAGCGGGGGTGGGGTGGAGAAGACAAGCTTTGCGTGGACGACCGGCGGAGCGGAGCGCCTGTTATTTCACTATATGCACGCGCGAAAGCAACAACAAAAAAACGCCTGTTACCGTCAAATAAACATGCAAGCATATCGACTTAGTTTTTTTTTTTTTTTTTTGTGGAATGTTGGCGAGGCGGTACCGTGAGTTTGGCGAGGCGGCCGCCTCGCCAAGATAGCCCTGTGGGAAGCACTGGTACAATTATTCAGTCTGTTGTTGCCTCCGTTCTATTATTAGGGTTCCAAGTTCGCCTGCGCTGCGGGCAGAGAACCCTATTGTTTTTCTAGTGTTTTTAAATTATTAGGGTTCCAAGCCCGCAGCGCAGGCGAACGGCTATGCCGTTCGTCTGCTCTGTGAGCAGAGAACCCTATTGTTTTTCTAGTGTTTTTAAATTATTTATTATTATTATTAGGGTTCCAAGCCCGCAGCGCAGGCGAACGGCTATGCCGTTCGTCTGCTCTGTGAGCAGAGAACCCTATTGTTTTTCTAGTGTTTTTAAATTATTAGGGTTCCAAGCCCGCAGCGCAGGCGAACGGCTATGCCGTTCGTCTGCTCTGTGAGCAGAGAACCCTATTGTTTTTCTAGTGTTTTTAAATTATTTATTAGGGTTCCAAGCCCGCAGCGCAGGCGAACGGCTATGCCGTTCGTCTGCTCTGTGAGCAGAGAACCCTATTGTTTTTCTAGTGTTTTTAAATTATTTATTATTATTATTATTATTATTATTATTATTACGGAATTAAAACGCGTTGTGCAGCCCAAGCGGATTTATAACGAACCTATTGAATCAGGTATCTAAGTACAGAATGTGCGCCTCTACTCAAACCCAGAAATTCAGACCCCTCAACAACTAGGGGGCGCTATAACAAAGGACAATGCGTTTCGGCCTATAACCACCAAACTACTGGTCCCACACTCAAAAACTTCACATCACTTTGTTTATTGGATGATTCTGCAAAATAAAGGGAATTGGCACACCCTTCGTTTCCCAGCTAGTTTTCGCGCTACATGGCTACAAAGGTTAAACCTTTCTTGTTAAACTCCTCCTACATTTTTTGTGCAATCCGCGCAAAACTCCATATATAACCGTGTAATGGACAAATAAAAAAAATTAACGCGGCGGATTTTTGAATTTTGACTTTTTCGAAAAGTAACGCTAAAATAAGTGATTGTTAGCTAGCTAGCTCTAAATGTAATTGCTGATTGTTCTAAAACCATAACAGATTTTGACATGTCCTTCATAACACATAGTCCAAATAAGATTTTGCACATGTGACCCGCGTTTGAGGATCGTCCATCACTAGGGGGCGCTGTGATGTCAAGAAATCTACTACGCAAGAATGGCTGATCGGATTTTTACAAAAAGTTCTTTATTGCCTTCCAGGCATACCCCTGAACTAAAGTATTAAATATGGTAATGATTGAAACAAGTGGGAAGGGCATATTTGCAAAAGTGTGAGAGTAGGGAGTAGCAAGATGGCGGCCAGTCACTAGGAGAGGTCACTGGCGGCCATCTTGCTACTCCCTTCTCACACAGAACCCCATAGCATTTGGTTGCAACAACAAGCAGTTTGGCTGTGTGAAAACGTTTGACAGGTAATTTTACAGTCAGTGGATATTATACTTACTATACAAATTACTTTTGTTTAGGTAACACTTTATTTGTGCCTAAGATTTACATGATACTGTCATAAACAGAGGCTGCACAGTGAAGCAGTGAGTAGTGTTGTTGCCTTCTGGGTTCAAATCCTCCTGGGTCTTTCAAATCCTCCTGGGTTTTTCAAATTCTCCTGGGTCTTTCAAATCCTCTGGGTCTTTCTGCATGGAGTTGAATAGAATGTTCTACCTGTGCATGCGTGGGTTCACTCCGGGTACTCCGGCTTCCTCCCACAGTTCAAAAACATGACTGTTAGTTTAATTGTCCTTAGGTGTGAGTGTGTGCAACAATGGTTGTTTGCCCTGTCTGTCTCTGTGTTGCCCTGTGACAGATTGCCGACCTGTCCAGGGTGTAACCCCGCCTCTCGCTCAGTGAACGCTGTATATATATATATATATATATATATATATATATATATATATATATATATATATATATATATATATATATATATATATATATATCCTCCTGAGAACCAAAGAAAAAAAGTGTGTTACAATTTCTTTTTTGTGTGATTTCCCATGTATTTGGACCTAAAAAAACACATTACAATTTTATTTTTTTTAAATATATTTTTAATTTTAATTTTATAGCATGTCCACTGTGGAGGACAACAGGATGATTTGCATGGGGAAATAGAACAGGCTTTAGAAAATAAAAAAATGAAAAAAGATTGTCTTGAAAGTGATATTTACCTAAGAACTTTGACATTTGATAAAAACAAATAAAATTCTGTAACTTTGTTCTGTTGTTTGATACTTGCAACAGAAAAAATACATGTATTTAGTTCAACAATAAACTATAATACATAGAACTAAGCAGTTCTGCATTTCATCTTCCTCTGGATATTTTAGCTGTGATAATCCTGTCTGACTGGGCAATGGCCTGTGAATGGGATGATTTGCTTATCAATGCACACTTTGTCACACCTTGGAAGGCTGAGACAACCTTGCCTCACACGGTCAAGCAATGGTCTGACTCTCCAAAGAATGTCTGACTTCTTTGTCTCTTCAGTCACATCCAGGTCATTCACAATCTTAAGTGAGCTTCTTAGCTTGTAGAACCTGTCCCTTGTCATCTTCTTGCTAATGACTGGTAGCCTACTTTGTTTTTTTTTTAGCCCAAAACATTTTGTTTTGGGCTAAAAAACAAAATGCATTTGAAGGATGCAAGTACCCGGTTCGATCCCCAGTGCCTACATTCAGGGTCCCTGAGCAAGACCCTTAACCCCTGATTGCTCCCCGGGCGCCGCACATGGCAGCCCACTGCTCCCCAAGGGTGATGGGTTAAAAGCAGAGAACAAATTTTGTTGTAATGTAGGTTTCAATGTATGTTTCAATGACAATAAAGATGATATTACTATTATTAATATTACTAGTGGTATTCAGAGACACTCCTGTAGTTTGCAGCTGTCTTTGATTTGTAAAAGGTGCCAGATCTTCAAAGATTTTGTCATCGATGTACTGTGAAAAGTACTGGATTGGACTCCAGTATTCACAGATTTTAGGATCATTGTGATAGGCAGGAAGCTCAGGTAGCACAGGTGTGAATCTATTATAATGGGATGGGATGAGGGAAAAAATAAAGTTAACAAGTTAATAAAAAAAACTAAATTTTTTACACATCAATATTGATTAATGCCATAATTTCAATGTCATGGGTATAATATTGACCAATCTCACGAGCATTTCTTTAGGCAACGTGCATACATTTAACATCTGTTATAAAGACTACAAACTCTACAGTAACATAATAAAATTTAAAACATTAGCTTGAAACTAAGTAAAACATACAAGTTTGTCCTGGCCCACAGAGGACGACGACTTTCCCGCTCCCTCTCTGGCTCTTACTCTGTCTCATCAGATTCTCCTGCATTTTCTTCCTCTCCTTCTTCGTCACTATCTTCCCCTATCACAGGCTGATACTCATTCTCATCCTTTTCCACATCTGACAGCTCCAAATCTGAATCTCCCTCTATTATCTGGTACTGAATCCTCTCTGCTTCGCTTCTGTCTCCTACAACAATGTGCAGTCATTAAATAAATTAAAATGGTCCCGGTGTCCACTACAGTTGACATTCATTAAATGACTGTTATTTCAAAACATAAATAATTAAAGTGTTTTCAGATGTAATAATATTGTTGATGACACATTAATAAACAAGAATATATATAATTATCATGGTAAAAATAGCAATAGATAAAGAATATTTGACTTACCTTTCCTCTTTCCATAAAATGTGGTTTTTATTATGGCGACCATCTTGTGAGGGGAAAAAAGTAAAGTTCCTAGCTTGCAAACCTATCACATGACACATGACACATCACTGGAAAGCCCAGGATGTCCTCTACAGAACACTATAGGGCTTGATAGGGTATCTCCAGATACTTAAGGGAAATACAGGTGGACAAAATATCCACTACAATGGACATAAATGAATGAGCCGGTCTCAGTGTGTATATACATATATACACAGAAAGCTATATACATGGTAGACTGTGTGTTAATGTAACGCAGAAGGTCTGGAGATGCTACGTTGGTGTAGCTTGTAGGACCTGAACAGGGGAGAGAGGCAGAGTCAAGTGTCACGGGGCCTCTGGGCCGTGTTAATAAGGCTGGTAGCGGATGGGAAAAAAATATTTTTGTGTCGTGAGGTTTTGGTCCTGATGGACCGCTGCCTCCTGCCAGAGGGAAGTGTCTGAAATATTTTGTGACTGGGGTGTCACAAAATCGGCCACAATCTTCCCTGCACGCCTCAGAGTCCTGGAGGCTTACAGGTCCTGGAGAGATGGAAAATTGCAGCCAATCACCTTCTCTGCAGACCGGATGACACGCTGCAGTCTGCTCTTGTCTTTGGCGGACTGCCAAAGACAAGAGCTTCTTCATCAATTAAGTGATTGATGAAGAAGTTTATTTTTTGAGGACTCTGGTTTAAAGATTATAACTTCTGTCTTGTCAGAATTTAAATGCAGAAAATTTAAAGTCATCCAGGTTTTGATGTTATCAAGACATGACTGC
Organism: Fundulus diaphanus; assembly: GCA_037039145.1. NCBI lineage: Eukaryota > Metazoa > Chordata > Actinopteri > Cyprinodontiformes > Fundulidae > Fundulus > Fundulus diaphanus. Next base: position 15,127,501 of record CM073132.1, read on the forward strand.
AGTCGAAGTAATTGATTGGATTCATTAGGATTTATGGATAAATAAAGCTTAGTCTCATCAGCATAACAGTGGAAATGAATCCCAATCTGTTTGTTAATTTTGCCAGTTGGAAGCATATATATAGTAAAGAGAATTAGTCCAGGCACTGAACCCTGTATAGATATATAAAGATATATTCTATAAATCCACTGGGTTCATTAAATCCATATTCAAAACACGATTTACTACAAGCTTACTAACTATAGCTGAAGGACCTGTGTACATATTAGTTTTATTTTTACTGTTATACTGCTTGATTTATATCACCCATTCAATGTTATAATAATAGATTTATATAAATGTATAATTCCAACTGTTGATAAAGATTTAACAACAATAGTCCACATCCCTTAACTCTTAGGTCATTGTTACTAAATGTCTACCAGGGAATACTTGAAAATTGTTGTTAACTTGTGTGAAAGTAAATGGTTTAGCTCCACAATACAAATATATAGTCAATTTATCAACAGTCTACTGAGGCACTTCAGCCTCCACACCACACAGAGAGACAGCTGGTCACAATGCTCTTTATGGTGCTTCTGTAGAAGGTCGTGAGGATGGGCCAGGACAGGTGGGCTCTCCTCATCCTCCGCAGGAAGTACAAGCGCTTCTGTGCCCTCCTCCCCAGTGACGTGGTGTTCACAGACCAGGAGAGGTTGTGCGTCATGTGCACCCCGAGGAATTTGGTGCTCCTGACCAACTCCACAGATGAGCTGGTGATGAGCAGTGGAGCGTGGTGAGGCCGGTTCTTCCTGAAGTCCACGATGATCTCCGTCGTTTTCTCCACGTTCAGGATCAGTCCTGGTCCTGGTAGTTGTCGTCTCTAATCAGGCCCACCACCGTTGTGTCGTCTGAAAACTTCACAATGCGATTGGTGGTGAATCTGGGGACGCAGTCGTGTGTCATCAGGGTGAACAGCAGGGGGCTCAAGACACAGCCTTGAGGGGAGCCCGTGCTGAGGGTGATGACATCAGAGGTGTTCTGTCTGACCCGGACCAAATGAGGTCAGGAGGTGAGGAAGTCCAGCAGGCAGTTGCGAAGGGGTGTGCTGAAGCCCAGATGTTTCAGTTTTTCCGCCAGATGCTGTAAGATAATTGTGTTGAACGCTGAACTGAAGTCCAGGAACATGCTCAAGGGGGCGGGGCGTGGGTGGGCTTGGAACCCGTTAATAACTGCTTGCAGTTCTAGTTATTATTATTATTATTATTATTATTACGGGTAATTATTATTCTCCGCTAAAACGCGTTGGGCGGCCCAAGCGGATTTGTAACGAACCTATTGAATCAGGTATCCAAGTACAGAATGTGCACCGCTTCTCAAACCCAGAAATTCAGACCCCTCAACAACTAGGGGGCGCTATAACAAAGGACAATGCGTTTTGGCCTATAACCACCAAACTACTGGTCCCACACTCAAAAACTTCACATCACTTTGTTTATTGGATGATTCTGCAAAATAAAGGGAATTGGCACACCCTTCGTTTCCCAGCTAGTTTTCGCGCTACATGGCTACAAAGGTTAAACCTTTCTTGTTTAACTCCTCCTACATTTTTTATGCAATCCGCGCAAAACTCCAGATATAACCGTGTAATGGACAAATAAAAAAAGTTAACACGGCGGATTTTTGAATTTTGACTTTTTCGAAAAGTAACGCTAAAATAAGTGATTGTTAGCTAGCTAGCTCTAAATGTAATTGCTGATTATTCTAAAACCATAACAGATTTTGACATGTCCTTCATAACCCATAGTCCAAATAAGATTTTGCACATGTGACCCGCGTTTGAGGATCGTCCATCACTAGGGGGCGCTGTGATGTCAAGAAATCTACTACGCAAGAATGGCTGATCGGATTTTTACAAAACCTTCTTCATCCCCTTCCAGTCATACCCCTGAACTCAGGTATTAAATATGGTAATTATTAAAACAAGTGGGCGGGGCCTATTTCCAAAAGTGTTAAAAAACCTGGAGAATAATAAAAACAATAAAGTAAAGAATAAAAAATGCTTTAAAATCAATTTTTTGATCCCAGATTTTCAGGATGTATTCTGTGAATAAGGTGTAACAATTCTCTCACTGCATGTATTGTTTTTTTTTGAAGTGCTACACTCTGAATTTTTAAAAGTTTGTAAAATGGAGAAATCAATGTATTTTCCACAAATATTGTTCAACCCCCCAAAATATGGCCTCTATTTGTAAAGCACATGCAGAATAAACATGGATTTCAGTTTGGTAAAAATCCAGGCGAGTTTGACCAATTTACAAGACTTTGAAAATAAATGGTACAAGACTATAAAGTTTAATATTTTATTTCTCTGAATCCATTGTTTTAATGACCATAAAAAAAATCCTGTGGTTAGATAAAGCACTCTTTGAGATCCATGAATATTTTCAGAATTTTAGAGCCAACCGTTGATTATTAACGAATTTATGAAGTTTGTGATCAGTTCACAGCTTTCATCATCCAGAGCTCTGACTGCAGAGCTTTGAACAGGGCGGCCATTTTGCCCATATTTGGGCACATCACAGGAAGTGACGTCAAAGCAGCCATCTTAGGTCAGACCAAGCTGCCATCTTAGGTCAGACCATAGAGAACACAGACATGAATACGTAGACGCCGCGTCCTCGGTTGAGAGGCGTGCCGACAGAGCGGCCATCTTAGGTCAGACCAAGCTGCAGTCAGACAGAATACAAGTCATTACAGGAAAATGTACTTTATGTTTTCAGACACTCTGAATCCGGTGAATTCTCACCCGATTTCCAGATAAATCAACTGACTGAAAACGTCACCCCTTTAGGGGCTACATGGGACCAATTGATTGAATTAAATTATTGTCTAACTTAATAAATAATTTCGATTTTGTATTGAAAGTAAGCAAACTTCCAGAGCTACGTCCCAGGAAGCCCGACTTTTACTCCGCTTATGGGTGCGCAAATAAAAGGACACTAGGAACCAGATCCTGGGGAATTACCTTCCATAAGTAAGATTTTATGATAGATCATCCTCATGCTTTACAGTTACAGTTTTCCGGCATAAACACAATATGTGCTAATGGGTACAGCGATGGAAGTAGAGAAAAGTACATTAAACACCAAAAACAAACAAAATGGTCCTAAATTACTGGATAGACATGATTTGTGGGGAGTGGGGGGGGGAGCCCGTGCTGAGGGTGATTAGGTTTTTTGTTGATTTCTTTTTGTTGATAATTGCTGTTGTCTGTAGATCGGTGTCTGTGTATATAGCTTAAATATATATATATATATATATATATATATATATATATATATATATATATATATATATATACACTCACCGGCCACTTTATTAGGTACACCTGTCCAACTGCTCGTTAACACTTAATTTCTAAGCAGCCAATCACATGGCGGCAACTCAGTGCATTTAGGCATGTAGACATGGTCAAGAGAATCTCCTGCAGTTCAAAACGAGCATCAGTATGGGGAAGAAAGGTGATTTGAGTGACTTTGAACGTGGCATGATTGTTGGTGCCAGAAGGGCTGGTCTGAGTATTTCAGAAACTGCTAATCTACTGGGATTTTCACGCACAACCATCTCTAGGGTTTACAGAGAATGGTCCGAAAAAGAAAAAACATCCAGTGAGCGGCAGTTCTGTGGGCGGAAATGCCTTGTTGATGCCAGAGGTCAGAGGAGAATGGCCAGACTGGTTCGAGCTGATAGAAGGGCAACAGTGACTCAAATAACCACCCGTTACAACCAAGGTGGGCAGAAGAGCATCTCTGAACGCACAGTACGTCGAACTTTGAGGCAGATGGTCTACAGCAGCAGAAGACCACATCGGGTGCCACTCCTTTCAGCTAAGAACAGGAAACTGAGGCTACAATTTGCACAAGCTCATCGAAATTGGACAATAGAAGATTGGAAAAACGTTGCCTGGTCTGATGAGTCTCGATTTCTGCTGCTACAGTCGGATGGTAGGGTCAGAATTTGGTGTCTACAACATGAAAGCATGGATCCATCCTGCCTTGTATCAACAGTTCAGGCTGGTGGTGGTGGTGGTGTCATGGTGTGGGGAATATTTTCTTGGCACTCTTTGGGCCCCTTGGTACCAATTGAGCATCGTTGCAACGCCACAGCCTACCTGAGTATTGTTGCTGACCATGTCCATCCCTTTATGACCACAATGTACCCAACCCATGATGGCTACTTTCAGCAGGATAATGCGCCATGTCATAAAGCTGGAATCATCTCAGACTGGTTTCTTGAACATGACAATGAGTTCGCTGTACTCAAATGGCCTCCACAGTCACCAGATCTCAATCCAATAGAGCATCTTTGGGATGTGGTGGAACGGGAGATTCGCATCATGGATGTGCAGCCGACAAATCTGCGGCAACTGTGTGATGCCATCATGTCAATATGGACCAAACTCCCTGAGGAATGCTTCCAGCACCTTGTTGAATCTATGCCACGAAGAATTGAGGCAGTTCTGAAGGCAAAAGGGGGTCCAACCCGTTACTAGCATGGGGTACCTAATAAAGTGGCCGGTGAGTGTATATATATATATATATATATATATATATATATATATATATATATATATATATATATATATATATATATGCTTGTCGGGACTTTGATGCAATCAACTGGTTTCCTTATATAGGACATTTTATCCAATCTGTATAATATGATTGAACTTGATTTTGTAAAGTGCCTTGAGATGACATGTTTCATGATTTGGCGCTATATAAATAAATAAATTGAATATATATATAATATTGGAAGAATTTTAGAGCAAACTGTTGATTTTTAAAGAATTTATTTATGAATTTAAAGAGAATAACATTTCCGAAATGTGCCCATGTAGGGATTTAAAATTTCCAGTAGATGGCAGTATTTGATTATATATGGATTTTTTACACACACACACACTTATATACATAAGCTTTACATTGAAGGTAGCTAGTTGCGGAGCCAGAGGGGTGGCAGGGGTGGCATTTGCCATCCCCAACAGAGCCCTTGCCACCCCCTACTGCCACCCCACTGGAAATGGTAATTTTAACATATAATACTTATGAGATCGGCAAAGATTTGCCAGGAAAACTGTAATTTCCGACTGTCCCTGAAGGCAGCCCATGCAGTAGCAGCCTACATGCTGCGCACTGACGCTGTTCATTGGTTAAGCTGACATGTGGTTCCTGCTTGATCCAAAACACACCCGCGGCTTTAGAGTACACCGTTGAGGAGTTTTGCAGGTATTTACAACATTTTACCGCTCAGCGGTAACCGCTGTGTTACCTTCCTAATGAGAGGCGGCACTTGTCATACATTTCTAAAAAGAAAAAAAAAATGGTTGTGCACCGCTCCGTCCGTAGTGCCTCGTTTATTATATTAGCCATGCTAGTGCTGATAGATCGTGTTTTAGACAGATTCTTTTAACATATGTTTGAGTGCACATGCTGCCCTGTAATGTTTTATTAATTTGGCCAGGATATATCTCCCAGCTCTTGCTTGAAATGTGTGTGGTAAGAATATGTGAAAAACCATTGTTAAGTTTATAATGACTGAAATGTAAATAGGCTATGTCATATGAAAGCTTTGAATTATAACCTAACTAGTTATATTAATTAATTTAATTAATCTATTTTTAATTTAGTATTATTTTAGCTAGCTACAGAAAACTAAAAACTTTAGTTTAAATAATATTTAAAATAGTGTTGTCTTTGCCATACAGTCATGGAGTCTAAATACCAGGCTGCCTTATTTTGTGTAGAGCCCAAATGAAGAGAAAAGAGAATATCTCACAGTTCTTCTTAAAGAGGCAAAAACCAGGGCCAGACCAGGACCAGACAGAACCCTGCAGCAGTGACCAACCTGGAGAAGCCAGCCAGGAGACACCAGGCCCAAGTGTATCACCAGCAGGTTAGAGGCTGTGACAGAGAGTTATTAAGTAGTAAAATCCAATAAGCCTAATTGTAAAGGTTAGCATGATGCTTTTTGCATTTTTTATTGTGTCTGTTTATGAACACAATTGAAACAAGTGGGCAGGGCCTATTTGCAAAAGTGTGAGAGTAGGGAGTAGCAAGATGGCGGTCAGTCACTAGGGGAGGTCACTGGCCGCCATCTTGCTACTCCGTTCTCACACAGAACCCCATAGCATTTGGTTGCAACAACAAGCAGTTTGGCTGTGTGAAAACGTTTCACAGGTAACTTTAAAGTCAGTGGATGTTATACTTACTATACAAATTACTTTTGTTTAGGTAACACTTTATTTGTGCCTAAGATTTACATGATACTGTCATAAACAGAGGCTGCACAGTGAAGCAGTGAGAAGTGTTGTTGCCTTCTGGGTTCAATCACCTGGGTCTTTCAAATCCTCCCGGGTCTTTCAAATCCTCCCGGGTCTTTCAAATCCTCCTGGGTCTTTCAAATCCTCTGGGTCTTTCTGCATGAAGTTTGAATGTTCTACCTGTGCATGCGTAGGTTCACTCCGGGTACGCTGGCTTCCTCCCACAGTTCAAAAACATGACTGTTAGTTTAATTGGCTTCTCTAAATTGTCCTTAGGTGTGAGTGTGTGCAAGAATGGTTGTTTGTCCTGTCTGTCTCTGTGTTGCCCTGTGACAGATTGCCGACCTGTCCAGGGTGTAACCCGCCTCTCGCTCAGTGAACGCTGTGTGTATATATATATATATATATATGTATATATATATATATATATATATATATATATATATATATATATATATATATATATATATATATACACACACACAGAAAGCTATATACACGGTAGACTGTGCGTTAATGTAACGCAGAAGGTCTGGAGATGCTACGTTGGTGTAGCTTGTACGACCTGAACAGGGGAGAGAGGCAGAGTCAAGTGTCACGGGGCCTCTGGGCCGTGTTAATAAGGCTGGTAGCGGATGGGAAAAAACTGTTTTTGTGTCGTGAGGTTTTGGTCCTGATGGACCGCTGCCTCCTGCCAGAAGGAAGTGTCTGAAATATTTTGTGACTGGGGTGTCACAAAATCGGCCACAATCTTCCCTGCACGCCTCAGAGTCCTAGAGGCTTACAGGTCCTGGAGAGATGGAAAATTGCAGCCAATCACCTTCTCTGCAGACCGGATGACACGCTGCAGTCTGCTCTTGTCTTTGGCGGTGGCACCAGCGTACCAGATGGTAATGGAGGAGGTGGTTTAGACACACCTTCTCCTTCAAAGAGTTTTCTTAATTTTCATAACTATGACAATTGTAGATTCACACTAAAGGCATCAAAACTATGAATTAACACATGTGGAATTATATACTTAACAAAAAAGTGTGAAACAACTGAAAATATGTCTTATATTCTAGGTTCTTCAAAGTAGCCACCTTTTGCTTTGATTACTGCTTCGTACACTCTTGGCATTCTCTTAATGAGCTTCAAGAGATAGTCACCTGAAATGGTTTTCCCTTCACAGGTGTCCCCTGTCAGGTTTAATAAGTGGGATGTCTTGCCTCTTATATGGGGTTGGGACCATCAGTTGTGTTGTGCAGAAGTCAAGTGGATACACAGCTTATAGTCCTACTGAATAAACTGTTAGAATTTGTATTATGGCAAGAAAAAAGCAGCTAAGTAAAGAAAAACAAGTGGCCATAATTACTTTAAGAACTGAAGGTCATTCAGTCCGAAAACTTTGAAAGTGTCCCCAAGTGCAGTCGCAAAAACCATCAAGCGCTACAAAGAAACTGGCTCACACGAGGACCGCCCCAGGAAAGGAAGACCAAGAGTCACCTCTGCTGTGGAGGATAAATTCATCCTAGTCACCAGCCTCAGAAATCGCAGGTTGACAGCAGCTCAGATTAGAGACCAGGTCAATGCCACACAGAGTTCTAGCAGCAGACACATCTCTAGAACAACTGTTAGGAGACTGTGTGAATCAGGCCTTCATGGTAAAACAGCTGCTAGGAAACCACTGCTAAGGACAGGCAACAAGTAGAAGAGAATTGTTTGGGCTAAAGAACACAAGGAATGGACATTAGACCAGTGGAAATCTGTGCTTTGGTCTGATGAGTCCAAAGTTGAGATCTTTGGTTCCAACCATCGTGTCTTTGTGCGACGCAGAAAAGGTTTAACAGATGGACTCTATTCAATTCAATTCAATTGTATTTATATAGCGCCAAATCATGAAACATGTCATCTCGAGGCACTTTACAAAGTCAAAATCAATCATATTATACAGATTGGTCAAAAATTTCCTATATAAGGGAACCAGTTGATTGCTTCAAAGTCCCGACAAGCAGCATTCACTCCTGGAGAAGCATAGAGCTACAGGGAGAGACGTCTGCATTGTCCATGGCTTTGCAGCAATCCCTCATACTGAGCAAGCATGAAGCGACAGTCGAAAAAAAACCCCACCGATTAGCGGGAAGGAAAAACCTCCAGCAGAACCGGGCTCAGTATGAACGGTCATCTGCCTCGACCGACTGGGGGTTAAAGAATACAGAGCAGAGACACAACAAGAGAGACAAACATGCACAGAAGCACACATTGATCCAGTAATCTGTTCTACATTAGATAGTAATAGCGGGTGATCTGTCTTCTCTGGATGATGTCACAGTTAACAGAACGTCAGATCAGGTGTACCTACTATGAAGAAAAAAGAGAAAAAGTTAAAAGCTGAAATGACAACAGTCATTTCAATGTAATGCAATGCAAAACTGCATTGCATCTACTTTTTTTAGACAAATGCAAGAAAGTAATAAATATTATGACATGCTTAATTGGAAGGGAGTGGGGAGCAGATAGATGGTGCTGCTGTAGAAGGTCGTGAGGATGGGCGGGGACAGGTGGGCTCTCCTCATCCTCCGCAGTAAGTGCAAGCGCTTCTGTTCCCTCTTCTCCAGTGACATGGTGTTCACAAACCAGCTGAGGTTGTGTGTTATGTGCACCCCGAGGAATTTATTGCTGCTGGCCACCTCCACAGCTGAGCTGTTAATGAGAAGTGGAGCATGGCGAGGCCATTTCTTCCTGAAGTCCATGATGATCTCCTTCGTTTTCTCCACGTTCAGGATCAGTCCTGGTCCTGGTCCTGGTCCTGGTCGTTGTTGTCTCTAATCAGGCCCACCACCGTCGTGTCGTCTGCAAACTTCACGATGTGATTGGTGGTGAACCTGGGGACACAGTCGTGTGTCATCAGGGTGAACAGCAGGGGGCTCAGGACGCAGCCCTGAGGAAAGCCCGTGCTGAGGGTGATGACATCAGTGGTTTTCTGTCCGACCCAGACCAACTGAGGTCTGTTGGTGATGAAGTCTAGTAGGCAGTTGCGAACAGGTGTGCTGAAGCCCAGATGTTCCAGTTTTGATGGTGTTGAACGCTGAACTGAAGTCCAGGAACATGCTCAAGGGGGCGGTGCGTGGGTGGGCTTGGAACCCGTTAATAACTGCTTGCAGTTCTAGTTATTATTATTACGGGTAATTATTATTCTCCGCTAAAACGCGTTGGGCGGCCCATGCGGATTTGTAACGAACCTATTGAATCAGGTATCCAAGTACAGAATGTGCACCGCTACTCAAACCCAGAAATTCAGACCCCTCAACAACTAGGGGGCGCTATAACAAAGGACAATGCGTTTTGGCCTATAACCACCAAACTACTGGTCCCACACTCAAAAACTTCACATCACTTTATTGGATGATTCTGCAAAATAAAGGGAATTGGCACACCCTTCGTTTCCCAGCTAGTTTTCGCGCTACATGGCTACAAAGGTTAAACCTTTCTTGTTTAACTCCTCCTACATTTTTTATGCAATCCGCGCAAAACTCCACATATAACAGCGTAATGGACAAATAAAAAAAGTGAACGCGCCGGATTTTTGAATTTTGACTTTTTCGAAAAGTAACGCTAAAATAAGTGATTGTTAGCTAGCTAGCTCTAAATGTAATTGCTGATTATTCTAAAACCATAACAGATTTTGACATGTCCTTCATAACCCATAGTCCAAATAAGATTTTGCACATGTGACCCGCGTTTGAGGATCGTCCATCACTAGGGGGCGCTGTGATGTCAAGAAATCTACTACGCAAGAATGGCTGATCGGATTTTTACAAAACCTTCTTCATCCCCTTCCAGTCATACCCCTGAACTCAGGTATTAAATATGGTAATTATTAAAACAAGTGGGCGGGGCCTATTTCCAAAAGTGTTAAAAAACCTGGAGAATAATAAAAACAATAAAGTAAAGAATAAAAAATGCTTTAAAATCAATTTTTTGATCCCAGATTTTCAGGATGTATTCTGTGAATAAGGTGTAACAATTCTCTCACTGCATGTATTGTTTTTTTTTGAAGTGCTACACTCTGAATTTTTAAAAGTTTGTAAAATGGAGAAATCAATGTATTTTCCACAAATATTGTTCAACCCCCCAAAATATGGCCTCTATTTGTAAAGCACATGCTGAATAAACATGGATTTCAGTTTGTTAAAAATCCAGGCGAGTTTGACCAATTTACAAGACTTTGAAAATAAATGGTACAAGACTATAAAGTTTAATATTTTATTTCTCTGAATCCATTTTTTTAATGACCATAAAAAAATCCTGTGGTTAGATAAAGCACTCTTTGAGATCCATGAATATTTTCAGAATTTTAGAGCAAACCGTTGATTATTAACGAATTTATGAAGTTTGTGATCAGTTCACAGCTTTCATCATCCAGAGCTCTGACTGCAGAGCTTTGAACAGGGCGGCCATTTTGCCCATATTTGGGCACATCACAGGAAGTGACGTCAAAGCAGCCATCTTAGGTCAGACCAAGCTGCCATCTTAGGTCAGACCATAGAGAACACAGACATGAATACGTAGACGCCGCGTCCTCTGTTGAGAGGCGTGCCGACAGAGCGGCCATCTTAGGTCAGACCAAGCTGCAGTCAGACAGAATACAAGTCATTACAGGAAAATGTACTTTATGTTTTCAGACACTCTGAATCCGGTGAATTCTCACCCGATTTCCAGATAAATCAACTGACTGAAAACGTCACCCCTTTAGGGGCTACATGGGACCAATTGATTGAATTAAATTATTGTCTAACTTAATAAATAATTTCGATTTTGTATTGAAAGTAAGCAAACTTCCAGAGCTACGTCCCAGGAAGCCCGACTTTTACTCCGCTTATGGGTGCGCAAATAAAAGGACACTAGGAACCAGATCCTGGGGAATTACCTTCCATAAGTAAGATTTTATGATAGATCATCCTCATGCTTTACAGTTACAGTTTTCCGGCATAAACACAATATGTGCTAATGGGTACAGCGATGGAAGTAGAGAAAAGTACATTAAACACCAAAAACAAACAAAATGGTCCTAAATTACTGGATAGACATGATTTGTGGGGAGTGGGGGGGGAAGCCCGTGCTGAGGGTGATTAGGTTTTTTGTTGATTTCTTTTTGTTGATAATTGCTGTTGTCTGTAGATCGGTGTCTGTGTATATAGCTTAAATATATATATATATATATATATATATATATATATATATATATATATATATATATATATATATATATATATATATATATATATATAACATTGGAAGAATTTTAGAGCAAACTGTTGATTTTTAAAGAATTTATTTATGAATTTAAAGAGAATAACATTTCCAAAATGTGCCCATGTAGGGATTTAAAATTTCCAGTAGATGGCAGTATTTGATTATATATGGATTTTTTACACACACACACTTATATACATAAGCTTTACATTGAATGTAGCTAGTTGCGGAGCCAGAGGGGTAGCATTTGCCACCCCCAACAGAGCCCTTGCCACCCCCTACTGCCACCCCACTGGAAATGGTAATTTTAACATATAATACTTATGAGATCGGCAAAGATTTGCCAGGAAAACTGTAATTTCCGACTGTCCCTGAAGGCAGCCCATGCAGTAGCATCCTACATGCTGCACTGACGCTGTTCATTGGTTAAGCTGACATGTGGTTCCTGCTTGATCCAAAACACACCCGCGGCTTTAGAGTACACCGTTGAGGAGTTTTGCAGGTATTTACAACATTTTACCGCTCAGCGGTAACCGCTGTGTTACCTTCCTAATGAGAGGCGGCACTTGTCATACATTTCTAAAAAGAAAAGAAAAATGGTTGTGCACCGCTCCGTCCGTAGTGCCTCGTTTATTATATTAGCCATGCTAGTGCTGATAGATCGTGTTTTAGACAGATTCTTTTAACATATGTTTCAGTGCACATGCTGCCCTGTAATGTTTTATTAATTTGGCCAGGATATATCTCCCAGCTCTTGCTTGAAATGTGTGTGGTAAGAATATGTGAAAAACCATTGTTAAGTTTATAATGACTGAAATGTAAATAGGCTATGTCATATGAAAGCTTTGAATTATAACCTAACTAGTTATATTAATTAATTTAATTAATCTATTTTTAATTTAGTATTATTTTAGCTAGCTACAGAAAACTAAAAACTATTGTTTAAATAATATTTAAAATAGTGTTGTCTTTGCCATACAGTCATGGAGTCTAAATACCAGGCTGCCTTATTTTGTGTAGAGCCCAAATGAAGAGAAAAGAGAATATCTCACAGTTCTTCTTAAAGAGGCAAAAACCAGGGCCAGACCAGGACCAGACTGAACCCTGCAGCAGTGACCAACCTGGAGAAGCCAGCCAGGAGACACCAGGCCCAAGTGTATCACCAGCAGGTTAGAGGCTGTGACAGAGAGTTATTAAGTAGTAAAATCCAATAAGCCTAATTCTAAAGGTTAGCATGATGCTTTTTGCATTTTTTATTGTGTCTGTTTATGAACACAATTGAAACAAGTGGGCAGGGCCTATTTGCAAAAGTGTGAGAGTAGGGAGTAGCAAGATGGCGGCCAGTCACTAGGTGAGGTCACTGGCCGCCATCTTGCTACTCCGTTCTCACACAGAACCCCATAGCATTTGGTTGCAACAACAAGCAGTTTGGCTGTGTGAAAACGTTTCACAGGTAACTTTACAGTCAGTGGATGTTATACTTACTATACAAATTACTTTTGTTTAGGTAACACTTTATTTGTGCCTAAGATTTACATGATACTGTCATAAACAGAGGCTGCACAGTGAAGCAGTGAGAAGTGTTGTTGCCTTCTGGGTTCAATCACCTGGGTCTTTCAAATCCTCCCGGGTCTTTCAAATCCTCCCGGGTCTTTCAAATCCTCCCGGGTCTTTCAAATCCTCCCGGGTCTTTCAAATCCTCCCGGGTCTTTCAAATCCTCTGGGTCTTTCTGCATGGAGTTTGAATGTTCTACCTGTGCATGCGTAGGTTCACTCCGGGTACGCCGGCTTCCTCCCACAGTTCAAAAACATGACTGTTAGTTTAATTGGCTTCTCTAAATTGTCCTTAGGTGTGAGTGTGTGCAAGAATGGTTGTTTGTCCTGATTGTCTCTGTGTTGCCCTGTGACAGATTGCCGACCTGTCCAGGGTGTAACCCGCCTTTCGCTCAGTGAACGCTGTGTATATATATATATATATATATATATATATATATATATATATATATATATATATATATATATACACACACACAGAAAGCTATATACACGGTAGACTGTGCGTTAATGTAACGCAGAAGGTCTGGAGATGCTACGTTGGTGTAGCTTGTAGGACCTGAACAGAGGAGAGAGGCAGAGTCAAGTGTCACGGGGCCTCTGGGCCGTGTTAATAAGGCTGGTAGCGGATGGGAAAAAACTGTTTTTGTGTCGTGACGTTTTGGTCCTGATGGACCGCTGCCTCCTGCCAGAAGGAAGTGTCTGAAATATTTTGTGACTGGGGTGTCACAAAATCGGCCACAATCTTCCCTGCACGCCTCAGAGTCCTGGAGGCTTACAGGTCCTGGAGAGATGGAAAATTGCAGCCAGTCACCTTCTCATCAAACCGGATGACACGCTGCAGTCTGCTCTTGTCTTTGGCGGTGGCACCAGCGTACCAGATGGTAATGGAGGAGGTGGTTTAGACACACCTTCTCCTTCAAAGAGTTTTCTTAATTTTCATAACTATGACAATTGTAGATTCACACTAAAGGCATCAAAACTATGAATTGCTGTGGAGGATAAATTCATCCTAGTCACCAGCCTCAGAAATCGCAGGTTGACAGCAGCTCAGATTAGAGACCAGGTCAATGCCACACAGAGTTCTAGCAGCAGACACATCTCTAGAACAACTGTTAGGAGACTGTGTGAATCAGGCCTTCATGTTAAAACAGCTGCTAGGAAACCACTGCTAAGGACAGGCAACAAGTAGAAGAGAATTGTTTGGGCTAAAGAACACAAGGAATGGACATTAGACCAGTGGAAATCTGTGCTTTGGTCTGATGAGTCCAAAGTTGAGATATTTGGTTCCAACCATCGTGTCTTTGTGCAACGCAGAAAAGGTTTAACAGATGGACTCTATTCAATTCAATTCAATTGTATTTATATAGCGCCAATTCATGAAACATGTCATCTCGAGGCACTTTACAAAGTCAAATCAATCATATTATACAGATTGGTCAAAAATTTCCTATATAAGGGAACCAGTTGATTGCTTCAAAGTCCCGACAAGCAGCATTCACTCCTGGAGAAGCATAGAGCTACAGGGAGAGACGTCTGCATTGTCCATGGCTTTGCAGCAATCCCTCATACTGAGCAAGCATGAAGCGACAGTCGAAAAAAAAACCCACCCATTAGCGGGAAGGAAAAACCTCCAGCAGAACCGGGCTCAGTATGAACGGTCATCTGCCTCGACCGACTGGGGGTTAAAGAATACAGAGCAGAGACACAACAAGAGAGACAAACAAGCACAGAAGCACACATTGATCCAGTAATCTGTTCTATATTAGATAGTAATAGCGGGTGATCTGTCTTCTCTGGATGATGTCACAGTTAACAGAACGTCAGATCAGGTGTACCTACTATGAAGAAAAAAGAGAGAGCAAAAAGTTAAAAGCTGAAATGACAACAGTCATTTCAATGTAATGCAATGCAAAACTGCATTGCATCTACTTTTTTTAGACAAATGCAAGAAAGTAATAAATATTATGACATGCTTAATTGGAAGGGAGTGGGGAGCAGATAGATGGTGCTGCTGTAGAAGGTCGTGAGGATGGGCGGGGACAGGTGGGCTCTCCTCATCCTCCGCAGTAAGTGCAAGCGCTTCTGTTCCCTCTTCTCCAGTGACATGATGTTCACAAACCAGCTGAGGTTCAATTCAATTCAATTCAATTTTATTTATATAGCGCCAAATCATGAAACATGTCATCTCAAGGCACTTTACAAAATCAAGTTCAATCATATTATACAGATTGGGTCAGATTATACAGATTGGTCAAAATGTCCTATATAAGGAAACCAGTTGATTGCATCAAAGTCCCGACAAGCAGCATTCACTCCTGGGGAACCGTAGAGCCACAGGGAGAGTCGTCTGCATTGTACATGGCTTTGCTGCAATCCCTCATACTGAGCAAGCATGAAGCGACAGTGGGAAGAAAAACCACCCATTAACGGGAAAAAAAAACCTCCGGCAGAACCGGGCTCAGTATGAACGGTCATCTGCCTCGACCGACTGGGGTTACAGAAGACAGAGCAGAGACACAACAAGAGAGACAAAAAAGCACAGAAGCACACATTGATCTAGTAATCTGTTCTACATTAGATGGTAGTAACGGGTGAGCCGTCTTCTCTGGATGATGTCAAAGTTAACAGAACGCCAGACCAGGTGTACCTACTATGAAGAAAAAGAGAGAGAGCAAAAAGTTAAAAGCTGAAATTACGACAGTCATTTCAATGTAATACAATGCAAAACTGGAGAACCGTAGAATGAAGAACAGTAGAAATCAGTAGAGTGAGAAAATTAGACCCTGATGTCCTCCAGCAGCCTAGGCCTATCACAGCACAACTATAGAGATAGCTCAGGGTAACATGAGCCACTCTAACTATAAGCTTTGTCAAAAAGGAAAGTTTTAAGATTAGTCTTAAAAATAGATAGGGTGTCTGCCTCACGGACCAAAACTGGGAGTTGGTTCCACAGGAGAGGAGCCTGATAGCTAAAGGATCTGCCTCCCATTCTACTTTTAGAGACTCTAGGAACCACCAGCAGACCTGCAGTCTGAGAGTGAAGTGCTCTGTTAGGAACATACGGGGTAATCAGAGCTCTGATATATGATGGAGCTTGGTTATTAAGGGCTTTATACGTTAGAAGAAGAATTTTAAATTCTATTCTTGATTTAACAGGAAGCCAATGAAGGGAAGCTAAAATTGGAGAAATATGATCCCTCTTGTTGATTTTCATCAGAACTCTTGCCGCAGCATTTTGGATCAGCTGAAGACTTCGAACTGCATTTTGTGGACTTCCTGATAGTAAAGAATTACAATAGTCCAGCCTTGAAGTAACAAATGCATGGACTAGTTTTTCAGCATCACCCCTGGACAGAATGTTTCTAATTTTGGCGATATTCCGGAGGTGAAAAAAGGAAACTCTGGAAACCTGTTTAATATGGGATTTAAATGACATGTCTTGGTCGAAAACAACACCAAGGTTTTACCAGAGGCCAAGTTAATGCCATCCAGATTAAGTGATTGATTAAGAAGTTTATTTTTTGAGGACTCTGGCCCAAAGATTACAACTTCTGTCTTGTCAGAATTTAAATGCAGGAAATTTAAAGTCATCCAGCTTTTGATGTCATCAACCATGACTGCAGTCGAAGTAACTGATTGGATTCATCAGGATTTATGGATAAATATAGCTGAGTGTCATCAGCATAACAGTGGAAATTAATCCCATGCTGTCTGATAATTTTGCCAACCGGAAGCATATATATAGTAAATAGAATTGGTCCAAGGACTGAACCCTGTGGTACTCCACAGGTGACCCTAGAGTTTGAAGAAGATTTATTATTAACATGAACAAACTGGAATCTGTCCGACAGATAAGATTTAAACCAGCCTAATGCTTTTCCCTTAATCCCTACAGTATGCTCAAGTCTTTGTAGGAGAATATTGTGATCAACTGTGTCAAATGCAGCACTGAGATCTAACAGGACAAGTATAGACACAAGTCCATTGTCTGAGGCCATGAGAATATCATTGGTGACCTTCACCAGAGCTGTTTCAGTGCTATGATGAGCTCTAAAGCCTGACTGAAACTCCTCAAGTAGGTCATTACTTTGTAAATGTTCACAAAGTTGATTAGCAACTACTTTCTCAAGAATTTTAGATAAGAAAAGAAGATTAGATATAGGTCTGTAGTTTACTAGCTCATCTTGATCAAGAGAAGGTTTCTTAAGTAAAGGTTTAATAACAGCTACTTTAAAAGCCTGTGGTACATATCCATTTACTAAGGATAGATTAATCATGTCTAAAATAGGACCACTGATCAGAGGGAATACCTCCTTAAACAACTTGGTTGGGATTGGGTCTAACATACAGGTAGAAGGTTTAGATGAAGCTAAAATTTTAGATAGCTCAGAAAGCTCTACTGCTTTTAAACAGTTCAGACACTGCGCAGGTTCTAAGGATTCCTCCAATGCTGCCTCACTTACTGAGGACGAGGTAATCATGTTTGGGAGGATGCCAATTATTTTATTTTTAATGGAATCAATTTTATTTATGAAGAATCCCATAAAATCATTACTGCTAAGAGCTAAGGGGATGGCTGGATCAACAGAGCTGTGGCTCTGGGTAAGTTTGGCAACTGTATTGAAGAGAAATCTAGGATTATTCTTATTCTCCTCAATTAATGATGAAAAATATGCTGCTCTAACTCTGCGAATGGTCTTGTTGTGTGTTATGTGCACCCCGAGGAATTTATTGCTGCTGGCCACCTCCACAGCTGAGCTGTTAATGAGAAGTGGAGCATGGCGAGGCCATTTCTTCCTGAAGTCCATGATGATCTCCTTCGTTTTCTCCACGT
This sequence comes from Fundulus diaphanus, assembly GCA_037039145.1. NCBI lineage: Eukaryota > Metazoa > Chordata > Actinopteri > Cyprinodontiformes > Fundulidae > Fundulus > Fundulus diaphanus. The sequence continues at coordinate 15,145,431 of CM073132.1, forward strand.
TCAGGATCAGTCCTGGTCGTTGTTGTCTCTAATCAGGCCCACCACCGTCGTGTCGTCTGCAAACTTCACGATGTGATTGGTGGTGAACCTGGGGACACAGTCGTGTGTCATCAGGGTGAACAGCAGGGGGCTCAGGACGCAGCCCTGAGGAAAGCCCGTGCTGAGGGTGATGACATCAGAGGTTTTCTGTCCGACCCAGACCAACTGAGGTCTGTTGGTGATGAAGTCTAGTAGGCAGTTGCGAACAGGTGTGCTGAAGCCCAGATGTTCCAGTTTTGATGGTGTTGAACGCTGAACTGAAGTCCAGGAACATGCTCAAGGGGGCGGTGCGTGGGTGGGCTTGGAACCCGTTAATAACTGCTTGCAGTTCTAGTTTATTATTATTATTATTATTATTATTACGGGTAATTATTATTCTCCGCTAAAACGCGTTGGGCGGCCCATGCGGATTTGTAACGAACCTATTGAATCAGGTATCCAAGTACAGAATGTGCACCGCTACTCAAACCCAGAAATTCAGACCCCTCAACAACTAGGGGGCGCTATAACAAAGGACAATGCGTTTTGGCCTATAACCACCAAACTACTGGTCCCACACTCAAAAACTTCACATCACTTTGTTTATTGGATGATTCTGCAAAATAAAGGGAATTGGCACACCCTTCGTTTCCCAGCTAGTTTTCGCGCTACATGGCTACAAAGGTTAAACCTTTCTTGTTTAACTCCTCCTACATTTTTTATGCAATCCGCACAAAACTCCACATATAACAGCGTAATGGACAAATAAAAAAAGTGAACGCGCCGGATTTTTGAATTTTGACTTTTTCGAAAAGTAACGCTAAAATAAGTGATTGTTAGCTAGCTAGCTCTAAATGTAATTGCTGATTATTCTAAAACCATAACAGATTTTGACATGTCCTTCATAACCCATAGTCCAAATAAGATTTTGCACATGTGACCCGCGTTTGAGGATCGTCCATCACTAGGGGGCGCTGTGATGTCAAGAAATCTACTACGCAAGAATGGCTGATCGGATTTTTACAAAACCTTCTTCATCCCCTTCCAGTCATACCCCTGAACTCAGGTATTAAATATGGTAATTATTAAAACAAGTGGGTGGGGCCTATTTCCAAAAGTGTTAAAAAACCTGGAGAATAATAAAAACAATAAAGTAAAGAATAAAAAATGCTTTAAAATCAATTTTTTGATCCCAGATTTTCAGGATGTATTCTGTGAATAAGGTGTAACAATTCTCTCACTGCATGTATTGTTTTTTTTTGAAGTGCTACACTCTGAATTTTTAAAAGTTTGTAAAATGGAGAAATCAATGTATTTTCCACAAATATTGTTCAACCCCCCAAAATATGGCCTCTATTTGTAAAGCACATGCAGAATAAACATGGATTTCAGTTTGGTAAAAATCCAGGCGAGTTTGACCAATTTACAAGACTTTGAAAATAAATGGTACAAGACTATAAAGTTTAATATTTTATTTCTCTGAATACATTTTTTTAATGACCATAAAAAAAATCCTGTGGTTAGATAAAGCACTCTTTGAGATCCATGAATATTTCCAGAATTTTAGAGCCAACCGTTGATTATTAACGAATTTATGAAGTTTGTGATCAGTTCACAGCTTTCATCATCCAGAGCTCTGACTGCAGAGCTTTGAACAGGGCGGCCATTTTGCCCATATTTGGGCACATCACAGGAAGTGACGTCAAAGCAGCCATCTTAGGTCAGACCAAGCTGCCATCTTAGGTCAGACCATAGAGAACACAGACATGAATACGTAGACGCCGCGTCCTCGGTTGAGAGGCGTGCCGACAGAGCGGCCATCTTAGGTCAGACCAAGCTGCAGTCAGACAGAATACAAGTCATTACAGGAAAATGTACTTTATGTTTTCAGACACTCTGAATCCGGTGAATTCTCACCCGATTTCCAGATAAATCAACTGACTGAAAACGTCACCCCTTTAGGGGCTACATGGGACCAATTGATTGAATTAAATTATTGTCTAACTTAATAAATAATTTCGATTTTGTATTGAAAGTAAGCAAACTTCCAGAGCTACGTCCCAGGAAGCCCGACTTTTACTCCGCTTATGGGTGCGCAAATAAAAGGACACTAGGAACCAGATCCTGGGGAATTACCTTCCATAAGTAAGATTTTATGATAGATCATCCTCATGCTTTACAGTTACAGTTTTCCGGCATAAACACAATATGTGCTAATGGGTACAGCGATGGAAGTAGAGAAAAGTACATTAAACACCAAAAACAAACAAAATGGTCCTAAATTACTGGATAGACATGATTTGTGGGGAGTGGGGGGGGAAGCCCGTGCTGAGGGTGATTAGGTTTTTTGTTGATTTCTTTTTGTTGATAATTGCTGTTGTCTGTAGATCGGTGTCTGTGTATATAGCTTAAATATATATATATATATATATATATATATATATATATATATATATATATATATATATATATATATATATATATATACACAGAAAGCTATATACACGGTAGACTGTGCGTTAATGTAACGCAGAAGGTCTGGAGATGCTACGTTGGTGTAGCTTGTAGGACCTGAACAGGGGAGAGAGGCAGAGTCAAGTGTCACGGGGCCTCTGGGCCGTGTTAATAAGGCTGGTAGCGGATGGGAAAAAACTGTTTTTGTGTCGTGAGGTTTTGGTCCTGATGGACCGCTGCCTCCTGCCAGAGGGAAGTGTCTGAAATATTTTGTGACTGGGGTGTCACAAAATCGGCCACAATCTTCCCTGCACGCCTCAGAGTCCTAGAGGCTTACAGGTCCTGGAGAGATGGAAAATTGCAGCCAATCACCTTCTCTGCAGACCGGATGACACGCTGCAGTCTGCTCTTGTCTTTGGCGGTGGCACCAGCGTACCAGATGGTAATGGAGGAGGTGGTTTAGACACACCTTCTCCTTCAAAGAGTTTTCTTAATTTTCATAACTATGACAATTGTAGATTCACACTAAAGGCATCAAAACTATGAATTAACACATGTGGAATTATATACTTAACAAAAAAGTGTGAAACAACTGAAAATATGTCTTATATTCTAGGTTCTTCAAAGTAGCCACCTTTTGCTTTGATTACTGCTTCGTACACTCTTGGCATTCTCTTAATGAGCTTCAAGAGATAGTCACCTGAAATGGTTTTCCCTTCACAGGTGTCCCCTGTCAGGTTTAATAAGTGGGATGTCTTGCCTCTTATATGGGGTTGGGACCATCAGTTGTGTTGTGCAGAAGTCAAGTGGATACACAGCTTATAGTCCTACTGAATAAACTGTTAGAATTTGTATTATGGCAAGAAAAAAGCAGCTAAGTAAAGAAAAACAAGTGGCCATAATTACTTTAAGAACTGAAGGTCATTCAGTCCGAAAAATTGGGAAAACTTTGAAAGTGTCCCCAAGTGCAGTCGCAAAAACCATCAAGCGCTACAAAGAAACTGGCTCACACGAGGACCGCCCCAGGAAAGGAAGACCAAGAGTCACCTCTGCTGTGGAGGATAAATTCATCCTAGTCACCAGCCTCAGAAATCGCAGGTTGACAGCAGCTCAGATTAGAGACCAGGTCAATGCCACACAGAGTTCTAGCAGCAGACACATCTCTAGAACAACTGTTAGGAGACTGTGTGAATCAGGCCTTCATGGTAAAACAGCTGCTAGGAAACCACTGCTAAGGACAGGCAACAAGTAGAAGAGAATTGTTTGGGCTAAAGAACACAAGGAATGGACATTAGACCAGTGGAAATCTGTGCTTTGGTCTGATGAGTCCAAAGTTGAGATCTTTGGTTCCTACCATCGTGTCTTTGTGCGACGCAGAAAAGGTTTAACAGATGGACTCTATTCAATTCAATTCAATTGTATTTATATAGCGCCAATTCAATTCATGAGCGCCAATCCCTCATACTGAGCAAGCATGAAGCGACAGTCGAAAAAAAACCCCACCCATTAGCGGGAAGGAAAAACCTCCAGCAGAACCGGGCTCAGTATTAACGGTCATCTGCCTCGACCGACTGGGGGTTAAAGAATACAGAGCAGAGACACAACAAGAGAGACAAACAAGCACAGAAGCACACATTGATCCAGTAATCTGTTCTGCATTAGATAGTAATAGCGGGTGATCTGTCTTCTCTGGATGATGTCACAGTTAACAGAATGTCAGATCAGGTGTACCTACTATGAAGAAAAAAGAGAGAGCAAAAAGTTAAAAGCTGAAATGACAACAGTCATTTCAATGTAATGCAATGCAAAACTGCATTGCATCTACTTTTTTTAGACAAATGCAAGAAAGTAATAAATATTATGACATGCTTAATTGGAAGGGAGTGGGGAGCAGATAGATGGTGCTGCTGTAGAAGGTCGTGAGGATGGGCGGGGACAGGTGGGCTCTCCTCATCCTCCGCAGTAAGTGCAAGCGCTTCTGTTCCCTCTTCTCCAGTGACATGGTGTTCACAAACCAGCTGAGGTTGTGTGTTATGTGCACCCCGAGGAATTTATTGCTGCTGGCCACCTCCACAGCTGAGCTGTTAATGAGAAGTGGAGGCCATTTCTTCCTGAAGTCCATGATGATCTCCTTCGTTTTCTCCACGTTCAGGATCAGTCCTGGTCCTGGTCCTGGTCGTTGTTGTCTCTAATCAGGCCCACCACCGTCGTGTCGTCTGCAAACTTCACGATGTGATTGGTGGTGAACCTGGGGACACAGTCGTGTGTCATCAGGGTGAACAGCAGGGGGCTCAGGACGCAGCCCTGAGGAAAGCCCGTGCTGAGGGTGATGACATCAGAGGTTTTCTGTCCGACCCAGACCAACTGAGGTCTGTTGGTGATGAAGTCTAGTAGGCAGTTGCGAACAGGTGTGCTGAAGCCCAGATGTTCCAGTTTTGATGGTGTTGAACGCTGAACTGAAGTCCAGGAACATGCTCAAGGGAGCAGTGCGTGGGTGGGCTTGGAACCCGTTAATAACTGCTTGCAGTTCTAGTTATTATTATTATTACGGGTAATTATTATTCTCCGCTAAAACGCGTTGGGCGGCCCATGCGGATTTGTAACGAACCTATTGAATCAGGTATCCAAGTACAGAATGTGCACCGCTACTCAAACCCAGAAATTCAGACCCCTCAACAACTAGGGGGCGCTATAACAAAGGACAATGCGTTTTGGCCTATAACCACCAAACTACTGGTCCCACACTCAAAAACTTCACATCACTTTGTTTATTGGATGATTCTGCAAAATAAAGGGAATTGGCACACCCTTCGTTTCCCAGCTAGTTTTCGCGCTACATGGCTACAAAGGTTAAACCTTTCTTGTTTAACTCCTCCTACATTTTTTATGCAATCCGCGCAAAACTCCACATATAACAGCGTAATGGACAAATAAAAAAAGTGAACGCGCCGGATTTTTGAATTTTGACTTTTTCGAAAAGTAACGCTAAAATAAGTGATTGTTAGCTAGCTAGCTCTAAATGTAATTGCTGATTATTCTAAAACCATAACAGATTTTGACATGTCCTTCATAACCCATAGTCCAAATAAGATTTTGCACATGTGACCCGCGTTTGAGGATCGTCCATCACTAGGGGGCGCTGTGATGTCAAGAAATCTACTACGCAAGAATGGCTGATCGGATTTTTACAAAACCTTCTTCATCCCCTTCCAGTCATACCCCTGAACTCAGGTATTAAATATGGTAATTATTAAAACAAGTGGGCGGGGCCTATTTCCAAAAGTGTTAAAAAACCTGGAGAATAATAAAAACAATAAAGTAAAGAATAAAAAATGCTTTAAAATCAAATTTTTGATCCCAGATTTTCAGGATGTATTCTGTGAATAAGGTGTAACAATTCTCTCACTGCATGTATTGTTTTTTTTTGAAGTGCTACACTCTGAATTTTTAAAAGTTTGTAAAATGGAGAAATCAATGTATTTTCCACAAATATTGTTCAACCCCCCAAAATATGGCCTCTATTTGTAAAGCACATGCAGAATAAACATGGATTTCAGTTTGGTAAAAATCCAGGCGAGTTTGACCAATTTACAAGACTTTGAAAATAAATGGTACAAGACTATAAAGTTTAATATTTTATTTCTCTGAATCCATTTTTTTAATGACCATAAAAAAACTCATGTGGTTAGATAAAGCACTCTTTGAGATCCATGAATATTTTCAGAATTTTAGAGCCAACCGTTGATTATTAACGAATTTATGAAGTTTGTGATCAGTTCACAGCTTTCATCATCCAGAGCTCTGACTGCAGAGCTTTGAACAGGGCGGCCATTTTGCCCATATTTGGGCACATCACAGGAAGTGACGTCAAAGCAGCCATCTTAGGTCAGACCAAGCTGCCATCTTAGGTCAGACCATAGAGAACACAGACATGAATACGTAGACGCCTTTAGACAGATTCTTTTAACATATGTTTCAGTGCACATGCTGCCCTGTAATGTTTTATTAATTTGGCCAGGATATATCTCCCAGCTCTTGCTTGAAATGTGTGTGGTAAGAATATGTGAAAAACCATTGTTAAGTTTATAATGACTGAAATGTAAATAGGCTATGTCATATGAAAGCTTTGAATTATAACCTAACTAGTTATATTAATTAATTTAATTAATCTATTTTTAATTTAGTATTATTTTAGCTAGCTACAGAAAACTAAAAACTATTGTTTAAATAATATTTAAAATAGTGTTGTCTTTGCCATACAGTCATGGAGTCTAAATACCAGGCTGCCTTATTTTGTGTAGAGCCCAAATGAAGAGAAAAGAGAATATCTCACAGTTCTTCTTAAAGAGGCAAAAACCAGGGCCAGACCAGGACCAGACAGAACCCTGCAGCAGTGACCAACCTGGAGAAGCCAGCCAGGAGACACCAGGCCCAAGTGTATCACCAGCAGGTTAGAGGCTGTGACAGAGAGTTATTAAGTAGTAAAATCCAATAAGCCTAATTGTAAAGGTTAGCATGATGCTTTTTGCATTTTTTATTGTGTCTGTTTATGAACACAATTGAAACAAGTGGGCAGGGCCTATTTGCAAAAGTGTGAGAGTAGGGAGTAGCAAGATGGCGGCCAGTCACTAGGGGAGGTCACTGGCCGCCATCTTGCTACTCCGTTCTCACACAGAACCCCATAGCATTTGGTTGCAACAACAAGCAGTTTGGCTGTGTGAAAACGTTTCACAGGTAACTTTAAAGTCAGTGGTTGTTATACTTACTATACAAATTACTTTTGTTTTGGTAACACTTTATTTGTGCCTAAGATTTACATGATACTGTCATAAACAGAGGCTGCACAGTGAAGCAGTGAGAAGTGTTGTTGCCTTCTGGGTTCAATCACCTGGGTCTTTCAAATCCTCCCGGGTCTTTCAAATCCTCCCGGGTCTTTCAAATCCTCCTGGGTCTTTCAAATCCTCTGGGTCTTTCTGCATGAAGTTTGAATGTTCTACCTGTGCATGCGTAGGTTCACTCCGGGTACGCTGGCTTCCTCCCACAGTTCAAAAACATGACTGTTAGTTTAATTGGCTTCTCTAAATTGTCCTTAGGTGTGAGTGTGTGCAAGAATGGTTGTTTGTCCTGTCTGTCTCTGTGTTGCCCTGTGACAGATTGCCGACCTATATATATATATATATATATATATATATATACACAGAAAGCTATATACACGGTAGACTGTGCGTTAATGTAACGCAGAAGGTCTGGAGATGCTACGTTGGTGTAGCTTGTAGGACCTGAACAGGGGAGAGAGGCAGAGTCAAGTGTCACGGGGCCTCTGGGCCGTGTTAATAAGGCTGGTAGCGGATGGGAAAAAACTGTTTTTGTGTCGTGAGGTTTTGGTCCTGATGGACCGCTGCCTCCTGCCAGAAGGAAGTGTCTGAAATATTTTGTGACTGGGGTGTCACAAAATCGGCCACAATCTTCCCTGCACGCCTCAGAGTCCTAGAGGCTTACAGGTCCTGGAGAGATGGAAAATTGCAGCCAATCACCTTCTCTGCAGACCGGATGACACGCTGCAGTCTGCTCTTGTCTTTGGCGGTGGCACCAGCGTACCAGATGGTAATGGAGGAGGTGGTTTAGACACACCTTCTCCTTCAAAGAGTTTTCTTAATTTTCATAACTATGACAATTGTAGATTCACACTAAAGGCATCAAAACTATGAATTAACACATGTGGAATTATATACTTAACAAAAAAGTGTGAAACAACTGAAAATATGTCTTATATTCTAGGTTCTTCAAAGTAGCCACCTTTTGCTTTGATTACTGCTTCGTACACTCTTGGCATTCTCTTAATGAGCTTCAAGAGATAGTCACCTGAAATGGTTTTCCCTTCACAGGTGTCCCCTGTCAGGTTTAATAAGTGGGATGTCTTGCCTCTTATATGGGGTTGGGACCATCAGTTGTGTTGTGCAGAAGTCAAGTGGATACACAGCTTATAGTCCTACTGAATAAACTGTTAGAATTTGTATTATGGCAAGAAAAAAGCAGCTAAGTAAAGAAAAACAAGTGGCCATAATTACTTTAAGAACTGAAGGTCATTCAGTCCGAAAAATTGGGAAAACTTTGAAAGTGTCCCCAAGTGCAGTCGCAAAAACCATCAAGCGCTACAAAGAAACTGGCTCACACGAGGACCGCCCCAGGAAAGGAAGACCAAGAGTCACCTCTGCTGTGGAGGATAAATTCATCCTAGTCACCAGCCTCAGAAATCGCAGGTTGACAGCAGCTCAGATTAGAGACCAGGTCAATGCCACACAGAGTTCTAGCAGCAGACACATCTCTAGAACAACTGTTAGGAGACTGTGTGAATCAGGCCTTCATGGTAAAACAGCTGCTAGGAAACCACTGCTAAGGACAGGCAACAAGTAGAAGAGAATTGTTTGGGCTAAAGAACACAAGGAATGGACATTAGACCAGTGGAAATCTGTGCTTTGGTCTGATGAGTCCAAAGTTGAGATCTTTGGTTCCTACCATCGTGTCTTTGTGCGACGCAGAAAAGGTTTAACAGATGGACTCTATTCAATTCAATTCAATTGTATTTATATAGCGCCAATTCAATTCATGAGCGCCAATCCCTCATACTGAGCAAGCATGAAGCGACAGTCGAAAAAAAACCCCACCCATTAGCGGGAAGGAAAAACCTCCAGCAGAACCGGGCTCAGTATTAACGGTCATCTGCCTCGACCGACTGGGGGTTAAAGAATACAGAGCAGAGACACAACAAGAGAGACAAACAAGCACAGAAGCACACATTGATCCAGTAATCTGTTCTACATTAGATAGTAATAGCGGGTGATCTGTCTTCTCTGGATGATGTCACAGTTAACAGAACGTCAGATCAGGTGTACCTACTATGAAGAAAAAAGAGAGAGCAAAAAGTTAAAAGCTGAAATGACAACAGTTATTTCAATGTAATGCAATGCAAAACTGCATTGCATCTACTTTTTTTAGACAAATGCAAGAAAGTAATAAATATTATGACATGCTTAATTGGAAGGGAGTGGGGAGCAGATAGATGGTGCTGCTGTAGAAGGTCGTGAGGATGGGCGGGGACAGGTGGGCTCTCCTCATCCTCCGCAGTAAGTGCAAGCGCTTCTGTTCCCTCTTCTCCAGTGACATGGTGTTCACAAACCAGCTGAGGTTGTGTGTTATGTGCACCCCGAGGAATTTATTGCTGCTGGCCACCTCCACAGCTGAGCTGTTAATGAGAAGTGGAGCATGGCGAGGCCATTTCTTCCTGAAGTCCATGATGATCTCCTTCGTTTTCTCCACGTTCAGGATCAGTCCTGGTCCTGGTCCTGGTCGTTGTTGTCTCTAATCAGGCCCACCACCGTCGTGTCGTCTGCAAACTTCACGATGTGATTGGTGGTGAACCTGGGGACACAGTCGTGTGTCATCAGGGTGAACAGCAGGGGGCTCAGGACGCAGCCCTGAGGAAAGCCCGTGCTGAGGGTGATGACATCAGTGGTTTTCTGTCCGACCCAGACCAACTGAGGTCTGTTGGTGATGAAGTCTAGTAGGCAGTTGCGAACAGGTGTGCTGAAGCCCAGATGTTCCAGTTTTGATGGTGTTGAACGCTGAACTGAAGTCCAGGAACATGCTCAAGGGGGCGGTGCGTGGGTGGGCTTGGAACCCGTTAATAACTGCTTGCAGTTCTAGTTATTATTATTATTATTATTACGGGTAATTATTATTCTCCGCTAAAACGCGTTGGGCGGCCCATGCGGATTTGTAACGAACCTATTGAATCAGGTATCCAAGTACAGAATGTGCACCGCTACTCAAACCCAGAAATTCAGACCCCTCAACAACTAGGGGGCGCTATAACAAAGGACAATGCGTTTTGGCCTATAACCACCAAACTACTGGTCCCACACTCAAAAACTTCACATCACTTTGTTTATTGGATGATTCTGCAAAATAAAGGGAATTGGCACACCCTTCGTTTCCCAGCTAGTTTTCGCGCTACATGGCTACAAAGGTTAAACCTTTCTTGTTTAACTCCTCCTACATTTTTTATGCAATCCACGCAAAACTCCACGTATAACAGCGTAATGGACAAATAAAAAAAGTGAACGCGCCGGATTTTTGAATTTTGACTTTTTCGAAAAGTAACGCTAAAATAAGTGATTGTTAGCTAGCTAGCTCTAAATGTAATTGCTGATTATTCTAAAACCATAACAGATTTTGACATGTCCTTCATAACCCATAGTCCAAATAAGATTTTGCACATGTGACCCGCGTTTGAGGATCGTCCATCACTAGGGGGCGCTGTGATGTCAAGAAATCTACTACGCAAGAATGGCTGATCGGATTTTTACAAAACCTTCTTCATCCCCTTCCAGTCATACCCCTGAACTCAGGTATTAAATATGGTAATTATTAAAACAAGTGGGCGGGGCCTATTTCCAAAAGTGTTAAAAAACCTGGAGAATAATAAAAACAATAAAGTAAAGAATAAAAAATGCTTTAAAATCAATTTTTTGATCCCAGATTTTCAGGATGTATTCTGTGAATAAGGTGTAACAATTCTCTCACTGCATGTATTGTTTTTTTTTGAAGTGCTACACTCTGAATTTTTAAAAGTTTGTAAAATGGAGAAATCAATGTATTTTCCACAAATATTGTTCAACCCCCCAAAATATGGCCTCTATTTGTAAAGCACATGCAGAATAAACATGGATTTCAGTTTGGTAAAAATCCAGGCGAGTTTGACCAATTTACAAGACTTTGAAAATAAATGGTACAAGACTATAAAGTTTAATATTTTATTTCTCTGAATCCATTTTTTTAATGACCATAAAAAAAATCCTGTGGTTAGATAAAGCACTCTTTGAGATCCATGAATATTTTCAGAATTTTAGAGCCAACCGTTGATTATTAACGAATTTATGAAGTTTGTGATCAGTTCACAGCTTTCATCATCCAGAGCTCTGACTGCAGAGCTTTGAACAGGGCGGCCATTTTGCCCATATTTGGGCACATCACAGGAAGTGACGTCAAAGCAGCCATCTTAGGTCAGACCAAGCTGCCATCTTAGGTCAGACCATAGAGAACACAGACATGAATACGTAGACGCCGCGTCCTCGGTTGAGAGGCGTGCCGACAGAGCGGCCATCTTAGGTCAGACCAAGCTGCAGTCAGACAGAATACAAGTCATTACAGGAAAATGTACTTTATGTTTTCAGACACTCTGAATCCGGTGAATTCTCACCCGATTTCCAGATAAATCAACTGACTGAAAACGTCACCCCTTTAGGGGCTACATGGGACCAATTGATTGAATTAAATTATTGTCTAACTTAATAAATAATTTCGATTTTGTATTGAAAGTAAGCAAACTTCCAGAGCTACGTCCCAGGAAGCCCGACTTTTACTCCGCTTATGGGTGCGCAAATAAAAGGACACTAGGAACCAGATCCTGGGGAATTACCTTCCATAAGTAAGATTTTATGATAGATCATCCTCATGCTTTACAGTTACAGTTTTCCGGCATAAACACAATATGTGCTAATGGGTACAGCGATGGAAGTAGAGAAAAGTACATTAAACACCAAAAACAAACAAAATGGTCCTAAATTACTGGATAGACATGATTTGTGGGGAGTGGGGGGGGGAAGCCCGTGCTGAGGGTGATTAGGTTTTTTGTTGATTTCTTTTTGTTGATGATTGCTGTTGTCTATAGATCGGTGTCTGTGTATATAGCTTAAATATACATATATATATATATATATATATATATATGCTTGTCGGGACTTTGATGCAATCAACTGGTTTCCTTATATAGGACATTTTATTCAATCTGTATAATCTGACCCAATCTGTATAATATGATTGAACCTGATTTTGTAAAGTGCCTTGAGATGACATGGTTCATGATTTGGCGCTATATAAATAAATAAATTGAATATATATATAATATTGGAAGAATTTTAGAGCAAACTGTTGATTTTTAAAGAATTTATTTATGAATTTAAAGAGAATAACATTTCCGAAATGTGCCCATGTAGGGATTTAAAATTTCCAGTAGATGGCAGTATTTGATTATATATGGATTTTTTTACACACACACACACTTATATACATAAGCTTTACATTGAATGTAGCTAGTTGCGGAGCCAGAGGGGTGGCAGGGGTGGCATTTGCCACCCCCAACAGAGCCCTTGCCACCCCCTACTGCCACCCCACTGGAAATGGTAATTTTAACATATAATACTTATGAGATCGGCAAAGATTTGCCAGGAAAACTGTAATTTCCGACTGTCCCTGAAGGCAGCCCATGCAGTAGCAGCCTACATGCTGCGCACTGACGCTGTTCATTGGTTAAGCTGACATGTGGTTCCTGCTTGATCCAAAACACACCCGCGGCTTTAGAGTACACCGTTGAGGAGTTTTGCAGGTATTTACAACATTTTACAGCTCAGCGGTAACCGCTGTGTTACCTTCCTAATGAGAGGCGGCACTTGTCATACATTTCTAAAAAGAAAAAAAAAATGGTTGTGCACCGCTCCGTCCGTAGTGCCTCGTTTATTATATTAGCCATGCTAGTGCTGATAGATCGTGTTTTAGACAGATTCTTTTAACATATGTTTCAGTGCACATGCTGCCCTGTAATGTTTTATTAATTTGGCCAGGATATATCTCCCAGCTCTTGCTTGAAATGTGTGTGGTAAGAATATGTGAAAAACCATTGTTAAGTTTATAATGACTGAAATGTAAATAGGCTATGTCATATGAAAGCTTTGAATTATAACCTAACTAGTTATATTAATTAATTTAATTAATCTATTTTTAATTTAGTATTATTTTAGCTAGCTACAGAAAACTAAAAACTATTGTTTAAATAATATTTAAAATAGTGTTGTCTTTGCCATACAGTCATGGAGTCTAAATACCAGGCTGCCTTATTTTGTGTAGAGCCCAAATGAAGAGAAAAGAGAATATCTCACAGTTCTTCTTAAAGAGGCAAAAACCAGGGCCAGACCAGGACCAGACAGAACCCTGCAGCAGTGACCAACCTGGAGAAGCCAGCCAGGAGACACCAGGCCCAAGTGTATCACCAGCAGGTTAGAGGCTGTGACAGAGAGTTATTAAGTAGTAAAATCCAATAAGCCTAATTGTAAAGGTTAGCATGATGCTTTTTGCATTTTTTATTGTGTCTGTTTATGAACACAATTGAAACAAGTGGGCAGGGCCTATTTGCAAAAGTGTGAGAGTAGGGAGTAGCAAGATGGCGGCCAGTCACTAGGGGAGGTCACTGGCCGCCATCTTGCTACTCCGTTCTCACACAGAACCCCATAGCATTTGGTTGCAACAACAAGCAGTTTGGCTGTGTGAAAACGTTTCACAGGTAACTTTAAAGTCAGTGGTTGTTATACTTACTATACAAATTACTATTGTTTTGGTAACACTTTATTTGTGCCTAAGATTTACATGATACTGTCATAAACAGAGGCTGCACAGTGAAGCAGTGAGAAGTGTTGTTGCCTTCTGGGTTCAATCACCTGGGTCTTTCAAATCCTCCCGGGTCTTTCAAATCCTCCCGGGTCTTTCAAATCCTCCTGGGTCTTTCAAATCCTCTGGGTCTTTCTGCATGAAGTTTGAATGTTCTACCTGTGCATGCGTAGGTTCACTCCGGGTACGCTGGCTTCCTCCCACAGTTCAAAAACATGACTGTTAGTTTAATTGGCTTCTCTAAATTGTCCTTAGGTGTGAGTGTGTGCAAGAATGGTTGTTTGTCCTGTCTGTCTCTGTGTTGCCCTGTGACAGATTGCCGACCTGTCCAGGGTGTAACCCGCCTCTCGCTCAGTGAACGCTGTGTGTATATATATATATATATATATATATATATATATATATATATATATACACACAGAAAGCTATATACACGGTAGACTGTGCGTTAATGTAACGCAGAAGGTCTGGAGATGCTACGTTGGTGTAGCTTGTAGGACCTGAACAGGGGAGAGAGGCAGAGTCAAGTGTCACGGGGCCTCTGGGCCGTGTTAATAAGGCTGGTAGCGGATGGGAAAAAACTGTTTTTGTGTCGTGAGGTTTTGGTCCTGATGGACCGCTGCCTCCTGCCAGAAGGAAGTGTCTGAAATATTTTGTGACTGGGGTGTCACAAAATCGGCCACAATCTTCCCTGCACGCCTCAGAGTCCTAGAGGCTTACAGGTCCTGGAGAGATGGAAAATTGCAGCCAATCACCTTCTCTGCAGACCGGATGACACGCTGCAGTCTGCTCTTGTCTTTGGCGGTGGCACCAGCGTACCAGATGGTAATGGAGGAGGTGGTTTAGACACACCTTCTCCTTCAAAGAGTTTTCTTAATTTTCATAACTATGACAATTGTAGATTCACACTAAAGGCATCAAAACTATGAATTAACACATGTGGAATTATATACTTAACAAAAAAGTGTGAAACAACTGAAAATATGTCTTATATTCTAGGTTCTTCAAAGTAGCCACCTTTTGCTTTGATTACTGCTTCGTACACTCTTGGCATTCTCTTAATGAGCTTCAAGAGATAGTCACCTGAAATGGTTTTCCCTTCACAGGTGTCCCCTGTCAGGTTTAATAAGTGGGATGTCTTGCCTCTTATATGGGGTTGGGACCATCAGTTGTGTTGTGCAGAAGTCAAGTGGATACACAGCTTATAGTCCTACTGAATAAACTGTTAGAATTTGTATTATGGCAAGAAAAAAGCAGCTAAGTAAAGAAAAACAAGTGGCCATAATTACTTTAAGAACTGAAGGTCATTCAGTCCGAAAAATTGGGAAAACTTTGAAAGTGTCCCCAAGTGCAGTCGCAAAAACCATCAAGCGCTACAAAGAAACTGGCTCACACGAGGACCGCCCCAGGAAAGGAAGACCAAGAGTCACCTCTGCTGTGGAGGATAAATTCATCCTAGTCACCAGCCTCAGAAATCGCAGGTTGACAGCAGCTCAGATTAGAGACCAGGTCAATGCCACACAGAGTTCTAGCAGCAGACACATCTCTAGAACAACTGTTAGGAGACTGTGTGAATCAGGCCTTCATGGTAAAACAGCTGCTAGGAAACCACTGCTAAGGACAGGCAACAAGTAGAAGAGAATTGTTTGGGCTAATAAACACAAGGAATGGACATTAGACCAGTGGAAATCTGTGCTTTGGTCTGATGAGTCCAAAGTTGAGATCTTTGGTTCCAACCATCGTGTCTTTGTGCGACGCAGAAAAGGTTTAACAGATGGACTCTATTCAATTCAATTCAATTGTATTTATATAGCGCCAATTCATGAAACATGTCATCTCGAGGCACTTTACAAAGTCAAAATCAATCATATTATACAGATTGGTCAAAAATTTCCTATATAAGGGAACCAGTTGATTGCTTCAAAATCCCGACAAGCAGCATTCACTCCTGGAGAAGCATAGAGCTACAGGGAGAGACGTCTGCATTGTCCATGGCTTTGCAGCAATCCCTCATACTGAGCAAGCATGAAGCGACAGTCGAAAAAAAAAACCACCCATTAGCGGGAAGGAAAAACCTCCAGCAGAACCGGGCTCAGTATGAACGGTCATCTGCCTCGACCGACTGGGGGTTAAAGAATACAGAGCAGAGACACAACAAGAGAGACAAACATGCACAGAAGCACACATTGATCCAGTAATCTGTTCTACATTAGATAGTAATAGCGGGTGATCTGTCTTCTCTGGATGATGTCACAGTTAACAGAACGTCAGATCAGGTGTACCTACTATGAAGAAAAAAGAGAGAGCAAAAAGTTAAAAGCTGAAATGACAACAGTCATTTCAATGTAATGCAATGCAAAACTGCATTGCATCTACTTTTTTTAGACAAATGCAAGAAAGTAATAAATATTATGACATGCTTAATTGGAAGGGAGTGGGGAGCAGATAGATGGTGCTGCTGTAGAAGGTCGTGAGGATGGGCGGGGACAGGTGGGCTCTCCTCATCCTCCGCAGTAAGTGCAAGCGCTTCTGTTCCCTCTTCTCCAGTGACATGGTGTTCACAAACCAGCTGAGGTTGTGTGTTATGTGCACCCCGAGGAATTTATTGCTGCTGGCCACCTCCACAGCTGAGCTGTTAATGAGAAGTGGAGCATGGCGAGGCCATTTCTTCCTGAAGTCCATGATGATCTCCTTCGTTTTCTCCACGTTCAGGATCAGTCCTGGTCCTGGTCGTTGTTGTCTCTAATCAGGCCCACCACCGTCGTGTCGTCTGCAAACTTCACGATGTGATTGGTGGTGAACCTGGGGACACAGTCGTGTGTCATCAGGGTGAACAGCAGGGGGCTCAGGACGCAGCCCTGAGGAAAGCCCGTGCTGAGGGTGATGACATCAGTGGTTTTCTGTCCGACCCAGACCAACTGAGGTCTGTTGGTGATGAAGTCTAGTAGGCAGTTGCGAACAGATGTGCTGAAGCCCAGATGTTCCAGTTTTGATGGTGTTGAACGCTGAACTGAAGTCCAGGAACATGCTCAAGGGGGCGGTGCGTGGATGGGCTTGGAACCCGTTAATAACTGCTTGCAGTTCTAGTTATTATTATTATTATTACGGGTAATTATTATTCTCCGCTAAAACGCGTTGGGCGGCCCATGCGGATTTGTAACGAATCAATTGGATCAGGTATCCAAGTACAGAATGTGCACCGCTACTCAAACCCAGAAATTCAGACCCCTCAACAACTAGGGGGCGCTATAACAAAGGACAATGCGTTTTGGCCTATAACCACCAAACTACTGGTCCCACACTCAAAAACTTCACATCACTTTGTTTATTGGATGATTCTGCAAAATAAAGGGAATTGGCACACCCTTCGTTTCCCAGCTAGTTTTCGCGCTACATGGCTACAAAGGTTAAACCTTTCTTGTTAAACTCCTCCTACATTTTTTATGCAATCCGCGCAAAACTCCATATATAACCGCTTAATGGACAAATAAAAAAAGTTAACACGCCGGATTTTTGAATTTTGACTTTTTCGAAAAGTAACGCTAAAATAAGTGATTGTTAGCTAGCTAGCTCTAAATGTAATTGCTGATTATTCTAAAACCATAACAGATTTTGACATGTCCTTTATAACCAATAGTCCAAATAAGATTTTGCACATGTGACCCGCGTTTGAGGATCGTCCATCACTAGGGGGCGCTGTGATGTCAAGAAATCTACTACGCAAGAATGGCTGATCGGATTTTTACAAAACCTTCTTCATCCCCTTCCAGTCATACCCCTGAACTCAGGTATTAAATATGGTAATGATTAAAACAAGTGGGCGGGGCCTATTTCCAAAAGTGTTAAAAAACCTGGAGAATAATAAAAACAATAAAGTAAAGAATAAAAAATGCTTTAAAATCAATTTTTTGATCCCAGATTTTCAGGATGTATTCTGTGAATAAGGTGTAACAATTCTCTCACTGCATGTATTGTTTTTTTTTGAAGTGCTACACTCTGAATTTTTAAAAGTTTGTAAAATGGAGAAATCAATGTATTTTCCACAAATATTGTTCAACCCCCAAAAATATGGCCTCTATTTGTAAAGCACATGCAGAATAAACATGGATTTCAGTTTGGTAAAAATCCAGGCGAGTTTGACCAATTTACAAGACTTTGAAAATAAATGGTACAAGACTATAAAGTTTAATATTTTATTTCTCTGAATCTATTTTTTTAATGACCATAAAAAAAATCCTGTGGTTAGATAAAGCACTCTTTGAGATCCATAAATATTTTCAGAATTTTAGAGCCAACCGTTGATTATTAACGAATTTATGAAGTTTGTGATCAGTTCACAGCTTTCATCATCCAGAGCTCTGACTGCAGAGCTTTGAACAGGGCGGCCATTTTGCCCATATTTGGGCACATCACAGGAAGTGACGTCAAAGCAGCCATCTTAGGTCAGACCAAGCTGCCATCTTAGGTCAGACCATAGAGAATACAAGTCAATTGAGGAAAATGTACTTTATGTTTCAGACACTCTGAATCCGGTGAATTCTCACCCGATTTCCATTAAATCAACTGACTGAAAACGTCACCCCTTTAGGGGCTACATGGGACCAATTGATTGAATTAAACGATTGTCTAACTTAATAAATAATTTCGGTTTTGTATTGAAAGTAAGCAAACTTCCAGAGCTACGTCCCAGGAAGCCAGACTTTTACTCCGCTTATGGGTGCGCATATAAAAGGACACCAGGAACCAGATCCTGGGGAATAACCTTCCATAAGTAAGATTTTATGATAGATAATCCTCATGCTTTACAGTTACAGTGTTTCCGGCATAAACACAATATGTGCTAATGGGTACAGCGATGGAAGTAAAGAAAAGTACATTAAACACCAAAAACAAACAAAATGGTCCTAAATTACTGGATAGACATGATTTGTGGGGAGGGGGGGGGAAGCCCGTGCTGAGGGTGATTAGGTTTTTTGTTGATTTCTTTTTGTTGATAATTGCTGTTGTCTGTAGATCGGTGTCTGTGTATATAGCTTAAATATATATATATATATATATATAATATATATAACATTGGAAGAATTTTAGAGCAAACTGTTGATTTTTAAAGAATTTATTTATGAATTTAAAGAGAATAACATTTCCGAAATGTGCCCATGTAGGGATTTAAAATTTCCAGTAGATGGCAGTATTTGATTATATATGGATTTTTTACACACACACACTTATATACATAAGCTTTACATTGAATGTAGCTAGTTGCGGAGCCAGAGGGGTGGCAGGGGTGGCATTTGCCACCCCCAACAGAGCCCTTGCCACCCCCTACTGCCACCCCACTGGAAATGGTAATTTTAACATATAATACTTATGAGATCGGCAAAGATTTGCCAGGAAAACTGTAATTTCCGACTGTCCCTGAAGGCAGCCCATGCAGTAGCAGCCTACATGCTGCGCACTGACGCTGTTCATTGGTTAAGCTGACATGTGGTTCCTGCTTGATCCAAAACACACCCGCGGCTTTAGAGTACACCGTTGAGGAGTTTTGCAGGTATTTACAACATTTTACCGCTCAGCGGTAACCGCTGTGTTACCTTCCTAATGAGAGGCGGCACTTGTCATACATTTCTAAAAAGAAAAAAAAAATGGTTGTGCACCGCTCCGTCCGTAGTGCCTCGTTTATTATATTAGCCATGCTAGTGCTGATAGATCGTGTTTTAGACAGATTCTTTTAACATATGTTTCAGTGCACATGCTGCCCTGTAATGTTTTATTAATTTGGCCAGGATATATCTCCCAGCTCTTGCTTGAAATGTGTGTGGTAAGAATATGTGAAAAACCATTGTTAAGTTTATAATGACTGAAATGTAAATAGGCTATGTCATATGAAAGCTTTGAATTATAACCTAACTAGTTATATTAATTAATTTAATTAATCTATTTTTAATTTAGTATTATTTTAGCTAGCTACAGAAAACTAAAAACTATTGTTTAAATAATATTTAAAATAGTGTTGTCTTTGCCATACAGTCATGGAGTCTAAATACCAGGCTGCCTTATTTTGTGTAGAGCCCAAATGAAAAGAAAAGAGAATATCTCACAGTTCTTCTTAAAGAGGCAAAAACCAGGGCCAGACCAGGACCAGACAGAACCCTGCAGCAGTGACCAACCTGTAGAAGCCAGCCTGGAGACACCAGGCCCAAGTGTATCACCAGCAGGTTAGAGGCTGTGACAGAGAGTTATTAAGTAGTAAAATCCAATAAGCCTAATTCTAAAGGTTAGCATGATGCTTTTTGCATTTTTTATTGTGTCTGTTTATGAACACAATTGAAACAAGTGGGCAGGGCCTATTTGCAAAAGTGTGAGAGTAGGGAGTAGCAAGATGGCGGCCAGTCACTAGGGGAGGTCACTGGCCGCCATCTTGCTACTCCGTTCTCACACAGAACCCCATAGCATTTGGTTGCAACAACAAGCAGTTTGGCTGTGTGAAAACGTTTCACAGGTAACTTTAGATGTCAGTGGATGTTATACTTACTATACAAATTACTTTTGTTTAGGTAACACTTTATTTGTGCCTAAGATTTACATGATACTGTCATAAACAGAGGCTGCACAGTGAAGCAGTGAGAAGTGTTGTTGCCTTCTGGGTTCAATCACCTGGGTCTTTCAAATCCTCCCGGGTCTTTCAAATCCTCCCGGGTCTTTCAAATCCTCCTGGGTCTTTCAAATCCTCCCGGGTCTTTCAAATCCTCTGGGTCTTTCTGCATGGAGTTTGAATGTTCTACCTGTGCATGCGTAGGTTCACTCCGGGTACGCCGGCTTCCTCCCACAGTTCAAAAACATAACTGTTAGTTTAATTGGCTTCTCTAAATTGTCCTTAGGTGTGAGTGTGTGCAAGAATGGTTGTTTGTCCTGTCTGTCTCTGTGTTGCCCTGTGACAGATTGCCGACCTGTCCAGGGTGTAACCCGCCTCTCGCTCAGTGAACGCTGTGTATATATATATATATATATATATATATATATATATATATATATATATATATATACACAGAAAGCTATATACACGGTAGACTGTGCGTTAATGTAACGCAGAAGGTCTGGAGATGCTACGTTGGTGTAGCTTGTAGGACCTGAACAGGGGAGAGAGGCAGAGTCAAGTGTCACGGGGCCTCTGGGCCGTGTTAATAAGGCTGGTAGCGGATGGGAAAAAACTGTTTTTGTGTCGTGACGTTTTGGTCCTGATGGACCGCTGCCTCCTGCCAGAAGGAAGTGTCTGAAATATTTTGTGACTGGGGTGTCACAAAATCGGCCACAATCTTCCCTGCACGCCTCAGAGTCCTGGAGGCTTACAGGTCCTGGAGAGATGGAAAATTGCAGCCAATCACCTTCTCATCAGACCGGATGACACGCTGCAGTCTGCTCTTGTCTTTGGCGGTGGCACCAGCGTACCAGATGGTAATGGAGGAGGTGGTTTAGACACACCTTCTCCTTCAAAGAGTTTTCTTAATTTTCATAACTATGACAATTGTAGATTCACACTAAAGGCATCAAAACTATGAATTGCTGTGGAGGATAAATTCATCCTAGTCACCAGCCTCAGAAATCTCAGGTTGACAGCAGCTCAGATTAGAGACCAGGTCAATGCCACACAGAGTTCTAGCAGCAGACACATCTCTAGAACAACTGTTAGGAGACTGTGTGAATCAGGCCTTCATGTTAAAACAGCTGCTAGGAAACCACTGCTAAGGACAGGCAACAAGTAGAAGAGAATTGTTTGGGCTAAAGAACACAAGGAATGGACATTAGACCAGTGGAAATCTGTGCTTTGGTCTGATGAGTCCAAAGTTGAGATCTTTGGTTCCAACCATCGTGTCTTTGTGCGACGCAGAAAAGGTTTAACAGATGGACTCTATTCAATTCAATTCAATTGTATTTATATAGCGCCAATTCATGAAACATGTCATCTCGAGGCACTTTACAAAGTCAAAATCAATCATATTATACAGATTGGTCAAAAATTTCCTATATAAGGGAACCAGTTGATTGCTTCAAAGTCCCGACAAGCAGTATTCACTCCTGGAGAAGCATAGAGCTACAGGGAGAGACGTCTGCATTGTCCATGGCTTTGCAGCAATCCCTCATACTGAGCAAGCATGAAGCGACAGTCGAAAAAAAACCCCACCCATTAGCGGGAAGGAAAAACCTCCAGCAGAACCGGGCTCAGTATGAACGGTCATCTGCCTTGACCGACTGGGGGTTAAAGAATACAGAGCAGAGACACAACAAGAGAGACAAACAAGCACAGAAGCACACATTGATCCAGTAATCTGTTCTATATTAGATAGTAATAGCGGGTGATCTGTCTTCTCTGGATGATGTCACAGTTAACAGAACGTCAGATCAGGTGTACCTACTATGAAGAAAAAAGAGAGAGCAAAAAGTTAAAAGCTGAAATGACAACAGTCATTTCAATGTAATGCAATGCAAAACTGCATTGCATCTACTTTTTTTAGACAAATGCAAGAAAGTAATAAATATTATGACATGCTTAATTGGAAGGGAGTGGGGAGCAGATAGATGGTGCTGCTGTAGAAGGTCGTGAGGATGGGCGGGGACAGGTGGGCTCTCCTCATCCTCCGCAGTAAGTGCAAGCGCTTCTGTTCCCTCTTCTCCAGTGACATGGTGTTCACAAACCAGCTGAGGTTGTGTGTTATGTGCACCCCGAGGAATTTATTGCTGCTGGCCACCTCCACAGCTGAGCTGTTAATGAGAAGTGGAGCATGGCGAGGCCATTTCTTCCTGAAGTCCATGATGATCTCCGTTTTCTCCACGTTCAGGATCAGTCCTGGTCGTTGTTGTCTCTAATCAGGCCCACCACCGTCGTGTCGTCTGCAAACTTCACGATGTGATTGGTGGTGAACCTGGGGACACAGTCGTGTGTCATCAGGGTGAACAGCAGGGGGCTCAGGACGCAGCCCTGAGGAAAGCCCGTGCTGAGGGTGATGACATCAGAGGTTTTCTGTCCGACCAGGACCAACTGAGGTCTGTTGGTGATGAAGTCTAGTAGGCAGTTGCAAACAGGTGTGCTGAAGCCCAGATGTTCCAGTTTTGATGGTGTTGAACGCTGAACTGAAGTACAGGAACATGCTCAAGGGGGCGGTGCGTGGGTGGGCTTGGAACCCGTTAATAACTGCTTGCAGTTCTAGTTAGGGTTCCAAGCCCGCAGCGCAGGCGAACGGCTATGCCGTTCGTCTGCTCTGTGAGCAGAGAACCCTATTGTTTTTCGTGTGTTTTTAAATTATTTATTATTATTAGGGTTCCAAGCCCGCAGCGCAGGCGAACGGCTATGCCGTTCGTCTGCTCTGTGAGCAGAGAACCCTATTGTTTTTCTAGTGTTTTTAAATTATTTATTATTATTATTATTAGGGTTCCAAGCCCGCAGCGCAGGCGAACGGCTATGCCGTTCGTCTGCTCTTTGAGCAGAGAACCCTATTGTTTTTCGTGTGTTTTTAAATTATTTATTATTAGGGTTCCAAGCCCGCAGCGCAGGCGAACGGCTATGCCGTTCGTCTGCTCTGTGAGCAGAGAACCCTATTGTTTTTCTAGTGTTTTTAAATTATTTATTATTATTATTATTATTATTATTATTACGGGTAATTATTATTCTCCGCTAAAACGCGTTGGGCGGCCCATGCGGATTTGTAACGAACCTATTGAATCAGGTATCCAAGTACAGAATGTGCACCGCTACTCAAACCCAGAAATTCAGACCCCTCAACAACTAGGGGGCGCTATAACAAAGGACAATGCGTTTTGGCCTATAACCACCAAACTACTGGTCCCACACTCAAAAACTTCACATCACTTTGTTTATTGGATGATTCTGCAAAATAAAGGGAATTGGCACACCCTTCGTTTCCCAGCTAGTTTTCGCGCTACATGGCTACAAAGGTTAAACCTTTCTTGTTTAACTCCTCCTACATTTTTTATGCAATCCGCGCAAAACTCCACATATAACAGCGTAATGGACAAATAAAAAAAGTGAACGCGCCGGATTTTTGAATTTTGACTTTTTCGAAAAGTAACGCTAAAATAAGTGATTGTTAGCTAGCTAGCTCTAAATGTAATTGCTGATTATTCTAAAACCATAACAGATTTTGACATGTCCTTCATAACCCATAGTCCAAATAAGATTTTGCACATGTGACCCGCGTTTGAGGATCGTCCATCACTAGGGGGCGCTGTGATGTCAAGAAATCTACTACGCAAGAATGGCTGATCGGATTTTTACAAAACCTTCTTCATCCCCTTCCAGTCATACCCCTGAACTCAGGTATTAAATATGGTAATTATTAAAACAAGTGGGCGGGGCCTATTTCCAAAAGTGTTAAAAAACCTGGAGAATAATAAAAACAATAAAGTAAAGAATAAAAAATGCTTTAAAATCTATTTTTTGATCCCAGATTTTCAGGATGTATTCTGTGAATAAGGTGTAACAATTCTCTCACTGCATGTATTGTTTTTTTTTGAAGTGCTACACTCTGAATTTTTAAAAGTTTGTAAAATGGAGAAATCAATGTATTTTCCACAAATATTGTTCAACCCCCCAAAATATGGCCTCTATTTGTAAAGCACATGCAGAATAAACATGGATTTCAGTTTGGTAAAAATCCAGGCGAGTTTGACCAATTTACAAGACTTTGAAAATAAATGGTACAAGACTATAAAGTTTAATATTTTATTTCTCTGAATCCATTTTTTTAATGACCATAAAAAAAATCCTGTGGTTAGATAAAGCACTCTTTGAGATCCATGAATATTTTCAGAATTTTAGAGCCAACCGTTGATTATTAACGAATTTATGAAGTTTGTGATCAGTTCACAGCTTTCATCATCCAGAGCTCTGACTGCAGAGCTTTGAACAGGGCGGCCATTTTGCCCATATTTGGGCACATCACAGGAAGTGACGTCAAAGCAGCCATCTTAGGTCAGACCAAGCTGCCATCTTAGGTCAGACCATAGAGAACACAGACATGAATACGTAGACGCCGCGTCCTCGGTTGAGAGGCGTGCCGACAGAGCGGCCATCTTAGGTCAGACCAAGCTGCAGTCAGACAGAATACAAGTCATTACAGGAAAATGTACTTTATGTTTTCAGACACTCTGAATCCGGTGAATTCTCACCCGATTTCCAGATAAATCAACTGACTGAAAACGTCACCCCTTTAGGGGCTACATGGGACCAATTGATTGAATTAAATTATTGTCTAACTTAATAAATAATTTCGATTTTGTATTGAAAGTAAGCAAACTTCCAGAGCTACGTCCCAGGAAGCCCGACTTTTACTCCGCTTATGGGTGCGCAAATAAAAGGACACTAGGAACCAGATCCTGGGGAATTACCTTCCATAAGTAAGATTTTATGATAGATCATCCTCATGCTTTACAGTTACAGTTTTCCGGCATAAACACAATATGTGCTAATGGGTACAGCGATGGAAGTAGAGAAAAGTACATTAAACACCAAAAACAAACAAAATGGTCCTAACTTACTGGATAGACATGATTTGTGGGGAGTGGGGGGGGAAGCCCGTGCTGAGGGTGATTAGGTTTTTTGTTGATTTCTTTTTGTTGATAATTGCTGTTGTCTATAGATCGGTGTCTGTGTATATAGCTTAAATATATATATATATATATATATATATATATATATATATATGCTTGTCGGGACTTTGATGCAATCAACTGGTTTCCTTATATAGGACATTTTATTCAATCTGTATAATCTGACCCAATCTGTATAATATGATTGAACTTGATTTTGTAAAGTGCCTTGAGATGACATGTTTCATGATTTGGCGCTATATAAATAAATAAATTGAATATATATATAATATTGGAAGAATTTTAGAGCAAACTGTTGATTTTTAAAGAATTTATTTATGAATTTAAAGAGAATAACATTTCCGAAATGTGCCCATGTAGGGATTTAAAATTTCCAGTAGATGGCAGTATTTGATTATATATGGATTTTTTACACACACACACACTTATATACATAAGCTTTACATTGAATGTAGCTAGTTGCGGAGCCAGAGGGGTGGCAGGGGTGGCATTTGCCACCCCCAACAGAGCCCTTGCCACCCCCTACTGCCACCCCACTGGAAATGGTAATTTTAACATATAATACTTATGAGATCGGCAAAGATTTGCCAGGAAAACTGTAATTTCCGACTGTCCCTGAAGGCAGCCCATGCAGTAGCAGCCATAGACATCATATACGTAGACGCCCCATTGTATGCTGCCGGCCGCTAGACTGACGTGCCTACAGGGCGGCCATCTTGGGTCAGACCACAGATCAGACGGCTGCTGTCAAAATGAATAGGAGGCAGCTCAGATTTAATTTAAATCATATGTTCACAATGCTGGTGACCTTTCAGACAGATTACACATATTTATTCAGAACAAAAACAATTTAAACTGAAGTCTAACGAGATGATATATATACTCACAGTTATATATTTTCAGTTACATATTAATATAATAAACAGAAATTATACACACATCTCTCTCTCTCTCTATCTATACATATATACACACACACACACACATATATATATATATATATATATATATATATATATATATATATATATATATATATATATATACACATATACATATACATATACATATATATACATATATACACATATATATATATATATATATATATATATATATATATATATATATATATATATGTATATATATGTATACATACATATATACATATATATATACACACACACATATATATATATATATATATATATATATATATATATATATATATATATATATATATATATATATATATATATATATATATCCTCAGTCAGATCTTTTAGAAATCAGGGTGTTTAATGTACTTTTCTCCGCTTCCATCCCTGCTACCCATTAGCACATAATGTGTTTATGCCGGAAAAATTGTAACTGTAAAGCATGAGGATTA
Organism: Fundulus diaphanus; assembly: GCA_037039145.1. NCBI lineage: Eukaryota > Metazoa > Chordata > Actinopteri > Cyprinodontiformes > Fundulidae > Fundulus > Fundulus diaphanus. The sequence goes on from CM073132.1 coordinate 15,172,414, forward strand.
ACTATCATAAAATCATACTTGTGGAAGGTAATTCCCCGGGATCTGGTTTGTAATGCCCTTTTATTTCCACACCCATAAGCCGAGCAAAAGTCGGGCATCCTGGGACGTAGCTCTGGAAGTTTGCTGACTGTCAATACAAAATCGAAATTATGTATTAAGTTAGACTATCAACCTTTTAATTCAATCAATTGGTCTTATGTAGCCCCTAAAGGGGTGACGTCTTCAGTCAGCTAATTTATCTGGAAATCGGTTGCGAATTCACCGGATTCAGAGTGTCTGAAAACATAAAGCACCACTTACCTGAACTGACTTGTATTCTGTCAGACTGCAGCTTGGTCTGACCTAAGATGGCCGCTCTGTCGGCACGCCTCTCAACCGAGAACGCGGCGTCTACGTATTCATGTCTGTGGTAGCAGCCTACATGCTGCGCACTGACGCTGTTCATTGGTTAAGCTGACATGTGGTTCCTGCTTGATCCAAAACACACCCGCGGCTTTAGAGTACACCGTTGAGGAGTTTTGCAGGTATTTACAACATTTTACAGCTCAGCGGTAACCGCTGTGTTACCTTCCTAATGAGAGGCGGCACTTGTCATACATTTCTAAAAAGAAAAAAAAAATGGTTGTGCACCGCTCCGTCCGTAGTGCCTCGTTTATTATATTAGCCATGCTAGTGCTGATAGATCGTGTTTTAGACAGATTCTTTTAACATATGTTTCAGTGCACATGCTGTCCTGTAATGTTTTATTAATTTGGCCAGGATATATCTCCCAGCTCTTGCTTGAAATGTGTGTGGTAAGAATATGTGAAAAACCATTGTTAAGTTTATAATGACTGAAATGTAAATAGGCTATGTCATATGAAAGCTTTGAATTATAACCTAACTAGTTATATTAATTAATTTAATTAATCTATTTTTAATTTAGTATTATTTTAGCTAGCTACAGAAAACTAAAAACTATAGTTTAAATAATATTTAAAATAGTGTTGTCTTTGCCATACAGTCATGGAGTCTAAATACCAGGCTGCCTTATTTTGTGTAGAGCCCAAATGAAGAGAAAAGAGAATATCTCACAGTTCTTCTTAAAGAGGCAAAAACCAGGGCCAGACCAGGACCAGACAGAACCCTGCAGCAGTGACCAACCTGGAGAAGCCAGCCAGGAGACACCAGGCCCAAGTGTATCACCAGCAGGTTAGAGGCTGTGACAGAGAGTTATTAAGTAGTAAAATCCAATAAGCCTAATTGTAAAGGTTAGCATGATGCTTTTTGCATTTTTTATTGTGTCTGTTTATGAACACAATTGAAACAAGTGGGCAGGGCCTATTTGCAAAAGTGTGAGAGTAGGGAGTAGCAAGATGGCGGCCAGTCACTAGGGGAGGTCACTGGCCGCCATCTTGCTACTCCGTTCTCACACAGAACCCCATAGCATTTGGTTGCAACAACAAGCAGTTTGGCTGTGTGAAAACGTTTCACAGGTAACTTTAAAGTCAGTGGTTGTTATACTTACTATACAAATTACTTTTGTTTTGGTAACACTTTATTTGTGCCTAAGATTTACATGATACTGTCATAAACAGAGGCTGCACAGTGAAGCAGTGAGAAGTGTTGTTGCCTTCTGGGTTCAATCACCTGGGTCTTTCAAATCCTCCCGGGTCTTTCAAATCCTCCCGGGTCTTTCAAATCCTCCTGGGTCTTTCAAATCCTCTGGGTCTTTCTGCATGAAGTTTGAATGTTCTACCTGTGCATGCGTAGGTTCACTCCGGGTACGCTGGCTTACTCCCACAGTTCAAAAACATGACTGTCAGTTTAATTGTCCTTAGGTGTGAGTGTGTGCAAGAATGGTTGTTTGTCCTGTCTGTCTCTGTGTTGCCCTGTGACAGATTGCCGACCTGTCCAGGGTGTAACCCGCCTCTCGCTCAGTGAACGCTGTGTGTATATATATATATATATATATATATATATATATATATATATATATATATATATATATATATATATATATATATATATATACACACACAGAAAGCTATATACACGGTAGACTGTGCGTTAATGTAACGCAGAAGGTCTGGAGATGCTACGTTGGTGTAGCTTGTAGGACCTGAACAGGGGAGAGAGGCAGAGTCAAGTGTCACGGGGCCTCTGGGCCGTGTTAATAAGGCTGGTAGCGGATGGGAAAAAACTGTTTTTGTGTCGTGAGGTTTTGGTCCTGATGGACCGCTGCCTCCTGCCAGAAGGAAGTGTCTGAAATATTTTGTGACTGGGGTGTCACAAAATCGGCCACAATCTTCCCTGCACGCCTCAGAGTCCTAGAGGCTTACAGGTCCTGGAGAGATGGAAAATTGCAGCCAATCACCTTCTCTGCAGACCGGATGACACGCTGCAGTCTGCTCTTGTCTTTGGCGGTTGCACCAGCGTACCAGATGGTAATGGAGGAGGTGGTTTAGACACACCTTCTCCTTCAAAGAGTTTTCTTAATTTTCATAACTATGACAATTGTAGATTCACACTAAAGGCATCAAAACTATGAATTAACACATGTGGAATTATATACTTAACAAAAAAGTGTGAAACAACTGAAAATATGTCTTATATTCTAGGTTCTTCAAAGTAGCCACCTTTTGCTTTGATTACTGCTTCGTACACTCTTGGCATTCTCTTAATGAGCTTCAAGAGATAGTCACCTGAAATGGTTTTCCCTTCACAGGTGTCCCCTGTCAGGTTTAATAAGTGGGATGTCTTGCCTCTTATATGGGGTTGGGACCATCAGTTGTGTTGTGCAGAAGTCAAGTGGATACACAGCTTATAGTCCTACTGAATAAACTGTTAGAATTTGTATTATGGCAAGAAAAAAGCAGCTAAGTAAAGAAAAACAAGTGGCCATAATTACTTTAAGAACTGAAGGTCATTCAGTCCGAAAAATTGGGAAAACTTTGAAAGTGTCCCCAAGTGCAGTCGCAAAAACCATCAAGCGCTACAAAGAAACTGGCTCACACGAGGACCGCCCCAGGAAAGGAAGACCAAGAGTCACCTCTGCTGTGGAGGATAAATTCATCCTAGTCACCAGCCTCAGAAATCGCAGGTTGACAGCAGCTCAGATTAGAGACCAGGTCAATGCCACACAGAGTTCTAGCAGCAGACACATCTCTAGAACAACTGTTAGGAGACTGTGTGAATCAGGCCTTCATGGTAAAACAGCTGCTAGGAAACCACTGCTAAGGACAGGCAACAAGCAGAAGAGACTTGCTTGGGCTAAAGAACACAAGGAATGGACATTAGACCAGTGGAAATCTGTGCTTTGGTCTGATGAGTCCAAAGTTGAGATCTTTGGTTCCAACCATCGTGTCTTTGTGCGACGCAGAAAAGGTTTAACAGATGGACTCTATTCAATTCAATTCAATTGTATTTATATAGCGCCAATTCATGAAACATGTCATCTCGAGGCACTTTACAAAGTCAAAATCAATCATATTATACAGATTGGTCAAAAATTTCCTATATAAGGGAACCAGTTGATTGCTTCAAAATCCCGACAAGCAGCATTCACTCCTGGAGAAGCATAGAGCTACAGGGAGAGACGTCTGCATTGTCCATGGCTTTGCAGCAATCCCTCATACTGAGCAAGCATGAAGCGACAGTCGAAAAAAAAAACCACCCATTAGCGGGAAGGAAAAACCTCCAGCAGAACCGGGCTCAGTATGAACGGTCATCTGCCTCGACCGACTGGGGGTTAAAGAATACAGAGCAGAGACACAACAAGAGAGACAAACATGCACAGAAGCACACATTGATCCAGTAATCTGTTCTACATTAGATAGTAATAGCGGGTGATCTGTCTTCTCTGGATGATGTCACAGTTAACAGAACGTCAGATCAGGTGTACCTACTATGAAGAAAAAAGAGAGAGCAAAAAGTTAAAAGCTGAAATGACAACAGTCATTTCAATGTAATGCAATGCAAAACTGCATTGCATCTACTTTTTTTAGACAAATGCAAGAAAGTAATAAATATTATGACATGCTTAATTGGAAGGGAGTGGGGAGCAGATAGATGGTGCTGCTGTAGAAGGTCGTGAGGATGGGCGGGGACAGGTGGGCTCTCCTCATCCTCCGCAGTAAGTGCAAGCGCTTCTGTTCCCTCTTCTCCAGTGACATGGTGTTCACAAACCAGCTGAGGTTGTGTGTTATGTGCACCCCGAGGAATTTATTGCTGCTGGCCACCTCCACAGCTGAGCTGTTAATGAGAAGTGGAGCATGGCGAGGCCATTTCTTCCTGAAGTCCATGATGATCTCCTTCGTTTTCTCCACGTTCAGGATCAGTCCTGGTCCTGGTCCTGGTCGTTGTTGTCTCTAATCAGGCCCACCACCGTCGTGTCGTCTGCAAACTTCACGATGTGATTGGTGGTGAACCTGGGGACACAGTCGTGTGTCATCAGGGTGAACAGCAGGGGGCTCAGGACGCAGCCCTGAGGAAAGCCCGTGCTGAGGGTGATGACATCAGTGGTTTTCTGTCCGACCCAGACCAACTGAGGTCTGTTGGTGATGAAGTCTAGTAGGCAGTTGCGAACAGGTGTGCTGAAGCCCAGATGTTCCAGTTTTGATGGTGTTGAACGCTGAACTGAAGTCCAGGAACATGCTCAAGGGGGCGGTGCGTGGGTGGGCTTGGAACCCGTTAATAACTGCTTGCAGTTCTAGTTATTATTATTATTATTACGGGTAATTATTATTCTCCGCTAAAACGCGTTGGGCGGCCCATGCGGATTTGTAACGAACCTATTGAATCAGGTATCCAAGTACAGAATGTGCACCGCTACTCAAACCCAGAAATTCAGACCCCTCAACAACTAGGGGGCGCTATAACAAAGGACAATGCGTTTTGGCCTATAACCACCAAACTACTGGTCCCACACTCAAAAACTTCACATCACTTTGTTTATTGGATGATTCTGCAAAATAAAGGGAATTGGCACACCCTTCGTTTCCCAGCTAGTTTTCGCGCTACATGGCTACAAAGGTTAAACCTTTCTTGTTTAACTCCTCCTACATTTTTTATGCAATCCGCGCAAAACTCCACATATAACAGCGTAATGGACAAATAAAAAAAGTGAACGCGCCGGATTTTTGAATTTTGACTTTTTCGAAAAGTAACGCTAAAATAAGTGATTGTTAGCTAGCTAGCTCTAAATGTAATTGCTGATTATTCTAAAACCATAACAGATTTTGACATGTCCTTCATAACCCATAGTCCAAATAAGATTTTGCACATGTGACCCGCGTTTGAGGATCGTCCATCACTAGGGGGCGCTGTGATGTCAAGAAATCTACTACGCAAGAATGGCTGATCGGATTTTTACAAAACCTTCTTCATCCCCTTCCAGTCATACCCCTGAACTCAGGTATTAAATATGGTAATTATTAAAACAAGTGGGCGGGGCCTATTTCCAAAAGTGTTAAAAAACCTGGAGAATAATAAAAACAATAAAGTAAAGAATAAAAAATGCTTTAAAATCAATTTTTTGATCCCAGATTTTCAGGATGTATTCTGTGAATAAGGTGTAACAATTCTCTCACTGCATGTATTGTTTTTTTTTGAAGTGCTACACTCTGAATTTTTAAAAGTTTGTAAAATGGAGAAATCAATGTATTTTCCACAAATATTGTTCAACCCCCCAAAATATGGCCTCTATTTGTAAAGCACATGCTGAATAAACATGGATTTCAGTTTGTTAAAAATCCAGGCGAGTTTGACCAATTTACAAGACTTTGAAAATAAATGGTACAAGACTATAAAGTTTAATATTTTATTTCTCTGAATACATTTTTTTAATGACCATAAAAAAACTCCTGTGGTTAGATAAAGCACTCTTTGAGATCCATGAATATTTTCAGAATTTTAGAGCCAACCGTTGATTATTAACGAATTTATGAAGTTTGTGATCAGTTCACAGCTTTCATCATCCAGAGCTCTGACTGCAGAGCTTTGAACAGGGCGGCCATTTTGCCCATATTTGGGCACATCACAGGAAGTGACGTCAAAGCAGCCATCTTAGGTCAGACCAAGCTGCCATCTTAGGTCAGACCATAGAGAACACAGACATGAATACGTAGACGCCGCGTCCTCGGTTGAGAGGCGTGCCGACAGAGCGGCCATCTTAGGTCAGACCAAGCTGCAGTCAGACAGAATACAAGTCATTACAGGAAAATGTACTTTATGTTTTCAGACACTCTGAATCCGGTGAATTCTCACCCGATTTCCAGATAAATCAACTGACTGAAAACGTCACCCCTTTAGGGGCTACATGGGACCAATTGATTGAATTAAATTATTGTCTAACTTAATAAATAATTTCGATTTTGTATTGAAAGTAAGCAAACTTCCAGAGCTACGTCCCAGGAAGCCCGACTTTTACTCCGCTTATGGGTGCGCAAATAAAAGGACACTAGGAACCAGATCCTGGGGAATTACCTTCCATAAGTAAGATTTTATGATAGATCATCCTCATGCTTTACAGTTACAGTTTTCCGGCATAAACACAATATGTGCTAATGGGTACAGCGATGGAAGTAGAGAAAAGTACATTAAACACCAAAAACAAACAAAATGGTCCTAAATTACTGGATAGACATGATTTGTGGGGAGTGGGGGGGGAAGCCCGTGCTGAGGGTGATTAGGTTTTTTGTTGATTTCTTTTTGTTGATAATTGCTGTTGTCTGTAGATCGGTGTCTGTGTATATAGCTTAAATATATATATATATATATATATATATATATATATATATATATATAACATTGGAAGAATTTTAGAGCAAACTGTTGATTTTTAAAGAATTTATTTATGAATTTAAAGAGAATAACATTTCCAAAATGTGCCCATGTAGGGATTTAAAATTTCCAGTAGATGGCAGTATTTGATTATATATGGATTTTTTACACACACACACTTATATACATAAGCTTTACATTGAATGTAGCTAGTTGCGGAGCCAGAGGGGTGGCAGGGGTGGCATTTGCCACCCCCAACAGAGCCCTTGCCACCCCCTACTGCCACCCCACTGGAAATGGTAATTTTAACATATAATACTTATGAGATCGGCAAAGATTTGCCAGGAAAACTGTAATTTCCGACTGTCCCTGAAGGCAGCCCATGCAGTAGCATCCTACATGCTGCACTGACGCTGTTCATTGGTTAAGCTGACATGTGGTTCCTGCTTGATCCAAAACACACCCGCGGCTTTAGAGTACACCGTTGAGGAGTTTTGCAGGTATTTACAACATTTTACAGCTCAGCGGTAACCGCTGTGTTACCTTCCTAATGAGAGGCGGCACTTGTCATACATTTCTAAAAAGAAAAAAAAAATGGTTGTGCACCGCTCCGTCCGTAGTGCCTCGTTTATTATATTAGCCATGCTAGTGCTGATAGATCGTGTTTTAGACAGATTCTTTTAACATATGTTTGAGTGCACATGCTGCCCTGTAATGTTTTATTAATTTGGCCAGGATATATCTCCCAGCTCTTGCTTGAAATGTGTGTGGTAAGAATATGTGAAAAACCATTGTTAAGTTTATAATGACTGAAATGTAAATAGGCTATGTCATATGAAAGCTTTGAATTATAACCTAACTAGTTATATTAATTAATTTAATTAATCTATTTTTAATTTAGTATTATTTTAGCTAGCTACAGAAAACTAAAAACTATAGTTTAAATAATATTTAAAATAGTGTTGTCTTTGCCATACAGTCATGGAGTCTAAATACCAGGCTGCCTTATTTTGTGTAGAGCCCAAATGAAGAGAAAAGAGAATATCTCACAGTTCTTCTTAAAGAGGCAAAAACCAGGGCCAGACCAGGACCAGACAGAACCCTGCAGCAGTGACCAACCTGGAGAAGCCAGCCAGGAGACACCAGGCCCAAGTGTATCACCAGCAGGTTAGAGGCTGTGACAGAGAGTTATTAAGTAGTAAAATCCAATAAGCCTAATTGTAAAGGTTAGCATGATGCTTTTTGCATTTTTTATTGTGTCTGTTTATGAACACAATTGAAACAAGTGGGCAGGGCCTATTTGCAAAAGTGTGAGAGTAGGGAGTAGCAAGATGGCGGCCAGTCACTAGGGGAGGTCACTGGCCGCCATCTTGCTACTCCGTTCTCACACAGAACCCCATAGCATTTGGTTGCAACAACAAGCAGTTTGGCTGTGTGAAAACGTTTCACAGGTAACTTTAAAGTCAGTGGTTGTTATACTTACTATACAAATTACTTTTGTTTTGGTAACACTTTATTTGTGCCTAAGATTTACATGATACTGTCATAAACAGAGGCTGCACAGTGAAGCAGTGAGAAGTGTTGTTGCCTTCTGGGTTCAATCACCTGGGTCTTTCAAATCCTCCCGGGTCTTTCAAATCCTCCCGGGTCTTTCAAATCCTCCTGGGTCTTTCAAATCCTCCCGGGTCTTTCAAATCCTCTGGGTCTTTCTGCATGAAGTTTGAATGTTCTACCTGTGCATGCGTAGGTTCACTCCGGGTACGCTGGCTTCCTCCCACAGTTCAAAAACATGACTGTTAGTTTAATTGGCTTCTCTAAATTGTCCTTAGGTGTGAGTGTGTGCAAGAATGGTTGTTTGTCCTGTCTGTCTCTGTGTTGCCCTGTGACAGATTGCCGACCTGTCCAGGGTGTAAACCGCCTCTCGCTCAGTGAACGCTGTGTGTATATATATATATATATATATATATATATATATATATATATATATATATATATACACAGAAAGCTATATACACGGTAGACTGTGCGTTAATGTAACGCAGAAGGTCTGGAGATGCTACGTTGGTGTAGCTTGTAGGACCTGAACAGGGGAGAGAGGCAGAGTCAAGTGTCACGGGGCCTCTGGGCCGTGTTAATAAGGCTGGTAGCGGATGGGAAAAAAATGTTTTTGTGTCGTGAGGTTTTGGTCCTGATGGACCGCTGCCTCCTGCCAGAGGGAAGTGTCTGAAATATTTTGTGACTGGGGTGTCACAAAATCGGCCACAATCTTCCCTGCACGCCTCAGAGTCCTAGAGGCTTACAGGTCCTGGAGAGATGGAAAATTGCAGCCAATCACCTTCTCTGCAGACCGGATGACACGCTGCAGTCTGCTCTTGTCTTTGGCGGTGGCACCAGCGTACCAGATGGTAATGGAGGAGGTGGTTTAGACACACCTTCTCCTTCAAAGAGTTTTCTTAATTTTCATAACTATGACAATTGTAGATTCACACTAAAGGCATCAAAACTATGAATTAACACATGTGGAATTATATACTTAACAAAAAAGTGTGAAACAACTGAAAATATGTCTTATATTCTAGGTTCTTCAAAGTAGCCACCTTTTGCTTTGATTACTGCTTCGTACACTCTTGGCATTCTCTTAATGAGCTTCAAGAGATAGTCACCTGAAATGGTTTTCCCTTCACAGGTGTCCCCTGTCAGGTTTAATAAGTGGGATGTCTTGCCTCTTATATGGGGTTGGGACCATCAGTTGTGTTGTGCAGAAGTCAAGTGGATACACAGCTTATAGTCCTACTGAATAAACTGTTAGAATTTGTATTATGGCAAGAAAAAAGCAGCTAAGTAAAGAAAAACAAGTGGCCATAATTACTTTAAGAACTGAAGGTCATTCAGTCCGAAAAATTGGGAAAACTTTGAAAGTGTCCCCAAGTGCAGTCGCAAAAACCATCAAGCGCTACAAAGAAACTGGCTCACACGAGGACCGCCCCAGGAAAGGAAGACCAAGAGTCACCTCTGCTGTGGAGGATAAATTCATCCTAGTCACCAGCCTCAGAAATCGCAGGTTGACAGCAGCTCAGATTAGAGACCAGGTCAATGCCACACAGAGTTCTAGCAGCAGACACATCTCTAGAACAACTGTTAGGAGACTGTGTGAATCAGGCCTTCATGGTAAAACAGCTGCTAGGAAACCACTGCTAAGGACAGGCAACAAGTAGAAGAGAATTGTTTGGGCTAAAGAACACAAGGAATGGACATTAGACCAGTGGAAATCTGTGCTTTGGTCTGATGAGTCCAAAGTTGAGATCTTTGGTTCCAACCATCGTGTCTTTGTGCGACGCAGAAAAGGTTTAACAGATGGACTCTATTCAATTCAATTCAATTGTATTTATATAGCGCCAATTCATGAAACATGTCATCTCGAGGCACTTTACAAAGTCAAAATCAATCATATTATACAGATTGGTCAAAAATTTCCTATATAAGGGAACCAGTTGATTGCTTCAAAATCCCGACAAGCAGCATTCACTCCTGGAGAAGCATAGAGCTACAGGGAGAGACGTCTGCATTGTCCATGGCTTTGCAGCAATCCCTCATACTGAGCAAGCATGAAGCGACAGTCGAAAAAAAAACCCACCCATTAGCGGGAAGGAAAAACCTCCAGCAGAACCGGGCTCAGTATGAACGGTCATCTGCCTCGACCGACTGGGGGTTAAAGAATACAGAGCAGAGACACAACAAGAGAGACAAACATGCACAGAAGCACACATTGATCCAGTAATCTGTTCTACATTAGATAGTAATAGCGGGTGATCTGTCTTCTCTGGATGATGTCACAGTTAACAGAACGTCAGATCAGGTGTACCTACTATGAAGAAAAAAGAGAGAGCAAAAAGTTAAAAGCTGAAATGACAACAGTCATTTCAATGTAATGCAATGCAAAACTGCATTGCATCTACTTTTTTTAGACAAATGCAAGAAAGTAATAAATATTATGACATGCTTAATTGGAAGGGAGTGGGGAGCAGATAGATGGTGCTGCTGTAGAAGGTCGTGAGGATGGGCGGGGACAGGTGGGCTCTCCTCATCCTCCGCAGTAAGTGCAAGCGCTTCTGTTCCCTCTTCTCCAGTGACATGGTGTTCACAAACCAGCTGAGGTTGTGTGTTATGTGCACCCCGAGGAATTTATTGCTGCTGGCCACCTCCACAGCTGAGCTGTTAATGAGAAGTGGAGCATGGCGAGGCCATTTCTTCCTGAAGTCCATGATGATCTCCTTCGTTTTCTCCACGTTCAGGATCAGTCCTGGTCCTGGTCCTGGTCGTTGTTGTCTCTAATCAGGCCCACCACCGTCGTGTCGTCTGCAAACTTCACGATGTGATTGGTGGTGAACCTGGGGACACAGTCGTGTGTCATCAGGGTGAACAGCAGGGGGCTCAGGACGCAGCCCTGAGGAAAGCCCGTGCTGAGGGTGATGACATCAGTGGTTTTCTGTCCGACCCAGACCAACTGAGGTCTGTTGGTGATGAAGTCTAGTAGGCAGTTGCGAACAGGTGTGCTGAAGCCCAGATGTTCCAGTTTTGATGGTGTTGAACGCTGAACTGAAGTCCAGGAACATGCTCAAGGGGGCGGTGCGTGGGTGGGCTTGGAACCCGTTAATAACTGCTTGCAGTTCTAGTTATTATTATTATTATTATTATTACGGAATTAAAACGCGTTGTGCAGCCCAAGCAGATTTATAACGAACCTATTGAATCAGGTATCAAAGTACAGAATGTGTGCCTCTACTCAAACCCAGAAATTCAGACCCCTCAACAACTAGGGGGCGCTATAACAAAGGACAATGCGTTTCGGCCTGTAACCACCAAACTACTGGTCCCACACTCAAAAACTTCACATCACTTTGTTTATTGGATGATTCTGCAAAATAAAGGGAATTGGCACACCCTTCGTTTCCCAGCTAGTTTTCGCGCTACATGGCTACAAAGGTTAAACCTTTCTTGTTAAACTCCACCTACATTTTTTGTGCGATCTGCGCAAAACTTCATATATAAGCGTGTCATGGACAAATAAAAAAAGTTAACGCAGCGGATTTTTTAATTTTTACTTTTTCGAAAAGTAACGCTAAAATAAGTGATTGTTAGCTAGCTAGCTCTAAATGTAATTGCTGATTATTCTAAAACCATAACAGATTTTGACATGTCCTTCATAACCCATAGTCCAAATAAGATTTTGCACATGTGACCCGCATTTGAGGATCGTCCATCACTAGGGGGCGCTGTGATGTCAAGAAATCTACTACGCAAGAATGGCTGATCGGATTTTTACAAAACCTTCTTCATCCCCTTCCAGTCATAACCCTTAACTCAGGAATTAAATATGGTACTTGTAGTGACTTGTTCTTAACAAAACAAAAAAAACGAACCTAAGCCACAGTGAGGCTGCTGACTGGCACTCAGTTGACGCGTCGTCCTCTTGCTTCCAATGAATTCACTTCAGGTATGATTGAAGAGCTTTTATTGATGTAGCGCTCTCACAATAATGCAACTTCCAATGGTGCCCACTGGCTTACAACCAAAGGATCTATCATTTGCTGCAACGCAGTGATCAATAACAAAACCACAACCGACGACGACGACGACGGTCAAAAAACTGTTTGTTTCTGCCGCAATCAGCACACCTGCCGTGCGACTACCTGTGACTCAATTTAAAACAGATGAAGCCACCCACTGTCCATTTTGGGTATTACAACAAACAGTAAACAAACACAAAACTCCAAAATATGGCTCTAATACACCGGCCCCTAATTGTAAATGACAAAAGACATTACAATTACCATTTGAACTGCTTCCTCTTCTGAAGGCAAGCTCTTCAAACAGTCGTCAACGTAAAAATTATGTCCAACTGTGTTCACTACATCCAAAGAAAAGTGTGTGCAGTTGTCTTCTGCTGTCTTCCGAAGAGCGTAACTGGCACAACTTGGGGATGAGACAGCACCAAACAAATGTGTTGTCATTCTGTACTCCACTGGCTCTTGGTCCACTTTACCATCAGGCCACCACAAAAATCGGAGATAGTCTCTAGCCTCTTCAGACACTTTCACCTGATAAAACATGGACTTAATATCGCCCATGAAGGCTACTGGCTCCTGTCTGAATCTGACAAGGACTCCCAATAATGAACTTGTCAGGTTTGGGCCTTGAAGAAGCTGGCTGTTGAGTGAAGCTCCTTTAAATTCAGCTGAGCAGTCAAACACAACCCTCAATGAGCCTTTTTTGGGATGACGTACAGCATGATGGGGAATATACCAGATCTTTCCATTTGCTCCATTCAATTGATGTTGAGGCACTTTCTCTGCATAGCCTTTACTTATTACATCATTGAAGAAGCTGGTATACTCTGTGCGAAACAGCTCATCCTGTTTGAACTTCCTCTTCAATCCCAACAGCCTTTGCTTGACCATGGAAATGTTATTAGGAAGATTCACCTGCTCCTTTCTGAAGGGCATTTTTAGATTATAATGACCATCCTGAATGAATACTGACTCGTCCATGATCTTTAAAAATCTGATGTCTTCTCTTGACATCCCTTTCTCCTCTGTGCGCTTTTCATTGAAGTCATGTTCATATTGTGTTTTTAACATTTCTTCCAAATTACACACAGAGATTCTGTTAACGGCAGCCACAGGAAATCCAGTTCCACATTTGATGTTCTCATCATCTTGAAGAGGACCATTAATTACCCAACCAAGTACAGTCTTCATTGCATATGGGCCATTCCCTTGGCTGTTGACAACCTCCCAGGGTTCCAATACCTTAGGGGTGTTGGTACCAATCAACATGTCAACATTAGCATCTATACAGGGAATCTGAACTTTGGACAGGTAAGGCCATTTTGCCAGCTCTTCTTGTGTAACAATATTTCCAGTGGTAACAGGCATTTTGCTTTGTGTGAGAACCCCTGGAAGACTGTAAAAATGGTTGCTGTTAAGTCCAGCTACTTCCATGCCACTTAAAACATGAGTGGACACCACTCTTTCCTGCCCCATGGTGCGCAGAAGGACATTTGTTTTTCTTCCAGCTATATTCAACCTTTGCATAAGATGTTCCGAGCAGAACGTTGCTGTACTCCCAGAATCCAAAAATGCATAGGTTTGTATTATTTTATCTCCCTTGATTGATTTAACTTGGATTGGCAGAATAGGCAAAATGCTGTCCTCTCGCCCGGCCCCTGCGTGACCACATGTCTCTGAGGAAGGTGATGCCACATGTTCTCTTTGTTTAAAGTGTTCACTTTCTTTGCCTTTTCTTGATCTTTCAGGAATATGAAGCACTGTTGGATGATTCCGACCACACTCTTTGCAAATTAAGCGCCTGTCGCAATCTTTGCTCATGTGTCCACTACACAGGCAGCCAAAGCACATCCTCTTTTCCTTTAAAAATGTTATTTTATCACGATGCTTCATTCTCTGCAGCTTAAAACACTGTTCCAATGTGTGAGACTGGGAACAACAGATACATTTATTTTCCATCTTCTCCATCAAGTTCTGGGGAATTAATTTTGAACCTTTAGTGTCAACGGTAACAGCAGTAGCAAAGCTGTTGCCTGTAACTCTGCTGAACTTGGACTGAAACTTTGACTTGACATTCTTTAATGTGTGGCAACTTGTTCTGTCCTGAATATCCCCAAAAAGTGGATCAGAGATGATCTTAACTTGCCGTTCAATAAATGAAACAAGATCTCTAAAGCAAGCTCTGCGATTGTATTTTTCCAAAACTTCATGAGCTGTTGTCCTCCACCTTTCTCTGTATTTAAATGGCAACTTGGTTACAATTGCTCTCATGTTGGTTGGCATGTCCAGCTCTTGCATGTAATGAAGCTCCTCCATGACATTGCAGCAAGCACATAAAAACAGAGAAAAGGCTTGCAATGACTTCACATCCTCTGATTTCACTGTGGGCCAATCCAAAGCCTTCTCTAAATAGGCTGCAGCAATCCTGTGTTCATTTCCAAAATGTTCATGCAAAAGCTTTTTAGCCAGTTGATAACCTCGGTCAGGAGTCTTATATTGGCAACTCCTCACTAATTCTCTGGGCTGACCCTTTGTGAATTGTTCCAGAAAATACAGAGCATCTGCATCATTAGCTTTGGATTCCACTCCATGTTCAAAGGCTCTGATGAAGTTTCCATACTGAAGAGGATCCCCATCAAATACTGGAATCTCACGAGTAGGTAAAGTCAATAAACGTTGCTGTTGTACAAGGGTTGAAGTGAGTTCATTTTGTTTATGCATTATGGTACATAAATCTCCTTGTACTTGCACAGGAAATTTATTTGATTGAACAGTTGAGGCAGGCTGCTCATCTTGTACTGACAAATGATCAGTTTGTGTTTTTACCAATAATGTTTTCTTGTGTGTCTCCTGTCTTGATCCAACGGTGCACATCTTCCATTGCTCCTCACTGCATCCGTTCACTTTCCTTGAATCTTTCTGTTGTACTGGAAGATAACTTTGTGGCACTGAACGTTGAGTCCAAGGTTCAAAGGGTTTTGCTTCAGTGTTGAGTTCTGTTTCTTGTTCTTGCCTCCTTTGGAGATACGAATTCATTCCATCTCCTGGTTCTTGAGCTTCACTTGAACATTCTGAAGCATTTTGTAGCACAGATAGTTTAGCTGTTGATGCAGCAATTTCAACTTCAAGTTCCAGTTGCTCCTTTTTCCTTCTCAGCTCTGCTTCTTCTTTTTCCAGGGCATGTTTTTCCTTTAACATTGCAGCTCGAGCTAGAAGTGCAGCCCTTTCGGCCTCGGCTTTAATACGAGCAGATGCTGTAGATTGACCACTTTGCCGACTTTTAACACTGGATGAACTCTTTTGGTGAGAACGTTTAGTGGAAACATTTGATATGCTGTCCTCTGGACGTACATCATCAGAAACACCACCATCTTTTTCAGCTTTTCTCAACCACTGTTTAACATGATCAATAAAACTGTTTTCACACAACATTTTTGCTACAAACCATGCATTCTGTATTTCATATTCTTCAACAGGCAAAAGAGGCACCAAAGAATCATGAGCACCTTTTGCTTCTTCACACAAATACATACATTTTTCCAAGGAATGTTTTACCTCATTAACCCTTTTTTCATGCATATATTCTTCAGTTACCTTTCTTAGATTTTTAATTTTGTTTAATTTATCCTTTCTTACATTTTGCAAGTTATTTATTTTTTCAAGAAAAGCTTTTGGTGTCATTTTAATTGTTCTTTTTGCTTTGACCACTTGAGTTTCTTGTGAATGTCCCACCTCATCAGCGACAGCGGCCTTTTCTTCAGCCGACTCTTCAGATTTACTTTCCATAATGTCCTCCTTTACTTTCGTTCCGTTTTTAAATCCAACAGTCACCCTTTTTAATAATTTTCAGTCCCAGGATCTGATCAAAGCAGTTTTTTTTTTTTTAATAGCAACCAATGCATTGGAATTACGCCCGCAAAATAGGCCTTATATATATTTTTTTATTATTATTATATTATGGCCATAAAGTTGGTAGCGCTACTGTTCATACCTCCATGCTTGCGATGGGCGCCATAATGATGCGATCCAGTCAGATGAATGAGCTGATCGTTTCCTTCAGAACACGGCCCTTGTGATCCTCCATGCGCCTCAGCGCAGCGCGTCTCACCGGCTCCACTCCAGCGCCTCATCCAACTCAGTGGCAGCGTCCTCTCCACAGCTTCCAATCCAGCGTTGCCTTCATACGGTGTCCTCTCCGCAACTGACTAAGGCTCTAAGTGAAACGTAGTTTTTTGACTTAAAATGTAGTGACTTGTTCTTAACAAAACAAAAAAAACGAACCTAAGCCACAGTGAGGCTGCTGACTGGCACTCAGTTGACGCGTCGTCCTCTTGCTTCCAATGAATTCACTTCAGGTATGATTGAAGAGCTTTTATTGATGTAGCGCTCTCACAATAATGCAACTTCCAATGGTGCCCACTGGCTTACAACCAAAGGATCTATCATTTGCTGCAACGCAGTGATCAATAACAAAACCACAACCGACGACGACGACGACGGTCAAAAAACTGTTTGTTTCTGCCGCAATCAGCACACCTGCCGTGCGACTACCTGTGACTCAATTTAAAACAGATGAAGCCACCCACTGTCCATTTTGGGTATTACAACAAACAGTAAACAAACACAAAACTCCAAAATATGGCTCTAATAGTACTGATTGAAACAAGTGGGCGGGGCCTATTTCCAAAAGTGTGAAAAAAACCTTCAAAACTTCAAAAAATTACCAAAAATCCATTTTGCGGTGTAACGATCTCAGATTTTCAGGATGTATTCCTTGAATAAGGTGTAACAATTCTCTCACTGCATGTATTGAGGTTTCTGAAAGTTGCACACTCTGATTTTTTAAAAGTTTGTAAAATGGAGAAATAAATGTATTTTCCACAAATATTGTTCAATCCCAATAAAAATGGCCACTATTTGTAAAGCACATTCAGACTTAATGTGTACTTCAGTTTGGTAAAAATCCAGGCGATTTTGAACTATTTAAAAGACTTTGAAATTCACATGTGCAAGACTATAAAGGTTAATATTTTTTTTCTCTGAAACGCTTTTTTCAATGGGCGTTTAAAAAATCACAAAGTTAGATAAAGCACTCTTGGACATACGTGAATATTTTCAGAATTTTAGAGCAAACCGTTGATTTTTACCGATTTAATGAATTTTATGATCTGGTCACAGCTTTCACCATCCAGAGCTCTGACCATCCAGAACTGTGAACAGGGCGGCCATTTTGCCCATATATGGGCACATCACAGGATGTGACGTCACATCCCGTGATTTTCTAAGCAGAGCAGAAACTTGAAGAGGGAGGATAGCTTTTAGAGTTTTGAAAAGAACATATAATTTAAAAAAAAATATTGAATGTAAAAAAGATCAAACAGAAGCAAGGAAAGTTATTTAGAAGGCAAAGAAGACAAAATGGAGAGATTTTTGTGATTCAATGGGCAGAACAACTCCTATGGCTAAGGTATGGGGAATGATTAAGAAAATGAAGGGAAATAGACCAGAGAGAACATATCCAGTTCTAAAACATGAAGAATGAACAGCAGTAACAAATGAGGAAAAAGTAGAAGTAATGGCAAGAACATTTGCAAAGATCCATAGTTCAGATATGGATCAGACTTATTCCAAAAGTAACACTATGATATAATATGGATAGATAGATAGATAGATAGATAGATAGATAGATAGATAGATAGATGGATAGATGGATAGATAGATATGAAAAGGAGTAATAGCATTAATGGTTTAAAGGTCAATCTAAATGAAGAACATTCATTATATATATATATATATAAACACTTTTATTTGGGTGTGATTAATTATTTCACAGTCCTAATTTATTTATATTTACATACATACTTTTATAATAGGAATATTACTGTTATAATAAAATATGAAATACTGACAAAAAAGGCTTATTGTGTGGCAACCTCTTGGTGTAGAAGCATAATCCAGGTTTCAAATTAAAGGTAACACTTTGACGTTTCATGTAGACTATTCGGATTATATATCAGGAGTAATTACACAAAGGTTCCTATTTTTAATCCATTATAAAAGTGAAATTTATTTGCTATTAAAATTGGTACAATAGTCCCCTTCACAAGTATATATAGATGTAGCATGTTGAAATCCCCACCTACACTACTGTGATGGTATACACATGGAAGACAGAGATTTAAAAAATGACCCAAAAAACATAGCTTGGCTAATGCCCTTTGAAAAAGACGGTTTTATTGAGCTTCTGTTGCATGTTGTTGCTCTGTAAGCTAAGGTTAGTTATTTTGGCAATTTGGTGCAGCCTTAACTTAAAAAACAAGGACACAACCAACGTTAACAGCGTATGGTGGTGGCTGTCTATGCCATACTGTGTTTCTCCGATGTGCTCTCTGAGCACAAACACATCCTCTGACCCTATCCTCTTCCTTACAATGTACACGACCTCTAGCACTTTGATGGCCTGTGATCGTCTGGTACATGAGGTCTGACGAATGACCCACTCTGCTGCCCTGACTACCATCACTGTGCCTTCTGATGGAATCACCAGACCTCCATTGTTTTTTAACTTCAGCAGGTGGTAGCTCTGGTCCTTGATGGCAGATGCAGCATCTGTTACCAAGCTGGCACGGCAGACATCACAGGACAGCTTTTTCAGAGCCCGTCGCACAACAAATCCTGAAATAAGAGTTGGTATATTAAAATTATTTATAATAACCATGGGGAAATTAAGGGAACATTTATCTTTTTGGACCATTGTGAGATTGATTTCCCTCAAATTTACACCAAAGATGAATTGTCATACAATCGTTATTGGTGTCAGTAAAACCTATATAATTGACCAGTGGTCTCAGGCTTGATAACTTGCGCAAGTAGCCGTGATACACAACTATGCTGCATGATTAATTCATTTTTCGACAAGAAGATCTGCAATTTCGACATGTTCAAGCATCAAGAATTATAGCCACGTTCATAACGTTTGTAAGAAACCAAACTGTTTGTAAATCCGTCAAGAATTCAATGAGATAAGAGTATTTGTGTTCGTGCTGATCACTCACCTTACATTAGGTACCACAGAGCACGCCAGAAAGCTTGTCTGAGGCAAGATGGCCGCCGGTGATGACGTTTGAGACTCCGCCGTAAGACATCTAGCCTTTATTATGGATATCTATGGTCAGAATGCTCTCTATGGTACTTGTGTAGAGGGTTGTGAGGATGGGCGGGGGCAGTTGGGCTCTCCTCATCCTCCGCAGGAAATACAAGCGCTTCTGTAACCTCCTCACCAGATGTGGTGTTTACAGACCAGGTGAGGTTGTCCGTGATGTGCACCCCGAGGAATTTGGTGCTGCTAACCACCTCCACAGCTGAGCTGTTGATGAGTTTGTGTCAACTGCGAACTTCATGATGTGATTGGGGGTGAACCTGGGGGTGCAGTTGTGTGTCATCAGAGTAAACAGCAGGGGGCTGCGGACACAGCCCTGAGGGGAGCCCGTGCTGAGGGTAATGACATCAGAGGTGGTCTGTCAGACCCGGACCAACAGTGGTCAGGAGGTGAGGAAGTGATGAGGGGTGTGCTGAAGCCCAGATGCTGTGGGATGAGGGTGTTGAACGCTGTAGTCCAGGAACATGCTCAAAGGGGACGCAGCGTAGACGGGCTTGGAACCCGTTAATAACTGCTTGCAGTTCTAGTTATTATTATTATTATTACGGAATTAAAACGCGTTGTGCAGCCCAAGCGGATTTATAACGAACCTATTGAATCAGGTATCTAAGTACAGAATGTGCGCCTCTACTCAAACCCAGAAATTCAGACCCCTCAACAACTAGGGGGCGCTATAACAAAGGACAATGCGTTTCGGCCTATAACCACCAAACTACTGGTCCCACACTCAAAAACTTCACATCACTTTGTTTATTGGATGATTCTGCAAAATAAAGGGTATTGGCACACCCTTCGTTTCCCAGCTAGTTTTCGCGCTACATGGCTACAAAGGTTAAATCTTTCTTGTTAAACTCCTCCTACATTTTTTCTGCAATCTGCGCAAAACTCCAAATATAACCGTGTAATGGACAAATAAAAAAAGTTAACACGGCGGATTTTTGAATTTTGATATTTTCGAAAAGTAACGCTAAAATAAGTGATTGTTAGCTAGCTAGCTCTAAATGTAATTGCTGATTATTCTAAAACCATAACAGATTTTTACATGTCCTTCATAACACATAGTCCAAATAAGATTTTGCACATGTGACCCGCGTTTGAGGATCGTCCATCACTAGGGGGCGCTGTGATGTCAAGAAATCTACTACGCAAGAATGGCTGATCGGATTTTTACAAAACCTTCTTTATTGCCTTCCAGGCATACCCCTGAACTAAAGTATTAAATATGGTAATGATTGAAACAAGTGGGAAGGGCATATTTGCAAAAGTGTGAGAGTAGGGAGTAGCAAGATGGCGGCCAGTCACTAGGAGAGGTCACCGGCGGCCATCTTGCTACTCCCTTCTCACACAGAACCCCATAGCATTTGGTTGCAACAACAAGCAGTTTGGCTGTGTGAAAACGTTTCACAGGTAATTTTACAGTCAGTGGATATTATACTTACTATACAAATTACTTTTGTTTAGGTAACACTTTATTTGTGCCAAAGATTTACATGATACTGTCATAAACAGAGGCTGCACAGTGAAGCAGTGAGTAGTGTTGTTGCCTTCTGGGTTCAAATCCTCCTGGGTCTTTCAAATCCTCCTGGATTTTTCAAATTCTCCTGGGTCTTTCAAATCCTCTGGGTCTTTCTGCATGGAGTTGAATAGAATGTTCTACCTGTGCATGCGTGGGTTCACTCCGGGTACTCCGGCTTACTCCCACAGTTCAAAAACATGACTGTTAGTTTAATTGTCCTTAGGTGTGAGTGTGTGCAACAATGGTTGTTTGCCCTGTCTGTCTCTGTGTTGCCCTGTGACAGATTGCCTGTCCAGGGTGTAACCCGCCTCTCGCTCAGTGAACGCTGTATATATATATATATATCCTCCTGAGAACCAAAGAAAAAAAGTGTGTTACAATTTCTTTTTTTGTGTGATTTCCCATGTATTTGGACCTAAAAAAACACATTACAATTTTAATTTTTTTAAATATATTTTTAATTTTAATTTTATAGCATGTCCACTGTGGAGGACAACAGGACAATTTGCATGGGGAAATAGAACAGGCTTTAGAAAATAAAAAAATGAAAAAAGATTGTCTTGAAAGTGATATTTACCTAAGAACTTTGACATTTGATAAAAACAAATAAAATTCTGTAACTTTGTTCTGTTGTTTGATACTTGCAACAGAAAAAATACATGTATTTAGTTCAACAATAAACTATAAGACATAGAACTAAGCAGTTCTGCATTTCATCTTCCTCTGGATATTTTAGCTGTGATAATCCTGTCTGACTGGGCAATGGCCTGTGAATGGGATGATTTGCTTATCAATGCACACTTTGTCACACCTTGGAAGGCTGAGACAACCTTGCCTCACACGGTCAAGCAATGGTCTGACTCTCCAAAGAATGTCTGACTTCTTTGTCTCTTCAGTCACATCCAGGTCATTCACAATCTTAAGTGAGCTTCTTAGCTTGTAGAACCTGTCCCTTGTCATCTACTTGCTAATGACTGGTAGCCTACTTTGTTTGTTTTTTTTTAGCCCAAAACATTTTGGTTTGGGCTAAAAAACAAAATGCATTTGAAGGATGCAAGTACCCGGTTCGATCCCCAGTGCCTACATTTAGGATCCCTGAGCAAGACCCTTAACCCCCGATTGCTCCCCGGGCGCCGCACATGGCAGCCCACTGCTCCCCAAGGGTGATGGGTTAAAAGCAGAGAACAAATTTTGTTGTAATGTAGGTTTCAATGTATGTTTCAATGACAATAAAGATGATATTACTATTATTACTATTACTAGCTGTGGCGTGCACAGACATTTTGGGGGGCAGGTGCTCAGGAGGGGGGGGCACTTTTTAGCGCACATGGAACACTTAATTATATATATAAAAAAATACACACACATGTTGAATGAAATTTGACTTTTATTTGTAACATTCTCTAAACGTGAGTTTTCAATGGAAAAAAAGTCACACCACCAACAGAACAGACTAAAGCGTACTACTTTAAAGCAGCATCCTCCTTGGTGCCATGTCTGTAATATTCTGAGTTCTGTTCTGGTTTATGTTAGTTTTAGTTTTCCTTCTCTCTCCTGTCTTTTATTATCTGGCTGAGTTCTGTCTAGTCTGGATTCTTGTTTAGATTCTTGTTTACTGTTTTAGTTATGTCTTCAGAAGCTTCTTAGTTAAGGTTTGAATTTTTGATCTGTTCTTGTTTTGAGCCTCAGCACTGATGTCTGGTCTAATTACTTACTCTGCACACCTGCCTAACTCCACCCCTGCTGCAATCACCTTTCACCGGATTCACCTGATTCCACCTCCATATAAACTGCTGAGACCAGACATCAGTGCCAGGTTGTCTGTTGAGTTTATGGGTGAGTTGTCTCCTGCAACATTCTTTGTATGTTTTTCAATTTTCAATTTCAATTCAATTCAATTTATTTATATAGCGCCAATTCATGAAACATGTCATCTCAAGGCACTTTACAAGTTAGGTTCAATCATATTATACAGATTGGGTCAGATTATACAGATTGGTCAAAAAATGTTCCTATATAAGAAAACCAGTTGATTGCATCAAAGTCCCGACAAGCAGCATTCACTCCTGAAGAAGCGTAGAGCCCCAGGGAGAGTCGTCTGCATTGTACATGGCTTTGCTGCAATCCCTCATACTGAGCAAGCATGAAGCGACAGTGGAAAGAAAAAACACCCGTTAGCGGGAAGGAAAAACCTCTAGCAGAACCGGGCTCAGTATGAACGGTCATCTGCCTCGACCGACTGGGGGTTACAGAAGACAGAGCAGAGACACAACAAGACAGACAAAAAGCACAGAAGCACACATTGATCTAGTAATCTGTTCTACATTAGATGGTAATAGTCGGTGATCTGTCCTCCCTGGATGAATTCACAGTCAACAGAACGTCAGACCAGGTGTACCTACTATGAAGAAAAAAGAGAGAGAACAAAAAGTTAAAAGCTGAAATGACAACAGTCATTTCAATGTAATGCAATGCAAATGTGGAGAACAGTAGAAATCAGTAGAGTGAGAAAAATAGGCCCTGATGTCCTCCAGTAGCCTAAGCCTATAGCAGCATAACTATAGAGGTAGCTCAGGATAACATGAGCCACTCTAACTATAAGCTTTGTCAAAAAGGAAAGTTTTAAGATTAGTCTTAAAAGTAGACAGGGTGTCTGCCTCACGGACCAAAACTGGGAGTTGGTTCCACAGGAGAGGAGCCTGATAGCTAAAGGATCTGCCTCCCATTCTACTTTTAGAGACTCTAGGAACCACCAGCAGACCTGCAGTCTGAGAGCGAAGATGTTTTGCTTTTGGATTTTTGACCCTGTTTTCTCCAGTAACCTGAGCCAACCTGTTCTGCCTGTCCGTTCATATTTTTACCTGTCCTGCTGGAAGGTTTGTTTTTCTGCCATCTTTTGGGTTTGACGGTGTTTGTTTGGCTTTTTCCCTGTTTTTTTTATTTTTGTTAATAAAAATACTCATCTGAACCTCTGCTGGTCTGGTGGAATTCTGGGTCCCCTACCTCTGATCATTACAATGTCGTTAAAGATGTTGATGACCTCGCTGTGGTTTACCTCAATGTCTTTTTCAATGGCAAGCAGAAGAAGGTCAGAGAGCCTTTCTTCTCCACACAGGCTTCTTAGTTTAGTTTTGATGATTTTCAGCTTGGAAAATGATCTTTCAACTGAAGCTGTCGTCACTGGTAATGTTGCATATATTTGGATCATTTTGACAAAGGCAGGAAAGATCAGCCGGCCATTGTTTTCCCTCAGTATTGAACATATTTCTTATAGGTTCTTTGAAGTAAAGCTGGAGTGTAAGACCTTTAGTTCTGTCTTAAGCTGCTCCTCATCTTCTCCATAGAAGATGCGGGCGACCGCGCGAGTTCACGTGACAAAGGAAGAGAGATAGGCTGGTCGGCTGTGCGCAAGGAGGTGTCTCATTTTGGGGCACTGTTTCAGTCGTTTATAATGGCTCAGGTTTTCAAAAGATCATTTCAAAACCGACCTCAGTAAAATCTTAATAATATTCAGGGCAGTCAAACTTTTTTACAGTAGCAGGCTACACACTATCAGGTAGGAGGGTGCACTATATATATATATATATATATATATATATATATATATATATATATATATATATATATATATATATACTTCAGACTGAACAGTGGCTCTGTGACTACTGTAACAATCAGACAAATAGCAATAGTGTAGTCGGTGTTGCCAAATTAGGCAGGTTTCCAACCAATTAGGCTTTTGAACACATTGAGGTAGAAAAAAAAATAGCTTATGGGCAGATTGTAAAAAATTTCGGAAGCTTTTCATAACATTTGTTGGGCTTTTAGAAAGAATTATTAACAAAATATATCAAAATAGTCATTATTTATTTTTTAAATAAGTTGAATCTGTCGATCTGACATCTTCAATGAATAATAGTTATAATGAATAATATTGATTGTAATAATGAAACAAGAAAAGAATAATGGTTAATAAAGTGTTTGGTCAGTGTGAACGCCTAAGAGGGGTTGAGTTCTACTTATCAACTTAAAAATATTTCATGACTGCGTGTAAGAGAAATGTTTAATTGAGCTATACTGAGAGAAATTAAGTTCATATTAAGGTAGATTTACAACTCATGTTGGGAAGCTATTTATAATTTATTTTTTCTGGGTGAAATATCCTGATTGTTAAAGACATCTTGTGTGTATTTGGTTGTCTGATTGTACATTTTGTTTGGAGCCCATATGCGCAAGTTTTTTTTCTTTGCTTCAGCTCAGTTGTGTGCTAATGACATGTTCTTATGTGTTTAATAGTTCTGTGCTTTTAACATGAGAGAGTTTGAGATTTGGGCTTGTTTTTTTCTTTTAAGTTGGGCAGGTTTTATGCCGGTTTGGGTTACTGGAAACTAACAGTGACATAGGGTAACCTGTAGCGCTGTGTCTTAACTCAAAAGTCCAGCATAAGCTACACGCTAATAAAAATGAGCGCTGGTGTCAGGCTGAACACTGACTGAAGTAACAATTCTGACTAGAACAGGTTCTGTAATTACAGCAGCTATGAGAACAAGGAGCAGAACAAAGCAGAGTTCCCTTCTACCTGCAAGTAACTCAAGTCTCTTCAGTTTGGCAGTTTTAGTGCTTGGTTCTGCT
Organism: Fundulus diaphanus; assembly: GCA_037039145.1. NCBI lineage: Eukaryota > Metazoa > Chordata > Actinopteri > Cyprinodontiformes > Fundulidae > Fundulus > Fundulus diaphanus. Next base: position 15,198,050 of record CM073132.1, read on the forward strand.
CCTAGCTGTCCTAGCTAACCCTCCTAGCGTTAATGTTTACTCCAGTTTAGACTTCAGTGCTGACATTTCAAACAGAAACTAATAGTGCTCCTTCCAGCTCGCTCTCTGCTTCGTTGTCACTTCTTGTAATTGTTTGGTAATCAGACCAAATTTCCATCCCGCTCTACCAACAACAACGGTGACCATAACCGAACTGCGGCGGCGACTGAAGGCTATGACTCAGTGTCCCGCCCCTCTCCGGCTGTGATTGGCTAGCATGTTGCCTTTAGTCGTTTATTTGATTGGTTAAATTGTATGATTGACACATCAAAGATAGTACTAAAAGGACGATGGCCACTCCGAGGTAAAAAAAAAGAAAAGAAGACGGCTTCCAGTCCAGGGTCTGCTCCGCGCTCAACCAGAAGGCACAAATATCGCTCCATTATATAATCGGGGAAATGTAGGCGGCAGCAAGAGCTGCTATAGACAGCGATTTGCCGACGTTGACCAGCTACTTTTGACTGCCCTGAATATTAATAAGTTAAAAAAAAAGTTTCAAAAGGGCATTTTCGTTGATAAAGGGCAAACTTCCTAGTGCTTTAGCACCACCTAGTGTCTATGTATGCACGCCCCTGATTACTAGTAGTATTCAGAGACACTCCTGTAGTTTGCAGCTGTCTTTGATTTGTAAAAGCTGCCAGATCTTCAAAGATTTTGTCATCGATGTACTGTGAAAAGTACTGGATTGGACTCCAGTATTCACAGATTTTAGGATCATTGTGATAGGCAGGAAGCTCAGGTAGCACAGGTGTGAATCTATTATAATGGGATGGGATGAGGGAAAAAATAAAGTTAACAAGTTAATAAAAAAAACTAAATTTTTTACACATCAATTTTGATTAATGCCATAATTTCAATGTCATAGGTATAATATTGACCAATCTCACGAGCATTTCTTTAGGCAACGTGCATACATTTAACATCTGTTATAAAGACTACAAACTCTACAGTAACATGATAATAAAATTTAAAACATTAGCTTGAAACTAAGTAAAACATACAAGTTTGTCCTGGCCCACAGAGGACGACGACTTTCCCGCTCCCTCTCTGGCTCTTACTCTGTCTCATCAGATTCTCCTGCATTTTCTTCCTCTCCTTCTTCGTCACTATCTTCCCCTATCACAGGCTGATACTCATTCTCATCCTTTTCCTCATCTGGCAGCTCCAAATCTGAATCTCCCTCTATTATCTGGTACTGAATCCTCTCTGCTTCGCTTCTGTCTCCTACAAGAATGTGCAGTCATTAAATAAATTAAAATGGTCCCGGTGTCCACTACAGTTGACATTCATTAAATGACTGTTATTTCAAAACATAAATAATTAAAGTGTTTTCAGATGTAATAATATTGTTGATGACACATTAATAAACAAGAATATATATAATTATCATGGTAAAAATAGCAATAGATAAAGAATATTTGACTTACCTTTCCTCTTTCCATAAAATGTGGTTTTTATTATGGCGACCATCTTGTGAGGGGAAAAAAGTAAAGTTCCTAGCTTGCAAACCTATCACATGACACATCACTGGAAAGCCCAGGATGTCCTCTACAGAACACTATAGGGCTTGATAGGGTATCTCCAGATACTTAAGGGAAATACAGGTGGACAAAATGTCCACTACAATGGACATAAATGAATGGGCCGGTCTCAGTGTGTATATACATATATACACAGAAAGCTATATACACGGTAGACTGTGTGTTAATGTAACGCAGAAGGTCTGAAGATGCTACGTTGGTGTAGCTTGTAAGACCTGAACAGGGGAGAGAGGCAGAGTCAAGTGTCACGGGGCCTCTGGGCCGTGTTAATAAGGCTGGTAGCGGATGGGAAAAAACTATTTTTGTGTCGTGAGGTTTTGGTCCTGATGGACCGCTGCCTCCTGCCAGAGGGAAGTGTCTGAAATATTTTGTGACTGGGGTGTCACAAAATCGGCCACAATTTTCCCTGCACGCCTCAGAGTCCTGGAGGCTTACAGGTCCTGGAGAGATGGAAAATTGCAGCCAGTCACCTTCTCTGCAGACCGGATGACACGCTGCAGTCTGCTCTTGTCTTTGGCGGTGGCACCAGCGTACCAGATGGTAATGGAGGAGGTGGTTTAGACACACCTTCTCCTTCAAAGAGTTTTCTTAATTTTCATAACTATGACAATTGTAGATTCACACTAAAGGCATCAAAACTATGAATTAACACATGTGGAATTATATACTTAACAAAAAAGTGTGAAACAACTGAAAATATGTCTTATATTCTAGGTTCTTCAAAGTAGTCACCTTTTGCTTTAATTACTGCTTCGTACACTCTTGGCATTCTCTTAATGAGCTTCAAGAGATAGTCACCTGAAATGGTTTTCCCTTCACAGGTGTCCCCTGTCAGGTTTAATAAGTGGGATGTCTTGCCTCTTAAATGGGGTTGGGACCATCAGTTGTGTTGTGCAGAAGTCAAGTGGATACACAGCTGATAGTCCTACTGAATAAACTGTTAGAATTTGTATTATGGCAAGAAAAAAGCCGCTAAGTAAAGAAAAACGAGTGGCCATAATTACTTTAAGAACTGAAGGCCATTCAGTCCGAAAAATTGGGAAAACTTTGAAAGTGCTACAAAGAAACTGGCTCACACGAGGACCGCCCCAGGAAAGGAAGACCAAGAGTCACCTCTGCTGCGGAGGATAAATTCATCCTAGTCACCAGCCTCAGAAATCACAGGTTGACAGCAGCTCAGATTAGAGACCAGGTCAATGCCACACAGAGTTCTAGCAGCAGACACATCTCTAGAACAACTGTTAGGAGACTGTGTGAATCAGGCCTTCATGGTAAAACAGCTGCTAGGAAACCACTGCTAAGGACAGGCAACAAGTAGAAGAGAATTGCTTGGGCTAAAGAACACAAGGAATGGACATTAGACCAGTGGAAATCTGTGCTTTGGTCTGATGAGTCCAAAGTTGAGATCTTTGGTTCCAACCATCGTGTCTTTGTGCGACGCAGAAAAGGTTTAACGGATGGACTCTATTCAATTCCATTCAATTTTATTTATATAGCGCCAATTCATGAAACATGTCATCTCGAGGCACTTTACAAAGTCAAAATCAATCATATTATACAGATTGGTCAAAAATTTCCTATATAAGGGAACCAGTTGATTGCTTCAAAGTCCCGATAAGCAGCATTCACTCCTGGAGAAGCATAGAGCTACAGGGAGAGATGTCTGCATTGTCCATGGCTTTGCAGCAATCCCTCATAATGAGCAAGCATGAAGCGACAGTGGAAAGAAAAACCACCCATTAGCGGGAAGGAAAAACCTCCAGCAGAACCGGGCTCAGTATGAACGGTCATCTGCCTCGACCGACTGGGGGTTAAAGAAGACAGAGCAGAGACACAACAAGAGAGACAAAAAAGCACAGAAGCACACATTGATCCAGTAATCTGTTCTACATTAGATGGTAATAGCGGGTGATCTGTCTTCTCTGGATGATGTCACAGTTAACAGAACGTCAGATCAGGTGTACCTACTATGAAGAAAAAAGAGAGAGCAAAAAGTTAAAAGATGAAATGACAACAGTCATTTCAATGTAATGCAATGCAAAACTGCATTGCATCTACTTTTTTTAGACAAATGCAAGAAAGTAATAAATATTATGACATGCTTAATTGGAAGGGAGTGGGGAGCAGATAGATGGTGCTGCTGTAGAAGGTCGTGAGGATGGGCCGGGACAGGTGGGCTCTCCTCATCCTCCGCAGTAAGTGCAAGCGCTTCTGTGCCCTCTTCTCCAGTGACATGGTGTTCACAAACCAGCTGAGGTTGTGTGTTATGTGCACCCCGAGGAATTTATTGCTGCTGACCACCTTCATAGCTGAGCTGTTAATGAGAAGTGGAGCATGGCGAGGCCATTTCTTCCTGAAGTCCATGATGATCTCCTTCGTTTTCTCCACGTTCAGGATCAGTCCTGGTCCTGGTTGTTGTCGTCTCTAATCAGGCCCACCACCGTCGTGTCGTCTGCAAACTTCACAATGTGATTGGTGGTGAACCTGGGGACACAGTCGTGTGTCATCAGGGTGAACAGCAGGGGGCTCAGGACGCAGCCCTGAGGAAAGCCCGTGCTGAGGGTGATGACATCAGAGGTTTTCTGTCCGACCCGGACCAACTGAGGTCTGTTGGTGATGAAGTCTAGTAGGCAGTTGCGAACAGGTGTGCTGAAGCCCAGATGTTCCAGTTTTGATGGTGTTGAACGCTGAACTGAAGTCCAGGAACATGCTCTAGGGGGCGGTGCGTGGGTGGGCTTGGAACCCGTTAATAACTGCTTGCAGTTCTAGTTTATTAGGGTTCCAAGCCCGCAGCGCAGGCGAACGGCTATGCCGTTCGTCTGCTCTGTGAGCAGAGAACCCTATTGTTTTTCGTGTGTTTTTAAATTATTTATTATTATTATTATTATTATTATTACGGGTAATTATTATTCTCCGCTAAAACGCGTTGGGCGGCCCATGCGGATTTGTAACGAACCTATTGAATCAGGTATCCAAGTACAGAATGTGCACCGCTACTCAAACCCAGAAATTCAGACCCCTCAACAACTAGGGGGCGCTATAACAAAGGACAATGCGTTTTGGCCTATAACCACCAAACTACTGGTCCCACACTCAAAAACTTCACATCACTTTGTTTATTGGATGATTCTGCAAAATAAAGGGAATTGGCACACCCTTCGCTTCCCAGCTAGTTTTCGCGCTACATGGCTACAAAGGTTAAACCTTTCTTGTTTAACTCCTCCTACATTTTTTATGCAATCCGCGCAAAACTCCACATATAACAGCGTAATGGACAAATAAAAAAAGTGAACGCGCCGGATTTTTGAATTTTGACTTTTTCGAAAAGTAACGCTAAAATAAGTGATTGTTAGCTAGCTAGCTCTAAATGTAATTGCTGATTATTCTAAAACCATAACAGATTTTGACATGTCCTTCATAACCCATAGTCCAAATAAGATTTTGCACATGTGACCCGCGTTTGAGGATCGTCCATCACTAGGGGGCGCTGTGATGTCAAGAAATCTACTACGCAAGAATGGCTGATCGGATTTTTACAAAACCTTCTTCATCCCCTTCCAGTCATACCCCTGAACTCAGGTATTAAATATGGTAATTATTAAAACAAGTGGGCGGGGCCTATTTCCAAAAGTGTTAAAAAACCTGGAGAATAATAAAAACAATAAAGTAAAGAATAAAAAATGCTTTAAAATCAATTTTTTGATCCCAGATTTTCAGGATGTATTCTGTGAATAAGGTGTAACAATTCTCTCACTGCATGTATTGTTTTTTTTGAAGTGCTACACTCTGAATTTTTAAAAGTTTGTAAAATGGAGAAATCAATGTATTTTCCACAAATATTGTTCAACCCCCCAAAATATGGCCTCTATTTGTAAAGCACATGCAGAATAAACATGGATATCAGTTTGGTAAAAATCCAGGCGAGTTTGACCAATTTACAAGACTTTGAAAATAAATGGTACAAGACTATAAAGTTTAATATTTTATTTCTCTGAATCCATTTTTTTAATGACCATAAAAAAAATCCTGTGGTTAGATAAAGCACTCTTTGAGATCCATGAATATTTTCAGAATTTTAGAGCCAACCGTTGATTATTAACGAATTTATGAAGTTTGTGATCAGTTCACAGCTTTCATCATCCAGAGCTCTGACTGCAGAGCTTTGAACAGGGCGGCCATTTTGCCCATATTTGGGCACATCACAGGAAGTGACGTCAAAGCAGCCATCTTAGGTCAGACCAAGCTGCCATCTTAGGTCAGACCATAGAGAACACAGACATGAATACGTAGACGCCGCGTCCTCGGTTGAGAGGCGTGCCGACAGAGCGGCCATCTTAGGTCAGACCAAGCTGCAGTCAGACAGAATACAAGTCATTACAGGAAAATGTACTTTATGTTTTCAGACACTCTGAATCCGGTGAATTCTCACCCGATTTCCAGATAAATCAACTGACTGAAAACGTCACCCCTTTAGGGGCTACATGGGACCAATTGATTGAATTAAATTATTGTCTAACTTAATAAATAATTTCGATTTTGTATTGAAAGTAAGCAAACTTCCAGAGCTACGTCCCAGGAAGCCCGACTTTTACTCCGCTTATGGGTGCGCAAATAAAAGGACACTAGGAACCAGATCCTGGGGAATTACCTTCCATAAGTAAGATTTTATGATAGATCATCCTCATGCTTTACAGTTACAGTTTTCCGGCATAAACACAATATGTGCTAATGGGTACAGCGATGGAAGTAGAGAAAAGTACATTAAACACCAAAAACAAACAAAATGGTCCTAAATTACTGGATAGACATGATTTGTGGGGAGTGGGGGGGGGAAGCCCGTGCTGAGGGTGATTAGGTTTTTTGTTGATTTCTTTTTGTTGATAATTGCTGTTGTCTGTAGATCGGTGTCTGTGTATATAGCTTAAATATATATATATATACATATATATATATATATATATATATATATATATATATATATATATATATATATGCTTGTCGGGACTTTGATGCAATCAACTGGTTTCCTTATATAGGACATTTTATCCAATCTGTATAATCTGATTGGTCCAATCAATTACTTCGACTGCAGTAATGTCTTGATGACATCAAAAGCTGGATGACTTTAAATTTCCTGCGTCTAAATTCTGACAAGACCGAAGTTGTAATCTTTGGGCCAGAGTCCTCAAAAAATAAACTTCTTAACCAATCACTTAATCTGGATGACATTAACTTGGCCTCTGGTAATGAAGTAAAAAATCTTGGTGTTATTTTTGACCAAGACATGTCATTTAAATCCCATATTAAACAGGTTTCCAGAGTTTCCTTTTTTCACCTCCGGAATATCGCCAAAATTAGAAACATTCTGTCCAGGAGTGATGCTGAAAAACTAGTCCATGCATTTGTTACTTCAAGGCTGGACTATTGTAATTCTTTACTATTAGGAAGTCCACAAAATGCAATTCAAAGTCTTCAGCTTATCCAAAATGCTGCAGCAAGAGTTCTGATGAAAATCAACAAGAGGGATCATATTTCTCCAATTTTAGCTTCCCTTCATTGGCTTCCTGTTAAATCAAGAATAGAATTTAAAATTCTTCTTCTAACGTATAAAGCCCTTAATAATCAAGCTCCATCATATATCAGAGCTCTGATTACTCCGTATGTTCCTAACAGAGCACTTCGCTCTCAGACTGCAGGTCTGCTGGTGGTTCCTAGAGTCTCTAAAAGTAGAATGGGAGGCAGATCCTTTAGCTATCAGGCTCCTCTCCTGTGGAACCAACTCCCAGTTTTGGTCCGTGAAGCAGACACCCTGTCTACTTTTAAGACTAATCTTAAAACCTTCCTTTTTGACAAAGCTTATAACTAGAGTGGCTCATGTTACTCTGAGCTACCTTTATAGTTTTGCTGCTATAGGCTTAGGCTACTGGAGGACATCAGGGCATACTTTTCTCACTCTACTGATTTTTACTGTTCTCCAGTCTACTGTTCTCCAGATTTGCATTGCGTTACATTGAAATGACTGTTGTCATTTCAGCTTTTAACTTTTTGTTCTCTCTCTTTTTTCTTCATAGTAGGTACACCTGGTCTGACGTTCTGTTGACTGTGAAATCATCCAGGGAGGACAGATCACCGACTATTACCATCTAATGTAGAACAGATTACTAGATCAATGTGTGCTTCTGTGCTTTTTTGTCTCTCTTGTTGTGTCTCTGCTCTGTCTTCTGTAACCCCAGTCGGTCGAGGCAGATGACCGTTCATACTGAGCCCGGTTCTGCCGGAGGTTTTTTTTTCCCGTTAATGGGTGTTTTTTCTTCCCACTGTCGCTTCATGCTTGCTCAGTATGAGGGATTGCAGCAAAGCCATGTACAATGCAGACGACTCTCCCTGTGGCTCTACGGTCCCCCAGGAGTGAATGCTGCTTGTCGGGACTTTGATGCAATCAACTGGTTTCCTTATATAGGACATTTTGACCAATCTGTATAATCTGACCCAATCTGTATAACATGATTGAACTTGATTTTGTAAAGTGCCTTGAGATGACATGTTTCATGATTTGGCGCTATATAAATAAAATTGAATTGAATTGAATTGAATTGACCCAATCTGTATAATATGATTGAACTTGATTTTGTAAAGTGCCTTGAGATGACATGTTTCATGATTTGGCGCTATATAAATAAATAAATTGAATATATATATAATATTGGAAGAATTTTAGAGCAAACTGTTGATTTTTAAAGAATTTATTTATGCAGGTGTTTACAGACCAGGTGAGGTTGTCCGTGATGTGCAGCCAGAGGAATTTGGTGCTGCTAACCACCTCCACAGCTGAGCTGTTGATGAGTTTGTGTCAACTGCGAACTTCATGATGTGATTGGGGGTGAACTTGGGGGTGCAGTCGTGTGTCATCAGAGTAAACAGCAGGGGGCTGCAGACACAGCCCTGAGGGGAGCCCGTGCTGAGGGTGATGACATCAGAGGTGGTCTGTCAGACCCGGACCGACAGTGGTCAGGAGGTGAGGAAGTGATGAGGGGTGTGCTGAAGCCCAGATGTTCCAGTTTTTCAACCAGATGCTGTGGGATGAGGGTGTTGAACGCTGTAGTCCAGGAACATGCTCAAAGGGGGCGGAGCGTAGACGGGCTTGGAACCCGTTAATAACTGCTTGCAGTTCTAGTTATTATTATTATTATTATTATTATTACGGGTAATTATTATTCTCCGCTAAAACGCGTTGGGCGGCCCATGCGGATTTGTAACGAACCTATTGAATCAGGTATCCAAGTATAGAATGTGCACCGCTACTCAAACCCAGAAATTCAGACCCCTCAACAACTAGGGGGCGCTATAACAAAGGACAATGCGTTTTGGCCTATAACCACCAAACTACTGGTCCCACACTCAAAAACTTCACATCACTTTGTTTATTGGATGATTCTGCAAAATAAAGGGAATTGGCACACCCTTCGTTTCCCAGCTAGTTTTCGCGCTACATGGCTACAAAGGTTAAACCTTTCTTGTTTAACTCCTCCTACATTTTTTATGCAATCCGCGCAAAACTCCACATATAACAGCGTAATGGACAAATAAAAAAAGTGAACGCGCCGGATTTTTGAATTTTGACTTTTTCGAAAAGTAACGCTAAAATAAGTGATTGTTAGCTAGCTAGCTCTAAATGTAATTGCTGATTATTCTAAAACCATAACAGATTTTGACATGTCCTTCATAACCCATAGTCCAAATAAGATTTTGCACATGTGACCCGCGTTTGAGGATCGTCCATCACTAGGGGGCGCTGTGATGTCAAGAAATCTACTACGCAAGAATGGCTGATCGGATTTTTACAAAACCTTCTTCATCCCCTTCCAGTCATACCCCTGAACTCAGGTATTAAATATGGTAATTATTAAAACAAGTGGGCGGGGCCTATTTCCAAAAGTGTTAAAAAACCTGGAGAATAATAAAAACAATAAAGTAAAGAATAAAAAATGCTTTAAAATCAATTTTTTGATCCCAGATTTTCAGGATGTATTCTGTGAATAAGGTGTAACAATTCTCTCACTGCATGTATTGTTTTTTTTTGAAGTGCTACACTCTGAATTTTTAAAAGTTTGTAAAATGGAGAAATCAATGTATTTTCCACAAATATTGTTCAACCCCCCAAAATATGGCCTCTATTTGTAAAGCACATGCAGAATAAACATGGATTTCAGTTTGGTAAAAATCCAGGCGAGTTTGACCAATTTACAAGACTTTGAAAATAAATGGTACAAGACTATAAAGTTTAATATTTTATTTCTTTGAATACATTTTTTTAATGACCATAAAAAAAATCCTGTGGTTAGATAAAGCACTCTTTGAGATCCATGAATATTTTCAGAATTTTAGAGCCAACCGTTGATTATTAACAAATTTATGAAGTTTGTGATCAGTTCACAGCTTTCATCATCCAGAGCTCTGACTGCAGAGCTTTGAACAGGGCGGCCATTTTGCCCATATTTGGGCACATCACAGGAAGTGACGTCAAAGCAGCCATCTTAGGTCAGACCAAGCTGCCATCTTAGGTCAGACCATAGAGAACACAGACATGAATACGTAGACGCCGCGTCCTCGGTTGAGAGGCGTGCCGACAGAGCGGCCATCTTAGGTCAGACCAAGCTGCAGTCAGACAGAATACAAGTCATTACAGGAAAATGTACTTTATGTTTTCAGACACTCTGAATCCGGTGAATTCTCACCCGATTTCCAGATAAATCAACTGACTGAAAACGTCACCCCTTTAGGGGCTACATGGGACCAATTGATTGAATTAAATTATTGTCTAACTTAATAAATAATTTCGATTTTGTATTGAAAGTAAGCAAACTTCCAGAGCTACGTCCCAGGAAGCCCGACTTTTACTCCGCTTATGGGTGCGCAAATAAAAGGACACTAGGAACCAGATCCTGGGGAATTACCTTCCATAAGTAAGATTTTATGATAGATCATCCTCATGCTTTACAGTTACAGTTTTCCGGCATAAACACAATATGTGCTAATGGGTACAGCGATGGAAGTAGAGAAAAGTACATTAAACACCAAAAACAAACAAAATGGTCCTAAATTACTGGATAGACATGATTTGTGGGGAGTGGGGGGGGAAGCCCGTGCTGAGGGTGATTAGGTTTTTTGTTGATTTCTTTTTGTTGATAATTGCTGTTGTCTGTAGATCGGTGTCTGTGTATATAGCTTAAATATATATATATATATATATATATATATATATATATATACACAGAAAGCTATATACACGGTAGACTGTGCGTTAATGTAACGCAGAAGGTCTGGAGATGCTACGTTGGTGTAGCTTGTAGGACCTGAACAGGGGAGAGAGGCAGAGTCAAGTGTCACGGGGCCTCTGGGCCGTGTTAATAAGGCTGGTAGCGGATGGGAAAAAACTGTTTTTGTGTCGTGAGGTTTTGGTCCTGATGGACCGCTGCCTCCTGCCAGAAGGAAGTGTCTGAAATATTTTGTGACTGGGGTGTCACAAAATCGGCCACAATCTTCCCTGCACGCCTCAGAGTCCTAGAGGCTTACAGGTCCTGGAGAGATGGAAAATTGCAGCCAATCACCTTCTCTGCAGACCGGATGACACGCTGCAGTCTGCTCTTGTCTTTGGCGGTGGCACCAGCGTACCAGATGGTAATGGAGGAGGTGGTTTAGACACACCTTCTCCTTCAAAGAGTTTTCTTAATTTTCATAACTATGACAATTGTAGATTCACACTAAAGGCATCAAAACTATGAATTAACACATGTGGAATTATATACTTAACAAAAAAGTGTGAAACAACTGAAAATATGTCTTATATTCTAGGTTCTTCAAAGTAGCCACCTTTTGCTTTGATTACTGCTTCGTACACTCTTGGCATTCTCTTAATGAGCTTCAAGAGATAGTCACCTGAAATGGTTTTCCCTTCACAGGTGTCCCCTGTCAGGTTTAATAAGTGGGATGTCTTGCCTCTTATATGGGGTTGGGACCATCAGTTGTGTTGTGCAGAAGTCAAGTGGATACACAGCTTATAGTCCTACTGAATAAACTGTTAGAATTTGTATTATGGCAAGAAAAAAGCAGCTAAGTAAAGAAAAACAAGTGGCCATAATTACTTTAAGAACTGAAGGTCATTCAGTCCGAAAAATTGGGAAAACTTTGAAAGTGTCCCCAAGTGCAGTCGCAAAAACCATCAAGCGCTACAAAGAAACTGGCTCACACGAGGACCGCCCCAGGAAAGGAAGACCAAGAGTCACCTCTGCTGTGGAGGATAAATTCATCCGAGTCAGCAGCCTCAGAAATCGCAGGTTGACAGCAGCTCAGATTAGAGACCAGGTCAATGCCACACAGAGTTCTAGCAGCAGACACATCTCTAGAACAACTGTTAGGAGACTGTGTGAATCAGGCCTTCATGGTAAAACAGCTGCTAGGAAACCACTGCTAAGGACAGGCAACAAGTAGAAGAGAATTGTTTGGGCTAAAGAACACAAGGAATGGACATTAGACCAGTGGAAATCTGTGCTTTGGTCTGATGAGTCCAAAGTTGAGATCTTTGGTTCCAACCATCGTGTCTTTGTGCGACGCAGAAAAGGTTTAACAGATGGACTCTATTCAATTCAATTCAATTGTATTTATATAGCGCCAATTCATGAAACATGTCATCTCGAGGCACTTTACAAAGTCAAAATCAATCATATTATACAGATTGGTCAAAAATTTCCTATATAAGGGAACCAGTTGATTGCTTCAAAGTCCCGACAAGCAGCATTCACTCCTGGAGAAGCATAGAGCTACAGGGAGAGACGTCTGCATTGTCCATGGCTTTGCAGCAATCCCTCATACTGAGCAAGCATGAAGCGACAGTCGAAAAAACCCCCCACCTATTAGCGGGAAGGAAAAACCTCCAGCAGAACCGGGCTCAGTATGAACGGTCATCTGCCTCGACCGACTGGGGGTTAAAGAATACAGAGCAGAGACACAACAAGAGAGACAAACATGCACAGAAGCACACATTGATCCAGTAATCTGTTCTACATTAGATAGTAATAGCGGGTGATCTGTCTTCTCTGGATGATGTCACAGTTAACAGAACGTCAGATCAGGTGTACCTACTATGAAGAAAAAAGAGAGAGCAAAAAGTTAAAAGCTGAAATGACAACAGTCATTTCAATGTAATGCAATGCAAAACTGCATTGCATCTACTTTTTTTAGACAAATGCAAGAAAGTAATAAATATTATGACATGCTTAATTGGAAGGGAGTGGGGAGCAGATAGATGGTGCTGCTGTAGAAGGTCGTGAGGATGGGCGGGGACAGGTGGGCTCTCCTCATCCTCCGCAGTAAGTGCAAGCGCTTCTGTTCCCTCTTCTCCAGTGACATGGTGTTCACAAACCAGCTGAGGTTGTGTGTTATGTGCACCCCGAGGAATTTATTGCTGCTGGCCACCTCCACAGCTGAGCTGTTAATGAGAAGTGGAGCATGGCGAGGCCATTTCTTCCTGAAGTCCATGATGATCTCCTTCGTTTTCTCCACGTTCAGGATCAGTCCTGGTCCTGGTCCTGGTCGTTGTTGTCTCTAATCAGGCCCACCACCGTCGTGTCGTCTGCAAACTTCACGATGTGATTGGTGGTGAACCTGGGGACACAGTCGTGTGTCATCAGGGTGAACAGCAGGGGGCTCAGGACGCAGCCCTGAGGAAAGCCCGTGCTGAGGGTGATGACATCAGTGGTTTTCTGTCCGACCCAGACCAACTGAGGTCTGTTGGTGATGAAGTCTAGTAGGCAGTTGCGAACAGGTGTGCTGAAGCCCAGATGTTCCAGTTTTAATGGTGTTGAACGCTGAACTGAAGTCCAGGAACATGCTCAAGGGGGCGGTGCGTGGGTGGGCTTGGAACCCGTTAATAACTGCTTGCAGTTCTAGTTTAAAATTACTTTTCAAGATGACATGTCTGTTCTTGATGTTGTATATTATCAAATAAATTTCCCCAAAAATGCGACTTATACTCCAGTGCGACTTATATGTTTTTTCCTTCGTTATCATGCATTTTATGGCTGGTGCGACTTGTACTCCGGTGCGACTTATAGTCCGGAAAATACGGTAATGATGAAAAGATTAATTATGTCAGTGCACATCATGTTCATTAAGTATCTATGAGTCACAGGGAGAGAAATCATTGAATAGTATAGGACCCAGACAGATGGAGAGAGAAAATGTTTTAAAATTTTCTTTTTGGTTTTACTCTAACAGCTTTTGTTTGGTGATGAAAGGAAAACATCAGGAGCGCCTAGCAACAACACAGAGACAGACTTTAACTACCCATTTGGAGGTAAAACAACAGCTGCAATCACTTTCATTTCAATTAGGTACTGGTACCATACATTCTCATATAAAAAGGGTGAATTTAAATAAAGACAAAAATGAACAAATAATGGCTGGTTGCTAAGCGCAGTGGGTTGGAGTGTATAAATTAACAGGTTGGCTTGCTGCCTCCTGTTGCCACCCAACACAGGTCCGTCTGAGAGTACACCTACGTGCACAGCAGTGTCTCCACTCTGTTATCCTGGGCACAGACCTATTAACTTCCCAATGCTCAGGGCTATTCTTTTTTAACTTTCTTCCTGAACAAACACCTAAGTTGAGTCAATAACAGTTCCACACATGTAAGGTTAAAATGAGCTTTGTGTAGGCCTAGACCAAAATTGTATAAATGTCTGCCTGTCACTAGCAACAGGAAAGAGGGAGATCTGACAGCTGAAGCAAAAATAACACTGTCCTCAACTGGTGTTTTCCCTGTTAAGATGCTACATGGAAAAAACACAGTAAGAATACTTTATATTGTTGCTAAATGTGCTAGTCGGGACAACCCCCTAAACATGGCAGTGTGTTGTTTTTTTAAAGGAATGAAAGAAGAACCGTTATTGTGATTGTAGTTTGGGGTATAATGATGAGCTCTTAGCAATAAATTCTGGAGCAACCCCACTGCCTTAGTAAAAAAACAACATAATTAAAAAGACAGATAAATGACTAAATAAAACAATGCATATTAGAAAGAATATATCTACTTAAAGATATTAAGGTGTAAATAGTGTTATTATTCATGTAGACCAGATTACTGCAAATAACTCACTGAAGAGAAAAACAATAGTAGTGTTTCTGTAGGTGTTTTTTGTGTTTTATGCATGTTCTTTGTGCTTTTGTGTGTCATTCATGTAGATGGATATGAGTGTGGAGAGGATGAGGAAGAATTGGAGAGACAAGCTTGATGGGTTCTGCATCAATCTCCAAACAGCTCAGGGTAAGAAGAGTGTATCTAAATCTGTTGTTGTGAACTTTTATTATTTTGAGTCTACCATAAGGGAAGGTTGGGAATGTAGCGTGTCCTGGATAAGTGGGTTGACTCTGGTTCATTCTAGCTCATCAAAAAACAACTTAGTTAGATTTCATCGAGGCAGGTGCCGGAGGGGGCAACTGGCGAGCCACAAAGCTGTCTTAATGACCCATTGCTGCCGTTTCTTTCCTGCTAAGGTGCAGCTGCTACAGCACACCATGCATCCGCATATCAGGACCCTCTCAATTATGCAGCATTAGAAGCATGATAATTTACTTAGTCCTGATGTTGAGGTTGAATAGTTGTCAATGCTTCATGCTGCATGTGCTTGTATATCCTCCCTGTCTCGTTAGTGTTGCTGACTAGTCCCATAATCGTCAGCAAATGTATTCATAGTGTTGGAGCTGTGAGTAGCAGTAAAGCAGTTAATTTTTAATGTGTGAACAGAACTGGACTAAGCACACAGCCCTGAGGCACACCAGTGTTGAGGTGTAAACTTGTCTTTCGTTGCCTTGCCTTAATATGCTGCAGCAGCAGTTTCTCTGTGCAAAGTTCCATATTGTTGAAGTGTATCTTTTCAATCTGGATTCCGCACCCACTACAGCACAGAAACTGCCCTGCTCAAAGTCACCAATGACCTCCTCCTCGCCGTTGACTCTTGTTCCCTATCCATCCTTCCTCTCCTTGACCTCTCTGCGGCTTTTGATATAATAAACCACACCATCCTTCTCCACCATCTTCAGTTCATTGGCATCTCCATTACACCACTCCTTTGGTTCACTTCTTAACTCTCCGACTGTTACCATTTTGTTTCCATTAACGATGTTATGTCCCATACCTCCCTCATTATTTATGGTGTTCCCCAAGGTTTGGTGTTGGGCCCCCTCCTCTTCATTATTTACATGTTACCCCTTGGACAGATAATTCGCCATCACAGACTGTTTTCACTGTTATACTGATGACACTCAACTTTACATATCCACAAAGTCAACCACCCCAGTTATTCTCTCCACTATCACTCACTGCATCTCAGACATTAAAACCTGGATGAACAGTAATTTTCTAAAACTCAAGAGCAACAAAACAGAACTCCTCGTCACCGGTCCAAAATCCCTCTTCCCTTCTGTTAGAAACTTCAGTCTCACTATTGATGGTTACAATGTTTCCCGATTCTTCTCCATTCATAACCTCTGTGTCATCCTGGACTCTTCCCTGTCATTTCAAACACATAGCTATATCACCAAAACGTCTTTCTTCCACCTCCGCGACATCGTCCGTCTCCGTTCATTCCTCTCCCAATCTGCAGCTGAAATCCTCATACATGCCTTCATCACCTCCAGACTCGACCACTGCAATAGCCTCCTCTATGGTCTTCTCTTCAGTCATCTCCAAAAATGACAAAACATACAGAATTCTGCTGCCCGCCTGCTCACCAGTACCCAGTCCAGAGATCATATCACCCCTGTCCTACAACAGCTTCACTGGCTCCCTGTCCAATACCGTATCCAGTACAAGATTCTTCTCCTCACGTACAAGTCCCTTCATAATATGACCCCTCCATATCTGACTGACCTCCTGAAACCCCACCGTCCCTCCCACTCCCTCCGCTCTGCAGACACCAACCTCCTCATATCCATCACCCGCACCAAACACCAGACCTTAGGGGCCGAGCCTTCCCTGCTGCTGCCCCACCCTTTGGAACTCACTGTCCCAAACCAACAGGAACTCAGACTCATTACAAAACTTTAAATTGCATCTCAAAGCCTACTTATTTAAACTTCCTTTTCCGTAGTATGATTTTTGTGTTATCAAAAATTGTTTTGTAAAGCATCTTAGAGTTCAAAAAAGCGCTATATAAGTTTGATGTATTATTATTATTTATTGTAATGGTCTCGCTATGGTGTCTTTTACCAAAACTAACCATCAGCCAAACTCCTTTCACACGAGTCAGGATTAATTAGGATTAATTAGCCATGCAAAATAAAACACCCACACTTTACAGGACATTTATGTATCTTGTTAGCTTAGCGGTTAGCTTCAGTGTTAGCAGTTCACTGTAGCTCTGCTGCTCTCACTGTATACTTTGAGCATGGCTGACAGTTGCAAGAAGCAAACCGCGTACAAGTTTATAAGAAGAAGCGGAAGGCCCCAGTAGAAAGAAATAAGACTAGAGTGGATTTGCGAGTTTTTTCCCCCTGAAGAGTGGAAGAGCAGGTAAGACAGTCTTGCACATGCAGTACTGTTTTCTTGCAGCCAGAAGGTCCTGGGTTCAAATTCTAGCTGGGGGACTTTCTGCATAGAGTTTGCATTTTGTGTGGGTTCTCGTTATATACTCCAACTTCCTACCACATTGTAAAACCATGGATGTTAATTAGGTTATTTGGCCACTCTAAATTGACCTACATTGATGTTTGTATCTGTTTTGCTCTGATATAGACTACTAACTTGTCAAAAGTAGATGTAAAAAAAGGGTAGATGATTTTGTTTCTAACCTTAATAGTTGCAGGCCTATAAAAAAGATTTTAACCCTAAACATTTAGCATTTTTATAACATCTCTATTAACAATCTAAATGGACCTAAAAAGACAATTTAATGAGGTACCAAAATTGAAGGGGTCACAACCATGACTCTGGAAGGAATCAGCCAACATTGGTTTTATGTGTGCCTGTTTCCATTTGACTCTATATGTGGAGCAGAGCTGGGAGCTGAACATCTCCAGATCTTCCTGCAGCTGAGAGGGACAAATGTTGGAGGACTGGGAATCCTGAGAGTGCTTTGAGATGTAGAAAGAGTCCACAGCAGCACTTGCTTCTCATGTAGATAAGGAGTAAGAATGACACTCAATTTCAAGCTAAACTCTCCCATAACACCTGACAAAGCTGTTAGATTTGTTGCTAATACATTTTTTTTGAAAGAGTTGCAATAAGGTGAAAGTATTGCTAAAATCCGAATAAGGCAAGGCAAGGCAAGGCAAATTTATTTGTATAGCACAATTCAGTACAGAGACAATGCAAAGTGCTTTACATGATTAAAATACAGGAAAATAAAACAAAATATAAGCAAGTAGGAATAAAATGTAGAAACAAAATAGAACATCAATAAACAGTTGGACTAAAAAAGTTGAACTAATGCTGTTTCAGTAGAACAGTTTAACTAGACCAGTCAAAAACAGTCCTAAACAAATGTGTTTTTAATCTTGATTTAAGAGAACTCAGGTTTTCCACACTTTTACAGTTTTCTGGAAGTTTGTTCCAGATAAGTGGAGCGTAGGAACTAAATGCTCTCCTTGTTTAGTTCTGGTTCTAGGAATGCAGAGAAGGCTGGAGCCAGAAGACCTTAGTGCTCTGGATGGTTGATACACTGATAACAAGTCTGTGATTTATTTAGGTGCTAGGCCATTCAGGGATTTATAGACTAACAGAAGTATTTTAAAGTCTATTCTCTGAGATACAGGGAGCCAGTGTAAGGACTTTAGAACTGGGGTTATGTGTTCTACTTTCTTAGTCTTAGTGAAGACGTGTGCAGCAGCATTCTGGATCAGCTGCAGCTGTCTGATCCACTTTTTAGGCAGACCTGTGAAAACAGCGTTACAGTAATCAATTCCACTAAAAATAAACGCATGGATTAGTCTTTCCAGATCCTTTTGAGACATTAGTCCTTTAATCCTGGAAATGTTCTTCAGGTGATAGAAAGCCGATCTTGTAATTGTCTTTAGATGCTTTTGGAGGTTCAGGTCTGAGTCCATCACTAGACCCAGGTTTCGGGCCTGATCAGTGATTTTTAGCTGAAGCGACTGAAGCTGTGTGCTAACCTTTGATCTCTCCTCTATTGGTCCAAATATTATTACTTCTGTTTTGTTTTTATTCAATTGAAGAAAATTGTGGCACATCCAGGCATTGATTTCTTCTAGGCATTTACTCAGTACCTGAACTGGTTCATAGTCACCTGGTGACATGGTGATGTAGAGCTGTGTGTCATCTGCGTAGTTATGGTAGCTGATGTAGTTGTTTTTTATGATCTGAGCAAAAGGGAGCATGTAGATGTTGAACAGGAGGGGACCTAGAATGGACCCTTGGGGAACCCCACATGTGATTTTTGTCATTTCTGATGTAAAGTCACCTACTGATACAAAAAAGTCCCTGTCCTTTTGTCAGGGTTCCCTGTGTATTTGTGCCCTATTCTGCTCCGCAGGTGGTTCTAGCTGGCGAGGGGCGTGACCCACACCTGTGACTCATTTGGAGCGGCTTCCTCTGGCTTCTTAAGCAGAGCACCGACAGATGGAAGACGCCAGAATGTTAAACCAGTCGTGTTTTCGTGCTTGGAAGCACTTACCTCTTGACGTTCTGTCCGAAGAATCAAGACCGCAGCATCACAAGGCTCAGATCCTGCTCTGGCGACTCCCCCCTTGCTCCCTGGATATTACCCAGCCGGGCTTGTGGTTCCCCTCCCGGATGCTGCTGGTTCCTCCCTTCATTCAAGCTAATCCATCTGTCACCCTGCTCAGCCGAAGCTCGCTCTGGGTCCCTCGCCAGTTCCACCTGCTGCCCTCCAGCCGCTAGCCACTACACCAACAGGGGGTAGAA
The DNA here is from genome assembly GCA_037039145.1 of Fundulus diaphanus. NCBI lineage: Eukaryota > Metazoa > Chordata > Actinopteri > Cyprinodontiformes > Fundulidae > Fundulus > Fundulus diaphanus. The sequence continues at coordinate 15,217,568 of CM073132.1, forward strand.
TCACAGGGTCCTCTTGCCGCTACTTCCTCCCGGTCAGGTCCGCCCAGCTGAGTGGTAAGCTGCGCAGGTTCTTTTATTTCCTTGGTTCGTTCAATCGTAGTCATTTCTCTTTTTTTCCCACAGTTCCTCCCGCTCGACGCTCAAACCTCTCCTTCGGCGTCTCGTCGTTGTATCCCTGCGATTGATTCCTTCAATAAAACATCTTAAAACTTGTGCTTGGCCTCCCGCTCGTATCCGCATGTGGGCAAAACAATTGAAGACCATGACAGAAGAACATTCTGGCCAGCAAAGTCCAGCGGATACGTTCGGGCGGCAGCTGGCCGCGCAACAGGAACAGCTGCAGTCACTAGGCTTAGCAGTGAATTCAACGCAGGAACAACTTCAGGTACTCGCTGCCCAGCTTAGCCAACTCACAGCCTCGCTTACTGCCGCGGCAACCCAGCCTGTCACTCAAGCTCCTGACACCCCGCCTCCTGCAGCTCAAAGCGCGGAGGACAGCAGTTTGGCCCCGCCTCCCGGAGACACGTCACCGTGTCCGGAGAAATTTTCCGGTGACAGCGGGGATTGCGGAGGATTTTTATTTCAGTGTAAACTAGTTTTTAATCGTTCTCCCCACACATTTGCTTCAGATCAAGTTAAGATCTCCTATATATTACGACTCTTAACGGGCAAAGCCCTCAGATGGGCAGAAGCCCGTTTCCCCGACTGCGGTTCGTTTGGCTGCTCTTTTCAGGACTTTATTACAGAGTTTAAGACGGTGTTTTCGGCAGAGTTAGACACCGATCAGCAGTCTCGAATCCTTCTCTGTTTAAAACAGCGCGGTCGACGTGTGTCAGACTTCTCCGTCGAGTTTCGTACCGTGGCCGCAGCCGCAGCTTGGGAGGGCAAGCCATTAAAGGCAGCATTCTTTCAGGCTCTGGATGAGAGTCTAAAGGATGAATTGGCCCGGGTCAAGGATCCCAGCACGTTCGAGGGAGGAGCTGGTGACTTTAGCTATTCGTCTAGACTCCCGGCTACGTAGTCAAAACCGGGCTCGTTCGGACAGGCCGTTACGGTCTTTTGGACCCCCGGTACATACTAACGGATCTCAACGGCGGGAGGTTACGCCTCCACCTGAGCCCATGCAGTTGGGACGGGTCAGTCTGACTAGCGACGAGCGCCAGCAACGCTTCTCCAATAACCTGTGCCTCTACTGTGGAGGCGAGGGCCATTTTGTCAGGGAGTGCCCGGTACGCCCAAAAGACCGGGTCCGCCGTCAGTAGCGGGAAGGACGGCGGACCGGTGTTCGATTCCCACCCCCAAGATGAATGACAGCCAGCCGTCCTCGCGTTTTTGTTTACCTGTTACACTAGTCTTTAACCAGGATAGTATTAGTGTGTCGGTTCTCGTAGATTCTGGTTCCGATTTTAATTTAATCGACCAAGAGATGGTCGAACAGCTCCGTTTACCTACTAAACCATTATCGGAGCCGCTCCAGGTTTTCTCCTTAGATGGGTTAAGACTGACTTTGATCACCCGCCGGACTGAGCCTCTGGAAGTGATAGTGTTAGGCAATCATCGGGAACAGCTCTCGTTCTTTGTCTTTCCCGTAAAGCATTCGCCAGTGGTTTTGGGTTTAGCCTGGTTAGCCGTTCACAATCCACAGTTAAATTAGGCTGAATCACGGCTCGAGTCGTGGTCCCCTGCCTGCCACTCTCGGTGCTTGCAGTCTGCGCTCCCGGTTTCCCACGCCCCGAGTTCCATCTCGGGTCCAGTGGATGTTATTGATCTTTCTCGCGTCCCGGGTTGTTACCACGATCTGCGAGAAGTATTTAGCAAGAGTCGGGCTAGCTCTCTACTTCCGCACCGTCCTTATGACTGCGCCATCGACTTGCTGCCCGGGGCCCCTCTACAGGCCAGTCGCCTTTATAACATCTCGAGGTCTGAGCGTCAAGCGCTCGAGCGTTATATAAGTGAGTCCCTTTCGGCCGGATCAATCCGCCCGTCGTCCTCACCTTTGGGTGCTGGCTTCTTTTTTGTGGGAAAAAAGGATGGGTCCCTCTGACCTTGCATTGATTACCGGGGACTAAACCAAATAACCATTAAGAACAAGTATCCACTTCCTCTGTTATCTTCTGCGCTTGAACCAGTCCAGGACGCGGTCATCTTCACCAAACTCGACCTGCGCAATGCTTACCATTTAGTTCGTATTAGGCAAGGTGACGAGTGGAAGACAGCCTTTAAGACCCTGTTAGGTCACTTTGAGTACCTAGTAATGCCTTTTGGTTTGTGTTTCAAGCCTTAGTAAACGATGTCCTTCGCGACTTTCTAAACGTCTTCGTTTTCGTCTATTTGGACGACATTTTGATTTATTCAAGCGATCTAGAGCAGCACAAACAGCATGTTCGCTTAGTCCTGCAACGTCTCTTAGAGAACCGCTTATTCGTTAAAGCGGAGAAATGCGAGTTTCATCAAGCTTCTGTTGAACTGCTGGCCATTAAGTTAGCGTTGGAGGAGTGGCGTCACTGGTTAGAGGGATCCGAGCAGCCCGTAATTGTCTGGACAGACCACAAAAACCTTTTATACCTGCAGTCAGCCCGACGCCTTAATCCCCGACAAGCCCGCTGGTCTTTATTTTTCTCTAGATTCAACCTCACTATAACCTACAGACCCGTATCCAGAAATGTGAAACCAGACGCTCTCTCTCGCCAATTTGCCCCTCCAGAACAGGAGAGAGAACCAGCACCGATCCTTCCCCCCTCGTGCACCATAGGGGCCTTACATTGGGACCTGGAGGATCGAATCAACCAAGCCCTAAAGCTCGATCCAGACCCAGGTACTGGACCTGCGGGTCTTAAGTACGTACCCTGATCTGTCCGTCCCGACGTCCTACGCTGGAGCCACGATTCCAAGTTTTCCGCACACCTCGGCATATACAGGACCCAGTCCCAGGTTTCCTGGCGTTTTTGGTGGCCATCCTGGACCAAGGACGTCCATGAATACGTCCTAGCCTGTCCGGTTTGCGCCCAGAACAAACCTTCGACCCAACCACCTTCCGGTCTATTACATCCACTTCCTATCCCCAAGCGTCCCTGGTCCCATATAGCCTTGGACTTTGTTACCGGTCTTCCCACATCCCAAGGTATGTCTACCATCCTTACAGTAGTAGATCGCTTCTCCAAGTCCTGCTACCTCATTCCGATCCGAAAACTACCTAATGCTCTCCAAACAGCCCAACTCCTCATTAAACACATGTTTCGACTCCATGGGATCCCCACAGAGATCCTCTCTGACTAGGGTCCCCAGTTTGTCTCCCAGGTCTGGCGGCACTTTTGCTCTGCTCTCGGTGCACGTTACACCCTCACTTCTGGATATCACCCACAGACAAACGGTGAAACGATGAACCAGCAACTACAAAACCACCCTCCGCTGCCTCACCTCATCATCCCCAACAGACTGGAACAAATTTTTACCATGGGTTGAGTACGCCCTCAATTCTCACCTCTCGTCATCCACCGGACGTTCACCTTTTGAAGTAGCCCTAGGTTATCAACCTCCACTTCTGCCCTCCGATGAACTCCAAATCCCCTTTACTTCCGTCAACGAATACATCGCCCGCTGTCAAGATATCTGGAAAGCCACCATCTCTGCACTTTCACGCAGCGCAGAGCAAGAGATTCGCCGTGAAACGCAGCAGACCAGCCCCGCCTTATCACCCCGGTCAGAGGGTCTGGCTGTCCTCCAGGGACGTCATGTCAGACTCATCCGCCAAGAAACTCGCTCCCAGGTTCACCGGCCCCTATATTATAGAGTCCATCATCAACCCCTCCTCCGTTCGTCTGCGTCTGCCTCCTCACTCCCGTGTGCATCCCACTTTCCATGTCTCCCAAATAAAACCGGTCTTGGACAGCGACCTGTGCCCGCCTGCCGAACCCCCTCCACCCTCCCCGGATGATCAGAGGCCCCGCGTTCTCAGGGTTGTGGACGCCCGTCGTCGAGGTAAGGGCCACCAGTACCTTGTCGACTGGGAGGGTCGCACCCCTGGGGAACGATCTTGGGTTTCCAATTGAAGACCATGACACCTTTAAGTAGGATTTAAACCACTTAAGAGCTGTACTAGAGAGGCCGGCCCAGTTCTCCAGGCGTTCTAACAGAATGGAGTGACCGACAGTATCAAATGCTGCACTGAGATCCAATAGTACCAGCACGGTGGTTCTTCCACAGTCAGTATTTATATGGATGTCATTAAACACCTTGATAAGGGCGGTCTCTGTACTGTGGTGAGCACGGAAGCCAGAATGGAAAACGTCAAAGTGGCTGGTCGTTGTTAAGAAGGTGTTTAATTGTTGAAACACAGCTTTTTCAATAATGTTACTGATAAAGGGGAGGATAAGGTTGCTCAGAATAGGAGAGAGTACAGATAGTGGTGCATCAATGATCTTTCTTTAAAACAATCATTGCCCCCTACTTCCATTTCCATGTAAATGAGCACTAGCTCCTATTTAAATAACTGTCCAATCCAAATGTAAACACATTTTAAAGTTTAATATAACTTTGTTTACATAATTCTATGCTATGAAGTTTGTTTAAAGGCAGAAGTCTGCTTTAGTCCTGGACCCTCTCTGGGACGAAATAACTTTTAGTTATACTAAGTAAAGACATCAAGAGAGTTTTCCTCTGTAGATAGATATTAACTGCTGAACATTTAGGCTACTAAAATATGCCTTCTAGATATAAGGATGTATTTTTCGTATATCTACAAGGACCCTGAGAAAAACATTTGTAGCTTACTGCTGGTCTGTAAATAAGTCTTAACCGTGTTTTGATATTTAAGATGAGCTGCTCATTTAAAGTGGAGAAGGACTTCGTGATGACTAAGATATTCAGTTGCTTGTAAGAACATTATTAAATTTTAACCTGCAGCACAGCTTTTCTGAAATCCAGTTTCATGTGGTGTTTCTTCTCTGACATCTACAGGGATTATAACAAGCTTTAAGGATGTCTTTAAAGAAACAAAACCTCTTTTCAAAGAGATTTACTTCAAGAGAGTATACAAACAGTTGCCTCAACAACTGACAGAGAAACACAGGAGGGAGATAAGAAGAATTTTATAGGCTTTTGCCAACCACCCCACCAAACACACAGACATCCCAATGAGATTCCTTAGGCTGCTTATCAGGATAGTATGAATAACTCAATAAAAATTGAGAGAAGGTCTAAACCACGACTGTGTTTTCCCGAATCTGCTGTCATCATAATGTGACTGATAACTTTAGGTAGTGCTGTTTCAGTGGCATGAATTTAGGAAAATCATATTGGAAGTGGTCATCGATGGTCTTTGTAAGTAGGCTGTAAGTTGTGCAGCAACTGCCTTCTCTGAAATCTCGGCATAAAAGGCAGTTTGGATACTGGCCTATAATTGTGATGCAACGTTTCATCCAAGTTGTCTTTTTTAAGCTTTGGCCACAATGGCATGTTTTAAAAAGCTAGAGAACACATCTAAAAGGTTTAAATGCAAAGGTTTAATTTCTCCAATCTTAGCAAAACTCCAATAGATTTGTTGCCGTTTACTTTATAGTACCATTAATCTGTAAGGCAGCAGGAGACACAATAGCACTGATTTTATCAAACAAAACTTTAGGATGTCTCTTGTTTTTTATATTTGTCTATCTAGGGGCATACATTTTTCTGTGTGATAACACTTGTTTTAATAGGTACTTGATCCAAAATAAAAGAGTATTCTCTGTTGAAACACTGGATGAAAGAGCATTAACAATAATTTCAGTCAGAAAGCAGAGAATTTACCATGGTAGTGAACATTTCTGCAGAGGTTTCAGTTGTCATCTACAGGGGTTGGACAATGAAACTAAAACACCTTTCATTTTAGTGTTGGAGGTTTCATGGCTAAATTGGACCAGCCTGGTGGCCAATCTTCATTAATTGCACATTGAACCAATAAGAGCAGAGTGTGAAGGTCCAATTAGCAGGGTAAGAGCACAGTTTTGCTCAAAATATTGCAATGCACACAACATTATGGGTGACATACCAGAGTTCAAAAGAGGACAAATTGTTGGTGCACGTCTTGCTGGCGCATCTGTGACCAAGACAGCAAGTCTTTGTGATGTATCAAGAGCCACGGTATCCAGGGTAATGTCAGCAAACCACCAAGAAGGACGAACCACATCCAACAGGATTAACTGTGGACGCAAGAGGAAGCTGTCTGAAAGGGATGTTTGGGTGCTAACCCGGATTGTATCCATAAAACATAAAACCATGGCTCCCCAAATCACGGCAGAATTAAATGAAAGTCTCCTGTTTCCACCAAAACTGTCCGTCGGGAGCTCCACAGGGTCAATATCCACGGCCGGGCTGCTATAGCCAAACCTTTGGTCACTCGTGCCAATGCCAAACGTTGGTTTCAATGGTGCAAGGAGCGCAAATCTTGGGCTGTGGACAATTTGAAACATCTATTGTTCTCTGATGAGTCCACCTTTACTGTTTTCCCCACATCCGGGAGAGTTACGGTGTGGAGAAGCCCCAAAGAAGCGTACCACCCAGACTGTTGCATGCCCAGAGTGAAGCATGGGGGTGGATCACTGATGGTTTGGGCTGCCATATCATGGCATTCCCTTGGCCCCATACTTGTGCTAGATGGGCACGTCACTGCCAAGGACTACCGAACCATTCTGGAGGACCATGTGCATCCAATGGTTCAAACATTGTATCCTGAAGGAGGTGCCGTGTACCAGGATGACAATGCACCAATACACACAGCAAGACTGGTGAAAGATTGGTTTGATGAACATGAAAGTGAAGTTGAACATCTCCCATGGCCTGCACAGTCACCAGATCTAAATATTTTTGAGCCACTTTGGGGTGTTTTGGAGGAGCGAGTCAGGAAACATTTTCCTCCACCAGCATCACGTCATGACTTGGCCACTATCCTGCAAGAAGAATGGCAGTCAGCCCCTCTCGTCACCTACATCTCTGACCCTCTGCAACCCAGACCCTCCGGACTTCATCATCCACCATCTAACAACCTCTTGTAATAAAACTCTTTAAAACCTTTAGTCCCGTGTGCGCGTCCTGAGTACACCGGTAAACAATCATGACATAGCATTTTTTTTATTTTAATTAATTTGAAGTCCAAACAAACTAAACAGAGAATCCAGATGAATTCATGCAACATTCTCTTTAATGTAGAATTAATGTAAAAAACTCTGACTGTTGTCCCAGTTACATCATATAAACAATGAAATTAAACGAATGCACTGTGGGCTGAACACAGTCTCACTACTTCCTCTTGGTCCTCATTGACTTGAATTGTTCACTCGCTTTTGCCTAATCTGACAAATCGGTTACTTCTCTCTCTCTCTCTCTCTATCTCTCTCTCTCTCTCTCTCTCTCTCTCTCTCTATATATATATATATATATATATATATATATATATATATATATATATATATATATATATATATATATACACAGTATATATATACAATATATATATATATATATATATATGCTCCCATTTTGACCTGGGGGTCCCCTGTTGGTATTTTGAACAGATGCTTCTGTACACTATACCAGCCACTTTGTTATGGTGTTCCATTTATTCCTTCCCTGCTAGTATCTTATACCCTGCTGTGAGATTCTGGATGGTTTCTGGGGCCTCTTTGCCTAGCCTGCACCTGGGATCTTGCCTGGTATGGTAGATCTGGGCCTCTATTGCTCTGGTGCTAAAGGCCTACTACTGTGCTGCCATGATCAGTGCTTCAGTGCTGTCCTTTATTCCCACCCTCTCTAGCCATTGGTAGGATTTGGTCATATCAGCCACTTCAGCTGTCCGTGGTACATCCCATGCAGGGGTTTTTCCTCCCACAATGATTTCTTCAGTTCCTTCTCTTCAGGCTTCCATTGACTGAGACATTCACTGAGCACTTTATCCCTTGGGGCCATCTTCCTGATTTATTCTTGGAGCTTGGATGTTTCATCATCAATGATGGCTCTGATGCTCACTAGGCCTCTGCCTTCTTCTTTGGTATTTGGGGTGGAATCCACTATGCATGGTGAGTAGTTTTTGTGTTTTGACATCAGTCATCTGGATTTCCTCCTTTGGCCAACTTATTACCCCAGCGGGGTATCTGATTACTGGCAAGGCATAGCTGTTGACTGCCCGAACCTTGTTCTTGCTTTACCTGTTGCAGGTATTTGGCTGTTGATGCTTTCCTTGTGGCCTCTTCATAGTTGCTATTTTCTTGTGGTATTCCAAGGTGCTTATAGCTCTCTTCAACATCTGCTATTCTCCCTTCTGGGAGTGCAATCCCCTCTGTGTGAATTACCTTGCCTCTTTTTGTCACCATCTGGCCACATTTCTCCAGCCCAAATGACATTCTGGTGCCCCTTCTGTAGATCCTGGTGGTGTGGATCAGCGGGTCAATGTCTCGTTCACTCTTAGCATACAGCTTGATGTTATCCATGTACAAGAGGTACCTGATAGTGGCCCCTTTTTTGAGTCGGTATCCATGGCCAGATTTATTAATTCTTTGAGTGGTTCAGGCCTATGCAGAACAGCAGAGGGGACAGAGCATCTTCTTATTAAATTCCACATTTGATGGAGATGTGTGCAATTGGCTTGAAGTTGAATTCAAGGGTGGTTTTCCACAGCCTCATGGAGCAATGACGGCTCCTGTTGACCTTGTACAGCTTCACACATACCAGGATCCAGGATGTGTGTAGCATTGAATCATAGGCTTTCTTGTAAAGAATATATGCGGGGCACAAGTTTGTTTGTCTGCTTTTGCAGTCTAGGGCGACTCTTCTGTCAACCAGCAGCTGGTGTTTGGCTTCTCTGGTGTTATTACCTATGCCTTTCTGGGCCTCTGTCATGTGTTGATCCATGTGCCCACTTATCTTAGCCACTATGATGCCTGACAGGAGCTTCCATGTTGTGGAGAGACAGGTTATTGGTCCATAGTTGGTAGGGGCCGTCCTCTTCTGGGTTTTTTTCATTATTAGGGCTGTTCTGCCCTCTCTCAGCCATTCAGGGTGGGTCCCATTCGTCAGCAGTTGGTACATTTGTGCTGCTCGGCGTTCATGGAGAGATGTCCGTTTCTTTAGCCAGTATCCATGGATTTTATCTGGAAGAACTGGACAGCACCGGTGCTGTCCAGTTCTTCATACCTGGGAGTCTTTGTCGGATGTCTGCCATTGTTATTGTTAGAAAAATGTAAATGTAATCATTTTATTTTTATCAAGCTACAGGCATTTGGTTTGTTTTAAGAGTTTGCTTTCAGGAAGGTTCTGTTGTTAAATAAGGGAGAACAAATGGTGTTCCCAGATAAGGAATGTCTCCTTTATCCAACTGTGCATGAAGCTGGTGATTTGATCATCACCCGCAATGAAACTTGCTCCCTTCTTTGTTTTCCAACCCCCATGTTGTAAACTCAAGACTGTGATTAAATCCTCCTGACCCCCATGTGATGTGTGACAATAAAAGGCAGAAAAGACAGCGGCATCGGGGCAGACGAACTCAAGACTGAGATTGAACAAGTCTCTTGCTCCTGGTTCTCTGCCCTCTTTCTGATGAAAGAGTAAAAACTTTGTGTTGGTTTGGTTGGTTGGTGTTTGTGTTGGTTTTCTTTCCAGAATAAAGGGGTTATTAAACTTAACTCTATCAGTGATGCTCACTGAACTTTGTTCAGGGAGATTATTGTGGTCTGCTCTTAGATCTATTAACCACTGTGCATCATTGGCTATGTTTCCATGCACAAAATTTCACGATTGGATTAAAATGTATTTGGATTAAATAATTGGATTGTACCGTTTATATGGGGACGCAATCAATTAATCTGATCATAATGTATGTGTATGCATCTGGTTTTATTCAGAATATAACCACTCTGACATGCGCAGTTACCAATTTTCCCTGAAAAAACACAGAAGTCCTTTCATCTTTGCTAAACTACAAAAATAGTAAATAAAGCAATATTATACAACTTTGTTTGTCTTCCGAGCACCCAGGCTGGACTTACACATGTTCTAATTACAGTTGAAATGTTACTGAGTAAGCAACATTTTTGAGCTCTTTTATTTTTTCAAACAGAAAGGTAATGGGAGCCCCGACAGTTTTGCTTCCCGACGCATTTCTACCAGTTTGCCATATTCGGAATAACTTGAGCCTGAAAAGTGTTTCCATGCACGTTGATCAGTTTATCAATCGGTATAAACCACCCCTCTCATTCAGATTACAATTTCATTCTGATTGAGCTTGATCCAATTATCATATTCCGATTGGCTTGTTTACATGACACATTTTTATTATGATTGGACATTTATTCCAATTTCTTTTGACCATGTAAACGTAGCTACTGTTATGTGACGCTTCTTTCTCCCATATACGTTTCCAGTATTGCTCCATCTCTTGACTTGGTGGGTTGGCTTGTATGTTATTACCCTGCCACTGGGTACACTTTAGCTGGTTCAGTGGAGAACAGCCTGTTTATTATTCTGGCTTCTATCTCCTTTATGTATCTCCCAGTCTGGCAGCCAAGGCTTTGAGTCTTTGTTTGGCAGTTTTCAGAGCTTCAGGTTTGGGCCTCTTTTTGTATTTCAGGGTGATGCCCTTTCTGGATGCACCCTTCTGAAATTCTGACAATTGGCTTACTTCTTTTCATGTTGCCTTGATTTTGGCTTCCAACCGTGTCTTCCATTATGGCTGCTCTTAACATAACCTTTGCCAAGCATCTCAAGGATCATTAGTGCTGTTCTGTATATCAGCTCATTGGAGTGCCTGTGGTACTTCAGTTAGCTTCACAAGTCGATGTCGGGGTTTACAGAGTCCTAAATTAGTCATGATCTTATCTCTTAGGTCAGACGTCCTCACAGTCAGTTGTTCTTGCATCATTGGGGCTTGGTACCCAATCTCTAGAGGGTTTATGTTAACACCCCCTATCTGACTTTGTGTCTTAGTGCCCCCTTGCTGTAGTTGTGAAACTATCTCTTGGATCTCTAGTTGTGAAAGCAGCTGCTGTTTGTGGATGTTGGAACAGCCAACTGCCACTATGGCTGCCACTATGGCATTAAGGCTAGACCACTATGTTAAAAGCCCACTATATACATATGCACATTATATATACATATGCATATATACATATGCCCCATGCGGGATTCGAACCCCCGATCTCCCACATGAGACCGGTCTTGAGGCCAAGACCGGTCTCGAGGCCGTTTTTTCCCGTTCTCGGGCCTCGGCCTCATATCGTTAAGTCCATAAACATTTGGTCGAGGCCGGTTCGATACCCTGTAAAGTTTTCAAGTAACTCCCTTTAATCTTTGCGGCAAATGCGTGTTAAAAGAAAAAAAGCAAACAAACTGAATGACCAATTTACATTGCAGCATGCATTGATGGCAGCACCTCTCTTTCTGCGCTCCCAGTGCCTGGGGCACAAATACTGTCCATGGATAACTTTGGCACGGCACCTGAATGCAGTCAGTACCACCATGGACCGCGGAACCGGTAGGGCCGGTAGGGCCGCGGCCCTACCTACTTTTGATGATCAAACATGTAAAATAATATATAAATAAAATTAAATTATTCAATAGCTATTTTTTCAAATGCACAGTAGTCTATGGCAGCAGCATCATTCTCCAATGAGAAAGCGATAAATCATCCCATCTAAAAATGTATTGGCTGATTGTGTCATGTGATGTAAACAAAAGTTTTCCCACACAATTACAAGCCACCTCTGCACTGCTTATGACCGCTACTTCGTTAGCGTAGTTAGCTTTAAGGTTTTACTGACAATTCTACACCATCCCTGTGTCCACTACAAGTGCTGAGAGGTGTTTCTCGTCCCTCCGTCGTATCAAGACCTATCTGAGATCAACAATGACCCAGAAAAGACTAAATAGCTTGATGTGCGCCCACACACACAGGGATCTTTTGACCACAGTGGATGCTTTGAGGATAGCCAGCATAATGACAGACGGAGACACTTTTTTGGGAATATTTAGAGCAGGGGTGAGTTTGACTTTTCTTCTTAAAGTATTTTTATTCTGTAAATATTGTGTTAGCTGTAATATAATGATTGTAAGTGGAAATAAATCCGGGGCGTGTGTGCTGGAACGTCAGAAAAAAAGTTAAATAAAAATTCGGTGCCGATTTTAATTATAACATGGCAGACACATTTATTATGCTCAGGGACCACAGACTATGAGAAAGCAATAAATTCTGGTGTCTAAAAATGGATTGGCTTGTCTTGTGTCATGTGACGCAAACCAGTTGCGTGATCAAGGGGATGCTGGTGTATGCTGGTGTATGCGGGCGCGTGCGTATGTGATGGGTAGTGGTATTGTGAGTATTGCCTGATGGGCCCGACCAATTTGAAATGCGTTCCGCGGTCCATGAGTACCACCTCTGGGCTCTCGCACTCAGAAAGTTGGATTTATCTCACCAGCCCTACACATATAGTTGTCTGCTTCTCACGTAAGTTACATGTTTATGTGCACATTTGCAAAGCTGAGAAGCACTGGGAGCACTCAGCTTTGAGGTTATGTTGTTCTGTGCTCTGTAGATTGAAGCTTCTGTGTTAAAAAAAATAAAAACATACGACTCCGACTCCCCGGGGACCCAAAGAGTAACTTGTTGCTGAGCCTGTGTTAATTTGGGAGTAGTTTTAATGAATAGATGTTTTGGCCGGTGTTATAGATCAACTGGTGGCGAAATCAAGTGGTGGTGGCAGCTGGAAGACGCAGATGTTTATGTGGCCGTGGCTTTTCAGGACCTCTTTGCTGAATTAGGAAATAAACAATATGTGTTCAACTTTAAGAGCTACAAATGATTGCAAAGTATAATCTGATCTGTGAAATCTCAAGAAATCCTCCTTAGAAAGGTATTTAAGTACTATATTATGTGTTTTAAATAAACCCTGCAAAAAACACTAACAGACAGCTGCAGATCTTGTCCCTGTTTATGTTTCCAAACCTGAGAAGAGTTCAGATTAATCACCGAGCAACATAATAGCCCCAAGTGAAATAAAATGTTCAAGAAGAACTGGCTTTATTTATTTATTCTCTCCCATCTGACAGGCCAACATCTTATCATGAGACTCAAACACTCGTGGAAACTATATGTTTTAATGCCGTGTTGTGTCATTCCTTAAAGTCCAGAGAATGCAGAGAAGTATCAGGGTGGATTTATATTCCCTCTTAGTTTTAGAATACAGTAAACATTTCTGAAAGTTTTAAACTTGATATCAAAAACAACTTGTGATGGAAAAATTGAACTTCAATATATTGTGAGGAGAATAAAGAATGAATACTAGAACTAAGAGCTAAATTAAAACTAAGATTTTTCCGTAATGATAAAAACCAAAATAAATTAGTCAGGGTGACAGTCACCAGTCAGGATTTGTTTCCAAAAGCACCAACAGCTATCTGTTACCCTGGGCTCACACTGAATCCGGTGTAGATCCGGTTGCAGCGCCACAAGGAATCCAAATAATTAAAACTGAATGGGTCAACTCACATCAGTTGCATGCAGTTGGGGATCCGGTTACTGCAAAAAATTCAGCAAGAAGGAAGTCTGACCAGACGCCACACTGGTTACTGGATCAAGCTCCTGAACTTCACAGAATTTCAAAAGCTAAAAAGGAAACGTTGGGCACTATACAATATAAAGTTCCAGTGAATTTCAGAATAAAATCGCCGCACCAACTTGACCAGTGTAATCAAGACGGCGACACAGAAACATGAGGAAACAGAGGGGCTTTTGGATGATGAAATAGGATATTTAAGTGTACAGATAATGAGTTTTGCCCTAAAAAATTAAAAGCATCACTGGTTTTTAATCATTTATGAGGGATAGCACCAGAAAGGACCACATGAACTTCTGTTCTCTCCGCAGCCGTTTCCGTAACCGGAGCTACAGCTGGCCTAGGAGCAATGTGAGTCGGGGTTTGCGGAAAACCGGAACTGGATCAAGACCGCAACCTGCACCGCATTCATGCGAGCAAGGCGTTAGTTGGGAGTCAAGAACAGGTAGGGCGCTTTCTGGTGCAGTCTCCTCATAAAGTGTGTTTGTGATCAAAAAATCTGATAAATCAAATCATTTCACATCCTTCAATTATGTTTAATAAACAGCCTATAGGTTGGATAGACCTTAAAGCAAAAACTACAGACATTTCTTTCTACCTGTCTATTTGCAGCATTTTGATCAGGTAACCACATGGCCACCTATAAATGTCTAGTGGACCCGGTTTGTCACAAGTTTATATAGGTTTGATTGTTTCCCGATTTTCTTTTTTTTATCCTTGTCAAATGTCTTTCTAAACAGTGGGTTCCCCAGTAGAGAACAGAAGGACAAATACTAAAGATATAACTCATAACTTTTATTGTATTTGACAAGAATGTATATATCAGAATTAGGAATGTTTCTTACCTTGTCCATCTGGATATCACACACAGTCGCGTGATCTCTCTGTAATACCCAAACTGCAATATTGATAACAACTCTTTTAATTGCCCTAAAAATCATCTTATTGCAGACTATCATTATGATTTGCCTGTTCTTTGGATACGTGAACAGAAACAACGCAAGCAGCACGCTGACACTGAAAGCACACGTAAGTGAGGGCTGAACACTAGCAAGGAAATCCAGCTGGCTGAGCAAATTGGAACTGGTAGAAACACAACGGCAGTGCACATGAGGCAAGATGAGACGTTCTGGCAGTGAGTGGGTGACTGAGGCAGGTAACAGTAGCCATGTGAACAGTCGAGCAGAGTTGACTCTAATTAGTGCGGCAGGTGGATCGGATCAAGAGCAGAGTGGTGGCTGAGGGGACAGAGCTGATAGGATGGTTGCTGAGAGGTGAAGGCTGATTCAAGTCCGGAACCGTCCAAAACAAACAAACAAAAACCTAAATCATGACATAAAAATGATTAAAATTGAAACAAACAATCATTTTGAGGAAATAAATTGCAGGAACTGAAATTTAAGAGGATTGGGCATAGCAGAGTGGATATTGCCAGGTCAATGAATGGAATGAATGGAAAATAATAATAATAATATATATCCAAAATAAATATAAAATAACTAAAAAATATATGTTTTGTGCCTTTCATTAATAATACCTTGTGACATTGTTTGTTACCGAAAATGACAAAAAATAATAATAAAGAAATTTGGATATTTTTCACAACTATTTCTATTTTCTATCACATGAAAACGGCTGAGTGAACGCTGGCACGACTTGCTGACGCTGCTCGCCAGGATTTTGCTGCCTGCTGCCATCGGTCACTGGTAACTTTTTACCTTTTTAACTTCGGACAGTGCAATTGCCTTTACTGGGAATACGTTCACATTTCGCGGGCACTACAGTTTGTGTGAGTCCCAACTAGCAAGCTACTACCGGTAGCTCACTTGTCCTGCCGCGGTTTGAGCCTCACCTGGCGTTTTTTATTTTCGCAGTTTGTGCTGCCCAGGTTCTCGTTAACAATGTGGACCGGCAGGACATACATCCTGCTTGTCTGCGTCTGTCTATTTCTACTGCCTGCTCACCTGTAAGTGGCGAGTTTGCTGCAGTATTCATCCGCTGACCTGCTCACTTGGACCCGCGCCCGCGGCAAGCCACCTTCACCCAGACATCACCTTCCAGCCTCGCCGGAGATACATCCACCGAGGGTCCCGCCGGAATTTCCACCATTACAGTTCAACAGCAATAAAATCCATCTGGTCCAGCTCCCGATGGTGGATTCGCCGCCCTCCATGCTCAACCCGCCGGGCTGTCAACCACAGCGTGCTAGCCCGCCTAGCTCGGTCGGCTAGCACCACCACCAGCTGCGACAACACCGTACTCAACTTTGCTCTGCTTAACATCCACTCACTGACAAGCAAGGGACATCTCATTCGGAACCTCATCACTGACCGTAAGCTGGACTTTCCCTGCTTAACTGAGACCTGGCAACAGCTCTCTCTCACCAAACTTAATACTGCTGGGTGATTTCAATATCCACATGGTCAATACCAATTTGTTTCTCACCAAAGACTTTATTTCCTGCCTAAAGGGTTTTGGATGTCATCAATACACCACTACTCTGTTATGCCATCACACCATGGCTAAATTGTGTGAACTGTGACATGGGGAAGGATTAAAATTGGGTTGTGAGAAAGAGAGTTCCAGGCAAAGGATCTGCCTCCCAGCAGGGGCTCCCTGCTGCTGTAAAACCAAACCACTCCCCCCACAGACAAAAGGTCAGAGCACTCCTGACCAGACCCTCTTTCAGTCTACCCCTGGCCAGAGACGACGACCACTTTTTATCCTGGGGCTCCCAAGGAGAGGGGGGCTAGCGAGCCACCCGGTCTCCTTCCTCAGCAACCATGGGGCCTCACGGCCCAAAAGCCCACAAGCTGCACGGAAAGTGCTGCTAAACTCATCTGCCTGCTTCGATGGAGTGACCAGAGGGGAATTCTCATCCTCCTGGAGATTCATTCCCCAGATCGAAGCTAAGTTGCATTCTGACTTCTGCGCAAACCAGCCGCAAAGTACAGAATGCCAAAAACAGCTTTGTTTATTTCTCCTCAGCCTTTACAGGAATGCGGACTCCAGACGGAGTTGAAAAGCCAGGAAAAGGCCCGCTTTCGCATGCTGAGGACAACCTGCTAAAATCGTGACTGCAACCGGGTCAGAGGACGCCGCAGAGATCAGGCCGATCCCGACCACGTGTCAGCTCATGGCCGGGTCTGCAGAGCTAAGCCACTAGCCGCTGCTGAAGGAGCAACTGTCACCTTTTCACTGCCTTCCTTTTGTGACCAAAGTGGACAGAACTCACACGAGGCACGGACGGGTTGGACAGAGAGACCCAAAGGGACAGGTTAAATGGTTTATTGGGAAATGTTGTGTGATGCGTTACACATGGTTGCTTTAAAACAAAGGGCTAACGGAATAGCTCATTGCTAGCATTCGGTACCATGTCATTGTCGAGTGTGTTTTTATGGTTATAACAAAGGTTATCTCCACAAGGGTTTCATACATCGATGGGACATTAATGTTTACGTTAATCTGCCCACTCATTATCACTAAAGGAAAACCGAAGCTTTTATTTGTTAGTGCCAAAAGTCCACTAGACAAAATGCTATTAGCTTCTGGTAATTTCTGGTTCCGGTTTTTCTACAAAAACCCGTTCCAAGCATAAACCTTGTTTGTTATGCTCCGCCATCATTCGATAGAGCTATGAGCCTTATTCCCGCATTAATATTGAATATTAATGTCGGTTTAAAGGCAATTCTGATAACTTTAGGCTTTAACCGATTTAGCGACCGATCGCTACAGCGACCCCCTAGCGCCAGGAGGTAGAATCGCATTAATAAGATCGTCCGTTCATAAGGTTTAAATTATTTTACTGAGCAAATCAGTCTTTAGAATGTAATTTACACAAAATAATGTTCTGGTTAAATTGGGATTTGCATTGTGAATGTGTTGAAAACATGCCAAATGTTGTTCTGGATTAGTGAAGCTAGTTTAACCTCAATTCACATTCTTTAAGATGAAATTTGGTTCTTTAACTTAAACAAAATATTATTTCATCAAATAATGTTTTGTTTAAATCAGGATTTACATTGTGAGTGGATTGAAACACATGCCAAATGTTTTTCTAAATTAGTTAAGATAATCTAACTCCATTCCATGCTTTTTGAATCAGATCTGCAGTGAACAGGATTCACTGAATTATTCTGATTATGATCAACCACTTTTGTTTTGTCTTTTGTTCTGTTTTTGCATGTAAATAGTTCCTTAGCTTAGTTCCTTTTTATCTTCATTTTGCTTAGTAGTTTAGTTTAGTTTCACTAGCCTAGTAGAGAGGATTTGTTAATCGAAATATAGTGTTAATTCAGATAAACAGCATTGCATAGTGATGTTCTCTGGATGTTCACTTTATTTCTGTTATTAAATTCTTGAACTTGAAAAGAAGTTGGCACTCCTTTATTCTATGTGTGTGCAGAGTTTGCTGTTAAAAGATCGCTAGTGCTCGAATTCATCCCTTTCAACCATTGTCTTAATATCAACTTAACAGCTGATTATCACCAGACAATACTTAACAGACAGAGAGTTATTTATGAAACATTAAATAACTTTAAACAGTGTATAATTGCACAACAACTCCCACACACTCCAAACGACATATTCTGGATTTAATCTGCTGCTCTGGCGTCATCCCTCTCAACATAACAGCTGATGAACAAGCGGGATCATATTTCTCCAATTTTAGCTTCCCTTCATTGGCTTCCTGTTAAATCAAGAATAGAATTTAAAATTCTTCTAATGTATAAAGCCCTTAATAATCAAGCTCCATCATATATCAGAGCTCTGATTACCCCGTATGTTCCTAACAGAGCACTTCGCTCTCAGACTGCAGGTCTGCTGGTGGTTCCTAGAGTCTCTAAAAGTAGAATGGGAGGCAGATCCTTTAGCTATCAGGCTCCTCTCCTGTGGAACCAACTCCCAGTTTTGGTCCGTGAAGCAGACACCCTGTCTACTTTTAAGACTAATCTTAAAACCTTCCTTTTTGACAAAGCTTATAACTAGAGTGGCTCATGTTACTCTGAGCTACCTTTGTAGTTTTACTGCTATAGGCTTAGGCTACTGGAGGACATCAGGATCTAATTTTCTCACTCTATAGAGTTCTACTGTTCTTCGATTATGCATTACGTGTTGTCATTTCTGCTTTAACTTTCTGTTCTCTCTCTTTTATCTTCAAAGTAGGTACACCTGGTCTGGCGTTCTGTTAAATGTGACATCATCCAAAGAAGACGGCTCACCCGCTATTACCATCTAATGTAGAACAGATTACTGGATCAATGTGTGCTTCTGTGCTTTTTTGTCTCTCTTGTTGTGTCTCTGCTCTGTCTTCTGTAACCCCCAGTCGGTCGAGGCAGATGACCGTTCATACTGAGCCCGGTTCTGCCGGAGGTTTTCCTTCCCGTTAATGGGGAGTTTTTCTTCCCACTGTCGCTTCATGCTTGCTCAGTATGAGGGATTGCAGCAAAGCCATGTACAATGCAAATTACTCTCCCTGTGGCTCTACGCTTCTCCAGGAGTGAATGCTGCTTGTTGGGACTTTGATGCAATCAACTGGTTTCCTTATATAGGAACATTTTTGACCAATCTGTATAATCTGACCCAATCTGTATAATATGATTGAATTTAACTTTGTAAAGTGCCTTGAGATGACATGTTTCATGAATTGGCGCTATATAAATAAAATTGAATTGAATTGAATGAACTCCCCATAACTGACCATTTTTTCCTCTTATTTGCAGTGAATCTTACTCTTTATATCTCTAAAACACCACGCCCCATATCTTTCTGGAACATAAAGAACATTAATCTCTCTACCCACACTTCAAGTATCCACTCTTCCTGCCTCCTTGATTTCAATAATCTGTCCACCCCAAATGACGTGGTCTCTCACTACAACACTGGTCTCCATAATATTCTTGATTCTCTTGCTCCACTAAAAAAACAGATCTGTTTCTTTCTCCGTCTCCGTCCCCTGGTTCACCCCAATCTTCGACTCATGAAAGCCAAAGGGCGCCAACTTGAAAGACTCTAGAAAAACTGGTCTCACTATACATAAAAAATGCACAATAACCACATCTTTCACTACAAGGACTCCGTTTCCAGCACTAAAACACACTACTTCTCCAGCTTAATCACTGCCAATCAAGGTAGCTCTAAGTCCCTTTTCTCTCTACTCAACAATACCATCAAACCCCAGGACTCTTCCCCCCCCCCCCACCTTTAAACAACCTCCTTCTGCAATAATAGCATGTCATTTTTCACTGGAAAAATCAAGAACATTCACCACAACCTTGGATCAAAGCCTCATCTCAGCACCTCTTCAGATCACCCCCCCCCACCTACACACACATTCTCCTCCTTCCATCTCCCCACTGTCTCAGCAATCACAGAGCTCATCCAAAAATCCAAACCATCCACCTGTCAATGAGACCCCCTCCCAATACA
Organism: Fundulus diaphanus; assembly: GCA_037039145.1. Taxonomy (NCBI): domain Eukaryota; kingdom Metazoa; phylum Chordata; class Actinopteri; order Cyprinodontiformes; family Fundulidae; genus Fundulus; species Fundulus diaphanus. Next base: position 15,237,571 of record CM073132.1, read on the forward strand.
ACTTGTCAAAACCCGCCTCCTCTAACTGGTTCCCCTCATTTCTGCTATCATCCGCACCTCCCTCACCATTGGAACTGTCCCTACACCTCTCAAAACTGCTGCCATTACCCCAATTGTGAAAAAACCTGGTCCCAACCACATCAACTTCAACAACCTCTGTCCTATCTCCAAATTACCCTTCATTTCCAAAATCCTTGAAAAAACAGTCTCCTCCCAGCTCCATTCTCATCTAGCTGATAACAATCTGTATGAAGGGTTTCAGTCTGGTTTCTGGCCACTCCATAGCACTGAAACAGCACTCATCAAAATTACCAATGACCTCCTCATGGCATCTGATTCTGGATTACTCACCATCCTCATCCTCCTCGACCTGAGTGCAGCTTTTGATACCATCTGTCACACCACCCTCTTCAGTAGATTTTTTTTCCATTGGCATCCAACCAACACTCCGTTGGACTGGTTTACTTCCTACTTCTCTGGCCGCACTCAGTTCATTCAAGTAAAGACCTTCAAATCCACCCCCTCCCCCGTCACCTCAGGTGTGCCCCAGGGCTCTTTCCTGGGGCCCCTCCTCTTTATCATCAACCTCCTTCCCCTTGGCAACATCTTCTAATTTAACATCCACTTCCACTGCTATGCCGATGATACCAAGCTCTACCTCACCACAAAACCATCGTCCTCTCTTCCCCCCACCTCCCTCACAGATTGCATCTCTGAAATAAAAGCCTGGTTCACCAAAAACTTCCTTCAATTAAACAGTAGTAAAACTGAGGTTCTCCTCATTGGCACTAAATCAACTCTTTCCAAAACCGACAGCTTTGGAATTTAGCAACTTATTATTGACAGCTCCTCCATCTCACCTTCCCTCCAGGTTAAGAGTCTGGGTGTCATCCTCGATAGCACTCTATCCTTTCAATCCCATATCAATAACATTACGCAGTCTACCTACTTCCACTTAAGAAGCATAAACCGCCTCTGTCCCTCCCTTACCCCACACACTGCTGCCATACTTGTCCACAGCCTCGTCACCTCCCGACTGGACTATTGCAACTCTCTCATCTTTGGTCTTCCTCAAAAATCACTCCCTAAACTTCAACTGGTCCATAACTGAGCTCCCTGCCTTATAACAAGAACCCCCTCTATCCACCACATCACCCCGGTCCTCTGACAGCTCCACTGGCTCCTCAGGCAGTTCCGCATTCAATACAAAATTCCCCTGGTAACATTCAAGGCCCTTCACCTCCTCGCTCCCCCATATCTGTCAGACTCCTGCATGTTCCCACCCCCTCCCGTGCTCTCAGATCCTCATCTGCTGTACACCTGTCTGTCCCTTCCACCCGTCTCACCACCATGGCGAGCAGAGCATTCAGCCCCCCGCCTCTGGAACTCTCTACCACCCCTACTTAGAAACATGAACTCACTTCTCCATTTCAAATCACAACTTGAGGTTGCCTTTGTATCTTTTAAAACTGTCCTTATTCTGTGTTTTCGACTTTGTTCTTGACATTGATGTGTTTTTATCTATTTTTTATACGGTGACCTTGAGTGTCCAGACAGGTGCCTTTTAAATAAAATGTATTATTATTATTTATTGTATTTTTTACTCATTGCCAATTATTATTATTATAATAATAATATATATAATATATATTATATAATATTATATAAATATATAATATTATAATAAATAATTATTATTATTTATTGTATTTTTTTACAACTTCATCAACAGCTGCTCCTTCTGCGTTACATTAACGCACAGCCTACTGTGTATATAGCTATAGATTCTGTATATATATATATCTATTTTGTCTGCACCATCAACACCAAGTCCTTGTAAGTGCAAACCTACTTGGCAATAAACTTGATACTGATACTGAGGTAAAAAAAAAAAAAACATCGCACACAGGAAGCATAACTGGTTGCTTTCTTGTTCAGAAACACACTTCCAAAACACACGTGCAAAACATTACTTTGTGCTTTCAGACATTTTAAAGTACAAATACATCAAACAAATTCAACAAAGCAGACAGAATAAAATTAAACTGGCTGCTACTGTTTAAGGAAATTTCAGTTTTATAAGTAAAAATAACTGCCATATTTGTTTTAAGAAACAAAAGTTGGTGATTAGTCATTTATTTAAGTTGGCAGACAAGTCGTCAGTCGTGTGTCATCCTGGTCTGCAGTTGTCGGCCGAGCGTCATCCTGATGCGAAGTCATCGGCCAACCACCATCCTGGTCTTCAGTCGTCGGCCGAGCCGCCTCCTGGTCTCCTGTCATCTGCCGAGCCGCCTCCTGGTCACCAGTCATCCGCTGGGTCTCCCTCCACCCACCCTGTTGGGGTGGTTTTTTGTTGGAGTCTAGCCCTCCGTCCTGAGCCTCCCTACGCCCACCCTGTATGGGTTGTTTTGTTGTTGGTTTTTGGACTTCTGATCTTTTTTTTTGCTAGACTTTTCCACCTCTCATCCAGCCCAGTTTTCTCCAGTCACCACTCCACTCCAGATCACTGCCACCTGCCGCCTTTAATTAAGGGAAACTCAGTCCCCCTGTCAACCAGCCTACTTAAACCCTCCTCAGTCTGCTCATATCGCCGTCTCCTTCACCTCACGCCTGCCTCGCTCTCCCGGGTCCGCAGCACAGCACTCACAGTCCTCCTGCTCCTTCCCGTCCGCCTGCTCCTGCCGTCATCATCCACCTGTTACAGTCCGGTATAGCTCTCTGGTTTTCATCCTCCACAACTCATCACTTCTCGATAAAACTCTTAAACGTGGCTCTGTGTGTCGCTGAATTCGGGTTCTCCAGATCAGTTCCTGACACACACTCACTAAATAACTGCTAAGGACTGATTGCTTTTTTGTTCTTCCACATCATTCCCTCTGTTATTAACAACATCATCGTTAAGGGGCTTCTTTGAAGAAAAGCTATGTATCGTGACATTTTTCTGAGTGACAAGGTCCTGTATGGAAGAAAAACAGTCTCATTGGAATCTGCCTTTTTTTTAACACCGAATTTTAAAACACAGAATTTTTAACACCGAATTTTAAACACAGAATTTTTTACACCGAATTTCAAACACTGAATTTTTTTAGACCTTGAATTTTAAACACTGAATTTTTTTAGACATTGAATTTCTTAAACTAAATTTTTATCTGGTAAAAATTCGCCATCAAAAAAATCAGCTGCAAAAAATTTGCCAGCAAAAAATTCAACTGCAAGAATTCACCAGCAAAAAATTCAGCTGCAAATGAGTTCATTTGCAGCTGAACTCAAGCCAAAGCAATCTACACTCGATAGAGTCGAGCAGCTTCTAGCCAATGCAATCCGCTCATTTGGTTCTTGTGTATTATAATTGCACTGGTCTACTGTAAAATATAACTAATCAGGATTGTTTTGACATATAAACTCTGCTCAATCAGCATCCTCGTGGATTATTCCCCCTGCATGTTCACAGGGGCTCCACAGATTCTAAAGACTTTGTCCATTTTTATATACCAAGTTGATGGGTACAGTCTGGGAGAATATTTTAAAAACTCTGAGCCTCCTGATAACTCCTCCTTGTGGCAGTTAAATCCTCATTAGACAACTTTTCTCCTTTTATAGGTGAATGCTGGTAGAACAAGCTTAAATCTCCTCTCAAACAGCAGATCTCCGATGGTAAAGCGTCTGTCTGCCGTCACTTCATCGTCAGGATGAAGATACTCCAGAAAGCCAGTGTTTTCCCTGCCACATACATTCTTCTTCTTCTTTTCTCCAAGGTGTGATCCATCGGTGCCTGTAGATTCAGCATCTTTATTCATAGGTGACTCTGCATCAAAGTGGCTGTCATCTGTCAAACACAAGACCACAATCAGTTTATTAAACAGCATAAAACATATCAAGACTACTTAAAACTACGTTAACACCAAGCTAATACAGCAACACCTGCATCATTACTCATTCAAGTATTCATATCACACACATTCCTTCCAGTTTTTACAAACACCTGGGATGTCATTTGTAAAGTTACACAGTCAAAATCTAACAGCAATATTTTGGGTTCTTTAAGGTCATAATAGGAAAAAAATGGGTTTTCATTTTTAAAGTCAGATTTCCACCACGTTATACATTTGTAAATGTCACAGTTCCAAACTGAATATTTAATTACACAGCTAAATGTTTAGTTTGTAAACTATATATTAAGATCCAAACCAAGCATTTAGTTTTCAAATTAAATATTTAACTCCAAAGTAAACATTTAGTTTCTAAACTAAATGTTTTCTTTAGAGCTAAATATTTAACTTGTTAATTAAATATTTAATTTGGAACTGTGACTAATTTATAGATTTATGAATAACAAAAATATGAAAAATGAACCCTGCCTTTTATCTCTAATGACAGGCTGAATATATTTTGCTGTAAACCTTTCATTGTATAACTTTACAAACGGAATTTCATACCTACTTGCAGGTATGTAAAAATATCCAGATAATAATTTACAGAGAGAACAAAGCTAGAAGACGGCTGTCTTAATATGAGAGCATATGTTTTATCAATATGGACACAAACTAAGGAGTTAAGAGTTAAAGTTGGCTAACGTAAACATCCATTAGCTTACCTGTGTCTGCTCTCCTCTTAAGCGTCTCCTTGGAGATTTTAATGGTACTTCGTAGCCCAGACACTTTTCTGGCATCGTGGGTCTTCTGTCGGTCTTTTGTCCACAAAATAAAAACAATACGGTCGCTTCGGTGGTTTCTTCAGATTTTAAGCTTTTAACCACAGACGAAGGGATTTCTCATTCTTCGGCTGAAGGAAGTAGGGCGCCTCACATCCGCAGCTCTTGTTCACGGTCGATGATTAAAACACTCCTGCTCCACGTAAACCTTTCTTTAACACCAGTTATTATGACAACCTCTAACCGTACAAACGATCCCGGTCTTCCTCAAAGTCATATTGACGAGTAATTTGAGACGAAGTAGCTGCATGAGTTGCTTTTCAGCAAGCTCGCCATAGACAGGAAGTGACCCACCGGAAGTCTCGCACAGAAAACCGTCAACTTACTGTCTCCGTATTTCCGTTGAAAATAAGGTTAAATGAGGGCTTTTTCTTGTTAAATAGATATAATTACAAAACGTCAGGTAGCTACTAACAGACCTCCATTTGAGTTTTTCATCTAATTGGACTGGATGAAATAACTCAGCCAATCACAGCTAGTGCAGCACCCCTGTCTGCCAAGGCTCTTGGTTCGATCCGGAAGAAGCGGTCGGCCGCCGGCCGCTTCTTCTAGCTGTGATCGGCTCAGTTGTTTCACCCAGTCCGATTAGATGGAAAACTCAAATGGCTGTCTATTAGCTACCTGACGTTTTGTAATCATATCTATTTAAGTAGAAAAACTTCTCGTTCAGTTCTATTCAGTTGGGAAGAAAGCTGAGCCCAACTGTTGTGTCACGTGACCAAATGAGCTAATTTCATTGGTTAGAAGCTGCTCGACTCTATCGAGTGTCGATTGCTTTGGCTTGAGTTCACCAAAAGGTCAAAACATTTGCAGCTGAATTATTTGCTGGTGAATTTTTGCAGCTGAATTTTTTGCCGGCAAATTTTTACCAGATAAACATTCAGTGTAAGGAATTCAATGTCTAAAAAAAATTCAGTGTTTAAAATTCGGTGTTACAAAATTCAGTGTTTAAAATTCGGTGTTAAAAAAAGGCAGATTCCAATGAGACTGTTTTTCTTCCATAGTCCTGCATCATGTGAGAAAACAGATAATTAATATGTTAAGTCAACAAATGATCGGAGATATGAATTGCAATCTTTCAAATTAACAAGTGGACTTCAGATTTTTCCGTCACACTGACAGGCAGAAAGGTAGACAGGCAGAAATTAATCCTGAAGCCAATGGACAGGCAAATGGCATAACAGGTAGTAAAAGATTGACAAAAAAATCCAAACGTTAATCAAAGCTCAAAGGTCAGGGCACAGAATCAAGGTTGTGGACCAGAGATCAGAAGCTTAGCAGAAGTCCAACAAGGGCAAGCCAAGTCAGGGAAATCGAGAAGACAGAATCAAGGTCATAACGTGGTGATCAACCTGACATCGAAAAAATACTGGACAACTACAGGCAAAAGCTTTGGAGAATCTAAGTTGGTGGTTGTGAAGTGCTTAAGTAGTGCATTAAACGGATGCAACGCTAAGGATAAGTGTAAATACAGTAAGATTGTTATTCACGCTGGCGGTAATGACACCCGGTTACGCCGATCGGAGATCACTAAAGTTGGTGTTGCTTCGGTGTGTAAGTTTGCAAAAACAATGTCGGACTCTGTAGTTTTCTCTGGTCCCCTGCCTGATCTGACCAGTGATGACATGTTTAGCCGCATGTCCTCATTCAACCGCTGGTTGTCTAGATGGTGTCCTGAAAACGACATGGGCTACATTGATAACTGCCAAACTTTCTGGGGAAAACCTGGTCTGATCCGGAGAGACGGCATCCATCCCACTTTGGATGGTGCAGCTCTTCTTTCTAGGAATCTGGCCGGATTTATTAGCTCTCCTAAATGCTGACAACCCAGGGTCCAGACCAGGAAGCAGAGCCATAGTTTAACACACTCTCTCTGCAGCTTCTGTACTGTTACCCACCCATTACCCTATTGAGACGGTGTCTTTCCCACGGCCAAAACTGAATAGATCAAAAACTGATCTAAAAGGAACAAATCATAAAAATCTAATAAAAATCAACATGGCTCACCTTGAACCAAAAAATAAAACAATTAAATGTGGTCTATTAAATATAAGGTCTCTCCCTCCAAAGACTTTGTTAGTTAATGAATTGATTTCCCTATAATCAGATTGATTTATTTTGTCTCACAGAAACCTGGCTACAAGAGGACTACGTTAGTATAAATGAGTCAACTCCCTCCAGTTATTCAAATTTCCACATTCCCAGATCTATGGGAAGAGGAGGAGGAGTAGCAACCATCTTTCAGTCTTATTTATTAATTAGTCCCAGGCCAATTAATACCTACGGTTCTTTTGAACATTTAACCCTCAGTTTCCCTCATCCAAACTGCAAAGCAAAAAAAAACTCTTCTCTTTGTTGTTTTGTATCGTCCACCAGTCCCTCAGTTTTTGGATCAGTTGTCAGACTTCTTATTTGATTTGGTGTTAAACACTGACAAGGTTATTATAGTGGGTGATTTTAACATTCATGTTGACACAGAATGTGATAACCTTAGTGTAGCCTTTAAAACTATCCTAGATTCAATTGGTTTTGCTCAAAATGTGCATAAACCGACGCACTCCTGGCTTCATACTTTAGACCTTGTGCTGACATATGGCATTGATTGTGAAGAATTAACAGTATTTCCTCACAACCCTGTCCTATCTGATCATTTCTTTTAATAACATTTGAGTTTAATCTAACTGAGTTCTCCAACCCCTAAAGAGGGTTCCATTATAGTAGATCTTTATCGGATAATGCTGTATCAAACTTTAAAGAGTCTGTCCCCCTTTTAATATCTTCAATATTGCAGAAATGCCCTGTAGATAGCAGCAATGTTTTTTCTTCCCATTCACAAATAGATGTCTTTGTTAACGGTGTGACTTCCTCATTGCGTTCTGCATTATACAATGTAGCTCCCTTAAAATTGAATTGAATTGAATTTCACGCAAAGGATTGTGGGTTTCTTATAGCTACTTACCACCAGTAAGGGACATCACAAGCCTCCTATTCTAAAGGAACTATGATGGGAAGCATACAGGCTCCTTTTTCTACCTCCTTCCTTACTGGCTGCACATTTCAGACAGCACTTATCAATCAATCAATCAATCAATCAATCAATTTTATTAGTCAACTGCAATTTGCATTACAATCGAAATTTCAGTTCCAGTACAACCGTCCATCACATACACTTAACAAACATTTTGGGGGAACGATTGACTGAAGCCTTGCGTTGCCAGGAACACAGCCAGTCAGCCGCTGCTAAAAAGCGCAGCCGTTAGGTGTGTTCCCCAAACTGCCCCAGACCCCGCTTTACACGGGGTCCCCAGGCGCTGCCCTTGAGATCTGTCGAAAAAAGATTTACACTGGGGGAGTGGAGGAAGATAAAAAAGACAGATGCTGCACACTTTGTGTTTCCACACAAAAGTATGAAGCATCCGACAAAAAAAACTCATTTGCACGCATAAAGGCACAATTATAACGAATACAACACATAAGCAGAAGGAAAACATTTGAGATTAATCGTGTGTAGTCCATGGGTGAATGTAGTCAGTGGTGTGTGCATGTTGTGTGGGAATCTGTATGTCCATGAAGGCCGTTCCTCCGGCAGGCAAGTGTCCTTGATGGAAAGTCTCTCACTTCACAGCCAGCTGTACGCCCCCACAGGTGTCCTTGCAGGGGAGGGGGGGTAAGCAGGGGGGGCAGAGTTCTGTCCGATTTCGCCATAACAACGCAGGGGAGAATTTAGGTTAGAGGGAGTCTGATTTAATACACAATTTGTTATGATAACAAGCTGAGACACTTTTACTTCAGCTTTAAAAGTCTTTTCGTCACTGGCTCCAGGGTCCAATTTTCCAAATTAGAGGGCTCTTTTTCGCATCTTCACATCCAGATGTTATCCGGTCACGTTATCCGGTCATGTTCCAGGGGGGAAACAGTTATCCCATCTCACCTCTCCCGACCACCGCCGTTAGCTTCTCCAGCCTGATGTTCTGTTCATTCATCGCCTTTGTGATTGCGTCATATCCCGCTGGTAGTCTGATAAAAGCCGAATTCGCCAACAGCAGTCGTTGAAGTTGTTGATACATCAGAAATCCTCCACATCCAATCATAAGAAATCCCAGAATCATAAATCCAAATATATATACGTCTTCGGCGTCCTCCACGGAAATCATTGAGAGGCACACCGTGGACCACCGATTCCACCGATCCACGGAGTATCCCGCAAAAAAAGTTCCATCGGGACAGGAATGCTCCCCGTTCCTTTGCTTCCAGTTGAAAAAAAATTGATCAATGGCATTTAGAGACCAGCTGACGAGATCCATAATTTCTTAGCTTCTGTTTTCCAAGCTTTTCGGTTGCTGTGAAGAAATTGCACAAAGACACAGAACAAAGCAAATAGCAGGAAAGACGTGGGGGCAGGGCAAGCAGATAAGGAGCTCTGCAGAGAGCTGAAAAACACGACCGATCTCGAGGAGAGTCAGGGACAGGTCAAACGCTGAGACACTTCCGCTTTGGCTAAAGAGTCCTTCTCAATTAGACCTTTTCGGATGGAGCCATACTCTTTTTTTCAGATGATGAATTGAATGGAGCTGTGTGCGATTTTCATCACTTAGGATATTGTTTAAGAAGCTAACCCTGCTTGAAACTTCTCTACAACTTTCTCCCTGACCTGTCTGTTGTGATCATTACTCTTCAAAATGCAGATTGTTCTAAAAAAGCAAAACAAAAACAAAACTAGTGATTCATTTACACATAGAGAGATACTTAAATAATCAATGACTTGTAATGACTTCAGCCATTAGCTAAAGTTAGCTTGGAGTAATTGAAGATTACTTCAATGGGCTCACCACCTTTCGGAGGGGCCAAAGGGGTCAGGTGCATTGTGTAATGGGTGGTAGTCGAGGGCAGGGACCTTTGTGGTTCTGATCCTCGGCTGAAGAAGCTGGCTCTTGGGATGTGGAATTTCACCTCTCTGGTGGGGAAGGAGCCTGAGCTAGTGCGCGAGGTTGAGAGGTTCCGGCTAGAGATAGTCGGACTTACCTTGACACATGGCTCTGGCTCTGGAACCAGTCTCCTTAAGAGGGGCTGGACATTCTTTCACTCTGGAGTTGCCCTGGTGAGAGGTGCCGAGCAGGAGTGGGCATACTTGTTGCCCCTCATCGTGGTGCCTGTACGTTGGGGTTTACGCCGGTGAATGAGAGGGTGGCCTCCCTCCGCATACGTGTGGGGGGACGGGTTCTGACTGTTGTTTGTGCTTATGTGCCAAACAGCAGTTCAGATTACCCACCCTTTCTGGAGTCCTTAGAAGGGGTACTTGAGAGTGCCCCTCCTGGGGACTCCCTTGTTCTTTTAGGGGACTTCAACGCTCACGTGGGCAATGACAGTGAGACCTGGATGGGCGTGGTTGTGAGGAAAAGGCCCACCTGATCTGAACTCGAGTGGTGTTCTGTTGTTGCACTTCTGTGCTCCTCATGGATTGTTGATAACAAACACCATGTTCAAGCATAAGGGTGTCCATATGTGCTCTTGGCACCAGGACACCCAAGGTCGTAGTTCAATGATCGACTTTGTTGTTGTTTCATCTGACTGTATGTCTTGGACACTCGGATGAAGAGAGGAGTAACATTGCGTGGACATCGGGTCAGTTCCCCAGGATTGGCAGACTGGGGTGGTGGTCTCCCTATTTAAAAAGGGGGACCGGAGGGTGTGTTCCGAACTTCAGAGGAATCACTCTCTTAAGCCTCCCTGGTGAGGGAGTATGGAGTAACGGGCCCTCTAATAAGGACTGTTAGGTCTCTGTATGACCGGTGTCAGAGCTTGGTCCGCATTGCCGGCAGTAAGTCGGACTCGTTTCCAGTGAGCGTCAGACTCCGCCATGGTTGCCCTTTGTCACCGATTTTGATCATAACCTTTATGGAGATAATTTCTAGGCACAGCCAAGGTGTTCAGGGGATCTGTTTTGGTGGCCTTAGGATCGCATCTCTGCTATTCGCGGATGACGTGGTTCTTTTGGCTTCATTGGGGCATGATCTATAGCCCTCACTGGAGCGGTTCGCAGCCGAGTGTGAAGCGGCCGGGATGAGGATCAGTGCCTCCAAATCCGAGACCGTGGTCTTGAGCTGGAAAAGGGTAGAGTGCCTTCTCCGGGTTGGGGAGGATGTACTGCCTCTAGTGAAGGAGTTTAAGTATCTTGAGTTCTTGTTCACGAATGAGGGGAAGATGGAGCCGGAGATCGACAGGCGGATTGGTGCTCCGTCTGTTGTGAAGCGGGCGCTGTACCGGTCCGTTGTGGTGAAGAGAGAGCTGAGCCAAAAGGCAAAGCTCTCGATTTACGATCTACGTTACTACCCTCATATATGGTCATGAGCTTTGGGTCATGACCGAAAGAACGAGGTACCGGATACAAGGGGCTGAAATGAGTTTTCTCCGTAGCTTGTCTGGGATCTCCCTTAGAGATAGGGTAAGGAGCTCAGTCATCCGGGGAGGACTCAGAGTAGAGCCGCTGCTCCTCTACGTCGAGAGGAGCCATTTGAGGTGGCTCGGGCATCTGGTTAGGATTCCTCCTGGACGCCTCCCTGGTGAGGTGTTCCGGGCACGTCCCACTGGGAGGAGACCTAGAGGGAGACGCAGGACACGCTGGAGGGGCTATGTTTCTTGGCTGGCCGGGGAACATCTTGGGATTTCCCTGGAGGAGCTGGCCCAAGTGGCTGGGGAAAGGGACATCTGGGCCTCCCTACTGAAGCTGCTACCCCCGCGACCCGACCCCGGATAAGCGGAAGAGCATGGATGGATGGATGAAACTGAAGATTGGCACCCCAACCTAGTGGACACACAGATGAGGAGTGACTTGTCAACTAGTACTGTGTTACCTCATTCCCAATTGGAACAACTCACGGCCTGTTTTGTTCGTGTGCATTGTGAACAAAGCAGACTTTGAGTCATTTTTGCTGTGACTCAGACTGGGAAGCCAGTTGGAAAAGATAATACAATGATTTATGTAAAATAATTTGTTTTTATGTAATATGGAATTATATCTTTTTCAGAAAATGTAGTTACATGGACTGAATGATTCAGTAAATAAATATTTTGAACAAATCATTTTAATGAACTGATTATGTGATTCAGTAGACTCAAAAGAACTGCCATTCCCATCACTAATACACACAGCATATCCAAACCTCTATGACCCCCTCAGTTCCACAAGGCTACAGATCTGGTCCACTGATCCACTACCAGGATGAATGACACAAGCCTCCTCATGGACTTATATTTCAACAGTCAGTTGGACACTAATTTCTAGATACCTGTTGTAAGCTTTCTCAGGGACTCTGCAAAGTGTAATGGGATGTTCCCTGTTTTCCCATTCTGAGTCAAGATATGCTTTTCCACAACTTATTTGAGGTCAACCAAAATTCTGTCTGATCAGCCTCTCTGAATTATTCCCATATCTCAGTTTTTGTCTCTGTAACTACAGAAACCTCAGTCCTTCTGCTATCAGATAACTGTCAGCTGTTTTGGCACTCCCCTGATAAACCAAGCCCCAAAGCCTTCCTTCTTAAGACTTAGAGCTTTCTTTACTGGTGATAAATTCAAATATCACATATGGTTTTTAATTCACTTTTCAATGTGTCGCAGTGTCTTGGTCTGTCACACAAAATTCCACAAAAAAGAATTGAAAGTTTGTGGTTGTTCCATTACAAAACATGAAAACTTTCAAGAGGTGCCAATACATTTGCTTTAGTATCTCAAGCCGGTCATGTAAGTAAAGTGTGTTGACCTAAGACTGAATAAAGTGAACAGATTTACATACTGGGCACGATGGTAAAAAAGGAAAAGAGGCACAATAGGAAAGAGAACAAAACACATCAGAGAGAAAGAGAGTCACCCAATACAATGCAAGGGAAAGAGACCTTGGGTACAGAGAGAGAGAAAGAAAGAGAGGGAGAGAGAGAGAGGCAGACAAGGAGCCAGTGAGAGACAGGGAGAGAGGAGGAGATCCCTGCTGAGAGAAAGAGAGGCTGCATGTAGAAGGCTATGAGAGCAGGGGAAAAGCGGAAAAGCATTCAGCTCTTGGTGGCCAACAAAGACGACTAACAACTTGTCGACTAATAACACTCTTCTGGAGAAACGAAACCACATGGTAGCGCTTCAGTCTGCTGATGGGTCTTTACCTTATTCCTTCACTCATCCTAAATTGTTTTAGGATAGTGACAAGACATGGAAATGTGCCACGTGGGAAATGCGAAGGGTCGTGCCGGAACGTTCAAGTATTTGGAGGATGTGGATGGAGTGACTGACATTTTCCACTGAGGTACGCATCTGGCCAGGAGTAGGAAGAAATGGAATATTTAAGATCCCTCGGATGGCTGACATTGATTGTGGTTAAAAGGAAGCAGTGACATGTTTTGTTCTTTTTAAGCTCTAACCTGAAATGAGTTTGTGAGGGAGAGAAAAGGAGAGAGGGGAAACTTAGTGACACATGGACAAACACAATTTCAATGCAATCATGTTCACCACCCAGCCTTGTCAGCAGCTAATGTCATCTTACAGGTATGGGGAAAAGTTGGGATGAGGAGCAAGGACGGCCAAAGCTTTTTAGGAAATTTCACTCAGCTTTTCAACATAAGTTTTTTTTCTCCTTTCCTTCTGCAAAACCAAGTGCTGGTTGTGTGCTTAGGAAAAAACATAGTTGCCGGAAAGCCGTCAACAACAAGATGAAATTCTGATTTTCAAAAAATAGACCTTATATTTTTACCATGAGTGCTGCTTTTACAAGACCAGATTTCAAGGATGTGAAACCTGTGACTTCAGTTGCAACATTTTTCAACGGATTCTATAATATTCCTATTTTTCTTCTCTTTTTTAATGAAGACATAAGTCACAGTCTGCCCCTGGTTTGGATTTGGGTATTTTGTGTACCTGAAGCGCTTCTGTCTCCCTTGTTTGCTTATTTTTCCAGAGGCATGATAAACAGCGATATTACCCAAGCAATTTAATTTGTACGCACCCTATTGTCCTTTAAGATCAAACAGCTGCTCTTTTTGTCGCCCTCGATTCAGCAAGCTGCTATTTTTGTTTCCCTCTGTGGAGGATCATTTGTTGATCCTGACAGACATTTCAAGGCTACAGCTTCCTCTGAGGTGTTGGAGTACCCAAGCACATGTTGTATTGAAGTATAGTTTGTAAATCAAGCGACACATGGTGATGCTTTATGGTATCCTGCAAGTAAATTTTTCTTAAAACTATAATTTTGCTCTAGTCTGACTGAATTTCCAGGCAGTAATCCTGAGGCATTCATCTTTTGTGGCACAGAGCTGACGATATGAACCTGCGCGGTGGAAACATGTCCGACTTAATCTCTAACACAATCAGGACCTTCGGTACTCTGGAGTCCAACCCTTGGCCTTCAGCTTTACCCAATAACTCATCACTGATCAGGTGTCAGGTGAGCGACGTGGCTCGCAATGGGATTGAGACGCAGCCGGAAAACTGGTCACAGCACAATGGTGCTGGAGATTTCGGATCTCGCTGCCTTCACTCTGAGTTGCCATTGGAGAAGAACTGGCCAGCACTGCTGATTTTGGTCGCCATCGCTGTCACGGTCATGGGTAACATCCTGGTGATCCTGGCGGTTTCCCTGGAGAAAAAGCTGCAGAACGCCACTAACTATTTCCTGATGTCACTGGCAGTGGCTGACATGCTCCTCGGCATCTTGGTGATGCCGGTTTCCATGGTGACCATTCTCTACGGTAAGGCCCTCATGTCACTCACATTGGATTTTATTAAGTTGACATTTGGTGTGTTGCTGACTCGACTCCAAAGAGCTCCCCACAGCCTTTGGATGAATTAGTTCTATAACTAAACTAACTGCACCTGCCTGCATGGTACTGAACGCTTCAGTCAGTCAGTTTTATTTTCTGATTTAAATCACCCATACTGTTTTGTCTGGATTACCCTAACCATATGTTTGGGAGTATGGTGAAATAATGTATGGCCCTGTGGTGGTGGAGGACAGATGGAGAGCAGCAGTGATGGTGGTGGTCAGCCCTGTTGTTGACAGTGATGTGTTTATTTGGAGTGCCGCTTCAATGGAAAAAGAAAGTGGCGCAACTTGCCTCTGCAGAGAGATGAATGAAAAGGTTCAGGAATGAAAAGGGGACATGTTGCTGCCATACAGAAAAAAAACTCATACAAGTTCTGTTGATTCTGTATCCATTATATTAGCATTCAGGAATGCAGTGCGTTCTAAAAGTATTCACACCTCTTGAAGGTATACGTATTTCATGTGCTGTTAAAAACTAAACGTTTGTATGACTCTTTTTAGTGCACGAGCTGAGTAACTTTAGAGTAACTCACATCTTTTATTAAAGCTGCCCGTGGTTACATTTCACTGGTGAAGGACTAAAGAGGACACCAGACTGGGAAATTAAATATGTTGCCTTTGCAATAAAAGCCTTTTTTTTCTAAATAACATCAAGCTATTTAAATAATGTTATTTTCACAAATCTCATGTCGGTAGTAGCAAACATTCCAGGTCTTTCGAGCCACTGAAAGGTTTCCTTACAGAATTGCTCTGTAAATAGCTCCATCCTTTTTTACATCAACATCCCCAGACAAAGGAACCACTAAGCATGATACAGCTACCACCATGTGTGTTTAGGGTTATCTACAGTGTTAGTTTTCTGCCATATACAGGATTTAGAATGTTAGCAGGTTAATTTTTGTCTCATCTTTGAGATTTGGAAGAACGTGTCATCTACTTGGCTTTTGGAAAACTGCATATAGAACATCTTATGTTTTCTTTTCTCTTTCTGCACTGGATTTGTTCTTGCAGCTAATTAATAAAGGGCAGATTTATCGAGTGCTTGACAAGTGCTTCATGTTTAAAGCTTGGGATACACTGTAGCTTTATAACAAAACTCTGCTTTAAATTTTCCAACAACCTTATCTCTGACTTGTCTGCTGTGTTCTTCTGTCTTCATGATGCTGTTTGTTCACTGATCTTTCATCACAAACCTCTGAGATCTTCATAGAATAGCTGGATTTATTTTGAGGTTTAATTACACACAATTGAACCCTCTTTAGAAATTGGGTAACTTCTGAAGGCAGTTGGTAACACTGTAATTTATTTAGGTGCATTACAGTAAGGGGGAAATACATATGCTTGACACACTTTTTAGATTTTTATTTTAGATTTGATTTACTTTACAATTATAGACTATTTTAGGTAGATTTATTTTATAAAATCCAAATCAAATTAATTGGGGTTTGAGGTTGCAATGTGACATAATGTGACAAAGCAAAGGGGTGTAAATACCTTTGCAAGATAAATCACAATTAGAACAGCAAAGCCTTGAGAAATGATGCTAAACTCTGTTGCAAATCTGTACTGATCCTCCAGATCACACTAGCTGCCTCCTTTTTTTTCATATGTGCCTCATCACTGCCAAATTCCCAGTACATAAGGACTTCAAAGCAAAATGCAATTTTCAGCTTTGATGTGTTCCCCCAAATATGAGCTATCCTGCTTAAGCTGGAATGTTTGTGGTCAGATCAAATTTCAAGAGTGCTTTTTCAAAATCTCTTTTTGTGCATTTAAGTAACAAGTAATTCCCTAATTAAAAGGTGATGTTTCAGCCTGCCATTTCACAACCTGCTCATGTTCTTCACATCTCATAAAAATACATATGTAGCACAGATTATTGTGACATTAACACCAGTGATTAGTGTGAGTTCGAAATAAGCTAAATTTCTAGAACGTGGTGATGAGAGTGACTTGGTGGCTGCATGGAAAAGGTGAACTGAAAATGTAGCTACAGTCCAAAGCACTTTAAGTCATCAATTTGAATTGAAAAGCACTATAATTTACCAGATAAAATATCATTATCATTTACATCTTCATAAAAGAGAAGACATTCTTTGAGGTATTTTATCTTGTAGATATTTCGAAGACTACATTAAGATGCGATGCTGTGAATACTGTGTAATCTAAATTGATTATACATGTTGTTATATTTGTTTGTTCTTTAATATTTTATTTTCCAATTATGTTCAACATAAATAATCAATTTTAGAGCTTATGACACAACAATGTTATTTGACTACTTCACTTGGAATTTGGGTTCAGAACTGTGACTGGTGGCAGGAAGCAAAAATGGCTAACTAATTAAACGTTTTGGGGTTAGGCTGCTTGCAGGATCCCACAGATTGCCTAATTGCACCCCATGAGGCCTCACATGTAAAATCTGGTTGAGAATGATCACAGCTTGAATCCAAAAATGGGACTTCCTTTGAAAATGAAGTATTGTAGTGTATTTGACTCCACAAATAAAAAGATACCACAGAGAGTGTAGCTGGGCTTTATTCTGGAAAAACCTCCTGCTGTTTTAGACCTTTTATTTTACTTGACAATTGTCATTTGGAACAGGATGATATCAGAAAAGAGAAGTAGCATCTTTTCACTGGAGAAGCATCAACAGATATGACAGTATGGAGGCTTTAAAATCTGTTTATAGTACAAATCTTGATTTGTAAGTTTTCGCAGATGAAAGAAGTTTCATTACTGATTGTAACATATCACTTTCTGGATCTCATTTCATATTGCAACGTAATACATTTTATCAATACAATTTACTGCAAAAACTATTCTTACATTGCTGGGTGTATGCTGTATGTTATTACTTAGATAAATATCTTCAAATATTAAGAAAAATAGTAGGGTTTTTTAGGGATGGGCAAATCCACATTATTTGCAACTTTGATTGCAAGATTGTAACCTGACTCTCGCCAGATGGATGTAGTTCCACGAGCGTGACACATCCATCTGGGATCGCTCCATTGGAGATGTATTTCAGAAGGAGGGGCCCGTCATTTTTACTGACGTGCTACTTCAACCACTCACATCGAAACCGAAACCATCGTTTCCACTAACAGAATACTTCAAAGCCATTCTCTGGTGTTCTTTTAAAGAATTAATATTCGGTAGATTGTACAACACTGATGAAGTAGCACTATCAATGTTACCGTGTGACCAGATTTCTCTAATGAAAACCGGGGATGTCTGTGATTTTGCTAGGCGAGCGGGTGGGCACAGAATCTGTCGGGGGGTTGGTTTGTTTTGCCCGGTTTGCTACGCTGACGGGGCATGTTAGGCTCAGCTCTTCTACTACGTCGGAATGGTGGCAGGACGGGGTAAATACCTCTTGCTGCGTTAAACTTTTTTACTCCATCATGATACACTGAAATCTGGGACACTTCCAGGACAGCTTTTGGTGGGGATAGGTCATCCAAAATGGGAACTCGGGGACATCTGGTTACCATTGTTGTCTGAATCCAAACAGTTGCTTCTCTGATACGCCACATCAACGAAAATCCCGCCCGGCGATCCTAATTGGCTCGTCCATTTTATGGTGTATTGAAATCCCTCCCAGTTTCTCAGCCCTGAATGCATCAAAACATAGTGCTACCAGGTTGGGCTAATTACCCCACTTTTCAGCGTGAACTCTGTCAGGGAGCAAAAAGACTCGATGTTAAAAATATTCATTTCAGGAAGGTGTACAATGACGTTGGAAGCAATCATGTAAAAATCCAACAGAAGATGTTAAGTACAATTTAAAATGTGAACTTTATAATAAATTTGATTTCTTTTTCAGGAACGTTGCTCTCTTTGTTACCACCCCCCCTCCAAAACAACAACAACAACATAATGATTAGATATAACTTTTTATTAAAGTTGTCACAGATCAGGGGAGTGCTTTGCTTCACATAGTTGGACCTTCTTTACTCAGCTCATACCCAAAACCCAGTACCTCTTTCCAAACCACCACAGACACAGGACCACACATGCAAAGCAAGTCACAGTTGTATTTGCTGATGTTTTAAGCTTGAACTTAAGCAACAGTCCTAATTTTACTTATCTAACCACCTAGTTTGTAGCTGATCTATGGCAAACTAAGAGTGCAACCTTTCATGAAAGCTCTTGAAGAAATGTTGTCTAACAGAGACCCAGCTTTTTCTAATTTAAATAAATGTCCCAGAAGCACCATATCTAGTTTTGCAATCAGGTTAAAATTGTGAATTTAATAACCAACATGAAACCCTTATCAGTGTGAACTTTGGCAACGGGAAGGAGGTTCAACAACGCAAAATAAACATCCTCATCAAACTGCTGCAGCAAAAAAAGCACAAAAGACCTTTACTCACAATAAATGTTGAGCTGAAACTGAATCTACTTTTTCCATTTAAATGAATCTGTCAGTAATTCACCCACATTGTCTCAAAAGTTTAGTTGTTATCATTTGCTTAGGACCACCTCATGTGTTGTAGTATTTTGGGCATCTTTAATTAAGCTGCCTTTCCAGTACACAACCGCCTTAGTCCATTTGTTCCTACACCAAAATCTCCTGAGCCAAACTGTGAGCTTTGTTTATCGTTTCAACTTGTTAACCGAAGAACCACAAACAAATCTTGGAATCAAAAGAAACATACATTGGAGTGGAAAGCTGTGACTTGAAGAGGGGCGGAGTGTGGAGAGCACATTTGCACTTAAAGAGACAGCACCAAAACGAGTTGGTGTCAGACAAACAGGGGCATAAGAGATGCTGTGACCTACAACAATGAGGTATTGTATTGCAGTTCCAGTTTATATAGACCACTACTGAATGATCTAAATGTGAAAGGACAGATCTGTCTCTGATTGGCTTATTTTTGTAAAATACAGAATCAATGTACTGTGCAGATTTTGTGAAGGAAACTCCAAACCAAGCTTATTTTACATATTTATATTACACAGCTTTCCTCTGATCATTTTAATTTATTTAAAATCATCTTATAAATGATTACTTGCTATTTGTTTTTCCTTATTTGTCTCTGGCCACTTAGGGCTTTCTCTGAATGCTTTCAACTGATTAATCTGATTCTGCTCAAATCAGCATCAGTGGGTCAACTTCATAAAAATCAAAAGTTGGAAATCAGCATCGACATTCTGATAGACAAGTTTATGCTTTCAGTCCAAAAGTCTAACGCACAGGAATAGCAAAAATCATTCCAGTATAAATAATTTATTTGTGGGATGATGAAAACAGACTGGCTCCAGTTCAAGAGCTTATGGAAATTGCTCATTTTCAAAACCAACATTTTTGTTATTATGTAAAAAGCTATGAATTGAACATAGCTTGGCTAAGAGTGGACATTTCCTGTGAAAAAACCGTTTCTGTGCCTCTGGTCTCATAATCCATATATGACATTCAGACAAACGGCACCCCCAGAACCTTTGGTCTGCCCTTTTCTCTTCTGTGAACGTTGCTGTCATTCCCCTGAAGATTTAGGTGGCT
Source organism: Fundulus diaphanus (assembly GCA_037039145.1). NCBI lineage: Eukaryota > Metazoa > Chordata > Actinopteri > Cyprinodontiformes > Fundulidae > Fundulus > Fundulus diaphanus. The sequence goes on from CM073132.1 coordinate 15,257,596, forward strand.
AAGGATTAGTGCAGCAGGACGCCACTGCTGCCTTTTAGCTCCCTTAGCTTTTCTTATTTGGTCTCCTGATCTGTCACTCTCCCACCACACAACAAACACACACACACACACACACACACACACACACACACACACACACACACTCAATAACATGCGTTCTTCACTGTCCTTTTCCCAACAGATCCTTTGCTCTTTCACGTCTAAGGTTTTTTCTGCTTACATAAGGAACTTTAAAACCTAAGCAGCAAATTCATTTGCATGAGAAGGATTTTGGCAAATTAGTAAAATGGAAGAATGCTTTCAAAATGACGACCTCCAGCGCTTATCACTAATTTTCTTCCCTGCTCTTTAATGAGGTGACAAAAGAACTAATTAGCCATGCTAACTCAAGACAAACAACTCTACAATTATGTTGTAATGTCGCTACACAGCTTCTGATTTGTTTACTTCAGAGAGCAAACAAAACATTGTGTTTAGGTGTCAGGCCATGCTGATTATTGGTGCAGATAAATGTTCTCACAAATTCAAAATATGGGCAGGAGTAGGGTTGTAGGAGTTGATTATGGGTGAAATTACGACATTGTCAAGTGGGGGGCACAAATTATTTAATTATTTTTACATAACATTTAGGGAGGGCAAGATGTGGGCAAGATGTGGGGAAGACTTGAATATGAAATTATGTTGACAATATAATTTATATATTGGGAAATACCTAATAAACTGTAGGATTTATTTCTGGCAGCTTTCAGATGAATGTTTTGCATTGTCCTACTGATAAGCTTTAAGCTATCCATGCATCCATTGTCTTCTGCTTATCCAAGATCTGGCTGTGGGAATAACGGATTCAAGAGTAGAATCTAGATAGTAATCTGCCAAGCAACACTTTCTAGCTCATTCTGGGAAATCCCAAGGTAAACCATGGAGGGACTGTGCCATTCCATTTTTCTCCTCATGTTCAGTTCATGTTTCACTTCAGATGGCGTAACTGCTCTATTGTACACTAAAAAGAAACAGGGTAGTTGTCCACTTTATGTTAAAATTTAATTTCCAGTTAACATAAAAAAGTGTTTGTCGGATTAGATAGATGTTTTTTTCTGTTAAAGGTATAGTTATAGATAAAAATGCCACAGACCATTAATTTTCAAGACTGAAAAACAAAACTGCAAAAACAACAGAGATATAAACACTTATTGAGTTTGTTGGGAAGCGTGAAGGTTATAAAGTTTGACCACTGGGAGGAAGGATCTGTGATAAAGCTCCTTTCTGCATCCAGGATGCAGCAGTCTGTCACTGAAGGAGCTCTCTAACTCTGCAAAAGCCCCATGCATGAGGTGGGACACACTGTCCAACAGTGATGTTATTTTTGCTATAGTCCTTCTGTCTTCCAACACCTGCACTGGGTCGAGGGGACATCCCAGGATAGAGCTGGCCTTTTTGGTGAGCTTGTCTAACCATTTCCTCTAAGCAGTCAATAAGGTGCTGCTCCAATGAACAACACCATAGAAGATTTCCTGCTTGGATTATCTGTACCAAAGGTGCTGTGTATATCCACCATCAGAGTCAACAATAGGAAGCAGCACATTCATTTAACATATCCCCAAGTATTCCTGTTTTATATTTACAGTATATTTCACACTTTAATCTGGATTTGCAATTCCAAAGTACAAGATGGTGTTCTAATCTGTTCATTTTAATGTGGCATTGAATTATTGTACTGGTAGAAAGAATGATGTAATTTTAATTACATTTGTTTGTCTAGTTCAGTGGGCAGAATCACTTAATTTAAATTGCAGTTTTGTTAATTCCAGTTTATATTTTTTTATTCTTATTCACCTTGGCCACTTTGGCTAAGAAGAGCTAAAATTCTGAGCAGTCAGTCAAAGCTTCTGCAAAGTCAATGAAGTGATTTATTATAAGTTGTGCCTTTTGAAATTAGTTTTCATTGAAGCATAGCCCAATGTTTTGCTTCGGATTGAATTAAACTGTGTTATTAAGGCTTATTATCTACTTGAGGGTTGTGCGGCCTGACCTTATTTTTTATTTACAAAAAGTATTAATACTGACTGAATTTACTGTACCCATTGCTCTCAGCTGGGAAGTTCATTGCTAACAAAAAATAAGACTAATGAAACAGATCTAACACAGGCAAAATTTGTCAAAAAGACAAAAAAGTATGGAAAAATAAAAAAAACTGAAGGACAACAACCTAAAAAACACAGAGGGAAGAGCTTAATTTTTCATATGAAGACAAACTGAGAAAAACATTTAAGTGAAATATTTTAGCTGAAACCAAAATATTTACTGTTTCCACATAAGTGAGCGTTAATACTGCAGAACAGGTAAGAATTGCAGGGAGTTAGACAAGGGGCCACTTTAAAGCTCTCCTAAGACATTTCTTCTGAAGTGTACTTGGTCTGTGACAACCATTTTTGTAGATAACTATCAAAGTAAAAGTAGTGCATTTGGAAAATAGCACTCTATTGTCTTACTATCCATTTGCCAATGTAGCATGCGTAATTTGATCAAAAGATAAGCCGCAGATACGCAGATATTTTTGGATAGATTTTGAAAAACCACATCTCTAACTGACATACTGCTTCTGCCACTGCTACAGATCTAATGCAACTGTGACTTAAGTATTGCAGCAATGATCTTGTAATAACATTGCTTAATCTCAAAGATATGCTATCCTGTTTACACTGATGAACCGTACCCCACCAAATGCTTGCAACTGAAAGTGGAACTGACAGCTTATCCTACTTTCTTGTCAGAATAATAACAATTATCCACCAAAACACTGAGAATTCCACAACCTTGAACCCAACAAATGTGTATCATCAGAACAGGAGGGCATTATAAGCAACAGACATACAGGACTTAATGTGAAGAAACGAAGAGGATTTTGTTGAATATTAAGACACATGTAACACATGTTTTCCACTATGTCAGCACACATGCCAAGACAGGAAACAGTGTTATAGTCTCTTGATAAAAAAAAAAACAAACAAACTGAAATCGATTTTGAGAAGGAGCTAATTGGTTTTTATTACAGTTGGTCAAGGTATATCTGTAGGTAGATCAAATAGGAGACTTATCTGTCTATCCTTAGGTCATTTGTGTGGGTTCTATGTTAAACAAACCAACTAACATCTCACCTTGTGTACCTGTTATGTGGGGAAAAAAACAAAAAGAAAAAAAACCACATTTGACAAAGCTGCTAGCAGAGTTCTTAAGTGTGTCTTTGTTTAGCCAGAAAACCACATACCCTACATTAGAAAAGCCTAGGAACCAATTTTGCCATCACTCCTTTCATGGTGGAATACTTTCATTGCAGAGTATTTCAGCAAGCATTGGCAAAAGCTTTAACATTCTGTGTATTCTCCTCAGTGTCAGCTCTAAATATTTAACATTTTGATCTAATATGAATCAGTATGCACAGCTTGGGGGCTTATGAACCAGCTCACCAACTAAAGGCTGATCTGTTTTAGCTTTGGCTCTTGTCTTCTGTGTCGTGCCTAGCTATGTTGACAGATGGCCTAACAGTGATTTTGAGATTTAGCTCAGTTGTTCAAAGCTATTTGTCTAAAGCAAGCATTTCAAGTCCATTGGGCAGTCTGAAGATTAACCTTATACTGTCTGTGCAGACTATGTAGGAAGGGCTTGTTTTGCATTAGGGATAAAGTTAGAAAAGACAAATCCATTTCTTAATGTATGTAATGTTTTGCTTCATATCTCCTTGTCCCCTCCTTGTTTTTCTCTTCCATTCCTCCTGAGATGAACTGTCATAACAGAACCGACAGACTGATGCGCTTTCTCACCTTGCATAATCCTCCTGAGACCTGCTGCAATGCTTAAAAGAGATTGAATAACTAGTTTTCACTAAAATTTGTACCCATAGTAGTTAGGTATGCAGCACGATGTGAAACAGAAAACTACCATCTGCTTTTTTACATATTTTGGAGACTTCTACTGAGAAATTAAAGGACTTTAATGATTTACCCCCAAGAGATTGACTGCCCTCTAAAATACAATTGCTAATTAAATAGTGAAGATAAACAGGAGTTATTCAGGCAGTGACAGAGTTTGGCACTCAGTGCAGTCAGGTGTTAAATTTAGATTTTTACAATTTATCTCATGTTGAGGACAAATGTCATCATTTGTAAATAGCAGGGCTGCTTTCGGAGCAGAAACAATGCCACAGCAAACCATTTAGGAACCACAAAACTTTCTGAATCCTTCCGGCTAATTGGCAAACTTGGGTAATAAACTGTGGAGTCAGGAATACAATGGGTGATTATTAGTCTTTACTCGTTGTTTGGAAAGGTCAGTATTCCCGGTGAAAAACAGTTGGATGATACTTTTGATGTTTTTACATTTATCATTTGGCTGAATCCATATTGGCCCCTTGGCACCCTAAACAACAACAAGTTTGACTTGTTTTAGATAGCTTATATCAGCAAAGATGGGGGTGAGGGTGGGGGTGGGGTTCTGCCTGGCTGTTAGTCTCTCACTGCTTTAAAGATTTTATTACTTTTCTACCAAGCTACTGCAATATGACTAAAGTCTACCATGGGTAATGAAATGATTACTGATAACTTTGCATAGTTTCACATCAGAAGAGCCGCACAGTCCCTTTAAGTAAACCATCTTCTGATCTTATGACAAAGCTTAATCTCAGCTCATTATTTCATTAAAAATATAATATTGAGCTAGATAATACATCAAATCACAATCATGATCACAATTTCAATGTGTGCAATATCAAGGTCAAAAGACTATTTGGATGCAACATTTGGTCGGCTATTTTATTTTAGGTGCCACTCATTGAAACTGTGCTGACCAGTCAGATGGAGTTTTACTGGACTCTATGCCCACCCCTGCCTATAGATCTTGGTGACCATGATGCTAAAGCTAAAGCACAGTGTTGAGGTCATCATGATGATGGAAAAGGAAGAGAAAAGTGACGAAAATGTTGTTAGCTCAATAAATTAATAAACTGTAATGGCATTACAAGAGGATGCATATAATTGGTTATTCAGTGAAATAGAGATATTTTACAGGAGTGAATTGTGTGGTAATGTTCCCCCATAAATATCAATAAAATTGAATGTCACAAGCTTTTGATGTGAGCTTTCCCTGAATCGCAGAGAATAAACTCATTATTTCTTTGTCATTTTCAAACAACAATGCACTGAAAATCAATACACAGTTGTTATTAGCGACAATCTTAATCTGACTGCAACATCTCTATGCTTGATGGTGAGCATTATCTACCTGAATGTTTGGCACCCTCATCAAAACATCAAATCAGACTTCAATTCCCATTAATCCTTTACTCGTTGCAGGCGTGAAGCAGTAACACTCAAGCCTGGCATGATCTGGAAACTGGAAACACTTGTGTCAGTCTGCACAGGGAAGTAACAAAGTTGCTCCAAATGCATTTAAAAAAGATCAAACGAGATAAAGAATGATCTAAATGAGCAGAGTGACAAAAAGTATATTTGGATGAGTCCAAGTAAATTTAAAGAAAACTGTAAAGCTTAGAAAACCGTCACAACTGCTATGCACATAATGGTAGCATCATGCTGTGGTTCCACCTTCCTTTGAGAGGATTTAGCCAAAAGGGTCTCACCCTTTGACTGCAATGAACAATCCTTGCTGTAACAGCTCCGAACTGGTAAGAAGCACGCAAACCTTGAATTGCTCCAATGCTCAGCTGTACTGGGTGCTGGGAGACTGATCTGAGAGAAGAGTGAAAAAACTGTTAAGCTTTCATGGCTGTAAGAAGGACCACCAGCAATGTTATTATACGTAAAGATGACGGAAGGAGGACAGAAGTGGAGGAGAAAGAAAAGGAAGCGGTGAAAGAAGCTACTCAAAGACTTGATCAAAGAATTCTATAATAGTGGCAGCTTGACTCATTAAAACCAGTTCAGACTTCAGAGCCTGGATAGGGGACATAGTAGGTAATTATTGAAAAATACAAAAATTTCAGATTTCTTTGTAATATTTCTGGATGTGCCTATCAGCATCATTAAAATAGAGATGGTGTTTATTCCTCCACGGCAAGCCTGAAACTGATAATGCAAAGATAAGAACCTCACATACATTGACATCTTTCAAAGCATTTATTTTGACAGTGGTTCTTTGCTAATTTCTGGTCATTTTGTTGTAATTGCTGCCTTTCATGACAAGAAAACAGATTGCATGTGTAGTAAATGCCCAAAACTCCACGTTCTGACAATTATTTGTCTATCTTCCAGGACAGAAAGGTAGATATGTTATTCTGCCTTCATCTCCCTGACAAACTGTTAACCTGCACTGACCACCAATAGCTGACACTAATTAATATTCTGGACAGAGTATTGTCAAATAATCATTCATTTTCAAGTCCCATACTTAATTTTTCTGTCAGCTTTGCCTCAATTATGTCACGTTTTTTTTTGGCTGTTGTTTAAAGGTACAAATTATGGAATAAATATACAAATAATAAGCATACAAATAATAAACAAAAGAACCGCATCACACTGTCTTAAGATATAACCCCCACATACCACTGCTACTATACCTTTAAAAGGGTATTGCTATTTCACTTTATCCTATTTTTAACTTTAATTACCTACTCTTCTGCTTCATTGATTATGACTGATCTCCACAGGGGATATATTAACAAATCATTTTACTTTACAGGTACTCAATAATGTGTAAGTAAAGTTTATTTATATAGCCACTTTCATATATGACATGTATCAAAAATATTTTACAAAAACACAGCATAAGAATTTACATACTAGAGAAACACCAAAAATCCTTGCAACAAAGGTAAGATAACTTTCTGCTGTAATTTAGATTCTCGCTTTATGCTATCATGAAAACTCACTCACATCGGCATGCTGAATGCACAATCAACTTCAACTAACTGCAGGCTGACCCGGTTTCTGTTTATTTCCGATTATTATTATTTAAACACTTGGGGGCACTGATATAACATTGAATACCTCCACTCAGATGCCGTAAAAGACAGAGTTTTACATACCTTAGATGCTTACAAAGTAACGATCTAGACTTCCCTAATATGTAAATTTACAGCTGCACAGGATGAAACTTGCCTCGAAAGATCATTCAGTGTCTTGGTTGATCCTGCAATTTAGAACCAGTTCCACAGATCTTACGTTTTAACACAAGTGCTTGCTTAAAAACCAATGTGTGTTATGCAGATGAGGTTTATCTCTTGAATACAACAGGAAGCAATTATTTGCTGTTTTTCAGAGCTTAGCTTTTATAAACGGTCAAAATCAGTTTTTGCAGTTTCCTCTATTTCTTGTTGATTACATCAAGCTGTCAAAACCATGGCTTAGGCTATAACAAAGGGGATTTGAAAATCTGTTTGGCTGCATGGTGACACAGTCATTGGCACTGCTGTGTTGCAGCCAGAAGGTCCTGGACTGAAGGTGTAACTGTGGGCCTCTTTGCATAGAGTTTGCATGCTTTCCCCATTCATGTGTGTGTTGGTGTACTCTTCCTATTGCCCAGTGAACGCTGGAGATAGGCACCAGCCCCATTGTTGAATTTTAATAGTTAGGTCATAACTAAATCAGTTTACTGCTAAAGGTCTAAGATCTGGCCATTACGGATGTCTAGGAATTCTGTCTGATTTAAATGTTATTGGAGAAAATACAAGTTTGGGTCAGTTTCACTATGGTTTTCTCCAATGTTCATCCTAAGAAGAGGGGAAATGATTGAAAAATCTGTTAAAAGGCTTCCATTAATGATGTGATGAGACGTATAGAGAGAGAAAGATGGAGTTCCTGCATTCATAATGCATATGAGTGGTCAACATGAAAATGAAGTCCATGCTGCTATTTTGTGTGGAATTCCCTAACAGAGAAAGTCTGTGAAGGTGAAATATAAACATTCAATGATGAGGCCCTGGAGGCAAAAGTCAAAGAAAGCTGCAAAAAAGATTTTCTCACCGCAAGACAAACCCAAAGTGGGTCATGGGGAAAAACATCTGAGAACTGTCTGCAGGGTGAATGGTGGCCCCAATGACCAGTTTTTCAAGTGAAATTTAGATTGAATTGCTTAGAGAAAATATATGAAAGTACTTAGAAACAAAAACGTTTTAATTAAATCATGTCTGACTTTAAGTAGCTGTCATTAAAATTTAGCCCACATTTTCTTTTTCACCTCTGATATTGACTGTTATGTGCTTTGGCTGATTGGGGCAGGTCCATTTATCTAAATAATGGTGGCAGTGGGGCTTTTTACATAAGAAAACAAAAAAAATGGTGGGAGCAACGTCGAAAGAATCATTATAGCAAAAGCAGATCATTCATTGGGAGAATGTTGTATTTTGTCACCTGCAGACACGGATACCAAGGCCACTTCCAGGATCTGGATTTTTGCAACTGTTAGCTTTTTTTTCATGTGCCCAACTGGGGCCCGAACTCACTATGGAGGAAGAACAAAGCTTTTTTACCAGAACAAAACTAAATCCTACCTTTGTGTTGTCAAATTGGGATTGCTGGCCATTCTCAGCCCCAGAATTCTCCGTGGGCGTCGCACAATGGCAGCCCACTGCTCCCTGAGGGATGGGATAAATGCAGAGGACACATTTCTTTAGAATGTACAAAGTTGCAATGACCAATAAATGTGATTATTACTGTTATAGTATTATAAATGGGTAAATTCTTGGATAACCTCATGCGACGGTCCATGTGTCACTCCTTCAGCATAAAACAAAAGCAATTCTGTAGTGCAGTTTCACCCCTACCCCTCACGAAATGAAAAGAAGAAAGTGAAGAAGCACAAAATCCTTCATGATTTCCTGATTTGACTCACACCATCTGTGACCTAAAAATCCCAGAAAAGACTTTAATCTGCTGCTCTGCTGCATCTTTCCAGTATCACTCGACAGATTTGAGCAGTCTTCAGTCAGCAAACTGAATATGACTTGGAATCCTCTATTTGAATGTTTTCTGTATTCTTAGTATTAAAAATGATCTCAGACTGATCATCTATGTCAACGGAGGAAACACTTTTCACCACTTTAGTTGTGGAGGCTGTTGCAGCTATGTAACTTGAAGGTCTCAATTAATAGATCCTATTATTTATCTAAACTGGTTTGAAAAATGATAAAAATGAAATCTAAATGAGCATGATATTGGAGATTTTATTAATTGTTTTCCACCAGATTGTCTCTAAACAGACTTTTTGTGGAGCTGGAAAACCCACTGATAAGGTGGGAACCTTTGCTACCTTTCTTTGCATTTTGCCACTGCATCCAGTTTTAGTCAAGGAGCCAAAAATGAATGGATTTGACTTGTCTGCCACTTTTCCCACCATTGCGCCAGTGCATCCAGATGGATGTCATTCAATTAAAAAATCAAAATAGCAAAAAAAAAAATTAGCTATAAAGATCGAAGAGATGCTAGGTTTGGATCATAGATGAAAGCAGACAGACGGGTAGGTGCACTGGATGAGCTGAGCATGTATGCTGGCAAGCTCAGCAGGAACTGAGATACAAAGAGAATGAGGCAATGTAATAGAACAAGAACTGGCACCAGTAGCCTTGAATTACTAACACTGGAGCTGTCAGAGGGATCTGACTAGAGGAGAGGCCAAGCTAAATGCTGCTGGAGATCAGGTGTGCCAGCATAATGAGTACACAAAGAAGCACAGACAAGATACAATGAAGCCGAATAATAGATAAGACAGATAACAAGAACTGAAGTAGAGATATTGCAGAAACAGTGACACTGCAGCTTTTGGCTCTTAGTACGATATTCTATTGACTTATTTTACAAATTGGTACTATCTCTCTATATAGAAATAAAATCCACTGCAGAGTCTGCTAATTTGTCAGAGAACAACCCTTTCCAAGAAGTGCTTTTATGTAACATTTTGACTCTGTCCATAGAAAATTTGCAAAACATTGGATTTGAGTTGGAGCTTGTCAAAATACACATGAAAGTCAATGCAGGGTTCCAGGTCACTAGTGCTCATCTCTGGGATAATTGTCCTTACTCAGGGTTGAAAAAAAGCTTATCCCTGGAAAAGAAAGCATTTTAGAGGTAAGCAATAAACAATACCCTCATTTTGCTCAATAAACAAAAGATAAAAGTATTAATAAGAAGGAATTAGGACACCCTATACCTCCAATAAATAATGTTCACCCCACTGAAATAATGTCAGTTAGATGCCTACTGTGCAGCATCTGTCTGCTAGTCTCTAACAGCAGTGTAAAAAGTCTTTGTCCCACTCCTGACTTTTGTTTTAAGATGTTTGAGCTGTTTGTTGCATGTACTGCCTGTGAAAAGTCACCCCCACAGGGTCTTAGTGAGATCAAGATCTGGGGTCGCATTTATAAAACATTGCGTGGAATCCATACTAAACGTTTATGTATGACACAAAAAACAGAAAATTGCTTACGCAAAGAAAATTCAGATTTATAAAACCATCCACCCGCACACCAGCACACAACTGTCCCTTATAGAGCACTACTGTACCTGAACATCTGTGTAACAGGTTCCGCCTCATGTTCTGCCCTCTATACACCCAGATTCAACCATAAATGGGTAATGCCAAGCATCTCATGCATGTTAATGCGTGTTAAAAATTTGTCAGCTGATCTTTTATTTTTTTTGCGTGGGTGTAATGGCAACCACGGAGAAAAAGCAAAGAAACTGTGAAAATCTGCGGTAAATACACACGTTGCAAACATTAAAAGTACTTGTTTAAAAGTAAACATGAATTCTGTTTTAAACGTCGGATGAAACCTGTACTCCGTGTTGAAATTCCTCTGTGGCTATGCACTCAGAACAATATTCAGAAGAGGGAGGGAAACCAGGAGGAATGAGAGGTTTCACCCACCATGATAAAGACCCCCCACCCAAAAAAAAAGCACTGCAAAAAGCATTTTAAGAAGCCTACGGACGCTGAGCGTAAGCGGTACGCACACCTTTTAGAAAGGCAGCCTTTCAGCACCTGGGAGGGGCGTGTGGTCACTTTCCCCTATAGGTTATAGCAGAATGCAACGCTCATTGTCTATAGGGTTATATTGGCCAGTTATCATCATTGGCCAGGAAATATTTGGTCCCTGACTGCACGTTTCTTCCTGATTCTCCCATCTGCAAGGTCTTCCAGCAGTGCCAATGCATCCACCACACACCATTACACACGAGTGTATCAGACTGTTTACAGCAATTAAAGTAATTGCCACACACCTTGTCACAATAATGTGATAATCTGTGGTAATCCATCAGAGAGAGGAATTTGATGGTAGAAAAGCCAGATAAAATGTTGCAAAGCTTTAAGATTAAAAATGGCTTATGGGCATTTTTAAAGGTCCTCTTGTATAGTTATGTGTCACCAGCGCAAGCGTTGATAGCACAGGGGTTTTGAATGCTTATGATGAAGTGGATCTATGATTAAAGTCTGATGTGGAGTGAAACTGAAAGTATGATGAGGATTCATCAAGTAGTTTGGCTGCATATCACAACTCACCATCTGCGTTGCCCATTTCCTCCATCTTCAAAATAGGCATGGTTCAGAATGTGTTTTTTATATATAGGAGAGCCCATATTTTGCATGGAAAGTGATGTACGCACATTTCATGCCCCATTTTGTGCGTACACAAGCTTTATAAATGAGACCCCTGAGCTTTCACCATGCCCAAAACGTTATATTTCTTAGTCCTCAGCCAGTCCCTGGAGAATAGACCGGGATGTTCCGGATAATTGTCATATAACAGGGTATAGTTCTGCTTTCAGCTTTAATGTATTTAAAGATTGTGGATTCAAGGCGGATTTTATGATGGTGAGCTGGCTAGGTCCTGCTGCAGCAAACATCCTCAAACCACCTCCAGCTCTATGATATTCTGTTGGTACAAGTTTCTTTTCCTGGAATGCTGTGGTTGGCTTCTGACAAACATATCCTCTGTTCTGGTGCCAAAATAACATTATTCCTTTGTCTATGTGCTGTCTGGAAATATATAGTTCTTAGAGAGCAGAAGTTTCTTGTAGCCCTCCCATTAAAGATACCTGTGGAGCCTCCTTCTGATTGTACATAAATAAACTTTAGCATCTTTCTATCTGCTTTTATGTTGAGCTTGGACAGTCAGAACTGGGCATGTTATCCGTTAGAGTGAATGTCATCTGAATGTGCAGTAGGATGGCTTTTTTCAAATTCTTTTTAAACTTCTTTAAAACCCTTTCCTGACTTACAAGCTGCTTCAGTCTACTTTCTAAAGGCCTGAGCGAGCTGTTTAGACTTCAATAGTCTGGAGCATACCAAACTATATGTTAAACCAGGAAAACCTCCTTCAATGTTGGTGAGTAATGATGCTATAAACATGAACCTCATGTGATATATGCCTCTGTTTGTACTTATAGCCATTTTAACTAAGAGGAAATGGGGATGTTCTAATTTTATTTAAAAAAAACAGGCTGTCAAAGGGTATCCTAATTTCTTCACATGACTTTAGCTGCATTACATAACTATGAAAAACTGTTATTAAGATAAAATGTTGGCCTCTAAAGAGACTTGATCCATTCAGAACCATCGGGATGAGATGCTTTGGATGAACAAGATCCCAGACCATATCAGCTAACCAGAGTGTTACTGACTGAGAGCTGAATAGGCACAAATCCCTGCAACAGATTTCTGTTTGTTTTTAGCAAAGACTGATACCAGGAGACAGAGAGGCTGTTTCAGAATAATGCTTTTATTGTCCTTTCACACAATCTTTGTCGATGTCATTCAGAGAGCAGTAATGAGTGCAGCTTTTCTTGTCTCTGTTTCAGCTGTTTTTGGTTGATATCTTCCCATTGCTGCTGTCTTAATGTTTGTTTGTTTAGTTCATTTCTGTGTTGCTCCATTTAAATGACTTCATATTGCAACATGAAACAAAAAACAGTATAACTCATTACAGTTAGAGAAGTAGCTGTTCTTTGACCACAAAAGATACTTTGACTGCAATAGTAGCATCATTGAAGAGAGGCTTAGCCACCCACCTTAAGTTGACACATTTAGATATTATAGGTCCTTAAAGCACAAACCGTGTTTCTCTGACATAAAACAACTCAAGTCGCTTCTAGATACAGCCTCTTCATAACACCCAATATGTGAAAACATATCAACAATAATGTTTTTATTTGGATATTCATTTTCAGGAACTGGGTGTGATTTACATTGAAGCCATCACAATAACATATTGCCAGAGCCCCGGAGTCTATAATTAAGACATTTTGTTTTTTTATTTATATGAGTCTAAAACCCATGGGGTAGTAAGATGTAGAAATGAAATGTGTTTTGTGAAACAAAACACTAAAGTAACTCCAGATCTGATGTGTCCTTTCTGCTAAATATTCCACAGTCCACTGTTTGTGATATAGAAGTGAGTAAAAATGATAGTTACTCAGCCACAATATGGCAAGTCACATAAAATCCAGGTCAGCAGTCGCTGATGCCGAGGCGCACAGTCTGCAGAGGTTGGCAACTTTTTGCGAAGTCAACAGCTACAGACCTCCAATATTCCTCTGCCCTTCAGATTGACCCAGTAACAGTAAAGTGCTTAATAAAGTGGGTTTCGGTGGCACAGCAGCTGCATCCAAGCCTTTCAACACCAAGTGCAACCCACAGGGCCAGATGCAGTGGTGTAAAGCACACTGTAATTTGACTCTGAAGCAGTAAAGACATGTTCTCTGTAGAGAGATCATGCCTTTTTGTCTGGGAATCCACTTGACAAGCCTGGGTTTGACAGCTGCCAGAAGAATGGCACTTGACTTACACAATTGTGTCAAGTGCAAAGTTTGATACAGAGTGAATCATGTTTTGGGTCTGTTTTTCAGGATTTGGGTTTTAGATACAAAATTCTTGTCCCATAATGGGGAAATTTGGGCATGAAAATGACAAAGACACAGAGTTACACACACAATTCTACACACAAGTTTTAGTAATGAGAGAGACAAGTTAATTTAATTTAAAGTTAGTTATAAAGCAACAGAGAATGAGCTTATCAGAAAGGACATTATAAAAGTAAAAATAAATTCTAGAGTGAGCATTGCACAATTATTGATAATATGGCATACACGGGTGGAAAAGATAAAATATTCAAATTAAACAGTGGATAAACTCCAGCCTAGAAAGGGATAATTTGAAAGAGATAATGTGCTATATGCATGATAGTACAGCAACATCTCGGAGTAGCTAAGGCGTATGTGAGTGTACCTTAGCATGAGAGACAGTGTAAATGACTCAGGATCAGATTAGAACCCGTGCAACAATTTGCATGTTTTTAAATAGTTATTGATTTTGATATGAGCAGCAGAGATTATAAAGTCTTGCAGCAGCTGGGATGAACAACCTGCAGGAGCGCTCCTTAGAGCATCTGGGATGCAGCAGTCTGTCACTGAAAGAGCTCTTCAGCTCTGCAACAGCTCCATGCATGGACTGGGAGACATTGTCCATCAGTGATGTTATTTTTGTTACAGTCCTTCTGTCTCCCACCACCTGCACTGGGTCCAGGACAGAGCTGGCCCTCCTAATGAATTTATCCAGCCGCTATCTCTCAGCTACAGATAAGCTGCTACTCCAACAGACCACACCATAGAAGACAGCTGATGCCACCACAGAATCAAATAAAGTCTTTAGGAGCGTCCCCTGCACTCCGAAAGACATCAGTCTTCTCAGCCGGTTGAGTCTGCTCTGACCCTTCCTCTAAAGAGTGTCAGTGTTATGACTCCAGTCCAGCTGATTGTTAAGGTTAACACCAAGGTACTTATAAGAATCCACTATCTCAACATCAGATCCCTGTCTTCGCCTGTGTTAATGAAGTGGGTCTGCACCTGCAAACTTCTACCACCAGCTCCTTTGTTTTCCCTGCATTCAACATGAGATGGTTCTGCTGGCACCAGTGAACAAAACTCTGGATCCATAGTCTGTACTCTTGAGTCGTCCTCATCTGTGATGAGACCGATTGTGGCAGAGTCATCTGAGAACTTCTGTACATGGCAGTTGGTGAGCTGATGGAGAAGTCTGCAGTGTAGAGGGTGAACAGAAACGGTGCCAGCATAGTTCACTGTGGTGCACCCATGCTGCAGATTAACCTATTAGAAACACAGCCATGTGTCCTCACATCCTGCGGTCGACCAGTGAAGTAATCTAGTAATTAAATTAAATTAAATTCAATTTTATTTATATAGCGCCCATTCATGAAACATGTCATCTCAAGGCACTTTCCAAAGTCAAATTAAATCAGATTATACAGATTGGATCAGATTATACAGATTGGTCAAAAGAATGTGCTATCTAAGGAAACCCAGTAGATTGCATCAAGTCTTGACAAGCAGCATTCACTCCTCTTGAAGCAGTGTAGAGCTACAGGGAGAGTCGTCTGCATTGTCCATGGCTTTGCAGCAATCCCTCATACTGAGCAAGCATGAAGCGACAGTGGAAAGGAAAACTCCCCTTTAACCTTTGTTTTAAATTTGGCAACTGTACTGAAGAGACATTCAGGATTATTTTTATTCTCCTCTGTTAATGATGAGAAATATGCTGCTCTAACTCGGCGAAGGATCTTTTTATACAACAGTAGACTTTTTCCAGATTAGGTATGATTACTCATGGAGTGTAGAGCACCATTTTCTCTCCAATTTCCTAACATTGTGCTTCAAAGAACGGAGCTCTGAATTAAACCAGGGAGCCAACTTCCTGTGAATAATCACCTTTTTCATGGGAGCTACATTGTCTAATGCAAAACACAATGAGGAAGTGACACCGTCAACAAAAGTGTTAATTTGTGAATGAGAAGAAACATTGCTGCCAATTGCAGGGCATTTCTGTGATACTGAGGATATTTAAAGGGGGACGGACTCTTTAAAGTTTGATACAGTATTACCGGACAAAGATCTACTATAATGAAACCTTTTGGGGTGGAGAACTCAGTTAAATTGAACTCAAAATGTATTAAAAATGGTCAGATAGGACAGGGTTGTGAGGAAATACTGTTAATTCTTCACACTCAATGCCATATGTCAGTACAAGGTCCAAAGTATGAAGGCAAGAGTGCGTCGGCACATTTTGAACAAAACCAATTGAATCTAGGATAGTTTTAAAGGCCACACTAAGGTTATCAGATTCAGTGTCAACATGAATGTTAAAACCCCCCGCTATAATAACCTTGTCAGTGTTTAACACCAAAGCAAATAAGAAGTCTGAGAACTGATCCAAAAACTGAGAGTAAGGGCTTGGTGGATGATACAAAACAACAAACAGGAGAGGTTTGGATGAGGGAAACTCTGGGTTCAATGTTCAAAAGAATTATAGTTATTAATTGGCCTGGGACTAATTAATAATTAATAGTATCCACCATGACAGGTGGTGGTCCACTCCTGACCGCTCCAACATGTCCTTTATGAGTCGTGGTTGAATCGTGTTGTTAGCGCTGGAGAAATCAAAGAACATGATCCTCACCGTGCTCGGAGCTTTCTCCAGGTGGACCAGAACTCGGTGCAGCGGTTAGATGATGATATCAGCCACCCCGATGCCAGGCTGGTAGGTTAACTGCAGGGCATCCAGTGAAGACCTCACCAGGAGCCAAAGATGGGTGAAGGCTTCCTCACTTGGGGCCTTGAAAAGGACAGGGTGGTGGAGGGGGGTTCATTTGTGGATTCATCTGAAGTGGAAGGGGGCTGAGAACTGGGCAGAAGAACAGACAGTCGTCCAGGATGGGGGTGTTTTTCCCCCTTAGTATCAGTAATAGGAACTCTTGACACTTTGTCATACCAAGACAGTTAGGACAATTTTACGTTCCTGATTCTATGGAACAGTTTGGATATGGGTCCTTCCTGTTCCAACAAGACTTCATACGATTGTGCAAAGCAAGTTCCGTAAATTGATGAATAAGCAATTTGGGGAGTAAGAACTTGATTGGCCTCCACAAAATCCAGTTCTCAACCCTACAGAACACCTTTGGGATGAACTAAAGGGCTGGCTGTGAATGAGGCCTTCTCATCCAACATCAGTGTCTGACCTCATAAGCTTAAATGAAATACACTTTTCCACAAGAGCGTTTCTAGGTATTTTGAAATGATACTTCCAAATTAGCAAAACATGTTTTTTAATAAAGTAAATTCTTTAAAACAAAAACCTCAACATGTTTGTATTTCAAAAGGCTTTATCTTTTATAATTAAAGATCATTTTATAATTAAACATCTTTAATTTAAAAAATATTTTTTATAGCCATAAAACTGAGCATTTGAATGTAATGTTGAACTCAAACTCCCAGCAGCTGGATAAAAGTGTTTAGTACAGGCTAATATCAGCATGGGTTTATCAATGCTTCATCATGATGTTCATTGTTAAGTTGTAGACACTCAAGGGAGTTATTGTATGTCTCCAGGAAAGAACCAAATAATACAGAATGTGCATGTTTCCAGTTGAGTGCCTAAATATGCTCCAGTTCTGATCTTCTCCCAAAGGACCCGAAATCCTTATAGCCTTTGCTTTGTCATGCGATATCTTTCTGCAACACCTGAGGACTGAAGCAAGTATTAGAAACACAGCCACCTTGATAGAAGGACACTATAAAACAATCGTTTCATTGACGAATGAATCCAAAGCAGCATCCAACAAATGCCACAATAATGACTGAGGCTGAAAAGGTTAAATAGATTAAAGATGGCTGAGGAAACAGTTTTCTGTTGTTCTGGAGTCCTTTCGCCTGTAAAGATAATGACTCCTGTGGACACAACTTAGACTTTAATTATATTAGTTTGCTTTTTACCCTGAGAAGTAGGCTGGCTGTAACAAGGGTTACACAACACAGAAACACTCCTCGGATGCTCGGTTAGGGATCGCCTTGATGTAGCAGTGGATCGCCTGGAGCAAAAAATAAACTCTAATTCCTCTTTTGATATTGGCTGTGGTGGAGGAGGAAGAAATATAAGCAGAACGTGACACATAGGAGGTGAGATAGTAAATCCCAAGTGGAAAATTCCCTGTGTTGTGCTCATCCGTTTGTGCTCAACTGCTTGAGATGGAGGAGATTCTTCTTTTTATGATTCCCCGAGCTGCCGAGTGAAGCACAAAGGAGCTTGAACAAAAACAGAGCAGCGACAGCAGCAGCAGGCAAGCGTTAGACTCATCAGCCAGTTTCCCTCTTCTCCTTTTTTTTCACACAGCCAGTCAGAACAAAATGAACCAGATGCAAACAAAAGGGCACAGCCTTCATCAGGCTCTGCTGGCCAGATGTGAGACAATGAAACAGAAGGTAAATTGGAAGGAAGATGGCAAAATAGAAGCATAGCTGAAGTCATGGGTAGATGGTTATTCGAGAATTAAACATATATCACAATATATTTACATAGTTTGAGTTAGAAGATCTTTTTGTCATATCTACAGCAACAGCTAAGAAGAAAATCACTCAACCCATCTTTCCAGCTATTACCTTAGTTTTGAGCAGCGTTACAGGAGTTAAGGCCTCTTCCTGCCTTGAACAGGTGAAAGGCGGGGTACACAGATCATCAGTCCATCACAAGTCCAACCCATGGACACCTGAAAATTATGCACATTTACAGCTACTGTTTGCAAGGTAAGGTAAATTTAGTCACCAGATAAACTAACAAATGTGTTTTTGGCCTGTGAGAACAAAACTAACCTACCTGGTATTGATGGGATTTAAACGAGAAATTTATACAACAGACAATCAGAAAGTAGAGTATAATTGGGAATTTGTAGAAAACATAATTAGTTTTCATAAAAAAAATAAATTCAGCAAATCCGTAAACCTTTGAATTCACTCTCACCGAATCAACACTTTTGCTTTTGTACTTCTGGCATAATATTTGATGGCTCTTATTCTTCTGGAAGGTTTTCTGTCTGCACTGGAGGTTAGGATATTTAGCTCCATCTATCTTCCAATAAAGTCTGACCTTGTTGTCCATGCTGAATAAAGACACCTCACATAGCATGATGCTGATACTACTCAAGGGGATGTTCAGTGTTAGTTTTGAACCTCTTGTGTTTTGCATTTAGCCTAAAACCATCTTTTGTCTGACTTGATCGCCTTCTTCCACAAATAATTGTGTCCCCTACATGGTTTGTGGCAAACTGTACACAAAATCCTGTTTTTATCTTCGAACAAGGGCTTTGTTCTTGCAACCAGTCCACAAAGGAAAGATTTGTAGAGTAAACAAATAATTGTCTTCTCAACCAATTCTCCCAACTGAGCTGTGGATCTCTACAGCTCCCCCAGAGTTACTTTAGGTCTTGGCTACTTCTTTAAGCAATGCTCTCTTTGCCCATCCAGTTTAGCTGAGCGATTATGTCTTTGCAGTCACACCATACTGTTTTTGTATGGCATGATCTCAGTGAGAACCTCAAATTCTGGTTTATAGCTTAACCCTGCTTTAAACTCTGCTGTGTTCCTGGGTCTTCATGATTATGTTTGTTCACTAATGTTCTCCAACAAACCTCTGAAGTTTTCAATGAACAGCTGTTTTTTTATTGAGATTAAGCTGAGCACTGATAGAATCTATTTAATAATTAATGTGGGTGGCACACTTTTTAGATTTTTCTTTATTTTAAAAAAACCATAGCATTTTCTATCAGCTTCATCAAAACTAGAAAAAAAAAACAAGTAAAATAATAAATAAATCAACAAACATGTAATCAATCATCAACGTTTTGAGTTTTACAAGATTTTGAGAGGAAAAAAGGAACATATGTAATTAGCTTAATATTCCTGTGGATTGGCAACATAACTTAATAAAGAAAATGAGTAAAACAAAAGTTTTGCCTGTTACTTTTAGTGTTTTTGATACCATACCTATTTATATTATTATGCAATATCATATTCATGCAGGTTTTATCGGGAAACCCCTTATGAGGCACTAGTTGAGTCATCTAAAAGTTTCTTCTAATTAGCCCAGACAGAAGCGTATAATTGCTGTTGAATAATTAGAGCTTATGATGAAACACAGCTTTTTGCACACTGTTATTTGGACTGAGCTTTAGTCCCAGGGAAGGGATCTCTCTACTCTGATCGAATGCAATGAAGACCAAACTCATTATCTACTTTGTCCCGTATGCAGGTGTCTCAGGATTGTTGTTTCAGAGTGAGCGTGTGGAAGAATTTTTGAAATTGTGAAGGGTGGAAACATTGATTTCATGTTAGTGGCATGATTCACGTCCTTTCAAATGATTTCTTTTGTTCTTATATCCTCTGTATGTGGAAAGCCTTATGCAACATTTTTCTGATTATCATTTTTGTGATTATTGTTTTGCCTTTATATTTTAAATTAAATGTATGTCTGTTTTGCAAACTCATTTTATGCCCCTGATGATTCAGTTGAATCTTGTGAACAGGAAGAAAATAAAAAAATAAGAAATACAAGGGTCTTGCTCTTTCAGTTCATCCTTGTTCCAGAGAATATCACATTTATGATTATAAATACTGCCCAGTTTCTTTTTTTAGCAGCTCAAAAATATTACCTCTATATATTCCTTAATGGGGTGTTCATAAATAAAAACATGTTGGATTTAATTAAAGATTAATTAATTAACAGCTAGAGTTATTTAATGTGTTAGGCTGACAGCTGTGGCCATGTTGTTCTCTTTTAATTGAATTTCATTAATGAGTTAATCATTGCAGCTCATGTTTCATGAATGTAAAGAGGAGTAGTTTTAAAACATTTAACCTTAATTGGAATCCAAACCACATTAGCGACAGAAGTACTGAAACCGATACTGATCTCCTCTACATCTAAAAATAGCAGATGCTCATTCAGGGTAGAGCAGTGTGGTGGAATTTATCAGGTGGAACGCATGAGAACACATAATGTGAAAGCATTTCCAGAACCAATAAGATGTGAATATTTTTTTAAATGATGCCATTTGCTGTTTGCATCAATTTGATAAATAATAAAGTCCTTGATAAAACCTTGGCAGGTTTGTTTTTTTCCATCCTCTAGCCATTTTCTATACCAGTTTGTCCTTGCAGTTGGTATCATTCTCCAGTGGTCATTGGTTCTTAGCTGAAGTACCACCTTGACAGGTCACCAGTCCATCACAGGGCAACAGACACACACAAGACAAACAACCATGCGCGCGCTCACACACACATCCTTGTTTAAAATACAAAGTGAGGACCGTGCCTTGACTTCCATTCATGTTCAAGCCTTTCTACGACCTGACTCTGACCTTAACCCTAAACCTCACCATTACCACAACAAACCTAACCCTAGCCCAGAAAAAAGTGAGGACCAAAAAATGGTCCTCACTTGCAAGTACACACCCACACATTGGGCAATTTAGGGAGTTACATTTTTGGATTGGGGAGAACATGCAAACTGGATGCAGAAAGAATCCACAAACTGGGATTTGAACTTTGGGGCTTCTTGTATGAGAACTTTCTTTCTTTCTTTCTTTCTTTCTTTCTTTCTTTCTTTCTTTCTTTCTTTCTTTCTTTCTTTCTTTCTTTCTTTCTTTCTTTCTTTCGTGTGTGTGTGTGTGTGTGAGAGAGAGAGAGAGAGAGAGAGAGAGAGAGAGAGAGAGAGAGAGAGAGAGAAGGTGAGATGGGATCTGAGTGTCTGATTTCAGCAGGATGATTAACTTTGCAACTTTAGAAAAGAAACCCTATGATCATTTAAAACAAAGACCTGTAATAAATCATATATTTTCTCTCAGTATTAGCTGTATTTCTACGTCGATTCAGCAGGTTTCTTTCTTGTGTTTGATCCGTAGTGAGAGAGGAGAGGACAGCCTCACCTACCTTTATATCAATGCTGCTTTCTTTCTGCTCATTTGAGGCGTTTACATTTCAACCAAAGTTTAAGCTGTTCTACGCCGGGTTTCTCAATAGAAGCCTCTTGAAATGAAGCTCCTGGGGCGTTGTCATCTTCCAAAATGATTTGAATTGCGGTTGTTGCCATTGAAGTTTGTGCTCAGCTTGTCCGACTTAGCTGGAAAACCGGGCTGTCTCTTGGCAAATGTGCCGTCATTTGAGAAACGTCCTATTTTGGTACGTATTAAGGCTTTGTAGGTCCCAGGAGGGGCCCTGCTGTGAGGCTCCTCCTTTCCAGTGCCATCCTAACAGGTGTTAGATTACAGTCTGATATTTATATTTCTCATGGCTATGGGGCACAACAAATACAACCAGAAATATTAGAACAGATTCTTGATTATTGGTCTTTATTGTAACCCTAACACTCCACTCTAAAAAGAGAAAGCTGAAACAGCTTAAATAAATTGCTTCAATTGGTAACAAGTAATTGAATTTAGTTAAAGTAAGTTCATTTATTTACAATGGTTTAACTTGACAACTTATACATTAAATTAGTTTGATTAACTTAATTAAATTAGTTATTACCAACTGAAGCAATTCTTTGGTTTTTAAAGTGAATTGATTTATTTTATTAGTAACAAACTTAATCAGTTAAAAATAGATTTTGAACTCATAACGATATGAGTATTGTAAGTGTGAATGGACTTAGTCGTGTTCCATTTCTCCTTTGCTAGTCCAACGATAGCAAGGTATTTGTGACTGTCAACTCCACTTACAGTTTGCACAATAAGAAGAAAATGTTCAGATAAAAGATAAAACCAGGCTGTGAGAAAGCCTACTTATCTTGATGCACCAGGATAGGTTGATTTCAATCTCTAAAAGATTTTGAGGTTAAACTTTATGCTCTGTTATAATTACGTCTGAGATGAAATAGGTCTAAAAGACATTCCTATTGTTTTTTAAACCAAATGAATGCAGAATTAGCTCAGTCTGCTGAGTGGATCCTTGTTCAAATATGTCTGTCACATTTATGTGGACAAAGACCCTGAGGCAGGACCAGAATATGGTGCATGGTTTATAGTTCCCATCTGGCCTCTGCGTCTGATGAGGACAGCAACATATCCTTATGTGACCACAAGCCTGACTATCTGAATGCATCTTCAAGAACTAAACATCTAAAAACATAACAACTTTGAGTTACTGTAGAGCACTGCTGATAGGAACACTTAAGTACAATTGGCTGTTTTGTTAGCCTTCACATTTCTCCCATGTCCTAAATGGCATCCGATTTAAAAAAAGAAGAAAATCACTTGTAAATCACTAGTTTACTTTAAATGCAAATTAGCTATTCCTTTTAGTAGTGGTGTTTAAATTTGTACATGTCTGATCTAACAGTTTGCAGCAAATCATATTCTGGGATAATTATAATATATAAATAAATAACCATCTGTTTGCTTCCAGCTCCCACTAGCAACAAGAGCATCAGCCAATTTATCACTATCATATATGCATTCAAGTAAGGTAATCTTGCAATCTTCATAACTTTTATTCAATTATGTTAATTATGTAAGAAGGCTGGGTTTCTTATACGTACTCAATCATTTGTCAGCTCACAAAATAACAATAAATATGCTTCACAAAAAAAAGCTACTGGGGATTTTTTACAGAAAACCTTGCAAAATGGTTTTGAATCGAATACAGTATACCAAAGGAAACACAGCAAGTGAGTTGTAAAAGCAAAACGTTGCCTCAATTCTGCGTTAAAAACATAAGCATACTGTAATGGTATTTCATCTGATAGATCAACACAAAGTAGTGTATCACTGTGAATTAGAAGTAAAATGATACATGGTTTCTCAAAGCAAATAGCACAAACATCTCAAATATGGCCTGATTTTTTTTTTAACCCTCATTACTTTGATATCCCTAAAACCAGCCAGTGCAACTACATGTGGATGCTCTGAATTACAATCTAATAACTCTGGAGGAGCTGCAGAGATTTGCAGTTCAGAATTTTTTTGTTTGTTTTGCAGTTCACAAATATGGCTTATATGTAAAGTGGAAAGAAGATACCCATTGTTGAAAGAATATTCTTATCTCCACATAATGTCTAACAAACTTTTACGCGCTCTTTGCCTGGAGCTGTTGCTAAGCTGGAGAGCTCCTTCAGTAACTGACTCCAAATTCCTAATTGCACAAAGTAGCGTTATTACAGATCCTTCCTCCCAGCAGCTGTTAGACATTAGGACCATCATTGCTTTCAACAAACTCAATAACTCTTTCATATCTGCTTTTATTTGCACGTAAATTACCTGCTTTGTTTTTTGATCCACAAATACACAAGCACAATGTGTAGATTGTTTTTTAATATCTTACTCTGTTTCATTGAACCTGCGTACCCTGCTATTAATAAATGTACAGTATCTTTTCATGTTGTAAATCTGCCCTTTGGTCTCTTATTTCATATTTTGTTGTTTTTACCGTAGTGGGAATCTGCATGCTTCCATTTTTCTGTCACCTTTCTGGTGAAACATTAAAATTTCCCCACTGAGGGACATCAAAGTATATTTTGTTCTATTCTGTAACAATGTTGCTATGCGTGGAAGAAATCCTACATTTTGCATTAAACTGAACATGACACCATTATAGAACATGGGGGTGGCAGCAATACAGTGTGGAGCTTTCTATTTATAAAACATTTTGGAAAACATGTATCATTTCCTTTTCATTTTAAAAATATGCTGTACTTTGTAGTTGCCCTTCAAATACACTTTAAATGAATGTGTGAATTTTAATGTTTAATGTGCAAAGCAGTGCAACATCCTAATTTTCTTTTTGCCTTAAATACATTTTGTTGTGTGCTTGGAGTCTCTAGGAGCACAGAAAATTTTTATTCAGTCTGTACAGCGTAGACATCTTTATATTCTGTTTGGGTCATATGTTTCAGTCCATTTAGTTTTCTCTATTGAATTCTTTTGTACAACTACATCACAGTATTTGCTGCGGAACTGTTAAACTAGATCGTGGACTTCCATTAAGCCTGAGCTCCTGCGCTACTGTGGGATGACAGTGGCGCAGGAGCTAGGGAGAATGCATGAATTGGTGAATGAGTGGATGTAGTGTAAAGTCCTCTGGACTTGATAAAGCACTATACAAGTATAGGCCATTTACCATCTCCATGAATCCACTATTTTTCTGTTTGTCATCACAATTTTGAAGTCCAAGCCCAAGAATGCCGTAGCTAGTGGATAAGTGAAAATGTTTGGTTGTTGGGTGTATTATTCCAAACAATTCATTACACCGTCCCCCAGCTTCCTACAAACATGGCTGAAAGGGGTTGAGTGGGACACTCTGTGACTTGGAGGGTGGTGGGTGTAAACCACCAAAAGAAATTGCTCTTAGGCTACATTCACACTGCAGGGCTTGATGCTCAATTCCGATTTTTTGCCGATATCTGATTTTTTTATTTACTTTTGTTGGCCGTTCATACTACTGATAAATCAGACCGCCATCAGACAACTGTCTAAATGGTTCAAGACCGCAAAGCGACTCGCATGCAGAGATAACAGAAGGAGACGTCACAGAGAAGCGCATTTTTACAGAAGTAATGGTGAATGTTTGTTTCTAGAAGTGTTCAATAAATTTTTGTTTAAAAAAACCTAGAAAAAAAAATAAAAAACACGGATACCAGCCGGCATCTCTCCTTGCTTTTATTAGAAAGCTGTTGAGCAATGGGAGCCACAAAATTAAGACCACATCACAGCAAGATGAAGCAAGGTAAGAAGAAAGCAGCACAGCTATTAACAACGGTCTTTTATGGAAGACTAACTGCTACTACTGTGTGTGGATGTAGTGAGAGACAGGAGAGTGGCGTGAAAGACGAATAAAATGCGTCATGGCTGTTCAGATAGTGGAACTCTTTGAAAAAAATCCGATACGCATCCAGATTAGTACCTCATATGGAAGTGGCCCAAATCGGATTTGGGCCGTTCACACTGCATTGAAAAAGACGAATATGGGTTGCATAACGGCAAAAAGATCAGATTTGGGTCACATTTCCTTGCAGCGTGAATGTTGCCTCAAACATACCTCAGAAAAGGGGTAAGATAGGGGCTGTGGAGAAACAATGAGTAATTCAGACCAAAGCATTGCAGTTCCACTTTATAGAGATCACAACTGAATGATTTACATGTGAATAGAAAGGCATTAAAAAGCATGATAAGTCCCCTTTTATACAAAAATATGCATTGCTATTAGAGATACAAAACATGACATATATACATACACAGTGTTGGGGAGTAACGGATTACATGTAACGACGTTACGTAATTTAATTACAAAAAAAGAGTAACTG
Source organism: Fundulus diaphanus (assembly GCA_037039145.1). NCBI lineage: Eukaryota > Metazoa > Chordata > Actinopteri > Cyprinodontiformes > Fundulidae > Fundulus > Fundulus diaphanus. The sequence continues at coordinate 15,283,735 of CM073132.1, forward strand.
TAATTCGTTACAGTTACAATGAGAAAATATGTAATTCAGTTACAGTTACTTCCGAAAATATTAAGAATTACAAATTTAGTTACATTTTTTTAAAAATATAAAGAAAAACCTTTGCGAAATATGTAATGATAGTTTTATTGCTTCGCGCCCTGTATCGCCGTTTCCCGCTACGGCTCCTTGTCTCTATCTCTAAAACTGTCTACACAGCTCAGCGTTCACAGTGTTGCATTCGTGAGCGTCGGAAAGCTATGGTGCATTCAGGAGCATGGGACATTTCAGTTTTACAACGAAAAAGGCAGAAAACGGAACAGAACTTAACTCATACAATAATGTATTTATCCAGAAACAGTGTGGGCTTTCTTACAATACTGAATGCTCTATAATTGTATTTCTGTTATTTTTCATTATGCACATCTGCTAGCTTTTTATTCTAAAAAATCTATAATATTACAGCAGCAAATTATCAAAGTTTTTCAAAGCCTGTTTAAAAGCTCCAAATGGGGCTTCAGATCATACAGCAACAATTGTGCTGTCATTGTTTTACAGGGCAGAATTTGCATTTGCTGACTCTTGTCCTTTAACTACTGATGGATATACAGGAATACAAGTGTCAACTCCCAATTCCGCTTTTTTAAGGTTCACATTCAGTTCTCAAAAATTAAATGTTGAACATGGGTCAATACTCATTAAAACCTTAAAGTAATCAAAAAGTAATCAAAGTAATTAGTTACATTACTTTTTAAAAGTAATCGAAAAAGTTACACTACAATTACATTTTAAACAAAGTAACTTGTAACTGTAACGGATTACATTTTTAAAGTAACTTTCCCAACACTGTACATACATACATACATGATCAAAATGACAAAAATCAACACAAATAAATGCAAAAGACCTGCAGTGATTGATGTATAATAAAAATACAGTATAGCCGTCATGGTTTTTAAGTGTTTGGCCCACATGCAGACACAGACGGCAGCAAGAACAGTTAAGATGTTTATTAAAGGCTCGACAAAGGGGAGAAACACACGCTGTGTGCAAGAGGCGAGGTCTGAACGTCAGAGCTGGAACGACTGTGGGAAGAAAGAGGATAAGTTACGGAGGATCGAACCAGAGGGAAACTCTCCAGAAGCGGTGCCGCTTACCGTTTGGAAGGGGAGACCTGTCCGGTGGAAGTGAGTGACGGAGGAACTCTGAGATCGTAACTCTCTGATGGACGGTTGTGGATGAGTGACAGGAGGGCTGGGCGGATGTAATGCAGGCGGGGGCCCGAACAGCACCAATGCGGGTGGCAGGCAGGAGGAGTAGTTGGAAGAACCGGAGTGTGATTTTGACGTACCAGGTGAATCCAGGGAAGGGGTCTCATGCCCGGTTTGGTACCACCAAGGGAGTATGAGGGGAAGTGCCAGAGCAAAATCTGAGCAGCAGGGATTCGGATGACTGGTCTTCAGAGCACAGAGCCAACACAGGTGAGTAAATCCAAAACACGACAAAACTGGAGGAGACAGGAGACAGGTTAGTTCAAAAACTGAGTTTCCAAAACTCATGGATATGAGGCACAGGTGACAGATCAGAGGCCTAGGCATACCACGACTGGGTAACACTCTGGCGTCTTCCAACTGTCTGAGCACTCTTTTTAAGCCAGAGGTGAAGGTTCCATAATGAGCCGCAGGTGCGGGCCACGCCCACCTGATCAACTGCAGCCACCTGTGAAGCAGAGTTAGAGAGCACGAAAACAGAGAACCCTGACAATAGCAAAGGGCCAATATTTGTATCCTTTATTTATACATGTATTCTCATTGATATCCTGGATCTCATTTTCAAAAGAGACCTGTTTATACCAACAGCAGATGTTGGATATTAGTAGAGAAAGATGAAAAATGAGCACAACAATTGGAACATAATTACCAGGAGGCACTAAACATTGCAAAGTGACTGCAGAGGAACAACAAAAGAATGTTTTCGTTGTAGACATAAAAAAGAGCAATTTACCTGAAATCAATCAAGAAAATAATAATGCCTTAAGTAAATAATTGCTAAGATAATATACAATGGGTTCGAATTTCAAAGCTTAACACAATGTGTTTTTCAATCCTTTATCATCACTCTTGAAAGTAGTTAGAATTTGAACTTAACATTTTGTCACGGCATCTCCAACACACAAAGTTGTTTCTATCACTTCCAGTCATGTAACTTAATACCACTCGAAGCAGCGCGCATGCGCAATCGTGCACTGCATCTGGATTAAGTGCGCACAGCAAATCAATGCAGTGCAGAAAATACAATCCAAGCTGAACTGTAAAAAAAATAATAAACAAGGTTATTTTGTGCCATTTTGCAATTCTGGTGAGATGGTCCACGGTCCCACTCTGTGTGCACCAGGTGCTGATCGGAGCACACCACTGATTGTTTGTATGCTTTTTTTATGTGTTATTGGGATCTTCTGATTTGGTTGGTGTCATGTTTAACAAAGTGAGACTCTGAATGAGGGCAACCACGGAGACAGACAGTACGGTAAGAGAGTTTATTGAAAACAGGTGTGGTTTGTTCTGAGGTGGTTCAGGCTGATCGGAATGTCCGGGTTCTGCTGGGGAAAGATGAGGAGACTGGTGAGCAAGGGAAGGTGCCGATGAGAATAAAGGGGGGCATATGACTCACAGAGGTCGGGGCTTTATTTTGTCCGGGAAGGGTGGTGTCCAGGGTCCAGGCTGTATGTGCAGGTCCGGTGAGTTCAGGTGAGTTCACCAGAATGGTGGCGTAGGAGGGTGGACAGGCAGGTGAACACAGGCAGGAGGACTTAACTAGATAAGTGAGCCGAAGGCTTTCTCTGATTCTTGGAGGTCCAGCTTGGAGTTTCTTTGGCTGGAGTCCAGGTTTCTAGGAGGGGGAAAAAACAGGTACACAGAGTTAGGTCCAGGCTAGGATTTTGACAGGAACAAGATAGTTAGGTTGGTCAAGTACCACGCTGGAAGTGAGAAAGAACTGACGCCCTCCTGCTGGATTCAGCTCCTTATGAAGGGCTCCAATTAGTGGTGATGTGGAGCACCTGCCCGTCACGCCCTGCAGAGGAGGAGAGAAAGAAACCCAAACCTGCACCTAGACCTGAGAGTGTGACAGTTAGTCTTTGAGCGCTACATCTGCTATTTGTTTCTGGAGTGCTGTTGCTCCCCTGGCGTTGTCAGCTGTAGTTGGAGACCTTTCCAGCGCACGCTATTTGCTGGATTCTGATCAGCCTTCTTGTTCTACCTCTGTTGTAGGAGGAGCTCTGTTGTGCATGCCTGAGGACTACAGCATTTTTACAGCATATATATATATATATATATATATTAGTGCTGTCAGTTAAACGCGTTATTAACGGCGTTAACGTAAACCCATTTTAACGCCGTCAATTTTTTTGTCGCCGTTAATCGCGCGTCAAAACACACACACCGCTCCCTAATGTTTTTCCCCCCGCCGCGCTCTCCGGACTGTGTTTCTTTTACCCTCGGCGCTTTCCGTAGTTTCAAGAGTGCTAGAAAACTGTAGCAAAACAGACGCGCGCTCACTGTTGCCAACAGTTTCTTTTACCCTCGGACACATGCGACTTTGGGCTTCTTTTTTCTAAAAGCGCTTCTAAATTTCATGAGTCACGGGTTGCGTTTTTTTTGGGCAGGTTTCTGAAAGTGAAATCGCTTATTTGGGCTCTAAAATAAGTGACGAAATAGGGGTTATTATGAGACCTGCCTGCACTAGACGCTTTGAGTGTATCCAGCTGAAATATCCCTCCGCCATAGGAAGTAAAGGCAGACAGAGCAACTCTGCACGTATTTTCTGCAGTTTACGGTGCAATAACCGGTGATAACTGCTGAAAGTAGATTACATGGTGCAGATCACCATTTTAAGCAGAGATTGGTTCTGAAGATGAGTTTTTACACGTTGATAACAGAAACCCCAACCCATAAACCGTACTTTAATGCTTATTAATTTGTTGTCTCTGTATTTGACAAACCAAGGATGAATCACGTTGCCAAACGAAGTACCTGGAGTTACTAATCAGTTCCTAAACAGTCTCTTTCAAGGGTATTAAGCTCCTGGCCCAGTTGCAAGCAAAATGTAAGACTGGAATGACCTGGAAATTTAAAACCTTTTTCCAGGCTTAAACTCTATGAATATGGATATAAACAGCAAGCAAAAATATTCAAAGAAATTATTGTTGTTGGTGTGAAAGCTCAGAATTAGATGTGTGTGAGAGAGAGAGAGAAGAAATGAACAAAGCTTATGACTTTATTAAAATGTAAAATTTTTATTCATTTATATGTTTATGCATAATACCATGTCTATCTTTGTTTAAGAGGCAAAAAAAATATATCGGCATGAAAACAGGTATTTATTTACACATTTGTTTACACACTGTGTAAACATCAGGGCGTCATGATTAGTCATTTAGCCATTATAGTCCAGAGTTTAACATTTGGCACCAGGATGTTTTCATTCCAATTCTGAAAAGTGCTTGAAAAATAACAAAATAAAAATATTTTTTGTACAAGCATGTATTTTATTGGTGTCATTTATTGCAAAATTGCATATTAAAATGCCCAAACAGGCTATTACACTTTCAGAAATAAAAGGATAAAATATGCGATTAATTTGCGATTAATCTCGAGTTAACTATCGACATTATGCGATTAATCGCGATTAAAATTTTTAATCGTTTGACAGCACTAATATATATATATATATATATATATATATATATATATATATATATATATATATATATATATATATATATATATATATATATACACATATATACACACGCTTATCCCTATTGGGTTCGCGAGGGAGGGTTTCCGGACGCCAGAGAGTGTCCAACTCCCGGCCACGTCAGCTTACATGGATGACCAAAACCTGCTCAGGATTGGTCAATTACCCCATTTTGTCTTTCGGGATCCTACACCACCATTAGACTAAGAGCTTGGCTTCAGGGAAGATAACTGCCCATGTGCATGCCAGACGTCCTTGGGTTCGTTTCCCTGGTAACTGTTTATCACAGCCTCTGTTATCTCATAATCCGTAACACGTAACAAAGATGATGTTCTACATACCTCGGTTCCAACCAGTTTTTATCTGAGCTGCTGTTACCTTATTATCATACTAAATCAGTTTGTGTATTCTTTTCTGCCCTCACGACATCAACAAGAGATTGTTGTTGAAACAACTTCAGGTAACAGGCTTTTTTCTCTTTTTCGGACCATTCTCTATAAACCTGTGGGATGGCCCCTTCTGGCACCTACAAATCCTTTTCTTTCAGCAAGTTTCCTTCACCATGTCTAGATGGCTTAATGCACTGTTTTTCTTGTGCTTGGCAAACAAGCACTGCACATTGTTATAAACATTACAGGACTTGATGCTCCACAAAATGCACCTAAATTGTTCATGTTTGGTACAATGCAAAGTAAGTTTTTAGATTCATCAGCATACATGGAAGTACAAAAAGCAGTATGACAGTCTTAAGCAGTTTATCACAATGTTTGTCATAAACTCTTCTTTCTGAGAAACAAAGTGAATCAGTTTGTCAGTTTTGATTCTAAGAGATGTTTGTGGACAACATCTGTATAAACTGTGGCTTGAGCAACCAAGCAGTTTTAGAGTTTTGACAAAACGTAGAAAATTAAAGGAAAAAAATTTAAAGGAAGCAGAGCAAGGTCAAGCTTCCAAGATAAAGCCGGGTGTTGTGCAATTATACACTGTTTAAAGTTATTTAATGTTTCATAAATAACTCTCTGTCTGTTAAGTATTGTCTGGTGATAATCAGCTCTTAAACTGATATCAGGACAATGGTTGAAAGGGATGAATTTGAGCACTAGCGATCTTTTAACAGCAAACTCTACACACACATAGAATAAAGGAGTGACAACTTCTCTTCAAGTTCAAGAATTTAATAACAGAAATAAAATGAACATCCAGAGAACATCACTATATAATGCTGTTTATCTGAATTAACAAATTCAGGCTAGTGAAACTTAACTAAACTGCTAAGCAAAATGAAGATACAAAGAAGCTAAGTTAAGGAACTATTTACTTGCAAAGGTACACAAAAGACAAAACAAAAGTGGTTGATCATAATCAGAATAATTCAGTGAATCCCGTTCACTGCAGATTTGATTCAAAAAGCAAGGAAGAGTTAAATTAGCTTAACTAATTTAGAAAAACATTTGGCATGTGTATCAATCCATTCACAATGCGAATCCTGAGTTAAACAAAACATTATTTGATGAAATAATATTTTGTTTAAGTTAAAGAACCAAAGTTCATCTTAAAGAATGTGAATTGAGGTTAAATTAGCTTAACTTATTCAGAACAACATCCGACATGTGTTTCAACCAATTCACAATGCAAATCCCAAGTTAACCAGAAAATTATTTTGAGTAAATAACATTCTAAAGACTGATTTGCTCAGTAAAATGATTACCTTAGGAGCGCTTGAATTTATCAATGCAATGATACCTCTGGGAGCTAGGGGGCGCTGCAGCGAAAGCCACCAGAAGCTAATAGCATTTTGCCTAGCGGACTTTTGGCGCTAACAAATAAAAGCGTCGGTTTTATTTTAGTCATAATGAGTGGGCCGGATAACGTAAACATTAATGTCCCATCAATGTATGAAACCCTTGTGGAGATAACATTTGTTATAACCATAAAAACACACTCGACAATGACATGGTACCGAATGCTTGCAATGAGCTATCTCTGTTAGGTCTTTCATTGTTTTTTTTTTTCTTTCTCTTTTGCTCTTTCATTGTTTAAAACCCATGCACAACGCCTTACACAACATTTTTCAATGATGATGTAACCTTTCCCTTTTGGGTCTCTCTGTCCAACCTGTTGGTGCCTCGTGTGAGTTCAGTCCACTTTGGTCATCCAAGGAAGGCAGTGAAAAGGGAACCATTATTCCTTCAACGGCTAGTCGCTTAGCCTACGACTCTGCAGCTATGAGCTAACCAACAGCGTGGTCGGTATCGGCCTGGTCGGGCTCTGCAGTCCCTGATCTCTCAGCTTGACTGGTGAGGGAAGGCGACCGCGTCACGCGTCCACTTTCCTGCAACAGCTGACAAAAATAAACAAAGCTGTTTCGGCATTCCTTACTTCACGGCTGGTTTGCGTAGAAGTCAGAGTGCAACTTAGCTTCGTTCCAGCAGTTCCTCCGATGCCAGGGAGGTCCTCCAATCCTCAGAGGACAAGGATTTCCCCATTTTTCACTTCATTGAAGCGAGGGCAGATGAGTCTCACAGAAGGCCGGTTCTGGGTAGCATGTGGGCTTTTTGTGCCTTGAGTCACATGGCTGCTGTAGAAGGAGACCGGGTGGCTCGCTAGTTCTCCTCTCCTCGGGTGCTCCAGGAGAAAAGTGGTTGTCGTCTCTGGCCAGGGGTAGACTGGAGAAGTGAGAGCCTGGTCAGAAGTGCTCTGACCTTTTGTCTGTGGGGGGAGTGGTTTGGTTTTACAGCAGCAGGGAACCCCTGCTGAGAGGCAGATCCTTTGTGGCTGTGGGGGAAAACTGCAAGACCGGGGGGTTGTCCTGTGGGAGCAAGCTTTTGCACTGATCGCATCCTGCAAAGAGGCTGTCTCTCTGAAAGTGTGGCAATCTTTTGCTCACAAACCCCTTTAGAGTTGTCACTGTACGAGTTTTTGACCTTTTCGGGCTGATTCTTCAGTCGTGCGAGACTGGATCGGGCCGAGTTTCAGCTTGATCGTGCGTCCTGCGTCGTGTAGTACACAGGGGGTAACGAGGGGTGATTCGCCTCTCACGACCACCTCCCGATCAGGAATCGGACGGTCAGATGAAAATCAAAAATGCTCGAAATTTAGTCGACCCTCGTGAGCGCATCCTGCTGTTGAAGCGGAGTTATGAGCATCTACGAGCCGATTTCCCCCAACCTCGTGCACTGCGCATGCGCAAACAAGGAAATTCTTCTTCGTCTTCTCAAATGAAAACATAGAGCGTGTGACATGGAGTCAAGCTACGGAGGAGCAACTCGTAGAATTGCCAAGGCAGCGCGTTTCGTTCTAGTGAGCCTCATATTTAACAGTGAGCATCAACACTTTTTCTTCTTCTACTGTTGACATTTGGCTTCCGGATAGACGAGTCCGAGTAGCGATATCTCTCTACGGGGCTGAGTCCGACATGTAGTTTTTGAACGTACAGTGTGAGCAGTCAGGTCGCATCAGAACGTCAGGACGCACAGTGTAAGAACATATATCGTGAGCTGTGAACTTTTAAACCCTGCGGTTTCATCGTATAGTTTGAGCTGTATATGAGTACCACGATTGAAAATATCGTACAGTGCATGCCCGGCTTAAGTAAACTAGCTAGTATTTTTCATTAGAAACAAACTGGTGGAGGATGCAGCAAGTTTTAGTAGAAAAAAGCAAAAGCAAAGCTGATGCTCATAACAAGGAACAAACCTGGGTTGCACAGAAGTCCAACAATATAGTTTTTGAGTTTCCGTTGGCCAATTCTGGTTACCAGCAGATTTCTTGTTGCATCTCTACTATTAAGAAAGTATAGTATTACGTTTGCACAGTGAGACATATTCAAGCCATGTATGTTTTTTTTAAATTAGTTGTTTGGTGGGCATAAGTGTGGGAAATAGCTGTTTGGCTGAATAAATAATCTGCATAATTTGAGAAGATGTGCTTCTTCATTGTTCTCACAGGTGATTATCTAACTGTTCATGTCTGCTTACATTTCTGTGCTGCTCTGCTCCTTTGGTTTAGCATCATCTGCTGTCAGAATGTTTTGCACAGTTAGCCCACATTGTCAGGGTTCTGTGTTCCGTGCTCTAACTCTGCTCCACAGGTGGTTGCAGTTGACGGGTGGGCGTGGCCCGCACCTGCGGCTTGTTTAGGAACCCTCTGCTCTGGCTTAAAAGGAGTGCACTGACAGCTGGAAGACGCCAGAGTGTTACCCCGTCATGGTGTGCCTAGGCCAAAGATATGTCTCCTGAGCTTCGTACCTGTGAGTTTTGAAAACCCTGTTTTTTGGATTAATCTTGTCTCCTGTCCTCTCCAGTTTGTCGTGTTTTGGATACTCACCAGTGTTGGCTCCGTGCTCTGAGGACCAGTTTCCTGAATCCCAGCCTGCTCAGATTTTGCTCTGGCATCTCCACTCTTGCTCCCTTGGTGGTACCAAGCCGGGCGAGAGATCCCCCTTCCAGGATTCACCTGGTTCGTCTGGACACACTCCAGTTCTTCCAGCTGCTTCTCCAGCCTGCCGCCGCTGTGGTGCTGCTCGGGCTCCCCGCCTGTGTTACATCTGCCAGCCCTCCTGTCATTCAGCCACCTCCTCCCATCAGAGAGTTACGGTCACAGAGTTCCTTTTCCACTCATCCCCCCAGGATAGGTCTTCCCAACCAAACGGTAAGCGGCGCAGCTTCTGGAGAATTTATCCCTGGTTCGAGCCACGTTAATTTATCCTCTTTCTTCCCGCAGTCATTCCGGCTCTGACGTTCCGACCTCGCTTGTTGCACATATCATGTGCTTTCCCTTATTTGAGCCTTTAATAAACATCTTTAAAACTGTTCCTGTTTCCATCAGTGTCTGCATGTGGGTCAAACACTTAAAACCATCACACACATTTACTGTGCTGGCTCAAAAATTCCTGCTGCTTTCATGTTTAATAAACCTCTCAAAGGCATGTTTGGCTGAATATGTTGTTGATTAGGTCAGATTGAAAATTGGCTTAGGTGACGATATCTAATGCACTTACCAAGTGCTTGTTCCAGTCAATTATTTTTTCCCTTTCATTTAAACTTTCAACTAAACTAACAGTTCATTTAAAATCATTCATTTAACACCCCCTCCCCTTCTGCTGCTTGTTTGCTTTATTTTTCACAGCATGAGTGCAAGGTTGGTATTAGACCACAAAGACATATCTGACATGTTAAAGTCCCTTGGATTGGTTCTTGGCATTTTAGTGTTTTCATATTGGAGTTGTGTTGTTCTGATTATCATGAATTCATATTTAGGATTCTTTTGATTAATTTTAGGAGTTCCCTAAGATAAATGTCTTCTCCTACTCTTTGCTAATTTAGTTTCCTTGAATTTCAGGTTGACATTGCTTTATGCAATACGTGGAATTCTGGGAACCAGATACTTTAACCAGACACAGTGGTTGCATTTTAAAATGTTTATTTTAAAATAGAATAAAGTGGCAGGAGAGACAGGCAGGCAGGATGGCTGGAGACAGCAGAGACGGGCTTGACTAGGTGATCTTGGCAGGAACTCGCAGATGACCAGACGATGCAGGCAGAGACCGACTTTACTAGATGATGCAGCAGATGACTCTCCAGTGAGGGCAGAGCGAGGCATAGAATCCCCAGGAACAACCTGAAGCAGACGGTGCACACAAGCGCTAGTGAAACAAATACGTTGAAGTGAATGTGTTTCTGACTGCTTGACCAAAATAGACTAGTTGTAAATTTTGTCAAACCTATGCATCAATTTGACATGAAAATAATTAATCAGACAGGAAATGAGATGTGATGGCAAAGTAAAACACATCAGCACCTTCATGACGAACATGCGTAGTGCTGTATGTTTCAGAGGATAACTATTTTAGATCAGGTGATGAGGCGGCCTCTCAATCTTCCTTTCTCATTCACTAAGGCCTGCCTCACTCGGTTCTTAGATTCGGCAGCAAAGGAAGAAAACAATTATCAGATCCAAAACACTTGGAATATATATATTTAATTACAATTGGAGTTCCAAGGGGAGACACGCACTTACAACTCTATCCTAAAGCCCCATGTAGTAGAACACGCGCTCCTGTGTCGGCTGCATACATGTCTGAGGAACAGCCCTGGGGCGCATTTACAAATAGCCGGGCCCCTCAATGAGTAAGTGAATGAATGATGTAAGGGGGGGGCTGCATACACACTCATTTCTATCTGTGCTTGTCGTCCCTCAAACAAAACAGATCTGCATTCCAGTGTCAAATAAGGAATTTGCTTCTTGATACATTTGCCAGTTTCTACCAAGATAAACATTCCAAAACATTGTAAAGCTTTTAAACCATAAACCTTCGTGAAGCTTACCAACCATAAAACATCATGTGACTCTTACTTAGCCTGGTATCCCACAAGAAAGTTGGATGGATTTATAGCCTGTGAGTGACCTTGCAAATTACATACTATATACACTCCAGGCCACAAAGTTTAACAATAGTAGTTACAATTTAGGTAACTCTTACTGCTTAATAAAATACATGATTAATACAAAAACTAATTATATATTTCCATAACTGTCATGCGTTGCGGTTTTTGTTGAGGACCAACGGCGCAGAAGAAGCGGTGAGGAAACATCGTAATGCAGGTAAATGATTTAATCCAGAAAACATAAGGAGTTTACAAACCTGTCGATTTTATAACTTTAATTTATCACAAAAAGTTGTTTAAGATATTTTTAGGTGAGGAATTACATCTCCAAACATCATTTGTGCAGTCAGTTCATCAGGATTATGAGTCAATTTTAATTCTGCTGGGACTTGTCTGGAGCGGCAGAGACCCGCTGACAGACTGGCCTGACGGGGAGACCAGCCCCACTGCTGCTGCCTGTTGTTGGCCAGACCGTCTTTGATTTCACACAGTCTGGATCTGTGCGTGGCAGCTGAAACGTCAATATATAAAGCGTTTACTAAGTTGGTAGTAAATATCTGCGTATAACAGATATCAAATGTGAAAATCTTGGCTGCATGTTTTCGGTGTTTTGAGTTAATTAGAAACTGTTTCACCACAGTGTGTGTGTGTGTTTGTGTGTTTGTGTGTGTGCCTGAGCACACAGAGCAGGCTCGTGTTCTGTGGCAGAGAAAGAGAAGGGGGTGACCTTCTCCGCGCGTATAGCCTTTAACCTATATAAAAATAATTTGCTGTGATTAAAAGTCCACGATACTGCGCTTAAAAACAGCCCACGATTGTTCCAGCTATGGCTGAGGGAAAATTATACTCATAAAGCTATAAAGATCAGTCTCGTCTACCCTCCACTACTGTCACACATTCTGTTTAGTTCATCTGTCTTCATCCTCACTTTGCAAACTTTCCCTCCTTCCTCTACTCCTCCCGCTGCTCTCCATATTTCAGCAGTTTCTGAGCTTATTTTTGATCAAATCAACCTTTCTGTGTGTGATCCTGCCCCCGTGGGAGCTCATTTTCCTGCTTCAAATTTTCCCTCCTCCTCCATCAGTTATTTTCGTCTTTCTTAGCTTTTTAAAGGAGGAACACTTGGCCAAAACAAGATCGACTTAAATCATTCAATAATAACCTATGGTCTCAGACTTTGAAGTATTTCAGAGAGTTTTTGCTCCTTTGTCTAATTTTATGCCTTGACAGATTTCACGGTAGCAGCTTAAATCTCCAGGCTGTGGTGTCAGGCTCCATCGTGTTCTAGTTTCTTCAGATTCCTCTCAGGGAAGAGGAGGCTGTTCCAGGTTCGGTTGAAATTCCTGTCTCTTCATGGAGAAAATTTGCGAACACATTGTAGTGTTTGGTTACCTAAAGGCAGTCCCAAATATATCAGTGTGGTACAGGCTTTCATGTAAACTGTCTGTCTCCTCACGCCCAAAAGTGCATTCATAAATGTTAAAACATGAAAGCCTCAAGCGCATCAGGACCCTATATGAACTGATATGAGAAATGCTGGATCTAAAATGAAACCTTAGGGAAAAGAGCCGAAGAGAGATATCTCACAACCACCAGCTGCAGTCTTTAAATGTATTTCGTCATTGCTGAGCATCCATTGTAAGAGAGAGCTGTAGCATTACGACCGTAATCTTCAGAATAAATACATAGTAATTGTCCTTGTCAATGTTGGGCATTGGGATAACACCCAGTATCTTAGTAAAATCATGAAAAGATTAAAAGAGTATTAAAATAATACAGTGATGTTTGTATTAGGCTTGGTGGACTCGCTTTGTGACAAATATGATTATGTTAAGTTAGGACACTTGTTGTCATAAAGCAGTAGCTTGGACCCAGGAGTTTAAAAATCACACTATACAGTGAGCACCATCTGCCTGTTTGTGCCATAGTGGGGTAACTAGTTGTGACAAAAAATGTATTTCAAAAACTAAGATCCTGCCAGCACTCAGGTGTACTCTGATGTGCACGGACTTGTGCTAACACTCCTTCACATAAACAATAAACTGGACTGGACTCACAACACCGACGCCCTGTATAAGAAGAACCAGAGCCGGCTACACCTCCTGAGGAGGCTGAGGTCCTTTGGAGTGAGCAGGCCTCTGCTAAAAACCTTTTATGACTCTGTGGTGGCCTCAGCTCTCCTCTACGCTGTCGTCTGCTGGGCTCCTGGCAGTGCAGAGCGGGACAGAAAGAGACTGAACAAGCTGGTGAGGAAGGCCACTTCTGTCCTGGGCTGCTCTCTGGACTCAGTGGAGGAAGTAGCTGAGAGGAGGGTGTTGTCCAAGTTCACATCCATCATGGACAACACCTTCCACCCCCTGCACCAGACTGTAGAGGAGCTGAGCAGCTCCTTTAGTGCCAGACTAAAACATCCTGTCTGTAAAAAGGAGCGCTACCGTAGGTCATTCATTCCTGCTGCTACCAGATTATACAATGCTGCACTGTAACTGTGACCATAACCGTTATAAGTAACATGCAATAACTAATGTACAATAATATGCAACTCATGTAAATTTAATCTCTGGACTATACATATAACTGTATAACTGTTACAATTACTGTAACAAGTGTTTTGCAGTAACTACGTGCAATAATGTGCTGTGTTTATTATTATTATTATTATTATTATTATTATTATTATGTTATATTATTATGTTATAAAGGTCACTCATTCCTGCTGCTACCTGATCATACTCGCTGCTTCATAAGTGTAACTATTAGAGTAACGACTGCAACCATGCACCATAGCTGCAACAATAACTGTAATAACTTATGTGCAATAAGCTATTTAAACAAGGTGCTATAATCCGTGCATTAAGCCTGTGCAATAATCCTGTATAAACTGTATAAACTGTGCAATAAGCCTGTGCAATAGTCCTGTATAAACTGTATAATAACATATGTGCAATAACATATTTATACATAGGAGTGTACAGAATTGTATATTGTATATAGCTGTATAACTGTATCTAACTGATTCTACTTACCTACTTTGACACCTTCTTCTGACTTTTGACTATTGAGCCGATGGGACAAGTGAATTTCTCCACTGTGAGATCAATAAAGCTTATCTTATCTCTGTCTCTCTGAACAATTTTGTTACCGTAACACTTGTTAGCAATTTTTTATTCTTCTACTCAGTAGCACACTTGTTTCATTTTTGAGTATGCTAGTTTTAATATCTAATAAATCTACAGTATTTCTTCTTATTTTGCATATTTGCCCTTACTGACAGTCTCGCATTCTCATATTTTTGTATTTATATTTCTTACCTTTGTGTGTATCCACCTTTCACTTTGCTGCTGGTACACCTAAATTCCCCCACTGAGGGAGAAGAAAGGATACTGTTCTATTCTATTCTGAACACTTTTTCTCCACATTAAACTCAAACATAAACATTTTTAATGGGGAATTCAGTTTACTATGTTGCAACAGTTGGATTTTAAATCAAGCCACCGCAACCATTAGCAGACCACTGCCTAAAGGTATGTATGTATATTCTACAAAAAAACAAAAGACATTTGCCCTCCCAAAAAGGCCCAACTACAACAGTTAAGGCCAGTCTTATGGTTAAAATTATTTTTTCAAAGCCACCATACTTTTAACCAAAATTATAGTTTTACATTTCAGAGTTCCGCCTAAATTATGGCTTTTGCTTTCAAGAATGTTTGAAAAGCTGAGGAGGTCCTTGGCTGCACTGCCTCCCCCTCAGTGCAGCAGGCAGAATCGTTTTGAAGCTGTACGGAAGTCTTTCTCCATGGCCCCTCTGAACTCCTCCCATGCCCGAGTTTTTTCCTCAGCAACCATCCGAGCCTGGATGTCGCTTGGACTGCTGGTACACATCCGTTGCTTCCGGAGTCCCACAGGCCAAGAAGGCCATATAGGACTCCTTCTTCAGCCTGACAGCATCCCTCACCACCGGTGTCCACCAGCTGGTCGAGGGTTGCCACTGCAACTTGCACTGACAACCAGCTCCGACTAGCCGCCTTGATGATGGAGGCATGGAACATGGCCCACTCGGACTCAATGTCCCCCACCTCCCTCGGAGCATTTTCGAAGTTTTCCCAAACACTGACGTCAAAATTCAGGTACCCATGGAACAGTGATCTTTTTGTTTACTTCCGTAAAGATTCTCCTTTACTTTTCTAAATTCTCATACTGTGTCTATTCACCAACATAATATTGCTTATCAAGAGTTTAGTAGCAAAAATACTAATTAAGTGACTTTATTGTGGTATCTGAATAGTTGCATCACACATTTTGTGAATTTATTATTGATTTTCCAGAAACATTTGTAAACTTGCTGTAAGTGGTACTGTGCAGTAAAGATCGGATCATTTGGGTTTGATTTTAAACAGCTATCCCTAAAGCTGTCCATCTGTATCAACCAATATGTGCAGGGCCTGGGACACAAAAGCAACCATTTAAAGACAAAAAAGAAAACAACCAAAAATAGCCCAAAAAAAGATGAATTCTGTTAAAATAAAGATGTGGGAGCTGGGGGGGGGGGGGTTCCCTTTAACCACATTACACTAGTAAGGAAATAAAAAGGTGTGTTGTACATTGCAGGGTGACCTGTATTGCATTCATTATTAAATGATGAACTGGCTGTTCCATTTAGAGCAGTAAAGGAACAAGTGTAAAAAATTCATGTTTCACATCTTCCTTTTAATTTTGAATGCATATGCTGCAAAATGTACATTGTTGTCTCTGTGGTCAGACTCTGTCAACTTAATGTAGCCAGGTTAATGTAGCCAGCCTTAAAGGTAAATTAAAAAATGCATGAGTTTAGATTTTCCATGTATGAAGAAGGTTTTATTTACCATCATTTTGCTCATGCTCAGGGTGAAATTCATGGAAAGTGAGACAGTTAATCCACAATAAATAAACATAAAAACACATAAAATATATGGTTTGTACAGAGCTGAATGTATAACAATACTAGATTTTTAGTGTCATTTTTCACTGTCAAACCATCTTCAAGCTTCAAAAGTGTTTGTTATGTCACATAAAAGCTTCTGATTAACCGTCTGCAGCATTCAGATGGTGCAGTCACCCAGATTTAACCTCCCTGAGAGACTATTCAAGTAATTGAATCTCTTTATGTCTTTGACTATTAGCAAATCAATGGCCTGTGCTCTGCTCTACACCATTCCTCAAGTCTTCAAACTATATCAGATACTCTTGATGTCTGATTCCCTGTACACCCTTAGGCTTACACAATGAAAACAGAATTACCTTTGACTTCCACGGTGGATATCTGGCTCAGCTGCTTGATCCAATAAAAGTTTTTAAAAAAATCAGTCAACAAGTATTTATCAGAAAACAGGAAAGGCTTACTGCATTTACAGTTGAGAGACAGTGAGCAACTGAATCATGATGCAAGTAAATAATATATAGAGTTCTAAAAAACTTTACCCTTTATAGATTTTTATTTTTTTCCCTATCAAACTTAGATGTTTGAGACTATCAAATACATTTTTAAATCAGACAGAAGTGATTTATTTATTAAGGGAAATAAACTTTCCAAACTAATTTGGGCCTATGTGGAAAAATAACTGCCCCCTAAAACTAATAACAGATTATACCATTGTTATAGCAGCCACAATTGTCATCAAGTGTCTTTTGCCGACTTGATGTTGAGACTTGACTAAAGAACATTCATTTTGATTTTGGAACAATTCAAAGGTGGACTTTGAATACATGTCCTGCTGTAAAAACCAAGTTGACTTTGGCTTAATGAGCAAAATTCATTGTTCCATCAACTATCACAAATAATCCTGGTTTATAGCAAAAACAAAGTAGCACTGTACAATCACATCACTAGCAGCTTGTTAGACAGGTAAGATGCTCTTTTGCTCAAATGCTGAGTAGTTTTATATGCCCACAGAAACAGGAAGCAGACCTTCCAAAATGTTCCAACTCTTCAATCAACACAATATTTCCCCAAATGTCTCATGGTTGTCAAGACTTTTTTCTTTTTTTGGTAATTGTTAGACAAGCCTTTCTGTTATTTTCTTTTGTAGTTTATTTGCTTTTGTCATGGAACTTTCCTACTGATGCTCTTTGCCCACGCACTCTCTTATATATATCATGAACATGTATGGTGGCCATTGATGTGAAGAGCTTTTGTTGTTGTTCTTTAAACTCCTGGATGGATCTTGAAATAATTTTGGTTGGTTGGTAACACAAATGAGAATTGCCATCTTGTTTTCTTCCTTTGTGGAAAATGGCTCTCACCGTGAGTACGCAAATAAGTAAAGTTTATTCATAAACAGTAGTTTAGAAACTGTTTGTGGAGTGGCTAGTGTCCACTTTATTGGGTTTTGATACCTGTAAGTACGATAACAGCATTCACAAAATATTCATCCGCCATTTACGTCACTGTCCTGGCTATCACTACACATCCACACAGACTTCTTCACAACAGTAGCAGTCACAGCTCCACAAAAAACATTGTTAAGATCTGTGCTGTTTTCTTCTTACCTTTCTTCTTCTTGTTATGATGCTTTCCTAATATCTTTGGCTATCATTGCTCAAAATCAGACACACCGGTATTTTTATTTTATTTTTTAATTTTTTTTTTCTCTGTAAACAGGGTGACTGTATGACCCTATGTCATGCTGCAGCTTTGCCTGCTGCACCATGGACATTCTTGGCAGTCTCCACTTTCCATACACGCTCCGGTTCCAGACCTCAGTAATCATCTACACCTGTCAGCCAATAATCAAGCCAGTACTCTGCACACCTGTCATCCTCCCTATTTAAGCTCCCTTCAGTTAGCTCTTCCCTGTCGGTTCGTTCTGTTGGTTTTTGCTCACTACTGCTCACCTCACCTGTTCTTGTCCAGCCGGAGTTCCCTTCATCTCCGCCTGTCTGGTCCTGCTCTCACTCCGGTCCTGCAAGTATTCACCCAGTCGTGCTGCTAATCCTGCTGTGGTTCTGGTCCTGCTCTCTCTCCGGTCCTGCTAGTATTCACCCAGTCGTGCTGCTTATCCTGCTGTGGTTCTGGCTCCAAGTCTCCACTGTATGTATAATGACAAATAAAAGCATCTTATATTATCTATGGAGTGTCCTATGGAGCGCTGTTACACAAACCGGGGAGCCAGTTCAGATAACAGCATTAGTTTTGGGGCAAGCAGACTCTTTTTATCTGTCTGCCTTAAAGTCTCACTGGATCTTCTTGTCATGATTTGTCTTGGATGAACCCGGACACAGCACGCAAGCACAGAGCTGGCTTCGAGAGTTTATTGCAACAATGGGTAGTGGATGATGAGAGCCAGAGTCAGTTTACCAGACGGAGTAGTAGGGTGCAGGAGCTGGCTGAGGAGAACGGACCGGAGCAGACAGAGCAGGATCTGGAGACGGACAGAAACTAGACAGGCGTGATGTTCGGATGACTGAAGACGAGCCGGCAACCAGGAACAGACTGAGGTGAGTATATAAAGGGGTGTTAACAGGTGGAGCCAGTCATAGTTAATTGCAGCCTGACAGGTGATCCTAATCAGGGCTGCGCTGTGAAAGGAGGAGGCAGGAGGCTGCATCATGAAATTACCCCCCCCTCAAGGTCGGCTTCCAGACGACCCAGAACCTCCTACCCTGCGTGGGTGGAGGGGGGCACTGGATGGCGGGCAACAAAACAAAATGCTGGAACCTTTAGGGCGCAGGAACCTTTAGGGCACAGGAACCTAGTGAGCGCAGGACCCCTTGTGAGCACAGGACCCCTTGTGAGCGCAGGAACTCAGTGAGCGCACGGAGAGCGCCGGAACCTTATGAGAGCAGGAACCTTTGAGAGCGGCGGAACCTTCGAGAGCGCCGGACCCAGACAAACCAGAGGCTGGGAGTCGCAGACGGTGACCCCGGCAGACGGACCAAAGGCGGGCGTCGTGGACAGCGACCCCGGCAGACGAACCAGAGGCGGGGCATCGAACTAGCGGAGACCTGGGACTGGGGAAGCGGAGCAGAATCCTGCCAGGTCCTGCACCAAGCTCTATGTGCGCCCGGGTTCATCCTTTGGCCGGCTCGTACTGTCATGATTTGTCTTGGATGAAGACGCACACACAGAGCTGGTTTCGAGAGTTTATTGCAACAGCGGGTAGTGGAAGATGAGAGCCAGAGTCAGTTTACCAGACGGAGTAGTAGGGTGCAGGAGCTGGCTGATGAGGACGGACCGGAGCAGACAGAGCAGGATCTGGAGACAGGACAGGAACTAGACAGGCATGATGTTCGGATGACTGAAGACGAGCCGGCAACCAGGAACAGACTGAGGTGAGTAAATAAAGGGGTGTGAACAGGTGGAGCCAGTCATAGTTAATTGCAGCCTGACAGGTGATCCTAATCAGGGCTGCGCTGGGAAAGGAGGAGGCAGGAAATGTTCAGAGTGCAGCCATCAGGCTGCATCATGACACTTCTCAAATGAAAATCCAAACAGCTAAATATGTGGTCATTCTGCCAAAGCCGAGCTTCCACCTTCTCCAAGATCTATTCGCTTCCACCTTCGAGTTCAGGAACTACAGTTGGCCTGCAGTTCTGCTCACACAGAATTTCAGTCTGAGTGTTGATAGCATGACATATCCCTCACATAGTTCAGGGAGCCTTGACATGGGCCAAAACAGCTGCCGATGTCTTCGGAATTTCTCGATACTCCAGGTAACTGCCAGCTCCAAAAAGCAAAATTTTGTTCACATTTTCAACGTCCTTGGCCAACAAAATGGACAGACACACAATCCTCCTTCCAGGAGTCCACCATTTGTCCAGCTGAATCTCTCCTGCCTGGTTACGAGGGCTCTCCTTTGCCCAGTCTTTTTGTTGAGAAAATTTTATCAATTGCATTGAAAGTTCAGCTGACCAGATCCATCATTTAAAATTTGGAAGATATGCAGAGAGGTTCCAAAAAGATTGATAGAAGCAGAAGAATGACAGATAGAGAAGGGAGGAGAGAAGACAGAAAAGCGTCCACCTTCACCGAGAGCAGGAAGAAAAAAAAGGTATTAGAGTCAGTAGTTGTACTAAACAATACCTGAAATTTTTTTTAATGCAGATCATTATCTCTTGGTCAGCCTAAGGGAGGGTCTGACCTTGTTCTTGTTCCAAGGTAGGTCTTGTGTAATTTACTGGGGAATAGAAAATAAACTTTTTCATTGTTTTGCTAATTTGGTTTTATGCTCTGAGCTCTTGTTTGATTATTTGATTTCTTCTTCTCCTGGCTGGCCATTTTACCTTTAAGTAGGAAAGGCTTCTAAGTAAGAGGGATACGGTTGTTTTGTTTGTTTGTTTGTTTTCAAGACATTTATGTATTTTGTCAAATTCAAAGGGTTTTAAGTGTTTTTTCTGTATTTTTAGCTACACTTTGTTCAGATCTGTTTGTTTGATCATCTTTTCATTTAAAGCTATTTCACAACATTGAGAAATTAGTTATTAATGCCTTTCCTTTTTTAAATGATTTACGAGGCAGCTCCGTTGTTATTGTGTGGCTGCAGTTAAAACGTTTAGCCATTTCTTGTTTTCCCACTGGTGTTTGCTGTTAGATCAGTCAGTCACTTTTCAAGCTTTAAGCATAAAAGCAAACTATAGCTCCCAGCATCCAACAAGGCTTGAACTCTAACTCCCAGCATGCCTGTGACTCCACCTACAAGGTATAAAAGCCACAGCGCAGATGAGACACAGCCTCCTTCCTGTGGCATCTGCTGCTTCGAAGAGACCCCAAAGAATTCTCAACTGAGTTCTCTCACGTTGAGTTGTCATTTTTACTCGACAAACGTTGCACATCACCTTTTACCCTTCGAAGAAGAGCTTTTAAGCTTGGAGCCAACAGAAGAATCTGAGTGGTCTCCCTTTTACCCTCTGTAGTCAGGTTGACAGAAGAGGTCTAGACATAAAATGTACAACCCTAAGGAGAAAGCAAAGAACTTATTACCCCTTTCTGTCGATTGATGACACAACGTCCTTTTCTGCCTTGCCCACACAAATCACAAGGACCACTACCGCAACTGAACGCACAGACTGGGCAAGATGATGCACCTCCAACCTGCCGCTGAAGAGCCGCCAGTCTCATGTCACGGCTGTGTTATGCACCTGGGTGGACCGACCGACCGACCGACCGACCGAGAGCAGCAGAAGGAAAGAGACCATGTACATTAGAAGGAGTTTGTTGAACTGTCTGTGTAATGTTTACATTGTGTGACTGAATTCAGGTAATTAGCGATTTATTGTTTTTGTAATGTTTACTGTAGGTAAACCTGATATTCAGCCGGACACAAAGTTACGTTTTAAAAGGTTTATTGTGAGGGATGAGTAGTGATGGGTGAGGCAGACAAATAGAACAGACCTGCAGGCAGGCTAGGATGAGCAGGAGGCCAGAGGATGCAGATTGTGACAGAGCAAAACAGGCGATGTGAACCGGGGAACCACCAGAACGGGCAGAGCAAGTGGCTGGAACTCACGGAGAAACAGGCAGAACTGCAGCACACAGACACAGGGAATTTTAACTTGAAGAGTCCAGCTGGCTGAGCTCAAAGGATCTGGTAGAGACAGGGTACATCACAGTGGATGAGAAGAGAGAACTGAAGTGAGGTGACCTTCTGGCAGGGATGAGTTGGCAGAGACAGGTATAAGTAAGCAGGTGGACAGGTGACCAGAGTTGAATGTAATTACTGGCAGCAGGTGGATCTGATATGGGCTAATTGACTGGGGCAGAGCTAACAGTATAGTGGCTGGTGGCTGAGAGGTGACAGGCTGAAGAAAAGTCCAAAAGCAAAACAAAGAAAACCCAAATCATAACAGTTTTATTTTGGTTTCTGTGAGACAGCTGTGTTGACTCAGCGGTCAGAGGTCTTGTTTTTCTTTCTTCTCTCTCTTTTTCCAGTTCTTGGGTTTCCCGTGGATTTTGTTTAAAGCTTACTGTTGTTAGCCAGGTAGCCATTGTTTCGAGTTAGTCCACCCCTTTTGCCTTCCTTAGTAGTTGTCTACGCTATCCATTGTGAGCCTCTTAGCTTATCTTTTGAAGCTCTCCGTAGCTAATTGTGGCTAGCAAGCAGTCCTAGTGTTGAAAGGCATTACATCACCTCTAACTATTAGCCAAATCCATCCCAATGCTGTTTATATCACATTTTTGCTGTATTAATTGTGATTATTCAATACTTAATTAGGTGAGGCTTATTTAAGTGTGAAAATTACTGAAAGACAGCTACCTCCAAGTTTTATTACTTTGCTGTTTGTTTTATTTTATTTTATGTTGTGTGTTGTTTGGTTCAGTAGTTAGTGTGTTCAAGTAGTATTAGTATTAACAGAATAATTGCTGTAACAGGGAATTATTGATTTAATAAATTTTGACTAGTTTAATGGTGGTCATCTGTGGTTATTCTTGTATCAGTGATTGAATAATATCTAGGTAGTTACTGATGCATTTTCCTTTTCTTGTGGTTAATGAATAGTGATTAATAATTCCAATTGCAATTATAAGTTAATGCTATTAACATTTACTGCTTCACAACTAGTTAATCGCCCATCTTTTATGGCAAATAAGATTAATAATTGTTAATTGATAGGCCCAATTGCTAGTTATAATAATTTGAGGCTGGTAGCCCTTAATCACAATCATTTGTAAAAAAAAAAAAGTTGTTGTTGCGTACCTTTGACTAGAATAACATATTAATAATTATAATACCCAATTTTAATAGTAATAATATTCACAATCAAATAGGTAAAATTGCACAGCACAGTTCAGTCTAAGGCTTTTGTCTCATGGTAATGTCAGGTAGCCACAGCAGGAAAAAAAATTGTTCAAATCTACAAAACATCTGTAAATTTAGAAACTAGATTCAGTATCATGAATATGCTTGTAAAGAAAATATTCAAATCAATCCAAAAAAAATTGAAGGTCCTCTTTACGGATTCTTCTTTGTTGAAAGATCTCATGTCTCCCCTGAAAGACTTCTTCTTCCTATACAATTTATATATTTTTGTATTATTTCTACCTGGATTATTGAGATGCTTCAGGACATTCAAGTCTTTATATATATATATATATATATATATATATATATATATATATATATATATATATATATAAAAAGAACGATTCCATAGCCGTTTAACCGCTCGTCAGCGGTTAAACCGCTTTACTCGTCAGTGTACCGGAACTTTTTTTCCAGTGTGCAATGCGGACCGGAAATTATTCAGTTTCTGCAGTACAGACTACTGGGGAGTAGTCTGCTGGGGAGAAGTGCAGTTAGCCATGTGGTGAGGCTCTATTTTGATGAACAATCAAAACTTTACTATCATAGGATTCACTTACTCTCTTGTCTTAAAGGGGTGAACATCTGCTGTAACTGCAGCTGGGATGGACTGTTACATGGGGACTAGGTTGTGAGCATGGCACCAGAAGACCCCGATGCTTGTTGATAAGTCTAAAATGAAATGTGGTTTCATATCTGACATTCCAAAAGTCACCAACGACACCTGAAAAACTTGATAGATTTGTCACTACTCGCTTTTTCAAAGAACAGTGTCCAGAAGAGTTTGAATACTGCCTAAAAATAGCAACACAATTACTTAATTGTCTATAATCCCTGTTGTGGACTGGCAACCAGTGCAATTTAATTAACTTTTGTTTTCTGGATTAAAATCAAACCAAAATTTGTCTAATATCAGTATCTTGATTAGAGCAAAGCAACAGTTTGAAGCAGTGTGGTGACACCTAAGGAAGAGAAAATCCCTCTTATCTTCTCTCTTCTAATTCCACTCTTGTGCAGCTCTTTCTGTTGTTAATTTATGTTAGGCTCACAGAAATAATGTCACAGCCACAGCCACTCTCCTGTGGTCTGACTACTTTGAAGCTGTTGAGGCTTTGCAAGCTGAAGAAACTCCTGGTGGCTCTTTTAGAGCAGAGGTGACAACGACAGAACACGTTGAACTGGAACTGCAGAATCATAACGATGGCTGACAGGCGTGGGAGCAAAGAGTCATATCCCAACGGGTCTGGAGGGACTTTACAATGGCTTTCTGTATTGCATTTGAAGGATATCTCCTCGTGGGGGATAATTCACGGTAGATCTGGGTCATTGCCATCAGAGACTGTAGAGCCTGTAATAATGTGATACCATCATTCCCTGAGGGGGAATTGTGTTTTTTTCTGATTCTTTGTCGGAAAGTGAGAGTGGCAGATCAGCCACAGTGGAACATCTATCCTTTTATTAAGATGTAAACAGAATAGAGACTGAACACAACAGATAATTAAAATAAATCCGCAAGTTTGATGCA